>JAFJYI010000077.1:0-1200000 GCA_019022655.1 Acacia acuminata | reverse complement strand
ATAACAATAAATAAAAATGTGTATATCCATTAAATGAAGATCGAATATAGATTGAGATTTATATCTTTTCTTATTTTTATAAAAGACCTTTAAAATGTCCCCCAAAAAAGTCCACTATTGACCTTTACTATATTAATTCATTTTAATCAAGTTCAATCTCAAATCTCGATTCATACTCATACTAACCTGAATCAATAAATTAATAAAATAATAATAAATATAATCATTTGAATTGGGTAGAATAATCCTCTTAGAGCCCGTTTGGATGGGCTTTTAAAAAAATATTTTTTTTATAGTGCTATTTTTTTAAGCTCCAAATTGAAGCTTAAAAAAAAAGCATTTTTAATTTTTTTTTGTGACTTTTACTTTTTAAAAAAATATCATCTAAACACATAAATAAATAAAACATTTTTTTACATAAAAAAAGTGATTTTTTTAAAATAAAAAAGGCCCATCCAAATGGGCTATCCCGTAATTTTCGATGAGCCCTAATCAATTCTTCTAGGAAAAATTAGAATAAAGGACCTGCGGAAAAAATATTTATAAAGAAGGACCATGAAAATTGTAATTATTTAAAAGGATCAAATAAAAAAATATATAATTAAATATACTAAAATAACCCTAATAAAATTATACGCATTTCCTCCTAAACTCTCTTCCACATTCTATTTTTAAAAATAGTGTAGAATTATAAGTTTCACTAAAATAAAGAAGAGTTTTCTCTTCTTCTTCTTTTTTTTTTTTCCATTTTTCAAAACTTGGATAGGTATGAGATATCTATGGAAAAAAATTATACATTCTTCAATTTTATAAAAGTTATATTTTTTTTTTAAATCAACAAAATTTTTAAGTAAAGATAGAATTATCTGATTTTAATAAAACTCAATGAGAAAATTAAAAACAAATCTAAATAATCTAATATCCTAAAAACTATGAAATGAGTTTAGTTTTTTTTTTAATAATAAAAAGAGCTTAATTGATTCCAACATTAATAATATAAATCGGGTAACTTAATGATATAAATTGATTAAAAATAAAAATTCAAAAAAATATGAGTTCAACTGTTGTTAATTAAATAATATATTAAAAATATTAACAAAAGAATCGATTATATCATGATGTGTAGTTTTAGTTTTAATATTAATAATTTTTAAATTATAAATACAAGAGATAATAATTGGAGTTTGATTAGGGACAATTTAGTGATTTTAAATTTATATTATGATTTTTGGTCCTTCAAAGTAATTACTCTTTTATGGTCCTTTATAATAAATATTATTTTCTCTAGGTCCTTTATTTTAATTTTCCCATTCTTTGATATTGAAATTCAAATTTTAAATCTCTTAATCAATTCAATATTCTAGCCAGGCCACCAATCATCAGTATATGGGGAGAGGGTATTGGCTTACTACAGTATTTTTTTAGCTAGGGCATCGCCCAATTATATTGACCAATGATGTTTTGGCAAATCTTGACGCCTGAAAACAAATGCGTACATGGGGAAAGGGATGGAAACCTGGAAAATTACACACACGGATTAAATGATGCACGAGAGATTAAACTAATGCTCATCCTATAGGAGGTCACCACTTAAGTAGGGAATCAGTTACATAAATAATTTATCTAAGTACACCAAATCCAATCGCATTGAAGTTGTTAATAGTTTAAAGGCTAAATTACTGTTTCGATTAATTTTTTTTTCTTCCAAAATAATGACAACAACCCTTTTTAAATATTTAAGTATTAATTTAAAAGGAATACCCGTCTCCAAAATGAACATGTGAACAAAGTTAGAAGTAATTGAAAAAAAACTTATTTACGCATTCAAGAGAATAAAGACATTCAAATTATCAATATATAATTACATGGAAATAATGCTGTTAAAAATTAAAACACGATATTCTCTTGTACAATTAAGATATGAAATTAAAACAATTAGTATTTATAATATATCTTTCCAATACCTAATTCAATAAATAATAAAATTTTCAAAAAACAACTACAACTTGATATTACCAATTTTCAAAAATCAAGATGCTTTTATTGCAACAGACTTATTGTTAAATCACGTACGGTGGGAAGTTAGCGCTTAATATGACCATATTAATTGCTAGTAGTTTATTTAATTTTTCAAATCACAACTTTCCATATACATTATAATGAGTTTTTGCTTCCCAAGAATCTCTCACTTCCGATGCCTTTCATCTACTTATCCTCCATATTTTGATTTCAAATTCAAATTTCATATTAATCTCACTTTCCATCTCTTTTATTTGGATCATTACTTCAATTCCTTTAATCTTGTAGTGTATCAGTATCATGAGAATATTTTTCTATATATAATTTTTATATCATGGGGATGGAAAGTGAAATTTGTGAATTCACTTTATAGTTAATTTTTATAATTTTTAATTCTTTTCTATACATAATTTTTATTTCACGCGTCAATTCCTTCAAATCTTGAATTCGATAATTAATCTCAATTTCTAGTTATCATAAGAATTTTCTGTTATTCTTCACATCTCCTTTTTTTGTTTGCACACTCATAAAGATTAAAAAAAAAAATTAAATTCTTTTCTCTTGAAATCAAATTCAAATTAAAATCTCCTAATCGATTAAAATCATTATCAATATTATAATAATAAAAAATAATAGATCATCAATAAATGAATATTAATAATAAGTATAATTATAATTTTCACAAAAAGTACAATTCTTTGAATCCCATAAATAATAATATTGAATTCATGGATTCCTTCTCCACGGGATCAAGTAAATTGCAAAAAGGTGAGCATAAAAAACTTATAAATTAAAGTAGTTTATAAACTTCAACATATTTACATCCTGTCTCTCATTTTGATTGATTGACAATTGATTTCAAATTTTCAATTTTCAAACATTAATGAAATGAAAAATATTATTGGAAGTAAATATGTTGAAATAAGAGGTATTCTTAATTTTTTTAAGTAAAAAAGGATTTTTACTTTATCAATTAATAATTACTTTATTTAATTTTTCATATCACAACTTCCAATATACACGCCTTTACTTCCCAAAAATCTATCACTTCCCATGCCTTCCACTACTTATCCTTCTCCATATTTCATTTCAAATTTAAATTTTATATTAATCCCACTTATCATATTATTTTTTATTTTGATCACTATTTTAAATTCTTCAATTTTGTAGATTCAACTATGTACCTTATCGGATTATTATCATCATAAAGTAACAAATCTGATGGTAATGTTATGTTTGCAATACCATCTTGTGGTAATCTAATGACACCCTCTCCTACAAGCCGTAGACATTCAGAGAATGCTTTATTTTTTCTTGCTCAGCTGTAGGAGACTTTAGTCTCATATTTTTGGTTAATTGCAATAACTGGCATTCATTCCAAAGAGGAGAAGCATTGTTAGATGCATCTACAATCTCAGCTCGTGCACTTTTAGGAATGATCGGAAGGATCTGTCTAAATTCACCGCCCATGACGACACATTTTCCTCTAAATATGCAATTAGTCTTCATTAAGTCCCTCAATGTTCGGTCGAATCATCATTTCAATCATGTTTTCTTCTTTCATAAATTATTTTCTAACTTATTAGAACCATCAAAATATAATCATATCCTGAAATCCAAAACACCCAATTTCCTACCATCAAAGTTTCACCCAAAAATTTCAAATATACACATTCTTATAAATCTCAAATCCAATCTATTTAATCCTCAATATCATATCGAATAAATTATAACATAAAGATGTATAATTGACAAAAGATGTGTAATTGAAACTACTTGTAAGTGTGTGAACGAAAATCAAAATTTTTAAAATAACCGAATCTTTCAAAAAGTGAAAAATTAAACGTAATATAACACAACTAATGGAATTTTGGTACATGTTGGGTACATGGTTTTTGATGATGCATAAGCGCTTGGTTAGGTTATTAATTTACCTAACCTAATGAATACATTAAGGGGAACTAAATTAAATCAATAAATGCAACAACTATTAAATCCTTACACTATAAGTAAAATTAATCATGTTATGATAATATCTACTTTTTCCAAATAATTGGCGGTAAAAATATTTATGTTATAAATTTAAAATAGTTAAAATAACTATGAATCAATTTTTTAGCAAACCCACAACATTTACTCAGTATATATTATCAAAACTATAAATGTATCAACGAAAATCAATTTTAAATGTAACTATTGGAATGTTGTTACACAGTTTCTAACTAATAATGTATAAGCGCTTGGTTTTGGTACTCATTTATATAATGCACTAAATATTTTAAATCCCATAACACTTTTACTTCACGTTCCATTTGTATGAAAAAGGTAACTCATTCAGACAAATCCACTGTTGACCTTTACTATATTAATTCATTTTAGTCAAGTTGAATCTCAAATCTCTATTCATACTCATACTAACCTGAATCAATAAATTAATAAAAGAATAATAAATACAATCATTTAAATCGGTAGAATAATTCTCTAAATCCCATAATTTGTGGTGAGCCCTAATCAATTCTTTTATATTGACATTCAAATTTTAAATCTCCTAATCAATTCAATATCATTATCAATATTATAATTTGATATAATAATAATAATTTGATATCCCTTTCGCATTGTTGAGAATGGCCGATGAAGATAAGACCATGCCAAGGGAAGAAGGAGAATCATATATATTTGTGATTTTGTAGGAATTTGAAATTTGAAATCCCACCCAACTAAACCAATCGAAATCCCCACCTAATAAACCAATATAGGCTACCACTTTGCCTAGTTTTTAGCCAGGGCACAACCCAACTATACTTGCGCCTGATGTTTTGGAAAATCTTGACTCCACGACTGAAAATAAATGCATACATGGGGAAAGGCATGGAAACCTGGAAAATTATACACACAGATTAAATGATGCACAGAGATTAAACCAATGCTCAAACTATGGTAGGTCACCACTTAAGTAGGGAATCAGTTATATAAATAATTTATCGGTACATCAAATCCAATCACATTGAAGTTGTTAATAGTTTAAAGGATAAATTACCGTTTCGATTAATTTTTTTTCCTTCCAAAATAATGATAACAACCCTTTTTAAATATTTAAGTATTAATTTAAAAGTAATACCCGTCTCCAAAATGAACGTGTGAACGGAGTCAGAAGTAATTGAAAAAAACCTTATCGACGCATTCAAGAGAATAAAGGCATTCAAATTATCAATATATAATTACATGGAAATCATGATGTTAAAAACTAAAACACGATATTCTCTTGTACAATTAAGATATGAAATTAAAACAATTAGTATTTATAATATATCTTTCCAATACGTAATTCAATCAATAATAAAATTTTCAAAAAACAATTATAACTTGATGTTACCAATCTTTAAAGACAAATTAAAAGCAGTATGCTTCTATTGCAATAGAGGTGGGAAGTTAGCACTTAATATGACCATATTAATTGCTAGTAGTTTATTTAATCTTTCATATCACAACTTTCCATATACATTATAATAAGTTTTTGCTTCCTAAGAATATCTCACTTCCAATGCCTTTCATCTACTTATCCTCCATATTTTGATTTCAAATTCAAATTTCATATTAATCTCACTTTCCATCTCTTTTATTTGGATCATTACTTCAATTCCTTCTAATCTTGTAGTGTCATCAGTATCATGAGAAAATTTTTCTATATATAATTTTTATATCATGGGGATGGAAAGTGAAATTTGTGAATTCACTTTATAGTTAATTTTTATAATTTTTATATCACGCGTCAATTCCTTCAAATCTTGAATTCGATAATTAATCTCAATTTCTAGTTATCATAAGAATTTTCTGTTATTCTTCACATGTCCTTTTTTTTTTTTGCACACTCATAAAGATAAAAAAAATTAAATTCTTTTCTCTTGAAATCAAATTCAAATTTAAAATCTCCTAATCGATTAAAATCGTTATCAATATTATTATTATAATAATAATAACAATAACAATAACAATAATAAATATATCATCAATAAATGAATATTAATAATAAGTATAATTATAATTTGCATAAAAATTATAATCCTCTGAATCCCATAAATAATAATATTGAATTCATGGATCCCTTTTTCATGGGATCAAGTAAGTTGCAAAAGGTGAGCATAAAAAAATTAATTAAGTCAAGTAGTTTATAAACTTCAATATATTTACATCTTGTCTCTCATTTTGATTGATGGATAATTAATTGAAAATTTTCAATTTTCAAATATTAATCAAATAAAAAATATTATTGGAATTAAATATGTTGAAATAAGAGGTATTCTTAATTTTTTAAGTAAAACAGGTTTTTTACTTTATTAATTAATAATTACTTTATTTAATTTTTCACGTCACAACTTCCAATATACACCTCGATGAGTCTTTACTTCCCAAGAATCTATCACTTCTCATGCCTTCCACTACTTATCTTTCTTCATATTTCATTTCAAATTCAAATTTTATATTAATCGCACCTCCCATATTTTTTTTTTTACTTTGATCACTGTTTTAAATTCTTCCAATTTTGTAGTCTTGCTAGTATCTTGAGAATCACAAAATTTCGGGATAACCTAATATGAATAATGTAAATATTTAATTCATAATATAGTTCATGAATGGGGATAGTATTTGTTGTTTTTAGACTCCGTTGCTTTTTACTTATTTTGAAGTGGCTTCTAC
Source organism: Acacia acuminata (assembly GCA_019022655.1). Lineage (NCBI taxonomy): Eukaryota > Viridiplantae > Streptophyta > Magnoliopsida > Fabales > Fabaceae > Acacia > Acacia acuminata. The sequence continues at coordinate 1,193,283 of JAFJYI010000077.1, read as the reverse complement.
CACTAAACCAAACGCGAGCATTATGCCTTTGGCTTTGTCCATGATTAATGAAATTAATGTCATTAGCCGATAAAAAAAAGATAGGAAATGTTTCATTAATTTTTTTCACATCTAGATAAGTTTTTCCCAACAAATCATAGTTAAAATGAAAAAAAAAAAATCTTATTGCCAGTCATGGTCATCCATATATTCGTTCATAGGGGAGTACAACAAATTTGTGAGTCTAAACATTTAAAAAAATCAAAAAGATCACTCAAGAAGACAACAAACCCAGAATAATACTTTCTCGGCATCCAATACATCATCATCTACCATTTCCTCTCCTGGTTTACAATCAATGATTCTTTGTGCTAGAGATTCTGCAGAAAACCTGGCACATACCACCTAAACAAATCAAAGGGCCAACAATTATTAACCTAAAAATGGAGGAAGAGGAAGTGCCATACTGAATGAACAGCACCAATGCGGGCACATGCAAGCATTGTGATGGGGAGTTCCATCAGCATGGGCAAATAAATTATTACAGCATCTCTCTTCTTGACGCCAATATCCTTCAGGTAGTTTGCAACCTGCAGGTCAAAAATAGCTTTGATCATCCCATCAATTTCTTCTTATGTGCTCCACCAACAGAATAATATTCAAGCATCTAAGTGGAGATTTTTCCAAGTAGAAGCATCTTATTCAGAGTTCTGTGACATGGACACGGAAAGAGTAACCTCTGAACTGACTTGGCAAACTTGATTCAGAAGCTGTGAGTAAGTCAAAGTAGCATCCAAACCAGGCTCGTTGCTTTCCCAGTAGATGGAAATCTTATTGCCAAGTCTAGCTCCTACATTTCTATCCAGGCAATTGTATCAGATGTTGGCGATGCCACCCTTGAACCACTGGAGAGGGCAACAAACAAACACAAAGATACACTCACTCCTCAACCTAATTCTTTAAAGCAAGATCCAAATGGGAAATGATCAAAAATGAAAATACCTCAATCTTGATGTTGCCCTTCCTAACATCAAAATTTTCATCGCGTACTTTATCACCCCATTTCTGTTTCCAATAGAACTCGGATGCAATGTCAGACCAGAATCCAGCAGGGTCCTCTATGGACCTCTTGTACATCTCCAGATTTTGATAGATCAGAAATACAAATAAGACACTTCAATTGTTTAAAAATCAGTGTCAATGAAAAGAACAATTTTTGTGATAAAAAATCAGAAAATATATAAAGCTTCCACTTGAATCTGAACAGAGATAAATGGAAAGACGCTAGAATCTGTTGTTGGGACTGAATGAGTGCTTGGCTAGAGAACTCCTTGCTGCGAAAAACAAAATCATTCTCTTCAGTGGCAAGAGATTCACCAACGACGAGGGCCTTTAAATAAGCAACAAAGTTGATGGCTAGGGTTTGATTAGTGATATGAAGTAAACAGGGCGAAGAATATGCATGGGAATGAACTTTTCAATTAATGGTAGTGGGTGGAAGATAGTCAAGTGATTAGTAATTGCAGCTTGGGAAATGGGATTTGAAGACCAATGAGAATCCACATACAGAAGACTTTTACGTCATTGGAATCCAGCTACTCCCTCTGATCCTTATTATAAGGCACCAACTAACTTTTCTCACAAACCAATAAAAGTAGTTAAAGTCAATAAAGTTATCCTAGAATCTAAATAATTTCCAATATTACCCCTACTAATTGTACAAACTCCAATATTATATTAATTATTACTCCTCCAAATCCTTATTATAAGACGCACCAACTAACAAGTTTATTTGGTCCTTTTTATAAGGCACTTGCTTGTTCCCAATGAGCATTAATTATTTGTTTCCATGTCTGCCCATAATTAATTAGGGTAGTGTGTGAGAGTAATAATTAATATAATATTAGAGTTTAGTGCAATTAATATGGGTAATATTGGAAGTTACTTAAATTGTAGGGCAACTTTATTGACTTTAAATGTTTTTATTGGTTTGTGAAAAAGTTAGTTGGTCTTATAATAAGGACCGAGGAGTATTCTCATCTACTACCCTTATTAATTATGGGCAGACATGGAAAAAAAACAATTATTGCTCCTTGGGAACAAGCAAGTGCCTTATAAAGAGGACCAAATAAACTTGCTAGTTGGTGCCTTATAATAAGGACCAGAGGGAGTATTATGTAGAACCATTTATTGTTGAGATGTTTACATGGACCAATAACTGGTGTTGAAATCGCCATGTGGATGTTTATGTGGACCAATAGCTAAATGGCTAGAAGGTTTAGTAGTATATATTTGATGATTGATGATTGCAAGTTTATTATAGATTTCATATACCCCTTTTCTGGGATTTATAAATAATATACTACTATCACTTTACCAAGATTTTTATATTTACAGTGATGATGGTATATTTATTGATAATGGATAAAGTGAGTGATGAAGTTAGATGATTTTGCAGATAAGGTTTTTTATACAATTTTTTTTCTAATTTAAATTTTACTTTTAGTATGATCAGTGTAAAACACCTAGATATTTTTAAGGAAGGATATTATCATGATCCTAACTATGAGAAATAATATTATAAAAATCCTTATTAACAAATGAAGAGTCGCTATTGACAAATTATGAAACTTGTTAATATATTATTTTTGTTAGTTGGGGCGTAAATGATATTCTCCCAATTTCTAATGATATAATAGACCTATATTTTTAGGATCAATATAGTTAAAGAAATTGAAGAGGATATTTTCATAAAGAAGAGAGTTGAATTACTTTATTAACAACATTATTGCATTTGATATTTGTTTAAACTCAGAGGTATCACATCCTCTGTTGTGTATTAGATAATGAGGATTACAACCTACTTATAAGGGAAGCAAGGGAGAACACAGAAGATAGATAAGGGAATACAGTAAAGCCTAATTAAGACTAATGAATCAGTGATAATGGTCCTATAATCAGATCCCATAATTAGATCACTAATCAAGGGATTCTAATAAATGAGAGATTTATTTCCTAATATTCTAACAATATTTAATATAAGAATCGGTTGTTTTTTTTTTTAGATTAAAAATAAGTTAAATAAGTTACATTAAAATATTTATATTTATTGTTTCTTTCAAAACTAAATTATCTGACTTATAAAATGATTATTGATATATAATCTAATAATACATAATATATATTATAATTAATTAATTAATTTAGTTTTGTTTGCTTGAACTCTTTTTTTTTTTAAAGTCAATGTACTTTTACATTAAATACATGATTAGGTATTAAATATAGGGTAAAGGTGCGCTCAGCACCACGAAGTTTGCCTCTAGCCCTCTAGGAGCGCCCAAAGACCACGAAGTTTGCCTCTAGCCCTCTAGAGCGCCCGACCACGAAGTTACGTTTTTGGAGCGTCCCAGGTGCCATACCTGTTAGTTGACCGTGGACGCCGACGTGGACCGACACATGAGTCGACATGGTGCGACGTGGCGGCGACATGCTAACATGGTGCTGACGTGGAATAAAAATTCAAAAAATTAGGGAAAAATAAAATAATAGGAAATTTTTTCAGAAAAAAAATTTAAAAATTAGGAAAAAAAAAAAAAAAAATGACGAAAAATTAAAATAATTAGAAAAAATTCAAATAATTAGAAAAAAAATTCAAAAAGTTAGGAAAATTCAAAAAATTAGGAAAAAAATTCAAATTTTTTTTAAAAATTAGAAAAAAATTCAAAAAATTAGGAAAATGCCCTTATATAAATTTTGTACCTCAACTACCTTATTGATTTCACATAATCCCTCATTTATATCACTAGGCATCTTTTAGCAAAAAATCGACAAAAATTAGAATGTTGTATTATAATTAGGATCAAAACAAACTCTCAAATGTTGTCTTATAATTGGGACCTGAGGGAGTATATAATAAATTGTCATTGTCATTTCCCCAAATGAGAGAGACAGTCCATCTTTGCAAGAACATAATTTTTTGCCGTTTTTTTTCCTAAAAGATGCCTATTGATATAAATGAGGGATTATGTGAAATCAATAAGGTAGTTGAGGTACAAAATTTATATAAGGGCATTTTCCTAATTTTTTGATTTTTTTTTCTAATTTTTAAAAAATTTTCCTATTTTTTTGAATTTTTTTCTAGTTATTTTTAATTTTTTTAATTTTTTCCTAATTATTTTAATTTTTCTAAGTTTTTGAATTTTTTTCCTAATTTTTTGAATTTTTTCTTACTTTTTGAATTTTTTTCTAATTATTTTAATTTTTTTTGTCATTTTTTGATTTTTTTTTCTAATTTTGAAATTTTTTTGTAATTTTTGTAATTTTTCTAAACAAATTTCCTAATTATTTTATTTTCCCTATTTTTTTATTCCACGTCAACATGTCATCCACGTGTCGGTACGCCATGTCGATGTGTCGTGTCGCGTCGGCGTTAACGTTAATCTGCCAACTAACGGCATGGCGACGACGCTCCAAAAACGTAACTTCAAGTGGTGTTGACACTCCAAAAAAAACTTCACGATCTTTGAAAGAACTCACCCCTTTGTAGAACTTTACCCTTAAATATATTTGATAGGCGTCCAACAACTGTCAGCAGTGTTGGGAATGTGATGGCCCTACCGTCCCCCCTTCCTCGTTGCTTCCTCCATTTACGTCGTCAGATCTGTACTTGTCACTGTAAATACTTTAACCATTTAGCACCCAATTTAATAATTAAGCTGCACATGCATTTTTATAGTTTAATACTACTCTTATCCTTAATATTATATTTGGTTTTAAATATAAGTCCTAATTGAATTTTTAAGAAGAGATTGAAAAAACTAAGTAAATTAATTTAAAGTATTTATATTTATCATTTTTTCTCTAAAATAATTTGTTTAATTTATAAATTGATATATAATTTAATCATACACAACATATGATATGATTAGATAATTTATTTAACTTCTTTAAAAAAATTTAAACAAGTCTTATATTTAAAACCAGAGATAATATAAGATTTAGATAACTAATTATAAATATTAAATAAATTTAATATTCTCCCAATTTCTAATGATATAATAGACCTATATTTTTAGGATCAATATAGTTAAAGAAATTGAAGAGGATATTTTCATAAAGAAGAGAGTTGAATTACTTTATTAACAACATTATTGCATTTGATATTTGTTTAAACTCAGAGGTATCACATCCTCGGTTGTGTATTAGATAATGAGGATCCTTACAACCTACTTATAAGGGAAGTAAGGGAGAATATAGAAGATAAATAAGGGAATACATTAAAGCCTAATTAAGACTAATGAATCAGTGATAATGGTCCTATAATCAGATGTCATAATTAGATCACTAATCAAAGGATTCTAATAAATGAGAGATTTATTTCCTAATATTCTAACAATATTTAATATAAGAATCGGTTGTTTTTTTTTTTAAGATTAAAAATAAGTTAAATAAATTACATTAAAATAAATATTAACATAGAGACGTATATATGAGAAAAATTATAAATTTAAAAGATAAAATAAATTAAAATTTTATATTGAGGATAAAACCTCACCCGAAGCTAAATCATATATTGAGGACAGGGACGTGACAATGCAACACAAGATGTGACATTGCAAAATGGAAGTGTTTAACGTGCACGAGAGTAAATATTAATAAAAAGATAATATTCTTAAAAAAAAAAAAAAAAAAAAAAAAAAAAAAAAAAAAAAAGGAAGAGGGGAAAAAGGGAAGAGGGCAAAAAATCTCACCGAGGACTCTCCCATAAAATAAAAAAAAAACCGGGAAGAAAAGAGAAGAGGGGAAAAAGGTAGGCTGGGCACTAGTTTATGGATGGGGCATTGTCGGCAAGATGTACGAGGTTTAGGCCATGGCGGAAACGTGGATGCTTCTTCTCCACTTCTACATTCAAATTTTGCTATAATTTTATTTTATTTTATTGCCATGTTTTTTTTCTTTTTCTTGAAGCTTCTCATGGGTCTTCAGTAATATTTTAATCAAAATATCTTGATTTTTTCTATTATTTATTCTCCCACCCCTTTTATAACAAATATTTGTCCCTTTCACACTGTCCATATCTCAATTATTGGGGGTTTAAGAATAGTGTCCTTATTTACCTTCCGTCGCCTTCTAAATATAGAACCTGTTTCAATAAAAAAAATATATAGAGAGCCAAGATTTTATTTTGATATTGAATATGAGATCTCTTCATTTATTTTATCTTTTATCCCTGATTTCCAATTAATTGGACATACTAGAAAGGTTAAAAGGATAGTTTAAACGTAAATGATTAAAAATTATCTTAAAAATATCTTTTTTTCCAAATAACTAGCTTAATTTTTTCAATTTCTAAAATTTCTACTTTTTGGCATGGCACGGTAAAAGTCACAAAACATGTCAATGCCAAGCAAACCATTTAAGGGAATAACTTTCAAAATTTTAAACAATAAGAAAAGAATATTCCCTCCCCAAAAGAAAAATCACTTGTCAAAATCGTTTTTAAATCAACAAAACAAAATATCCCAGTTTCTTTATTTATTGTAATAAAAAATTGCCGTTTCATGGTTAAAGGCTTCATCAGCTAAGGAATCAATATTTAAAATCCAAAATGATTCCTTCGATTATTCAGCTCCAGGATGATTTTCAATTCCACAAAATGTTGGGAGAGACATCCTATCTTGAAAAAAAAAAGATTAACATATGAAAGTAATATTTCTGCACGTGACACTTCATTGTGAGTGAATCTAACCACTTTCCTAAAATTTTAATATATATATATATATATATGGCTTATGATAATATCCTATAAATGTTCCCTGAGAATATAACATTAGGTTAACAAAATTTTATTTTCTTTTATTGCAAAAAGAAAAATCACGACTATATAATTATTTTTGTATACTTGGTCAAAGATTGAATTATTTAATGCTTTAATTGAATTATTTAATGAGGATCTGATCTATAGCAATCACGGCCAATTGACTAACCTCAAACCTTCCTATTTGGCTTGATTGCTATAGATCGATCCTCATTAAATAATTCAATTGAAGCATTAAATAATTCAATCTTTGTCCAAGTATAAAAAATAATTATGGGAGATTGTTTTAAAAATACAATTAAAAATGAGAAAAGAAAATCCTCACCGCATCTAATGTTATATGCAAATCCTAAGATATATCATAATTATTTATATATATATATATATATATATATTAAAATTTTAGGAAAGTGGTTGAATTAAGTTGTGAAATATGAAAATAAAATCGTAAACTTTCATATGCTAATCTAGACACTTAAAAGATAGGATGTCTCTCCCTGAAATTTGTGCCATCAAAATTATCCTTGGATTTTAGGATATGAAGTTATGAAACATAAAAGTAAAGTTGTTAGTATAAAATATGATCTTGTCAATATAGTTATATATATTGTTATTGACCTCTGAAACTTGTGCCTTAAAATTGTCCCTGTTTTTGGGATACGAAGTTATCAAATATTAAAATAAAGTCATCAATGTAAAATATGATGTTAATATATATACAAATGTTGTTATTGACCCTTGAAACATGTGCCTTCAAACCAGTGCATTTTTGCCAGAATTAGAAATCTCAAATTCCTACTTCAGTTTTAACTTAGATTTGATAAATTTACAACACCAATTTATCTTTTCTCATTTTTAATTTATTTTTCAGAAATTTTCCTAAAAATTATCGAGGCCGTTTAGCCAGTAAAACAATAATATAAATAAATTTTATCATGTAATATAAAGCATAATATATACCATTTATATTAATTCTTTTGACATCATGTGTGCGTCATTGTCTTATATTGAATGCTCTTGTTCTAAATAATGTCGACCACGGTAACATGAACTATTGAATTTTATAAATGAAACAGAAATTGTCGCGGCAAAATCGTATAAACGAAGTTTCCTCATGAAAATTCATTTTCATTTGGAGCCGTCTCATAAAAGTAAATATATTTGGTCATGATTGTTTAAAATAGCGATTGAAATGTGAAAAAATATTTTTTTAATTATGATTTAAAACAATTGAAATCTTTAAAAGTAAATATACAAGAAGAATTTTATCTCAATTTACATATTTAAAACTCTGAAAAATGATCCTAAACAAGCTATCACCGCGAGATCTGTAGTTTATCATTACATATTTTTTTTTAGCAGCCTCGAACCATTCACTATGTAGAACTTGTATTTGATTTGGCTAATCTGATTATACAGGATAAAACGACCACATCTATAACTTTTTGAATATATAATATAATATTTAAGGTTGGAACCCAAAAACAGTAATTACATTAATATTGCACCCAAATTAAAGGATTAAACATAGGAAAGACAGAGCAAGGATAAGAGATAGATCATGCAAACACATCACGAGCAGCAAAAGAAACAGCGTCATCGGTAAAAAAAAAAATCGAAACGATAATGCCCAACGAATATTAAAATTCTGCCACTAGGAGGAAAGCATACTAAATTCAAAGAATATTAAAAAGATAATATCTGACCAATCAGCTATTAGACGAGGAGTGAGACATATTTCGAGGAGATTAAGATGCCAAGTTTATAAATAAATAAAAAATTAAAGCGGAGCAGCCATCAGTGCAGCAACAACTCACTATTTATATATTGCAACTAATTAACGTTGTTGATTATAAAAATGCTTTAAAGCTAAACAATATTTAATAACACAGTAGTAACAGACAAGGTTTACAAGTCACTTGGCTGTGTTTTAAGCTTTCGGCCACCAAGACTGAGTCTGCTTGGCGTGGTAGATGATTCACGTTTCAAATAACTAAAGCAGCTATACCGACAATTTATAAATAGCATAGTTGGCAAAATAATAAAAAAGAGAAACCTTAAAAATCAAGTGGAATCTTTGGATTTTTGTTACCAGTACTTTCTCTTGATTAAGAAACCGGATACCAGAAGAAGGCAGTATTAAATTATTAATTCATGTTTTCTTCTGTCAAGAACGGGCAAGAGCCCATATTATTATTATTTTAAATTTTATAATGATTAAAAAGGTCCTGTTTCTTCGGTTATTCCAAATAGAAACAATAATGAAACCAACAGGGGGTTAGGTGTATAATGGGTTAGTTCCTCACAATTTTACGAATTAGGGTTCGAATTCCGATGAGAGATATGTTGATATTTACTGTCTGACAGTGTCTTAAACAGAATTGTCTTCATTAGGAGACTATCTGTGCCTAACAAAAAAGAAACAATAATGAAATTTAATAAAAGGGGAGAAAATTTGAATCAGACCAGTATGGTTATGATTATGTAAGGCAAGGAAATTCCCTAGTATGGTTGAGAACTTGAAATATAGACCCCTGATTCAATCCACAATCATACGCTATTCTTTCAAGTTAACTGTGGTCAATATTCATCATGTATCATTATAATCCCTGCTGTCTATATTACAAGACCCTTCTAATTACACTATTAGAATTAAGAAAATATGGTGAAATTATTAAATTTATTTGAAAATGATTTTTTTAAGAAATGAATTACATCTTGAGAAATGGAAGAAAAGAAAGATCGCATCAAACCATAAATAAGGACAATTTTGAAAAATAAAATGTGATTAATACCCTATCTGTAACAACAGGGTATTAATCAGGATTATATCTTGAGTAATGGCTCATAATGACTAATAATAACTATTAATGAAGATTATTGCTAATCCTTACAAATCAGGGATTCCTATAAATCAGAATACAATTGATATAAATCAGAATACAATTTCCTATGTAATCCCTGTCAACTAACTTATAAAAAGAATAATTTTTTTTTGATATATATAAAAAGAATAATTTGTTCCTTCTAGAAATTGCCTAAAAATAGAGACTAGAGGCCTAGAGGGAGCGTGTAGCAACAAACAATAGAGAAAGCTCTTGGGTTATGGACAAGTCCAAAGAGGATGTGTAGTGCCACACAACGAAGAGGCCAGCCCTCTAAATCCTACTTATCCCTGGAAGGCCCATACTCCAGGGTCAAGTACTGAAATGAAAGTCACAGAATAGCTTATGGTATTACTCACATTGCTGGGGGTTCATTAGTCAAAATTCAACTTTGAGAAGAACAAGGAAATTCCCGAAATTGGTTTGTTGCGGGTCATGACAAATTTTTTTGGGAATTCAAAAGCACCACAAATCACAAATTGGCCATAATTACGTCTAATGATTTGACTTAGTAGGCCCGCATGGTTCACTGGTTAACTGGAAAAGGATAATCTAACTGAATTAAATGGAAATTGATTTTGTGATTCCATTTTGAATCTGTGAACTTTTGAGAGAAAAATATAATTCTTATTTAATCTCTGAATCTGAAAGAGTACATATAAGCCTTTATATAGGCAAACCTAGAGCTAAACCTAAACCTTATAAAATCAAATCAAATCAAAGTAAATCAAAATAATTGAGATATAATATAAAATATCCTAAGATAGAAATATACCTATATCTAATCATAATAATAAGATAATAATCATAATAAATGCATAATATTCTCACACTCCCCTTCAAGTTGGATCATGGATGTTAATCATGTCCAACTTGCTTATACAACTCTCAATTCCCTTATCATCGATGTCACGTCGCAGATTCCTTTTTGTCAACCGTTCCTACGTCAGCAGATTCCTTTTTGTCAACCGTGGCCGCCATGGCCGAGCTGGCAATTGGTGGGTTCGTAGTCTGAAGTGTGTCTAGCATTTCGATGATTTTGTTGAGCTTGTCATTTTTGGATGATTTTTTGGAGGCTTTAGCTCCATCATCTCTTTCTTTTTCTCTTCTTGGCTTCCAGTCTGCAGGTTTACCATGAAGGTCCCAAAGACTTATCCTTTTTATGTCCCTAGGTTTCTTGCAATGATCACATACTAGTCGACCTTTAGAACCTTTGAATCGGAACGCAAGTGTTGAGGCCTCGACGATACAAAAGTAGAAGTGGAATTATTCTCGTTACGAAGCATTGATTTGTGCCTATCCTCTTCATCGCACAAAGTGGTATAGACTTCACGCACGTAAGGTAAGGGCTCTTGACTAAGAATCCGTGCTCGAACATCATCATAAATAACATTAAGCCCAAACAAGAACTCGTAGACTCTTTCCTCTTCTTTTTCTTTGTGGTCCTCTTTAGCATCGGCCCCACAATGATGAGTTTTATTTGTTAGGGCATCAAACTCTTGCCACAGAGCTGATTTTTCCAGATAATAATCATCGAGTGACATGTGGTCCTGTTTCAGCTCCCACAATTTTTTCTTAACACCAAAGATGCGGGAGTGACTCCTTACAGAGCTAAGTTTCTCAGAGACAATAAGAACGGTGGAGATGTCACTAGACCCAAGTCGTGGCACAGGGGACGAGGCATCTGACTGTGTAGACATACTGACCGTTGTAGAGACAAACGAAGATCAAAGATAAACTGAATAATACCTGATAGGAAGACGGGACCAGTCGTTAGACAAGCTGAGGAGCACGATGACAAAGGAACTACCACCAATGACGATGAAAGGCTCGACGACGATGACAGCGTCGAAGAGGGGATGGGTTGTTGATGAAGAACTGTGCTCAAAAATTAAAATTGGGGGCGAAGATCAAAGATGAAAGGAACTACCACCAACAAGGATGTTGATGAAGAACAACGACGATACAAGATGACACTATGACGGGATGTTGATGAAGAATTATGCCTCAAATGTTACTAGGGTTGATTTTTTTTTTTTTTTTTGAACCAAGCTTTACTTCATAATCAGATAGGCATGTGAACTTTGAGAGAAAAATATAATTCTTTTTTGATCTCTGAATCTGAAAGAGTACATATAAGCCTTTATATAGGCAAACCTAGAGCTAAACCTATAATCTCATAAAATCTAATCAAATCAAAGTAAATCAAACTAATTGAGATATAATAGGAAATATCCTAAGATAGAAATATACCTATATCTAATCATAATAATAAGATAATAATCATAATAAATGCATAATATTCTCACAGAATCCAATACGCAAACCCGACTTTGTTACATGCCAGGAAAATAACCACCATGCTTCTTGTGTTTTGGAGCTGTTCTAATCTTTTGAAAGGTCGATGACGACAACCACAATGATTGTAAAAGAAAACTACGATAAGCATGTTCTTGGTAACCTGTTGGTTTTTATGAAAGCAATATGAGGGTATCTTGGGACTCGTTCATGATTTAGCTTAAATCATCCATCACAAGCATATTCGATTCCATCACCTAAAGATCATATGATATTTTGAAAGTCCAAGCTGAGTGCCTGGACATAATTACCTTGATATTACACATTTATAATATAATGCAAGGCTTCACCACCGCCAAACGCACGCACAGGGAGAAATAAATATGAAGTCTCCAGCGCAAGCATGAAAAACTACAAGATGCTTTACACACATCTTAAGCAAGAAGTTACCGAGGATAACCGTTTCTTTTCAATGGACGAGTATGGTAGTTATTGCCGCGTCATCTCATCTCATGCTATTGACAAAAGCAGATAATCAACTAATTACTGCAACTTCTCCCCTTCCAAACTGAACAATGTGTTTTGGCCTGCATAGTTTCCCAAGATAAATTGAATAAAAAAGATGGCACAACCATTTAATGCACACCAGATTTTCATCTGTGCAGGAACTTCTTTCTACACAACAAGAGGGAGGGAAAGAAATAAAAACTAAACAAGTGATGGAAGGCACCTACTACGTGCATTAGTTTTAATTTCCTGATAAGGTTTCTTAGACAAAAGCTCAATGACAAACCTTGGAAGTGGATTGTATTTATATCAGACCCTTTCAGCTCCATCCCAATATTGTCGAGGAGGACTATCCCTGATGAGTTTATTTTAAACCGGAAAGCCATAGGGGGTGACATGGGAGATTTTGACAACTTAATAAACCTTTGACCTGCGAGAAAACAAAAAACTGAAAGTCAAATATGTACAACAGATGTGAGCAATCATACATTATAAACTGTAGTCGGTTTTACACACAATGGAACAAAATATTTTCCAATATCATTTCCACAACTTTTAACCAGAGATTATCAGAATTTAAATCGACAGTGAAGAAAAAGTCATTCATAACGGTTCATGTCTTGCAACACCAACAACAACAACAAAAAAAACAATAGCATCTAACTGTCAATTTCCTGTTACAACTAGTTGTTAAAGTGAAAAATAACATACAAGAGTCTATAAAGAATTTTAAAATATTGATAATGACTCTGAAGAATCTGCAGCCACATCTTGCATAAGGAGCACAATTTTCCTTGTCGTAGTAGCCTAGGCTCATATAAATGAAGCAAGTGCAAAACGGACCTGATTTAGCCTCAAGTACAAGGCGTATGGTCACAGCATGAGCCCAGCTAATTCCCAGAGCAGCAACAAGGTGAGTATCATATCTAGCAGCATTGTCTTTCTTTCCAGCGTCACTCTGGGCAACTTAAAACATACAGTGATGCATTAGTAAAATAATTGAAAGTATTTGGAATCTAATTTTGCCTTCATACCTTGGAAGGGATACAAGCAAGCTTCATAACCGATTTGAGATCTTACTTGATTTGTCACAACTACTGGAATTCGTGAAAATTCAGCAAGTGACCTAGGAATGTTCAAAATCAGTACCACTCATGGGAAGAAACATTTTCCCTCTTCTAAATATCTCATCAGAGTAACCATATCTTACTTGATAAATGAAACATGCCAACCCAGTGTTTGTTGTCTAGAAGCTCCACTCTCTTCTCTGTGCAGAACAATGGACCAATTTCACTTCAGAACAAATAACACTCTGCGTTTTGATCTTTTCATGAGGTGGTTTTATGCTTGTGATCGATTCAAAATATAAGCAATAGTTTGTAGGCCAAGGTTAACCAAAAAAAGGCAAAGATGGTCCCTTATCAGACTGAAATATTGCTATAGTTGGTGCCATCATATCTGATGACAAGCTCACATTTTTTTGGGTGAAAAACAGCAAAAATGGTGCATATATAATGTATAGGCATGAGGTGTTCAAGAAGAGAATCAGACCAAATAGATCATAAGTTTGAGGAGCATAGAAGCCATTTTGACTATATAATTCACAATCATCATGAAGCTAAACTCACCCTAGAGCAAGAGCAGCCATGCTATCAATGATGAGCAACTTCACCTGTTGCTGGAGAATTAATAGCTTGATCTGATGCAGACTGTTAGCAATGAACACAACACATAGTACAGTGAACCCCTATCATTTACTTCTCATTCCCTGCAAGTAACTATTTGTTTAACCTACAAGGTTTTCGAGAACCCTTACTGCCTCTTAACATTAATTGTATCAGTAATGTGTTTCAATTGATGATGAAAATGACAAAAAAATGAAAGACAAGAATGATATGGAATGACCGCTTGCAACAAGAAGATATGTACCATACCTCGACAAAAGCTTAATTATAAGTAACAAGGACAGATATTTAATATATCAAGCCATTGAACTCTGCATACAATTTAATTATTCATCTATGATTTATCCAGGCTAATAGCAAAACTTAGTCCTCAGCAGTTTTTTTTACCATCGTGCTGAATTAATAATTTGAAATCTCATTGGTGAAAATAAATATTTTGGAGTTTTTTCCTTGACATTCTCTTAAGACTGCAGAGGTCCAGGTTTCTTTACACAAGGCAAACATCAGCAAGATTTCATCACTTCACATATTGATATTACCGTGTAGATTCCCAAAATGCATTCCCTTGCCATTGCCATTATCATTAACTTAAGGCAAACATCGGCAAGATCTCATCATTTAACATATTGATATTGCCTCGTAGATTTCAAAATCCATTCCCTTACCATTAACTTGAGAATCTTTTGAATTTTTCTACCATTCTACTGGATTAATAATCTGAACTATATTTCATTACAAACAAATATTTTGAAAATTTTCCCTTCTCATTCTCTTAAAAATGCAGCAGTTCAGGTTTCTTGGTACTACGCCAAACATCAAGGAATCCTCATCTTTCAACCTCTTGATATCACCTATTAGATTTATCATCCACTTGCCATTCCCTTACCATTCATGCCAAGATCAAGTACAGGATTCTCACCTCTCAGTGAATTCAGAAAGTGAAGTGGGGCGAAAAATCAGGATTCTACCAGCCATCTGGAATGTGTTAAGCAGATAACTATCTGAATGTCAAAGAAACCATTGGGATAACATGGGAAGGAAAAATCAGGAAAAGATATATATTTATATATAAATAAAAAAAAACACATACCTCCTGTGCCATGCCTTTCTTGTGAAATATTTCAGGAAAACTCTTAATTCCAATCTCTATCAGTCTGAAAAAAGTAAGTTCATAATTAAAACTTATAGCATTTTCTTATTGAAGTACATAATAAGAAATAATATCACATGACTGTTTCTTGTCTGCTTCAAGTACCTTTTAGAACTGAATTTTGATTCAGCATCTATATAGATTACACGGCCATCTAAGCCTCCACATTGTGGCGGCAAAGAGGCTAGCAATGAGAGCTTCAAACAAAACTGCAAAGTAAAATTAGTGCTTCCAAATCAGGGGCTCCTGAAAAAGAATATTTAACTAACCTATGGCATTGCTGGGTGCAGGCATAAAGATATATGTCATATACTTAGCTCCAAAAGATCAAGCAACACTGCTATAAATATAAATATAAAAAAAATCTTTTTTCCCCAGTCAATCAAATGTTTCAGTTCTCTACAGATTGATCACCAACAAAATCTCATTAATGTGAATAAACCTATTATCTTTCTATCAATAGAAACTTTGAATCCCATCTTCTCCACCATTTGTCATAGAACAATTATTATGGAAACAAAAGAGTTATCTTCAACTCAAGTCTATCTAGCAGATGAACCAACTCAATACTAGCTGTTTAACCATCCATCAACTTCAAGGCCAGAATAAAAGTTTGACTTTCGCCTTGGAGAGTGGTTCTATATCTATGTCCCACGCTTGTAAGCTTTGTTGGTTCATTCTTTCAAGCAACATAGTTACCAAGATAGTGTTCACTATCTTGTAAAGTAGAAGAGTTACTTTACTAACCTAAGTCAGACATATTGAATATTCTTCATGGTTACATCTCAAAATGATCTATTTCCAACTTCCGCAGAATTACACCTATGAAAATCTTGGCTATACTGCTAATTTCTAGATTAAGGTGCAGTATGACCGGAAAAAAAAAAAAAAAAAAAAAATCTAAATCCTACATGCACTTCTAGTCCACCATACATAAGGCAGGTGTAGAAGATATTCCTTGCAGAGATACACAACTACGGCGAACAAAAGCCTGCAAGTGTAATAGCAACATTCCTTTTATTGCAATAGAAATCGAAATAATGCCGGTATAAAAGTATAATAGAGATATTACAGTGACGTATATTAAAGCAACGCACCTGCGTTTTCCCAATTCCAGCTGGACCAACCAACTCTGTTAAAGCGCCAAATGGTATGCCACCACACAAGGCGTCATCTAGTCCTTTCAAACGAGTGGGAAGATGACCAGCCAAATTTTCGTGTTGTACTCGATGCTCCATCAGATACAAAGCCTAGTAACACAACTGAAACCAGTCATTACTGAGAAGCTTAAATGAAAGAGGGAGGGGGGAAGAGAGTACGCATATTACAGTTTGACAAGGTGGACAAACAACTTCACTAATGTGAGCTATTGCAGACGTTACTTCGGCCAGACCAACGTCAAGCAACTCCATCAACTCAAATTCAGTGATAGATAACGCATCCTGTGATTTTACCAAAATAAATTTAAAAACAAGATAATGATGTTCCAACATCATCCTCTAGCGAATCCATAAAGAAACTGAGGGAAAATCTAATGGTGACCGATATGAAATCTAAACACGACAAAGGAAATCAAAATCGGAATTGGATGATTAATGGATAGTTATGCAAATTTGAACAGTCGACGACGAATAAAAAGTTATTCTGGGTGGGCGATAATGAGAAAGGGGATTGTAAGGGAAAATAAGAAGGTGAATACGAATCAATTAAAAGAGCAAAATGGTAGAATTAGTTACTTTTGCAGTGATGATGTTACGAGCAGCGAAGATATTAGCGATCCATTTGGGCAGTCCCATCTCATTGATGAGCTTGTTCGCCATGCTTCCCTCTACTTCTGGACTGTTTACCGCCAAGAGCGCAGAATTCGCGGGTTCCTTTGTTTTCGGCGCGAAATGAACACTGTATGCTGTATACTGTATAGTGCGTACCGAACAACAATGTATTTAATGTCATGTGGATTACATTTATCTCTTCCAAGGGTATGCTTTTTTAATATTTAAATTCTTTTTGCCAAAATGATGTTTATTGTAAGTTAATTTCAAACAAGAACTATTATTTTCTCTAATTATTATTTTTCATCATTCCTTTCTGTAACATATCTTTGTGCCAATTAAAGAAATATTTTCCTATCAACTTGTCACGTATCCTTACTTCTTTTTACTCATCAAATATGTTAGTGGCGGCATTTTTTTTCTTTTCTTTTTCTTCATCTCATTTCCTTTACATTTTTTCCCGCCAAGATGCATTTTTTTTTTATTAAGAAAAATCAAATGGATGGAGTGTATGCTTTTCCGGCTCACTCTACCCCACACAGGCCCCAGATAAGCCGAAACGGCCTAACCTCAAGTGGCAGTGGCACTAACATGTTGGGTCCACTTAACCCAATCAAAACCAAACAAGGCGGCCCCACATAACCGACAAAACAAACCGAGAATTTCAAACTGGGATTTCAACCTGGCCATATATCGCAAAAGAAGACAAGAGCAGAAAATTCACAGCATTGTGTCTAAATACTGCCCAGGTACAAAATGAACTGTTTTTTTTTTTTTTAATGAAATTAATTAAATATTTTTATTTTTTAAAATTAATTAGTTTAAATAATAAATTAATATATAATCGAATATACACAATATGATTAATTAAGTTATTTAACTTCTTTAATTTCTCAAAAAAAATTCAAATCTCTAAAAAAAAAATAAACTTTATCTTATATTTAAGAATGAAAGGAGTATTATATTGCTCTTTTTTTTTTTTTTGGCCTCCGAGATTAATCTTCCCTGGGTAAAGGATAAATGAATAGATCAGTGCATAAAAATGGAACCCAGCCCATCGTCCTCTGTTTCGTTCCTCACAAACAGAGCAACCAACAAAATCGGAAAAGAGATCAAGTAAATGCACTAGCTCGGCAAATTCGCATCTTCCCGTTGTTACGGTACAGGTAGAGCTCGAAGGCCATAAGGAGTCTTTTCGTTTTCGGGTACAGTAAATAAAATTAACGTAGTTGTCTTGTTGTTCTTTATGAGAATAAGTTATCTATGTTTTTGTCGGCGACGGCGGCTATAGCCTTTCTGTTGAGATTCTGGGAAACATGCGACATTCCAATAGACGGCTAAGATGAAACGTGGAATAAAATAATAGGAGCCATTTTAATTGAATACGTAAAGCCGGAACTCGGAAGCAGGGAGGTGCTTGCTGGGCAATTCTGTTGAAGTTGCAGAGCTTGACACGTTACTCGCATAGTGGGGTTTCAGAGAGCCGCCATGACACTTGGGCCAGAGAGAGAGGATATTACGTTTTGTTTATGTTCTCGCACTTTTTCATTATTGTACAATTAAATCTGCCGTAAAGAACGCGAGCCTGGCCAATTATGCAAGAATTTGCTGACGAAGGAAGGACTTGTCTGTTTTTAGGTTTGTAGGTTATTTTTAATTAGAGATTCGAGATGATTCAATTTCTTTTTTTTTTGGTATAGTGTTAACAAGTTATTGCAGTTACTATACAAATTAAAGAGTTGGGGTGATTTTTAAAAGAAAATGCTGGACAAAAAAACGCGACGCGGTGCCGTTTGTAAATCTTTATCCTCTTTACGCCCATTTTCCTAGAAGCTCCAAGGTAGAGCGTTGGACGCGTTGGCGTTGGCGCCTTTCCGTGATTCAATGGTTGGTGCGCGTCGTCCGTTCGTGGCCTATGCTATTTCGCCAGTGTTTTTCGCCAAGCACAGTGGTGGTTCTGATTTTGTAGAACCTATTTTTTGCCAAGCACAGAGGTGGCCCCTGTTTTTTGCCAGCAACGGTAATAGATGGTGGTTCTGATTGCCTCTCAGTGAGCCATGGCCGAGCTGCCTCTCTGATGGGCTCTTTTTCATGTTGGTGAAGATCGAACAGCGAGGATGGAGAGATTGGGGGTACCCATTGGTGGATCCACAGAAGAAGGATTGAAGTTGAAGATGATGGAGGAGAGGAAAGTGAAGGTGGTGGGCCACTTCACAAAAGGAGGATAAAAAAATCGCGATCTCCGGAAAGCTAAGTTATATGAAAAAATTCATTCCTGTACTTAATAATGAGTGTGGAGGAGAAAATTAAAAAAAAAACAAAAGGCCAAAAAGCAGAAGGCTTGGAATATTATATTAGATAAATCATGTTATATCAATTTTTTAATAACAATTTAACATCAAATTTATATTTAAACTTTCTTGAATCAAAATATAAGATATAGTTGATATTTTTAGAGGGATTATATTTTAGTATATTATACATAATCTCATACGGAGATTTTTCCAAACTAATGTGGATTTTTTGGGATTAAGGAATTAAAATAAGATACTTAATCATATCATATGTTATATATATAATATTCATTGTGATTCATGCCTTTTTCGTTATTTTTTATATCAACCGACTTTTGAAATAATAATCCAAACACACATCATTTTTAAAAAGCCACTTCGCGCAAAAGCCAAACGCAAGAATCCAAACACAAATCACATTTATAACCCGACTTTTTTCCTACCGAGCTTTTATAAAAGTCGATAGCTTTAAGCCCACCATTCTCACCGCCAACCCAAACAAAGCTATAAAAGTAATAATAGTACTACATCAAGGTGCATTACTTAATTCACTAAGCTATCTTTGACCAAAAAATAAATTCACTAAGCTATCTAGGAGTATTATAGATGATAAGATCAGGACTAGCCGTTTTCCATCCAGGTGCATTACTTAATTCACTAAGCTATCTAAAAGTGCTTTGACCTAGGCAAATGGGTTCTTTAAGAGCTCCCCCTAATCCAAAACCTTGACGCAAAAATGAAATTGTAACTTTATTTAATACTCCTCTTTTTCTTGATATAAAACATATTTAAAGGGTTATATTGATCTTAATCTAAAATATAATATATAGTTTTTATATTTGTAATTTTTTCTAATTTATCCTTTGATGCTTTTCAATCATAATCAAATATGAGAGGGAATGAAAGAATTAAAAAATATGACTGGAGTGTTTTAAAAAATCAATATTATATTAACTAACTTATTTAATTTTCTTAATATATTAAAATAGGTAAATATAATTATATTAAGAATTGAAAAGAGTATTACAAGATCAACAGATAAAAGATAAATTGAATAGATAAAATATAATTTATAACATAAATATTATTAGTTATTAATTATTACGAAAAGTTAGAAATTAAATCGGAAGAATATTTCAGGAAAAAGAAATTAAACTAAGAAATTTCTTTGTTTTTGACATAATGGTGGATTAAGGCTATAAATGCTATCTTTTCTCTTTCATAACTCGTATCAATCACAACACCCCCAGCCCGGGCTGCTGTCTGGTAGGGGC
The DNA here is from genome assembly GCA_019022655.1 of Acacia acuminata. NCBI lineage: Eukaryota > Viridiplantae > Streptophyta > Magnoliopsida > Fabales > Fabaceae > Acacia > Acacia acuminata. The sequence continues at coordinate 1,172,622 of JAFJYI010000077.1, read as the reverse complement.
AGAGGCTCTCTAGGTTTTTTTTTACCTTCTAAATCTCAAGCTATATTTGTTCCTCCTTCTTCACAGTTTTTTTGAAAAGCCAGAATTATACATGGCGGCAAATTCCTCTTCGTTTCAAAAGAATCAAGCGAATTTTCCCGATCCCCCAAAGCGAGGCAATAAGATCAAGGCTCAGATTTTTAAAGGCCTGGTCAAATCTGTGGCCTCTGCGGTTTCAAAGGCAGGAGAGTCCCTCGGAAAAGTTAAGGGCGGCGGCAACAGCGGCGGCTCGGCTTCTTCCACCCCACCAACAAGTGCTTACAACTCCGATGCCTCCTAAACGAAGCCGATCAGGCGGCTGATCTGATCTATGTCTATATGCTCTGTCGCTGCAAGAGCAAGAATCAAATATCCATTATCCAGTTATGTACCTGTTATTTCCGGTTATTTACTGCTACGTAGTGTTCGTTGAAGGGTCTAGCCCATCTTTGTTTGTAACACACTAGAAGTCAAGATGGGTAGGTGAATAAAGAATCTGCAGAAGCAATGTTTTAGCTGGCTCTGCAGTTTTTTAAATCAGTGTGCCAGTTTATTTTGAAGGTATTAATGGTCTTGTTAGTTGTTTGGGTCGGTGTTAGCGTCTTTGGTTTTGGTGGTTTTCTCATGTTTTTAAAGAGAAATCGTCGACGCTTTTGAAGGCTCTTTGCTTTCTTTTGTAATTTGGTTGTGATGTATTGTGTGTAACTTCTCTCAAGAGGATAATGGAGATTAGTTATTTGATTTGCTGCGTTTGCCTTTTTAAGTATATGCCTTTCTGATTTGTAAAGATTGAGATAATGATTAAGCCAAGTTTTTTATTTCGCTGTTGGCCCCATTTTTCTGGTCCTGGCCTGGACTTCATGCCTCTCAGATCCATGCTTGAATTACAGGGATCGGACAAATCTGATTCGGACGAAAGTAACATTTCACTTTGTATTTATTTGGGTCAAATCAATCGGTATTTGTGGGAATCAGGAGCTGTTGAAAAAGATCACTGCCTTTGCCATAAATTAATAAACAAAATGAAAATCATATTTGTGTTTTCAAAAAACGAGAGAAAAGCGGTATTATTTGAATATTTCTTTTGAGCCCACCAAAGGTTTAGTTTCTTTCTTCCTATTTTTTTTTTCATTATTTCTTATAATTTTAAATTATATTCATATAATCAATCTAATAAATCATTTTATTATTTTAATTTTTATCTCCTCTACCTAATCATCAACCTAAATGAGGCTAATGAGGGACGTAACGAAAAAAGATGAGACAATTCCCTTCCCACACGAAAAACCCCATTTGAAGTGTGAACACTGCAGAAACGTGGCCTGACTTTGTCTAGGTGGTCCGTTGGGTCTTCGTCACACTGGGTCTCTATCGATCACATAAACATCTGACTCAGCATTCCTCTTTGCATCGGTCAGTGTTATATACCCTTGATCAGTAGGGTAAATTTTTACCTTATCTGAGTTGACGGTGAAGTGTTGAAAACTGCGTGAAACTGACAGGACCGGGATTTCAGGTCTATGCCCTATAATGGCCGAAAAGATTAAGTTCCCTGACAAAATACGGACCAAGGACGAGCACATAGAAACCGTACGGACGAATCCCGTGACATAAAAAATATTAATGAATAGAGGACCCTGAATTTTATCAAAAAGTGATTTTTTCGTATAGAAAAAATAAAAACGAGATCCGTACGTCTTGTTCATGGGAGTCCTACGAAAAGACCAGGGAATAGGAGTCTTGTGCCAGTTGCTTCATTCTCTGATAAAATTTAAAACCCCAATAAAGTACCAAACCATTCCATCAAATTGCATAGTAATAAGGAAACCTTTCGGCAAAGTAAATGCAATCCACCATGTTAAAGATAACAACCAGTAGCGATCTCAACGTTTACGTCACTAGTCATTATATTTAAATTAACATTGAAAAAATACGTTATGTAGGTTGAATAAAAACTTATATAATAATCTTGTCTCATATATTATAAATCACTTTTAAAAATCAACTTATACCGCTAATGCAAATAAGTATATATTCATTCAATAGCATCACTAACTAGCTAGTCAAGAACATCTTGCATTTGAGTGCGAAATGAGCAAGTCAACGTTCAAATGGACAACTGCCATGTGTTGGTAATAAGTGGAAGAAGTTGTCAACAGCATTTAATTTGTACACAAGTCTACGCATCAGACAAATATATATGACCAACAAATCACTCAATTATTATAGTACTAAAGAAAAAATAAATTCTTTGAGTTTGATTAATAAATTAAAAGAAGTGAGGCTTTTTCTTGGTGATAAACATATGAATGCTAGGCTTGGAGTTTGTAAGTAAACATCGTCCAGTTAAAAGTGCTAAGGGGTCACACTTTGCCAATAAATTGTATGTATATGTACGTGAATCTCTTGTTTGAATTTGCTCTTAATTTATTTCGATGCATTCATACCAGACACAACGAAGAACACTGGACCGAGCAAGAACGTTGACGTACCAGATATTGACGTCGTCAAGGTGGTTTTCTCGAAACCAGCAGCAGAGTTACGTTGGACGGTGCGTGGTGGGGCTTGGTGGGGCTTAATTTGAAGCTTTTCCACTCTCTTTTCACTTTTCAGTGTGGGTTGTCATCTGACTTTTTGTTTTTTTAAAGGAAAAAAATGCACAGATTCCTATAACATTTCTCATATCATGCTCAGTATCAGTGTATCTCTATGAGTATTTAAGATTCGAAACAAAGGATTTGAAAAAGAAAGGAAGATGGTTTTGTTGGCGAGAATTATGAGGCAGCGGACGGTGGGGGGCATCAGCTCTCTTAATAACTTAATTTAGTTACATTAAAAAAGTTAATTAAATTAGTTAATATGATTCGAAACAAAGGATATTTTTTTTGTTGGCGAAAAATATTATAATCATCTTACTTTATTATTTAGGATTTAAATCATTAAATTATTTAATATAACTCAAAAACATATATTATATTAAGGATTGGATATTAAGGACTGGAGACGTAATCAATATCAACTCAACAGAAGGAAAAATTGGCCATAAATAAGTAAAGTATGTATATTTAAGAAGAATATTGTTGAAGTGTATAAAAGAATGAGAATAGTGTTAAAAACTGATTAAATTTTAAGATATAGTTAATGAGTGTTGAGTTTTTATTCATTCTGGTAAAACATGTTGTACAAGTAACTTAATAACTAAGATGAAAAAAGTATGTTTAAGACACTACCCTGTCTATTTGAAGTTATATATAATTCCACAAAACAATCAATTTGTGGATAATGAATTTGATGAGCAAATAGCCAAATATTGGCGAGTGGAGACTGGAGAGGGGATGCAAGTGGGACCCACGTTTCCATTTTTCAAAACGAACTTATCCTCGTTGCCGTGTTGTCGTTTCGTTAAACTGAATTCAGGTGGTACTTAAAATTAGGACGTTTCCAGATATCACAATCGTCATGATGATGCATTGGACCAGGATAATTTGTCTTTTCCCACTTTGTTTGATGTGTATCTATTTATCTTCGGTCCCCACTTGAGATAGAGTGTACGGAATTTAAGTTTTTGTCGAGCAAAAAAAAGTATATGGAATTTAAGTTTTAGCCTTCTTTTGTGTATAAATAGATATAAAAATGCACATTACGAGTATGTTTGTGATTACTTTAGAAAGGCAAACGTGCATCCAATCGTGAAAAGCTATTTTTTTGCTTCTTATAATGTTTGGATTAGCTTTTTTTTGATTAGATCTTTGAAGTAAAAGTTGTTTTAAGTTATAAGTAAAAATTTTATATGTTTTTGTGCTTTTGGTTTTTTCGTCGTTGAGAGAGAAAATGTTTATTTCATGGAGAGAACAGAAATTAAATTTCTCTTGAAAAACAAAAAATACTCATCCCACAATTTTTTATTAAAATAACATTGTAACTCGATCCATTTGTAGATGAAAATTTCGGTCCTTATTATGCAAGTGTACTTAAAGGTTAATAATACTTGTTTTTGGATTTTATCATTATTTATGAAAGTATCCAAAGAAAAAATAAATAAATAATAAATTTTAAGAGAAATTAGGAAAGATTCCCCATTAGAAATTTAATTATGGCGCGAATAACCTAATAAGTTTATACATACAAATGATGACAATGTTCTAATTGAGGTCGTTCTACCAATTAAATTTTTAAATGGGGTTTTTCTCCAATTTTTCTCATAATTTAAGTAATTTAGTATTTTTAAATTTTTCACAACAATACATTAACTATGTTTATATTTATTAAATTCATATATTTTCTATCATTATACATCCAAACTTACTTGTGTATTAATCATCTAAACAGTTTCATTTATCAAACTATTTTCTCAAAATCTAATTTAAATATAAATCATATTATACAATTTGACATTTATCCAATCTTATATTTATAAAAGTCAAGTTTAAAGAAAAAAAAACTCCAGCTGTGCTAATTCAAACTAGGGGTGTTCATGCCCTGCTTGAAAGATCACTTTGAGGCGAAAAATATAGCTCGGTGCCCCGCCCCGACCCTGGCCCGATAGAAGCTCTAACATTTTTGGACAGGGCAATAATGGGTTGAACAGGGCGGCCCTTCCATGCCCAAGTGGCGATACCCTGCCACATCCTATGTGAAAAAAAAGCAGTTTAAGAATCGAAAAATTAAATAACATCCATAATTCTACACTTTTAAATATTTCAATATAAGTCTATAAATTAAGTTTTAAAATTAAAAAGACAATCATATGTCTTAAAAAACATCAAAAAATAGTCCATAATCCATTAAATACAAAGTATCAAAAAATAGAAATGAAAACCTTGTAGACATCCAAACTCCTCGAGGCTGCATTAAGGCTCCGAAATGTCAAATAGTTATATAATTTATAACAAATATATAATACTATTTTATAAAAAAATAAAAAATATATAATATATACTACTTTACAGAGTAAATAAGTAGGGCGACATCACCCTGCCTGATGTCGAGCCTTACCAAAAGTACCTAACTCAATTGAGCCCATTTTTCTTTAAATGATTTTTTTAAATAGGACAAAACGATTTTTCAGTAGGCAAATACGGACGTATGGGGCCAGAGGTATTATAAACACCGCTAATTCAAACACACCCATGCCGCTTCTCTTATACTTTTGAGGTCACGCTGTCAAACCCCACGTTATTTTCAATCCTTCTCTGCATTCCCATAAAACAAAATCCAATTAAAGCTTTTCTTATCCTTTGGAGGTTCATGCTGTCAAATCAAACGCAATTTTCACTCCGCCTCTGCATTCACATAATAAAATAAAATTAAATCTATTACTCCTGCCTACTCTTGTCTAAATATAAAATTTCAATTACTTTTATTTGTTAATTAGGGATTGAAGATATGGTTAAGGTGCATTTTATTTACTAACTTAAAGTATATGTCTAGTTCATGTAAAGGGCAATTTTATGGTAGATTATCTATTAGGGATTGAAGATATGTTAGGGTTTTTTATTCGGAGGGTAACGTTAGGGTTTTTAACTATGACAACATTACTCCGCTTTTTAAACTTCACTGAAACATTACTTGAAACTAAAATTACTTCCGAGCGCATAATTTAAGGATAAAAATACACCTTAACCTTTGAAAATATTATCGCCGTGGTCGTTTTCTCATTATCTCCTAACTTAATTGTAAATTAATATGACATGGCGAAGGAGGTAAATAGATAATTGCACGAGAGGAAAAAAGAAAAAACACTAAGCATCGAGGGGAAGGATAAATGTAAGAGTATTGGATTTGGATCTAATTAAATGAGTATTTGAGAAATCATAAAACTATGATTTTATAACTTTTTTTTTCCTAAGATGAGGAAAAATTTCTCTCATTTTTCTGTAAGTAGAGCTAAAATTTATCTCACATATAATTTTTGTAAATCGTAAGAATCATTCTCTAAAAATTAATCCGAACATTTGTTTCAACAATCCAAACATGCACTGATAGTGTGAAGGTACAAATATTTATTTATCATTTTTAAAATAAATTTATAAATCTCCTCAATATTATTATATTATAATTGAATAAATAATACTACTTCGATATTAAATATAAAACATAATTTATAATGTGACTATATCTTATATTTAAGATTATATCTTATATTTAAGATTAATGGTTCTAGTAGGACTCCCTCTGGGCCTTATTATAAGACACCAACTAACAATTCTCACAAATCAATAAAAATAGTTAAAGTCATTAAATTTATCATAAAATTTAAGTAATTTTCAATATTACCCCTACTGAATGCACAAAACTCTAATATCAAATTAATTATTACTCTCACTCAGTATCCTTATTAATTATGGGCAAATATAAAAAAAATATTTAATATTCCTTAAAAACAAATAAATGCCTGATTAGTACCTTATAATAAAAAATAAAAATAAGTATCTATCAGTGACATACATGTCTTGGCCTCTTGGGATTTTGGCCTCAAAGATGTTAAACGCGTTTCAGGATAACAAGACGTGTGGAAAATCTAAAACGTATTGGGAGGGTTGCGTTTTCAGTTTTGATCCCATCCCACCAATTTGTGGTTGAGTTTTTATTAAAATGCGCCTGCCGGCTCCATCAATTACCTTCCCATTTCACCCTTTCACCTTCCGTCTACACTTAATACTATACTCAATAATTATTTTAAGAAAATCATATTTAAGAAATTCCATAATTCAAATCCATGTCTACACTTTTAATAAATTGATAATTAAACTAAGAGGCCAAATTAGTAATTTTAGAATATTTTCAAATGACCACAATGCCCCTGCATAATTAATTTCAAAGGTAAATTGAAGGGAGAAGATAACTTCGCAACATTCAAATGGCATCAACCCTGCATATAGTTGACGAAATGCCCCTTTCTTTTCAATTTAGATTGAAGCAAGGCGCATCACAAGTATACAACGGTAATAACCCTATGTTATAGCCAAGAAAAAAAAAAAACTCTGAATCAATATTATTCTAAAATCTCTAATTAAGCCTAGTGGCTTGATTAGAAATATGCTGAAAATATAGGCCTTAATAATTAAAATTATGGCATTTCAGTTGGATCTAAATAGGACTCTCCCAAATATTTTTAAAAGAACACAGAATTAAGGGTTGGTAATTAACTTTTCTTTAAAGATCACTTCAATAAGAAAATTAGTTAGTGGTACTTTTTAAAAAAAATTATATCTCTACTAGTTTGCTTTTATTCTTCAATAATTCTATTTGTTTTAATCTTAATCCCCTGCTTTTATCTTATAACTTATTGACGTATACTTTTTTTGTTTTCAATTTTTATTTTTTATTTTATTCACATCGTTTGACTTAATTAGTTTGAATTTGATATCTTCACTTTGTCCCTCCAGTTTTTATTAGTTTAATTCGTATTTTAAAATTGTTCTGATATCTTTGCGTGTTCATTTTTTCACTTGTTATCAATAAAAAATCATGAAATATTTTTCATTTTAAAAGGAAAAATTAATAATAATTTTAAAATTACGAAACTAAATGAAATCAAGTAATCAACTATTAAATCATATTTCATACGTTATGTATATGATTTAAAAAGTCAAACGGAGTCACTTATTTGTAAAATATATTTTTTTATAAAAAAGTCACTTATTTTGTATCAAAAATTTCATTTAAATTCTAAATTAGACACTCTTCATTCTTTCAACGGCATGAGATGTATTGTAAGCACTCATTTGTATGTGACTGATCTTAGGTTATATAGATTAATTAGTGAAGGACATATCTAATGTAGAATATAAAAAGGATCGATACTTTTGTTACATTCCCACACTACTAGAAAAAGCCAAAATAGCGGCGAATTTGTGACGGAAAAAAATCCGTTGCAATTTGCTACGGAATCCAAATCCGTCGCAATTTGCTATGGAATTGAAAATCCGTAGCAAAATTTTGCTACGGAATTGTAACTCAGTAGCAAAATTTTCTCAAAAAAAAAAAAAAAAATCTGATTTCTTAGAGGGAAAAAGGCCGCAAATTTGCTACGGAATTGAAAATCCGTAGCAAAATTTTGCTACTGGAATCGAAATCAGTAGCAAATTGCTACGGATTTTGCATTCCGTAGCAAAATTTTCTCAAAAAAAAAAGTTCGATTTCTTGGAGGGAAAAAGGCCGCAAATTTGCTACGAATTCAAAATCCGTAGCAAAATTTTGCTACGGAATCCAAATCCGTAGCAAATTGCTACTGATTTTGAATTCCGTAGCAAAATTTTCTCAAAAAAAAAAAAAAAAAAAATCCAATTTCTTGGAGGGAAAAAGCCCGCAAATTTGCTACAAAATTGAAAATCCGTAGCAAAAATTTTGCTACGGAATCCAAATCCGAAGCAAATTGCTACGGATTTTGAATTCGATAGCAAAATTTTCTCCCAAAAAAAAAAATTTCGATTTCTTGGAGGGAAAAAGCCCGCAAATTTGCTACGGAATTGAAAATCCGTAGCAAAATTTTCTCAAAAAAAAAAAAAATCCGATTTGTCCCTTTTTGCGACGGAATTTAGTTACGTCGCAAAAAAATTTGCTTTTTGCGACGGAAATCAAGTTACATGCAAAATCGGGCTTTAATACCTTCTAAAATCATTTAGACATCCGCCATTTTGCACTCCATCCGCCATTTTGATCTCCTCTCCACCTCTTAGTCATTTTTTCGGTCCTCCTCATCACCTCCGCCCCTCCCCGTCTGCTCTTCCTTCGGTGTTGGTCCTCTGTCTCCTCCAACGTCCTCCGTCCTCCGATTCCTCACCGTTTCCTCCGTGCGTCCCTCTCCCTCCCTCCTCTCTTGTTCTCTATTTTTTTTTATCGAAGTGACTATTGGTAAGCATTCACCACTCATTGTACAATTGAAGATGTTCATGTATTCCTCTTTCTACAATAAAAAAATCCGTGTGGTATTGTGGTTCCTTCATTTCTTCCTTTTTTAATGTTGTTTGATGCAAGGTTTTTTGTAATGAATATTAATTTTTTTTTTTATAATTCTTAGATGTTTGGATCGATCTTTTATAATTTTTAGATATTAGAATATGCCTTTTATAATCCTAGATATTAGGATCAGCCTAAATCAATCAATAGATTATAGAACTTGAATTTTGTAATTGCTTTTACGTTTTATAATTCCTAGATATTAGGATCGGCCTAAACTAGAGTATCTACATGTATTAAAATCGTGAAGGCATATGAATAATAAAAATAAAAAACTCAAAGGATTTTGTACATTTCTTTTTAATTTCATAATATTTTATATTTTTTATATAAATTTTTTTTTTTTAGGAATCGAGTTTTGCAACGGAATGACCGAATGACCATCGGTGCAACAAACACAGGAGATGATGAAGCATATGAAGATTCTACTTGGTCCCTAATGAAGGACAAGGATGACCATACTTTGTTTTTAGACTTCTTTTTTATTACATATTATTCACAACATTATTATTTATATTTTGTTTTCTCTATGTAAACTCTTTATGATTATTATTATATATTCAATTTTCTCAAAAAAAAAAATCCATAGTACACTACTTTTTGTATTCACTTTTCTAAAAAAAGAAAAATTTAAAAAAAATATTTTTTAAAAAATTTATTAGTTTTGTTACGGAATTTGTTTTAAAGTAGCCAATGCTCAATTTGCTACGGAAAAAATTCCGTAGCAAATTCGAAAATTTGCTACGGAAATTTTTTCCGTAGCAATTGCTACGCAATTTTTTGTTACGGACAAATTCCGTAGCAAATCCAGTTTTGCTACGGAAAATGTCCATTTTGCTACGGAATTTTTCCGTAGCAAAATTTGATTTTTCTTGTAGTGCCATCCCAGCTAACTTGGACTTTGTTAGGAAATATATGTTTTAGGAAATATATATTTTAGGAAGTATATTATATTAGGAAGTATATTATATTAGGAAAAATATTATAGAGACAATCGGGATTATAGTAATTAGGGAATCAATCTACATAATGAGTCATTATGTCTCATTAACTCTCTTATTCCCTCTCTTGTGTATAAATACCCTATACTATGTACATGAATAAACAAGCAATTCAGATTATATTTCTCCCTTCTCTCTTTCTATTTCTACATGGTACCCGAGCACAAGGTTATTCCTTGGGTTCAGATCTGCTTTTTTTCCTTCTTCTTACCCGATCGGTTTTCTGTCGCTAGAGTCACGAGAGAGAGAATTGAGGGTCCTTTGGTTCATGTGTCCACGGTCTTCTCTTTGGGACACGCGCCGTACCACCGGCTTCCCCACCCCCCGATCGGCGTTCGACTGCATTCCGGCGTCCGTCCGACGTCTCTGCGACGGCGCGTGACGGCGCGTGGAGAGGCCTTTTCGACGGCGACTTTTTCTGTTGGTCTTCTCTCCTCCTTTCCGGTGATATCCGGTGGTTTCCGACGTCTGGGTTCAACCTTTCCAGATCGTGAATTTGCTTCTCCTTGTTTTTGGCATCTGTTTTCTTTTGGAGATTTTCTGGCGTCGACAGCAGGGTTTGGCACTTTTGGGTTGTAATCTTCATCTTTTTATTTGGTGAAGCATTTATTTGGCTTTGCTGTGTTGTTGGTTTGTTGTTTGGTGATTGAGTTGCTATCCCTTTGGTGGCCATTTGGTATCCCTGTTGTTGGGTGTTGTCATTGTTTGGTGAGGTTTTCTGCTCACAGTTGGGACTAGCGTTCTTTCTCTTGTTGTGGAATTCAACTTATTGGTGAAGATCAATTGCTTTGCATCTATGTCTATGTCTAGTTCTTACATGCTCTTGCTACGGGTAATATTGCTTCTAGTCTTGCTACTTCTTCTTGAAGTGGATCATCGATTCGGTGCTTCGATCATATGACAGGTAACCACCACTTTTTTCCTCGTATCGCCTTATGCCAATCCCTCCGATAACAATTGCCAACGGTTCTTATTCTCGTGTTATTGGCTCGCACTATTGAACCTACTCCATCCTGTTCCCTTATCCCATGTCCTTAATGTCCCCGACCTCACCTTTAATCTTTTGTCTCCTAGCAAGCTCACTCGACAATCAAATTGTTTCATTACTTTATTTCGACCATTGTTTGATTCGGGATCTTACGACAAGCAAGTTATTGGTAGGGGCTATGAATCTGGTGGTCATTACTTCCTTGAGGATCGGGTACCACGTTCGTTGCTTGCTCGGTGGTTCATCTCTTTTTGATATTCATTGTCGTTTGGGTCATGTGTCCTTGTCTTCTTTGAAGAGGATGTATCCTCAATTCCATAATTTGTCTTCTTTAGAGTGTGAGTCATGTCGGTTGCTAAACATCATCGTGTTCACTTGGCACCTCGAGTTCATAAACGAGCTCGTCTCCCTTTGATTTAGTCCATTCGACGTTTGGGGTCCATGTCTGTCGAGTCTAAACCTGGTTTTAGGTACTTTGTTACTTTTGTTGATGACTTCTCTCGTACCACCCGGCTTTATTTAATGAAAACTCGTTACGAGTTGTTTTCTCACTTTTGCAATTTAAATGTCTTTGAAATCAAAACTCAATTTGGTGTGTCTGTCAAAACCTTACGGAGTGACAATGCTAAAGAATACTTTTCTGCCCAATTTCAAACCTATATGCTCCAAAATGGCATGCTTCATCGTCCTCCCCCCCGAGATACAGGCTCAAAATGGTGTTGCGAACGTAAGAACCGACACTTATTAGAAGTCGCTCGGGCTCTCATGTTTCAAATGAATGTTCCTAAACCTTTTTGGGCTGACGCCGTATCTACTGCGTGCTTCCTTATTAATCGTATGTCCCCTCTTGTCCTCAATGGTACCACTCCATACACTACCTTGTTTCCTTCCAAACCCCTGTTTCCTGTTGACCCTAAAATCTTTGGTTGTGTATGCTTTGTTCGCGATGTTCGGCCCACTGTTACCAAACTTGATCCCAAGTCTCTTAGGTGTGTCTTCCTTGGGTACTCTAGGGTTCAGAAGGGTTATCGGTGCTATTCTCCCACTCTCCGGCGTTATCTTGTGTCTACGATGTCACATTCCATGAGTCGACTTCGTTCTTTCCCCGTCTCTACTCCACCCCCATCTCCCCGTCTCTCACCGATGACACTTCCGATAGTCTTGATGATCTCTTGGTCTATCTTGTTCAGTTACCACCAGTGCAAGCATCTGACTTGGCCCCTGCTAAGCCACCTATTTATCATGTTGATCGGAAACGCCTGGGCGAGTAATGTAGTTGATCAGGTCCATGACCCACCAATGACTGCTTCGCTGTCTGATCCGGCATTAGTTCCTTCCACTCCTGCTTCTGACCTAGCACCATTACCTGATGTTCCTGCTACACTTGATACGTTTATACTTCGCTCGAACCCGCCCGGTGTCTGCTTCTGATGACTTGCCTATTGCCTTACGCAAAGGTAAACGTACATGTACTTATCCTATTTCTTCCTTTGTTTCCTATAACCATTTGTCTCCTCCATCTTGTTCCTTCATAGCATCTCTAGACTCTCTCAAAGTTCCTACTTCTCTCCAACAAGCCTTAACCCATCCCGGTTGGCGTCTTTGCGATGGAAGACGAAATGGTGGCCCTTGATAAGGCGGTACACGGAATCTCGTTGATTTGCCTCCGGCAAGAAGGCTATCGGGTGTAAGTGGGTGTTCACGATCAAAACAAAAGCGATGGCACCTTGGAACGTTTGAAAGCTCGATTGGTTGCCAAGGGTTATGCTCGGACCTATGGTGTTGACTATTCGAGAAACCTTCTCTCCCGTGGCAAAATTGTCCTCTGTTCGCCTCTTCATTTCTATGGCGCCAATTATGGTTGGGATCTTCATCAGTTGGATGTTAAAAATGCGTTCTTGAATGGTGACCTTCTTGAGGAAGTATACATGGAGCAACCACCTGGTTTTGTTGCTCAGGGGGAGCGTGGGAAGGTATGCCACCTTCAACGGTCTTTATATGGCCCGAGCGAGTCCTCGTGCTTGGTTTGACGGGTTTAGCTCGTGGTTAAGAAATTTGGTCCGAGTCGAGTAAGTGCGACCATTACTCAGGTTTTATCGGCACACGAGATCTTTGGGATGATTTTGTTGGTGGTATATGTTGATGATATTGTTGTTACGGGTAGCAATGCTTTGGGAATCTCATCACTTAAGGCCTTCCTCAATTCTCATTTCCAAACAAAGGATTTGGGTCCTTTGAAGTACTTTCTTGGGATAGAAGTTATGAGAAGTAAGAAAGGCATCCTTTTGACACCGAGGAAGTATGTTCTTGATCTGTTAAAAGAAAAACTGGGAAACTCGGAGCAGACCGAGTAGCGTTCCCATGATTCCTAATCCCTTCTTGGACATGGATGACCGCATACCGTTTGATGAGCTACCCGAGGATGTACGAAAGAAAGTTGATCCGAGAAAAGATCAAGCCATTTGCCTATCCCGAGAGATATCGTAGGCTAGTTGGGAAATTGAACTATCTTACGGTAACCCGCCCGATGTGACCTTTCCCGTTAGTGTGCTTAGTCGGTTCATGACTGCACCAACCGTTGCTCGATGGGAAGCTTTGGAACATGTCTTATATTATTTGAAGGGCTCACCGAGTCGTGGTATTCTCTATACAAATCATGGCCACAACAAGATTGAGTGTTTACGTGATGCGAGATCATGCGGTCACAGAGCTACCGAAGATCCACCACGGGATATTGTGTGTTTGTTGGTGGAAATTTAGTATCGTGGAAGAGTAAGAAGCAAGATGTGGTTTCAAAGTCGAGTGCGAAGGAAGGTTTGAGTATAGAGCCATGTCTCAATCTACACAAGAGATTGTGTGGCTTCACCATTAATGAAGGAGGTTGGTCTTGCCACGTCGTTACCCGCGAAGTTGTGGTGTGATAATAAAGCCGCTTTACACATAGCCTCCAACTCCGTGTTTCATGAACGTACGAAACACATTGAGATTGATTGTCACTTTGTACGCGATAAGATCAAGGAGAACTTTGTGTCCACCGGGCATGTGCGATCTAGTGACCAATTGGGTGACCTTCTAACGAAAGCTTTAAGTGGGACTCGGGTTGAATATCTTTGTAACAAGTTGGGCTTGATTAATATCTATGCTCCAACTTGAGGGGGAGTGTTAGGAAATATATGTTTTAGGAAATATATATTTTAGGAAGTATATTATATTAGGAAGTATATTATATTAGGAAAGATATTATAGAGACAATCAGGATTATAGTAATTAGGGAATCAATCTACATAATGAGTCATTATGTCTCATTAACTCTCTTATTCCCTCTCTTGTGTATAAATACCCTATACTATGTACATGAATAAACAAGCAATTCAGATTATATTTCTCCCTTCTCTCTTTCTATTTCTACAGACTTAAAAATACGGCAAATTTTTTATAGCGGACGAACAATGAGGTTTGTTGGAATTTTTTTAAATTAATTTATTAAAGATAAAACATTTATTTCAGTGACAATGTTTTGACCATAACATATGATATATATAATCGGATATGACATGGTGGCGCAGAAAAGGGATGCGACATGACCGCTAGAAGACATGTTGGTGATCATTTAATTGATACAAATCGATCAATACATTCCATCCATATTTTTTCATTAAATTATGAGATTTTTTTTTTAAAAAATAATTAAAAATAATACATATACAAAAAATATAATTTTTTTAAAGATGCTTCTATTTATAAATGAGTAATATTCAGAAAAATGAAAAAAGAGAATATATGATAAATAAGTTATGCTAGAAAATGAGGGTAAAATGGATAAACATACATTTATAATTGCAACAAAGTCAGATAGATGTGATCTTATAAAAAAGGACAAACCCATTAAAAAATAATCTTAGGGCCCGTTTGGTTGAAAGAATTGTTGAGGAGGGAAAGGAACTTAAAATGAGGGAAAAGAATGGAAGGGAGGATTGTGAGGGAACTTAAAAAGAAAAACTGTTTGGTAAACATGGGAATGGAACTGAAGTTGAGGGAAAATAAAACATTTGGTATGAAGAATTTGTGGTTAGTTAAGTGGGAAGTTGAGGCAAAATGCCCAAATTGCCCCTAAAAATAAAAAACGCTGGAAAAAAAACTTTGTTTTTTCCCCATCGGAAGAAAACGAACCCTAAAACCAAATCGCGCCGTCGTTTAGATGGAAATTGCAATGCGACGTCGACGGGAAATAAACGACGACGAGCATAACGACGAATTGATGTTGGAAGACGAAAAGGAAGGAGCGAATTAGAGGGGAAAGCAGTATAGTATGAAAAATGTTCAGGAATGAAGATTACAAGATGTATGGGGAAGTAAATCATGGAACATTACCCAGATGCGGAATTGATAAGCAAACCTATATAAATGGTGATAATAAGCAATGGCAAACCGTTGGTAGTATTGAGTCGCTTAAATAAAATCCACTATATCGGTAAGAAAAAATAGAGTTGTCAACTAAAAATGAGGAACAAGAGTGAATTGCTTGCTGTATGCCTAATTAAGGTCATCACAAGTGCAGAAATCTGTTGCACAATAGAGTGAAAGCAATATGAATTGTTCAATTTGGCTTTTCAAATTCTGTATAACAATGAACACAAACTTCCAATAATTGCTTGATGTAAAAAATAAAAAAGTCATGTTAAACATGAGAACAAGAGAGGTTTACAATTTCATCAGCCAATTTACAAGATGTTGTTATGCAAAATGAAGTTGTGTTTCAGAACAGGCCAACACTATGATAAATGCAGCAATTAAAATAAATGCAGATATGACAGAGCAAATTCATATGAACTGAAACCTTTGCCACACAAGGTGGACTCTGAACAGGTATGATGAACAACCAAAAAATGTGGTGTAAAACATATAAGAATAGGCAAAGCCTGAGCACTAATAACATAACCAGGGCCCTACATGCAGAAAAATGTGCATATCAGTATGACGGTTTTAGAAAAGGTCACCTTAATTTTCAAACTTTCTACAAATTTCCAATTTGGCCTTCTCAAATGTTAAAGAATAATGAAGACAAAGTTGAATGAAAGGACAAAAAAATATCACACAGTGAAACAGTGCAGCAACTATCCACTAAACCAACATGTAGTAGACCCAACCATATGCCAGTTCAAATCAATGTAGAAAATGCAGATTGAAGTGTAACAGAAGGTTAAATGACATAATACAGACATAACAGCTGGCAAAATAGCCCCCAACTAATCAGTGAACCACATGGTAAAAGTCAACAGCAAAATTAAACAGATATGGATGTTCGAACTAAACAGGGAAGTTCGAACGCTACACATATTGTCAACCACAACACAAAACAGGTCAGCAGGAGTATTGACTTATAAAGCTAGGGTACCAAGTCTCTTGAATCAGCACAAAAAACATGTAAACATAATAAATAAACTAAAATATGCCTAATTCTTCTTCTTCCTCTTTGTTGGGGACTTCTTAGTAGTGGCCCGACTTGGCGATGAAGTGCGTGAACCAGGGAGGTTGACTGGGAAGAAAATGGGTGTTGCAGGCAGGAGTAGGTGGTTCAGCTGAGAAGATGTTTGGCAAATTGTGAGCTGTTAAGCCCCTGCTGAAAGTGGAAGCAGGTATGAATCGCAAGGGAACAACCTCTAATATTGTCGTCGATGGGCTAGGACTTGGGTTGATAGGTTCAGGGAGAGGCACAATGGACAGTTGGGTTATGGGGTCCACTTCCTCAACAAACTGTGCAGGGGACATTGAGGGACCTTGCTGGATACCAGGTGTTGTGTCTTCATTGAAATCGTCACCACCAGCATCTTCCTCGTTCGAACTTTCAATTGTGTAGTGCCAAAAAACCACGACCTCACAAATGTGAGTTGACGTTCGAACTTACTGCTCACGTTCGAACATATAACAGAACAATTTATATCAGTTCGAAGTGCACACATGACAGCAAAACATAAAATTGTCACAGTAGCCCATCATCATCAGTATCAGAAGCAGGCATAATTTGAAATAAAGTGCAAGTTCACCATGGTAACATAAGATTGAAGTACATAAATACATTTACAGTGATACAAATCCTACATCAACATTCTGATACACTTCACAGATGCCCAGGTATAAGTATAAAATGGTGCTATGACATTTCAACATCTACAGTAAATGCACCGACAATGTACCCTTTATCACAAGGCTATATATAGATGGGAGGGACACATCCATAGTTCCTACTATTACAAGTTGATGTACAGAGGGGATACAAACTTTGTTCCATGTTCAGTGTAGCATGTTTCATTAGTTGAACATGGTGCAAAGTTTGTTGTCCTACACAAAAAGCATAGTTGCTAACAAAATATGATCTAACAACAAAAAATCACCCTTCCCATCCCACAAAAAGAAAGTTAACATTAGTGACCCAAGATCTACTGTTGCAGCAAGTTACAAATCCACACTGGCTTATACGCAGCAGGAATAGTTGCAAAGGCCTTCAAATAGCTTCTCACACCCTATGATCTTAATGTGAGCAGCAGTCCTCTCATTCAATGTCAGATCTTCTACCTCCAGTAGCTCCATGAAAAGATTATCACCCTTTGCATCAAGATCAGCTTGCCTTTGTTGAGTGGGTAGCCGATTGCAAAGTTTGTCAAACACACTAACTATTGTCTTGTCCAAAGAGCCAACTGTGTCCCTCAGTGCATCAACTATTATTTCAGAGTGATTCAAACGTCTCTTCTTCCTTCGACTGATAGATGGATCAGATCCATTCAATGCAGTTGGTTCAGCTCCATTAATTGGTTGAGTGAATTCAGATTCAGCAGTAACAATCGGAGGTGTTTCAAACAATGCAGCTTCATCACTTTCCTTCCTTACCAATACGCAACCCACACACCACATACTAGGCATGAATGCGAACAAGAAAGTACTCAAATTTGTCCCCCCCACATTTTTGTAGTTGCGTACCCAGCTCGCACAACCAGCCAGTCGCCAATTTTTTCCACCCCACGCCACACAATGAAACAAGAAAAGCCATTCTTACCTCCAATCGATCTTCGTTGCCTTCTCGTTTGATTTGAAGCTTGCTGTCCTCTGAACCTTCTTTCGTCTACTCCTTCTACTCGTTCTTGCAGATCGAAGCTTGATTCTGTTTTTTTAATTAGGCAGGGGCTTTTCAGTCAAAATATTTCACTCTCCCGGGAGTTTTTTCAGGATCTCGCCACAAATAGAGGGAGCTGCAATTCCCAGGTTTGTGGGAGCTTCGACAAAGGCGGGAAGGTGAGTTCCCACGAGCTGCGCGCGCGAATGGTTTTATTTCATGGGAACTTAATTAAGTTCCCTCTCCCTCCAGCAAATTCCGTCAACAAAACGGGCCCTTATACACATAGACAGAGTCACAGAGAGAGTATAAACTGAATGAAGTTTTATTAGAAATAGTTATTTGCTTACTTGAGTACAATTAAAGTTCAATCAACAATATAAAATATTCTATTCGATCCTTAATATAAGATATATTATGAGATCTTGATCCTAAATATAAAATAAAATTTTTCATATTTTTCTAATTTACCCTTATTTATAATTCTTCAACAATAATCAATGAGAAAAGGGAATTAAGGAATGTGAATAGGATGCTTTAGAAAATACATATTGTATGAATTAATATAATTAATTTTATTAATTTAATCAAATTAAATAAATACGTTATCTATTAAGAATTAAAGGAGTATAGTAATATTCATAACCAGTTAAACTATTAAGAAACTGGTCATAAAAAATAAACCACATAATTTGACACTTGCATAAAATTTAGGAAAAGCTTGGGAAAATTTCCATTCTTATACTTAATTCAATTCTTGTGATGAAATGATATGTTAGCTTCTTCAAATATGGAATATTTTTGTTTTGCCTTCCTTCAAATATAGAAATATGGAATCTGTGCAGGATGTCCGTAAGGGTGAAAGGATATTCCCCTAAGATTCTCATCGTGACACGTCAGTTCATCCCCAGTCTTGGAGGTGAAGCTACCGAAAAAACGGTGCGCTTAAGGCGCTTAAAAGTTGAACCCCTCTATATAACACACATTAACACTCAGCACTCTTCATTCCAGCGCCTTTTGCCTTCTTTCTCTCCTTCGCTGTGAAACTTCTCTGATCTCAAATCCTCATAGATGGAGGGTGCAGGAATCAATTCAGCTTCAAATGCGAAGCACACACAGAAGTTTCCGCCAAAACGAGGCCAAATCAAGATGAAGATATTGAAGGGCGCGGTCAAATCGGCGACGGCGTTTGCATCGGCGGCTAGCGCCAGATTTTCTGGCAGAACCATCAGTGAAGACGGATCTCCTGTCAGCTCTCCTTCTCCGTCGCCGGCCATTCCCAGTGGCTATAACTCCGATGCCTAAACCGGATTCAATGATCCTCCGTCTGTACTCTAATCTATCCAGGGTCTAATAGTTTTAACTGTGATTCTTGCTCTTTTCTTCATTTTCTCTAGTGATTGAATTTCGTTAGAAACTTTAGGGATTGAAAGAGAGAGAGAAATTGGGGGAATCTGGTACTGAGAAGATTTGGTTATTTGCAGAGTCATATACCCTGATGTATATGTATGTTGTGAATAAAATATATATAGTTGGTTGTTTCTCTAGTGAAGTGCAGACTCTCGCCGATTTTGATGGATGAAAGCTTTATTTTTGGTGTAGATTGTGGATCGACTTCGTATTTTCTGTTATTGATTCGTCCATATCTGCGAAATTTTGCACCATCGAGTTCCAAAATTCTCCCTCCTCTGCTTTTAATCTGTTCCAAACCTCTGATGATGATGTACATATGTAATTAAAAAAGAGCTTTTCTAAGGTCGCAGTGAACAGTATTTTCTTGTTAATATTTTCGTTGTGACTCTGAGGAAAACTGAAAGCTAGACACTTTTCAGCTCTGGCTCTGATTATCGTTAAGTTCTGTAATTAGATAATCAGTTTTCTGTTTGTCTTCCTTAAAATCGCGTTGTCCATATCTATAAAGAGAATGAACAGGAGGACATCACATGTTTGTCAAGATGCTCAGAAATAGAAATTAAAAAAAAAAGTTATTGATTTTAAGAAAAATAACAAAAAAAAATATCACTTAAACTTTAAAATTCTATTGCCCACAAGAGTAATGAGATTAACAACAATAATAATGCAATTGACAACTCATTTTAGTCAAAAATAACATATTTAATATTTTAAAGTTTAAATGGTATTTTTTTGAGGATTTTTGCTTTATTTTTAAAGTCTCAATACATAATAAATTGTGATAAAGAACCATAAAATATATGAAATATAATAACATTATTATAAATGATTATCTATATTTGAGTCCTCTTATAGATTATGACTAATGAAGCATAGTTAGAAATTGCATCATTCCACCGTCTGAAAGGAGCAAAAACAAGCTGCGAAATTGTGTCTATATTTAAGTTGGTGTTGTAATGGTACATTCACACAAATTAAAACAAAATTTACTATCAAAGGGGTTGGCACAAGTGGTAAGCGAACTAAGTTGTTAAGTTCTTTTTAGTTTAGTTCGAGCTTGTGATACAAAAAAATCCCTATCGGAGACTCTCTCACCAAAATTAGGTGTCGACCGACCGGCGCGATCCAAATTAGTTGGAAATAAACCCCGGTAAAACGGGTGGGAAACCAAAAACAAAAAACAAAATTTACCTCACACATTGTAAATCATGATAGAAAATTAGGTTTTATCACTAATTAAAATAGGCACAATGACGGTGATAACCACGTTAAATAACAGCCTTTGAATTAGTGTCGTCATAGTCTCCGAATTACTCAAGTGTTTCCGTTTAATCATCAATCGAGCTTATCAAAGTGTTTGGAATTTTATGTTACACTTTTTTAATTTGGTGCCGTGATATTATTGGCGAGCCAGAGGGCCCCAAAAAAAGTTGATACCGCAGCCAAGTCTGGCCTACCAAAAAACAAGAGAACTCGGCAGGTGGCTTATTATAATTGGAAAAGGAGTACCGAAATCTTCATATAGATTCGTATTTGGAAACGAGTGACTGGGAAAAGTTGATTCATGAATGATTGAGAGCCTAATCCAGAAGCAATCTTTAAAGCTCTAACTCTGATACCAGCTTTGATTTCTCAATGCTCTGTCGTTATTATGTGCTTTGAAAATTGGGTGAAATTGAGACAAACAAGCAAGCGATTCCTTTGACAGCTTCATGATTCTCTTGCACTTTGTTGACAATATATATGTTTAACTGAAAGTTTTAGTTCATGTAACATATATATTTCTCAACTGGTTATCGTGATTACAGCCTTTTCATTGTGCTCATTATTTTAATTTGGTTTTTGGCAATTTAATTCAGGTGTTGGCACGCGTTAATTAATTAATTAATAATACTTGAGCATCTTCAAGGACCTCAAGCTTGAAACTATAAACTTAAAAAAAATGAAAATTCCTTATGCTATATAAATATCTCTTCACATATATAATAATATTTGATTAAGCGACGTGATATTATTATATTCTCTTGTTGAGTGTTGAAAACGGCTGCCCATTTTATTTGCGCAGCCATGATGTTACAGTCAACCTTTAACATCTTTTAGGGACCAATTAAATATGACGTTTTGTATTTAAAAATACTAGTAATAAAATTTAACATCATTTAGGGACCAATTAAATATGATGTTACATTTGGCCATTTGGAAGGATTCGCCTTTACAAGTGTCGCCAATAAATTTTTTTAAGCTCTAAATATTTCAAAATTTCAATAAACCATCAACGTTGACCAAGAAGTTTTATCGTCACGTACTGCGTTATACTGATATAAAAGTGTTTTCACACTTAAGAAATTTGATAGAGGAGCTTGATATCATTGGACTATAAAACCCTGACAATAATACTAAATTATGAAAAATAAAAGTGAATAAGTATTTTTCAGTATTTGATTTTTAAAATTAAAAACATTTGTTGCAAAATTTTAATATGTCGAGGACAACAAAAAAAATGCCGATAGTACTGGTAGAGTGGTAGTTAATTAGTTATCCTTCACGACACTTCTCTTAATACTGATAATATTGATGTTTTTATTGGGGAGAACTCACAAATGCCAGCCTGAATTTTAACATTAATGATATAAATTTAAAGGGAGAAAATGAATTTTAACAAGTGAATCATTTAGATGAGAAAAACTTTAAACTTATAGGCGCAACTTTTTAATTGAAATTCAGACTATTAGCAATTGCTTCTAGAAGCCTAGAACCCATGAAGAAATTAGCATTAAATATGACCTACTCATTTTCCTGGAAGCTAGCCTGACAGAGTCACAGTCACAGCGACAAGTCGAGGACATATCTACCACGTCATCACACATAATTAAGAAAAATTCAGGGAATGTCACATTAATTAAAATTCATTGAAGTCAGTATTAATTAATTAATTAATTGTGTTCCGCCAAACAAAAGTATTTATTGTGAATTATATTAAACCTCTATAATTTAGAATCGAGCTCTCAGAATTCCCACAGGTAAAAAAGGTTCTTCTTATGCGGTCAAATTCAATTATTTAGAGATATCAATCTCTTCCTTTTATTAATTAGTTTTTATAGCACCGTGGACTTGCTTTAATCAATCGATCTCACGACCTCCCTCAGATCGTCCTTTTCTAATATATAATTATTTGGCTGACTTTTTGCCTTCATCTCACATATATTAATGAAAGAAAATCACTTACAAATCATATTGGAAATCACCTATTTAAGATTTTAAAGTTTAAATAGTATTTTTTTTAGGATTTTCCTATATTAATTAGTAGCTTTAGTTATTGTAGCTGCATCAAACATATATTATATTGTATTTTCTTTAATACATCGGCAAGTTCTAAATTCTAATATATATATATATATAGATATGTGAGTCTTACCATTTCATGTATATATATATTCATACTTGAACTAGCTCGTGAGTTTGTGAGCGCAGTCATGTGGTATATATAGAAAGAAAGAAACAAAATTAGGAGATGATTTCATGGTTGCTATATAAGAAATTTGAAAAAAAAATACAATTTAATTATAAAGGCACTAATTAAGTTAACCTTGACAATACGCATTCAGTTGGCTTCTAGAATTTCCAATCACAAACCTCTGGCTTTAATTCTACCACCGTTGACTTTCTTTAACTGTCATTGGCTGATTCTCCTTTTGATACATAAATTCATTCTTTACGATATATATTACTCCATCTATCGTTGAAAAATAAGACATAATTGGTTTTTTAGAGATATTAAGGAAACTTTAACTGTCATTGGCTTTTAGGTTCTCCAAGTTTTAACTTTTGTCAATTTTTTCCTATAATACCCCTATTTATACTTTCTCAATAATAATTAAAAACGATAATAATTTAATAATACAGCTATATATTTTATAAAGTAAATAATGTTTGCCTCATTAATGTCATATACACCTAAATTATACTTTTTATATAAAATAATTTTGTAATATTTTTCCCATATCACCCCTACTAATATTTCTTTCATAATAATTAATTTAACAACACGCTTATATTCTATCAAGTGAGATATTCTACTTTATTCTTTATTTTTAAATAAAATAATTATAATATTCCTTTAAGAATATTTTTTAACTAATTTTATTCTATTAATTAACGTTGTTTCTTCTTTTATTACAATTAATTTTATGCCAAAGACACATCAAGTATAATACATTATTATGTACGATGAGTAAATATACAACGACATGAGTAATCTAATATATACTCGAAAACATATATAAATAAAAGGCTTCATACACGACGGGCACAAAGATGAAGCTGCATACGCTGTACAATAATTATGCACACGTCATACGAATTAGAGACATCTTCTAATTTCTTAATAATTAATTAATGTCATTTTAAATTTTGGGTAAGGGTATTTTAGGAAAATAAATATAATTAACTAATTTAACTTCCTTTCTTAATCCCTCCAAATTCTGGTAATTTTCTCCTATAATTAGGACCGGAGGGAGTATCATTTAGTGTGTATTGATCCTTAATTTAATCATATCATTTAGTGTATATTGATCCTTAGATTATATATCAGTTTATTATCTTATATTGGTTAGGGATTAATTATTTGGAGGAAAAATTATAAATACTCTAAATTAATTTAACCAATTTTTTTAATCTCTCTAAGAAATCAATTCTATCTTATATTGGTCGTGAGGGAGTAGTAGTAATTATAGTAGTCGATTGATTTCCAAGTTAGCTGCATCGAACGTATATATATATATACACAAGTTCTAAAATACATATATATTCACCAAGCCTAACTTGACTTAAATTATGGAAATCGAAGTCTTTATGGGTTATTTACCTAGGATGACTATGGACTATATTGAAATTTTCCAAGTTTGTGCGCAGCCTCTTTTGGCCTTTAAAAATACTAGATCTGGTGTTTCATTGATGAACTACTTTCAGGTCATTTTTTATTAACCACCAACCATGTCATCAACTTATTATTTAGCATTTATCCTTTAAATAAATGATCTCTTCTTTAAAAGTCAAGCCGTTACTAATTAAGAGTTTAGATTATCTCTTCTTTCACGGAAATGATATAGGATACTTGTGTTAAAATATATATATATATATAGGGATAGGTTATTCTGCCTACTCCTATTTTACCTACCTCTGCCTACCCCTTCCAATGCCGTTGGATTATGATCTCATCCAACGGCATAGATTTGAGGGATAAAATACACCTTTTACACCCTCCTCTCTCGCCTCCGTACGAAATCGCTCTCTTTGCCTCTCTCCATTCGTTTCTCTCCACTCCATTTGCCCTAAATGTTGCCGTCGGCCTTGGGGACTCACGTTCACCGTCAAGTTTTTCATTTTTTCTTGGCTCACATGTTCTTTGTTCTTTGCTCGCTCTCTTTGCTCAAATTCAGGGTTGTGATTTCAGCGTCTCCATGATGCCATCGGACGTTAATGCCGTCGACCTTCCGGAGGTAAGGTTCTTTTCTTTTCTCACTCTTTGAGTCTCTGTTCTCTGGTTTGTTTTGCTTGTCTCAACTCTAAAGCGGATGGTGAGGTTCTAAGGAATATTCTAGTCCTGATTTTAGGGGAGACCACAATGAGACAGAGGCGATTCAGCCGGTGAATTTGCACAAAGCCATGACAAATGGGAAGCATCTTTTGTGGTTCAAAGAATGGATAGAGCAAGCCCAGCGTTCACTGCTGATTTGCCGAGGGCTTTTCGACATGATGCCTGGAGAAATATTCCGTCGGGACTCCCTCGCTATCATGCTTCGTTGCACTTGCAAGTTACCAAAAGCGATTCTTTGTGCACTATTTTGGCTACTAGACCGGTATATTTTTTCCGACTATAAGATGTTCTCTCTTTTCTATTCTAGAATCTATTGCACGGCATAGTTTCAGGAATAAGATCCTCTCTTGGCTTTGTTCTCTCTTATTCTTCATACATGTTGATGATTGAATCATATGCACATTTTCTTGCACCTACTTGTCATTTTTCAAATTTAAGAAGACTTTGAAAGATTATACTCCGTGCACTATATCCTAAGCTTGTAGAATTTTTGCTTGAGTGAAATTGGAAGAGATGATGGATTGGCTTAACATTGGTAGTATATTGTCACCATGTGGGGTCATTGCAACTGAGTGGCGAGGATCAATGGATTGTTGCTTATAATACGGATATAGTATACTTAATATATTTGCTGAAAAATTGAAGGATAGAGATTGATGCGTGTGATACAGGGATCTAATACTTAAGAATGAATAATTCAAAACGCTAGTGAATCTGTAGGCAACTGTTCATGTGATTTATTTCGTTGAAGAACCACATATCTTGTATTTTTAATCTTGTGATGACAAATCTATAGTTGAGAAGATTGTGTAGTTCTTTGCTTCATCTTCTGTACATATCGAGAGAACTGTATGGTGAAGTAATTTCTTCATAATCTGGATCTGGATTGGCTTAGAATTATTTAGACTATTGTCTAAACAATGCATGGGATTTTTTGTCTCTCCAATTATGTTCTGTTGGCATTAGGAAAAACCTGTAAAAGTATAAAATTCTTACACCTACTTTTTTAAGTCAATGGAAATCAATTCAAGTAACAGCAAAGGGCAATCAAATATTTGAGACCAAGTTAACCATGTGTTTCCCTTGCCTTTTCATAGGGCCATTCTTTTGAATCTACTACCACTAAAGGCTATTGGACAAAATCAACCATATTATAGTTTTTGGCCTATACTTTGTTGCACATTCATGTGTTTCAACGTTCAATAGTAGTACTGTTTTACATGTCAATTTTTTATTTAGGCAGTAATAAACTGAAGTGCTCATGTATGCTTCATTGTTCTGCTCAGGTGAGAAGGAAACTTGTTGAAGATTGGCTACCAGTCCTAGTTGCATGCAAAGATAATGTTGCACCAACGTTAACCATTAACAAATCATTGGAAGAAACATTTCTGAGAATAATCTCCACATTGCCCATGTCAAATGCTCAAGAATTGTTGCAATAGTGCCTTAGCTTCTTAACCTGAAATGTTGAAGATTGTCCTCACTTGGTGACTGTAACTGAAATTTGACAGCTGGATTGTGAATATTGTATTATCTTATCTTTGTATCACGACTTTAATATAATAAACAGAAAATTGTTTATTTTTTGTTGTAGGCTACAAATATGCTTCTTTAGGTTTTTGGGTTAGCTTTTGGTTACAGGAATCACTTGTAATTTTTCTTTAGTTCAATGTATCTATCTCATTATAATCATCCTAGGCTTGTAACAGAGCAATTGCCATATCAATAAAATTGATTATTTTCTTTCAATAATTGTATTCTTTCAAAAAAAAAAATATATCAAAAGCACAAAATCTCCAAACCACAAGTCTTTTGGCACTAAAAATCTTCATGACAAGAATTCAAAATTTTATAAATAAAGAACTTAATAAGATTGGGATGCATGAAAGCACTATGAGAAAATAGAGAGATTTTCTAAACCAAAAATATATTAAGATTGAAGTGAATCTAAATAGCATATGTTTTACATGTAAGTCGTAGAAACGACCACTGAAGAAGCAGGGGAACTATACACATCTTTGGCAAAGCAAACCTAGAAATCATTTGATATCACCAAAAAAGAAATGGAGTCATTCACATCCATATACTAAGAGGAGTCTTTTGTCCGGATTCCCAAAGAATCACTTTCACATTCCCGTGGCATAAGCCGCCTCCTCTTTGCATCCCGTTCCTCACAAAATTCATCGAGTCATCCGGACATCGCCGTGACCCGTTGCTCTTCAACTACACAAGAGCTTGATGCAAGTTAAGATCTCCATCCTGTTCCCTACAAAATTCATCAATCATCTGGACAGAACTGTACGATTGAGAAGCTGAGGCACTACTGCAACAATTCTTGAGCATCTGACATGGGCAATGTGGAGATTATTCTTAGAAATGTTTAGACAATAGTCTAGATAATTCTGAGCCAATCTAGATCCTGATCATGAAGAAATTACTTCACCGTACAGTTCTCTCGATATGTGCAGAAGATGAAGCAAAGAAGTACACAATCTTCACAACTCTGGACTTGTCATCACAAGATTAAAAATACAAGATATGTGGTTCTTCAACGAAATAAATCACATGAACAGTTGCCTACAGATTCACTGCAAAATAAAAAAACAAAGGAACATATATGAGCTACTAGTGGGGAAAATCAAGTATGCAAGAGTTGAAACTTGCACACAAAACCATATCCAAGTAATATCAATTACAGGGACGTAAAACAACAACTTAGCATAATTCAATTTATTCCATTCAAATTCAAATTCTGTTTGCAATGTTTCAAAAGCAAAGATCGGACTTCCAAAAAGATGATTAAAAGGTTTATACCAATCTATTAATAAGGCAAAGCTCATCCTAGCACTCAAATATGATAACCAACACATGCGCACAATTCATATAAAAACGATTAGCATTGTAATCGTCCATAAATCACGAGATTATTTGTGTATATACCTCTAAGGTTTAAACCCAGAACTCAAGAGTAGTGTAGGGTTTTAGAAGAGGAAGAGGCAATACCGTGGAGCGGAGAAGATTCCAATAGAAATTAGGTAGTAAAGTTAGGGTTAGAAGTCTGCAAAAGAAATTGGTTAGCTGAAAAAAAATTAAAGGGAAAAGAAAATGACGAGAGGGAAGCCGTCGCAGTATCACACCACCAGTGGAGAGGGAAAGACGAAAGAGAGCGATTTCGTACGGAGGGGGAGAGAGGAGTGGGGTGTACCCTCAAATCTATGCCGTTGGATGAGATCATAATCTAACGGCATTGAAAAGGGTAGGCAGAGGTAGGTAAAATAGGAGTAGGCAGAATAACCTATCCCATATATATATATAGGAACTTATTATCAAAATTATTTAAGGTGTACGTCCAATTCAATTGAAGTCACTGTATTCCTCTGAAAATTAATAAGAAGCAACCTGTAGACTAAATGACAATGTCAACGTACATCTTTAAATTCTAAATAATCCATACATATTTTCAATTATAAGGGATTCATTTTTTTCAAATATATAATCTTTTTCAATCAACAATCTCAACGAGACATGGAATGATGACAATTTTTGTAAATGTAGACTAAAACATATAAGGGAAGAACTAAAGGTTGATATTATTAATAGAGTTTGAAAATAATAGAAAATAATTTTTATATATGTAAAACAAACAATCTGCATCGTGAATATACATTTTTGTAGAGAACGTAGGGACAGGGGTCCCAAATATGATCAGATGTTGTCCCATCGTGAATATACATTCTTATACATAAGTTAGTATATTTGTATCTCTTGTTCTTATATAGAATATTACTATAATATAGGGAGTATCCAAATATATTATGACAAATCAGTCCAATCACTAGTGCCCTACACGCGTCTAAACTGTAACTTCAACTGATACGCGTCTAAACTGTAACTTCAACTGATGATGATGTCAGTAGCCGTTCCCGCCCCTTTATATTTTTATTTCGTTCAAACAAACATTATATATATATATATATATATATATCTATCTATCTATCTAGAGAGAGAGAGTTGTTCTTCGATGTATGTGGAGGGTCTATCTTAGTCCCATTAATTCAAGTACAGTTGTTTTTTTCTTTTTTTTGGTAAAAACATATCTTGTCATTCTGACTGATAAAAACAAAGTTCCTCAGTCATAACACTTTTAATGTCACCAAGATTAATGTAGTAAGAATTTTCACGAAAAACAAAGTAATGTAAAATCAACTAAATTTGGTCGCATTTAATATTTATGTTCTCTCTGGCAAATTTGAAAACAGAATAGGGAAAAAGACTGTTAAATATCATTTAAATTTGAAAAATCTTGAAAAGTATGATGAAAAAGAGAAAGGATTAATAGGTGATTAGGTAGGAATCTAAGTTTTAGATGTTTGAGTCTAATGACCGAACTATCCACCCTCATTATATTCCTTTTTGGTTTTGTGTCCCTTTGACTCTTCTCTCTCATTATCCTTTCAATCACCTCTTTGTCATTTCCTTTTTATTAAACTTTTCAGGGTTTTTTAAATTTAAATGGTATTTAACTATCTTTTCCTCAAGAAAATATACACTATATAATAATTTGTAAGATTATTCGAGTCACATGATAAATTATTTTTTTAAGATAAAGTTTAGTTTCTAGCCTATAAATATGGTGAGTTAATTGTTTTGGAAGCAGTTAATGACTCAATATAGAAGTTTAAAAAAGTAATTAATAAAAAGATAGTTATAATACTTGACCGGATGTATTTGGATTGAATTGAGGGAAAGTTCATCGCCCTCATAAATAGTCACTTCATATAAAAAAGTCTCCAAAACTTTTGAAATACACTATATCCTATGTGTGAAAAGGCAATTGTGCCTTTATTTTATAAGTTAAATATATTTATTTATAAAATATATGTGAGAATTTACAAGTTAGATATATGTTTATTTATAGAACAATTAAGTAAAATTATAAGATCATCTCAATACGTTATGTACAAAACAAGGAGCAATGTTCACAAAATCTGAATGCATCTATTTTTGAGACACATATAAAAATTTACAAGTTAAATATGCATATTTACAAGAAACAAATTTTATAAGACAATCTCAACCATATACAAGATGAGGGGTAAATGTTTTTTCAGCTGAAAAACTTAATTTCAATTTAGTCTTAAGAGGTACGGTAGAGTTTCAGAAAATTTTAGGACCCTCTAATATTAAATAGCTGCAAATGAATTAACGAGGTGTAGTAAAATTTCCCGTTGAATTTATGCTGCATGGGACAATTAAATTTGGAATTTACCAACCGATCAAATGAAGCTCGTTTTTTCCTTTTTGCCTGAAAATGCTCAAATTTTGTCAACATCATTTTGTAACTACTCCACCTTGTTCTGATTTATAAAACATTGTTTAGAATGATTTTATATTTTATAACATCTTATCCATCTTTTAAAAAATTTTAATATTTTTAACGGTATTTAATGAGATTGACAGTTTTTATATAAAATGTCTCACAGATTAAAAAGGTTGAGCCCTACTAATTTTCTTGGATGAGACAGCGTCAGTGAATAATCTCTTCACGCGTTTTTATTTTATTCCCAAAATTGCGTGTTTCTGCATTTCATTCGATCCGACAAAAATTATAAATAACATATTCTCATCACGTATTGCGTGTTTCTGCATTTCATTCGATCCGGACAAAAATTATAAATGACATGGTACTAGAGATGAATGGATAACGTCATTAATGGAGCCCAAAAAAAGAAAGGCCGTTGTTATATATATACGATGATGATCAAATTATTAATTACTCACTCTCTGCTGACAAATTTCTACTGTAATCATAATGTCATAATACCCTGATAACTCAATCAAAATTCAGGGAAAAAAAATAATACCGTCATCCCTGAAATTACCTCGCAATTTCTCTTGGGCTTCTCGTAATCAGTGAAGGCAGATTTTGCGTTCGTTAATTTTTTAAAAAATACAAATTAGAAATTGATTTAAACAAATTTTCCTTCACCTTCTTCATAACTCTGAAGCTTGAGGCCATGGTAATCTCAAATAATTGAAGCTGTGACAGGAAAAATAAACCAAAGCAATAAAAATCTCGAACACATACAAAATGTTGTTCCATTTTTACTTTTACTTGAGATTTAGATTACTCCTTCAAATTCGAGGGAAAAAAAAAAAAAAGAGTACTCCTTCAAATTCACCGATTCTTGCCCCGCAAGAATACTACAGTACAATCCGGTTTCTTCCTCCTCCCGATTTTAAAAAGGACTTCTCACTCTCTCTTTTAGCTTCACTTCAAACACAACGCTCTCGATTCGCATCTTTCTCTCTCAAGTTCGATTCTCTGGAATTGCTCTGTTCTCTCACTTCCCTGAACTTCTTCCCTTTCTCTCTCCCAACCAGTTCAAATGGGAATTACAGAAGCCAAATCGCCCAGATCTCTCCGAAATCTCCCGCCGAGAAGGGGTCAAGTCAAGATCAGGGTTCTCAAGGTTATCTTCAATTCGATGGCGGCGTTGGCGTGTGGCTCTGCACGCGCGAAGAACGGCGGCCACCACCCTCCGGCGAGCTACTCCACTTCGACGACGCCTACTCCTCCAGTTCCAAGTGGCTACAATACTTCCGATGACTGATCTCGGCGAAGCTTGACCTCCGATGAGCTCCGATTCTGAGGTGGTTCCCTCCAGTTCTCTGATGTAGGAAAAAGCTGCGTTCCTTGTTGATCGTTCAGGGTCTAGAAACTGTTCTTAGTGTTCATTATTCTTTAATATCTGTCATTTCGTTAATTTTTTTATTGTTTCTTTTGGGTAAAGTCGATCGATAACGGCGTTTCCGGTGTTCCTTCTGTGACGCCGGACGGCCCAGTGGGGCCTCTGTTGAGGGCTTCCGTCCGATGATTCGGGCTATTCGGGCAGGGCTGGGCATATAAGTTCTTTGTTCTTTTGTTCTTTTGTTTTTTAACTTTTTGTAATTATTTAAAAGGTTTATCTCTGATAGATATGGCTGTATAAAGGTAATATAAAGAGACCCTGATATAACTGTAAATTGTAAATTCTACTATTATTTTGCATCTCACTTTCCTTCCCTGGCAATATTTTTTGGGAAAAAAACTTTTTAGCCATGTTTTCCGGTACTCTGTAAGTGAAGTTTGAATGTGCATATATGTGTTGGGCATATTCTTTCAGATCAATAATCACTAAAATTCCCATTCTTCCAACTGCTTCTAACTAATAATTAAAAGTAATTCTCAAACACACTTATCTAAATTACTTTTTGTGAAGCATGTGCAGCTATATATAATAAGATTAATTAAGGAAGCATATGTGGCTATATATGCATGAGTGAAGAATTTTAAACTAAATATGAGGAAAATAGACAATTAGGCATCTCATTATGGACAAGTAGAGAAGCTTTAAGTAATATCTGATGTTTCTTTTTCAAGAAATTGATAAGTGTAAAGGGACTCAGTTGCATATTACTTTATTATATCTTGGTCGATCGTCTGTTGTGCTTTATCTTTTAATTTAAGTTAGGAGTATAATTTGGTTTTCACTTTATTGAATATAATGACGCGTTTTTTTCAGAACAAAAAGGGGAAAGTTTAGTTAACTAAGGTTTTGTCTTGAAGTGATAATAAAATAAGCACAAGTTATTAAATGCATATGAATATGATAAACACCATAAGATCACATATATATATATATATAGATCGTCTCTTAAATTTCTTAGCAAGAAAACATCTAACGTATAATTAAGATTAAGGGAAAAATATTTCTGATATTGTAGGAGAAATGTATTCTCATGTTATACATGTGGGTCCCATCATTTTATATGTGTAGGAATCTACTTATTCTCATACAACATGAGAAGTTTAAGTCCCTAAAATTAATTAGAATTTGCACGGCTCATGCACAACTAAGTAACTGACACGACGGGCACAAAAGTGGGCTCATGATGTTTATCCTTATTTGACAATACATGAAAAAACATTCATTCCCTTTTCTCTTTTTGTGCAATTACCACTCATTCCCTTTACACTCACCAGAATTATATTTGCCTCGTAAGCAGTCAAAAATTCTAATATGGTTGGAGTCTAATTATGTAATACTTTCTCCGATTCTAATTATAAGATTTAGTTGATTTTTTAGAAAAGATTTAGGAAGATAATTAAATTATTTTAAATTATTTTTATTTTTCTTTAAATTAATTAGTTTGACTAATAAACTAATATATAATTTAAGGATATATAACCATAATAAAATGATTAAGTAACCTATTTAGTTTCTTTACTCTCTCCAAAAAAAATCAACTAAATCTTATAAGTAGGATCAGAGATAATACTATATATTTATTATTTTTGTCTTGTCACTTTGGTGTATCCAAAACGGCTAAACACACACTTAAGCACAAATTAAAATAAGCTATAATGAGCTTTAGAGATTTTAACCGCTTAAATACAATATCTTGATTTTGAATTTACGTGAATGAAAAAAACATACTTGAGAGGGCTATCCCCAATTGGACTTGAGAATTATTAAATCTGACCTTGTCAAATATGTTATACTCCTCTAGGTTTTGATATAAGACAACTTTGGGGAAACAATATTATATTAGTCTTAAACACAAAACATAGTTTTTATATTTGTCAATCTTTTTTTTTCTGATTTAACCCTAATGATGCTCCCTCAAGGCTTCAACAATAGTCAATAAGGAAATGAAATATGAGAATTAAGAAAGATTACTAGAGTGTTTTAGAAAATACACGTTATATTTACTAACTTATTTAATTTTTTTAATCTAATTAAATTAAGTAATTATATCTTATTTTAAAAACCAGAGAAACATGCAATGGATTATAAGCAAAGGACATCCCACAAGCTATAAGCATAATGTTTGTATTTTTCCTTTTGTTATACTAACGGTAGAAGGAAAACGGATTTATATTATTATGTACAATATAAATAGAGCATGGGACGGGTTACATCTTTCGCAAAGTGCAGTCTAGATACAAAGTACAGACATAATCTAATCGGAAGATGAATAATGGAACACTGCTGGCTTCTAGATATCTCAATTAAATCCAAGAAATTGAGATACCTAAGAAAATGAGATGGATGGTTCAGCTTTACATAATAAAAGCGGCAATATATATTTATTATGACTAAACAAATGTCTATTTCATCACGTGGTGAATTTTATGAAAACGTTGTTGACATAGATAACTGCTACGAGCCAACTTAAAATAGAAGATTCCTCACTTGTAATTGTGAGCCGTAGATAGAAAATGAAATCCGCCGTTATTATTACCCCCACAAATATCTCATTTCTTTGCGTGTTCCAAAACACTTTGACCCTAGCTCTCTGTTTTTTAATCACCACCGTACCTATTACTCATTCATTCTGGCCTTAAATAGAAGATAGGGTTCACTTTTATATGAGATTGAAAAAATTAAATATATTACTTAATCATATTATATGTTGTGTATCTTTAGATTATATATCAGCTTATTAGCTAAACAATCAGTTTGGAGAAAAAAATAAAAATACTCTAAAATAATTTAATTAACTTCATTAGTCTATCTAAAAAAGTCAATTCTATTTTATATCTAGTACGGTATTCTTTTTCCTTGTTCTATTATTTTCTCTAAAATTACCATTGGATATATATTTGATCTACTTTGTCTAGATTTTGGTTCAGATCGGCTCTAGGAAGATCAGAGAACGTATATTTTGGACTTAACTTGATGTTAAACATCTTAGCGCTAGAATCAATGGCCTTTATTTTCAACGTAGCTGATCCATCAGCATGAACACGCAATTTAGCTGATGTTAGGTTTCTCATCACGCAGGATGAGATCACTGACTTTTTGTCATTGGATGTGGGGTGTACATTTTTTCATGCTACCACACACACATAATTATTTACAGTAAAAAAATAATAGATTTTTTAAGTGTCCACCCCTGCCTAATATGAAAACAAGAAGTGTTAGATCACGAAGCTTGACGACTTAAAGCAGTTGGGAGTCAGATTATCAATTACATCATCTTGACTTCGAACTGAAATTTATGATTATTTTGCGGCGCGAAGAGAATAACTCTCATATAGCACCTACGAAAATGTTCACATTTGGGGCAAGAATTCAATTCCTAGTTTACTACTAACAGCTCTTAAAAATGGATTGACGTGTTCGGATCCCCCCCCAAACAAAAAAAAAATTGCAACTTTTATAAATGTCCTTATTTATCATACTCTCCTTTAAAACGTAAAACACTTTTCATTTATATGGAGGCACTTTTATTTGTTTTGTTATAATAAAAGTTTGGGTGAGATAAGTTCTAGGGAACTATCAAGACCATGACATGCCTCTGATATCAAAACACATTTAGAGAGGTATTGACAGATAATCCTCACATTGATGGAGTTTATGCATATTTGATGTTTTTATTGGGGAGAACTCACAAATAGCTTGAATTTTAACATTAAGGGTATAAATTTAAAGGGAGAAAATGCATTTTAAAAAGTGAATCATTTAGATGAGACAAGCTTTAAACTTATAGGCGCAACTTTTTAATTGAAATTCAGACTATTAGCAATTGCTTCTAGAAGCCTAGAACCCATGAAGAAATTAGCATTAAATATTACGTACTCATTTTCCTGGAAGCTACCCTCACAGAGTCACAGTCACAGACAAAAAATTGGGAGATGATTTCACGGTTGCTATATAAGAAAATTGAAAAAAAAATAAAATTTAATTATAAAGGCACTACTTAGTTACCCTTGACAATACGCATTCAGTTAGCTTCTAGAATTTCCATCACCATTGCAAACGAAAACAAGCAATTTAATATTTCTGAGGCTTATTCAGAATACCGCAATTTTGTCACGAAAAAAATGAGCGGAGAACGTACGAATGTTCGAGGGCGCAAGAAAGTAGCGGAGAGCGGCGGCAAGGAAGGGTCGGGGGGGCGGAGATGGAGAGGGAGAGGGTGGATTAGACGAGGGAAAAGTTCGCGGGGGGTAGGCGGCAAGGAGTTTGCTTTCGGATGGGCTGCTGGGAAGAAGAAAGTGGAGGCTGCTGGTTCTTCAGGTCCCATTCCTAAACCTCATAGTGGCGTTCCTACGGGGTCTTACAAGGATAAGCTACTATTGCCGGGCTATGCTGGATTTCTGTTAAAGCACTCTGAGAAGGATGATATCGTACAAGGATGGAAGGATTATTTTCACAGGATGAATGAGGACGACACCAAGGGGGACCCGGAGGAGTCAGATGAGGATGAAAATCAAATGACAAGAAGGCTAGAAGGTAAACCTCGGGGCTTTGAAATTCACAACGGAGGAGTACTCGCATGGTGTCTGCCATGGATGAATTCTCTCATCATCAAAGTGCTGGGAGCGATCTTTCCTACCTATATTGTTCGGGATCGCATTAACCGAATGTGGTGGCCAAAGGATCCTCTAAAGCTCATCCGTTAAATAATGGGTACTATGTTGTTTCTTTCTCAAACAAAGAGGATAAAGAATATGCTTTCCAGAAGGGACCATGGATGATAGAAGACCACTACCTCATTGTTCAGCGTTGGTGACCGAATTTTAATCCCTGGAAGGCAGACTTATAGTGTAACATTGCGGCTTGGATTCGGTTATCGGACGTCCCATATGAATTCTATAATGTTGAATCATTACGTTGGATAGGCAATATGGTTGGAAAGATGATCAAAGTTGATCGGTCTACTTCTATTTACGAGAAAGGTGGTTTCGCGCGTATTTGTGTGGAAATCGACTTGAAGCAGCCCCTTCTGCCGACGTATGTGGTATTTGGGGAAGAGAGGCCAATCATCTATGAAGGGCTACACCAGGTATGTTTTGAGTGTGGGAAGTATGGGCACCGAAAAGAAAGATGTCCGCTGAGTAAGAGTGACAATGCCGAGAAGAAGACGGATCAACAGAACATGGTGACTAACACAGTGGGTGAAGGCGGAGAGACATCGGAGAAGGAAGCAGGGGTCGGGGGTGGATCCACCATCGTTACCAGAACCGATGAGGGAATGGCGAGTCCGTTTGGGAAACTGAGGATTCTACGGCGTGAATTCCGTGGGGCGATGAATTCGGCGATAATAAAGAATGAAGTTAAGGAGCACGTGAAGAAAATCGCTAAACATGATATTTCAGGAAATAGGAGTGAATCACAGAGGATAACGATGCACACAAAAGTTAAGGCAATGAATCAGGATATTAAAAAAGATTTGGTCAAAGAGAAGGGCCCACAAGTTTCGGAATGGATTCAGGTTGGTAATAAAAGGAAAAGTGCTTCAAAAGGAAAAGCAAAGGGGAAGGAAAACAAAAATCCTGCACTTGGCAGGAGCGCACGTCTCGTGAAGGTGGGCCATGAGCTGGAGCCCACCCAAGCAAACCTTTTCACTACGCTGCAGATGTTGGAGCCCAATACATGTAGTTCAACAGTGGGGCCCAACAACAAGGTTGAAAGTTGGACTGGGATGACTCCTATAATGCTCCATACGTCTAATGAGGCGCTGCTGCATGTAGCTCAGTGTGGCACGTCGCAGATGAATCAAGGACCTACGGATATTGACAGGCAGCCACAGGATAATGGGTTGCTACAACAACAACTACTGGATGAGACCATGTGTGACTAGGATAAGGCTTAGGGGGAGTCTACCATACCCCAAAACAACCCCACGGTTTCCCTATGAATTACATGGTTTGGAATTCAAGAGGCACTGGTGCAGGAAGCTTCCCTGGCCTTGTTCGTGGCCTCAAGACCATTACCAATTGGATTTTCTCGCAATTTTAGAAACACGGTGCAGTAAAGAGGCTTCTTTGGGCCGTGCTAAGCAACTGGGGTTCTCAAGTGTGGAGCTTATAGATTGCGAAGGGTACAGCGGAGGGATTTGGTGTATGTAGGACCCTAGCATATCCCAAGTTTTAGTACTTGAGAGGCACCACCAATTTATGCATCTCCTTAGTACAGGCGCTACCGGAGTACCTGGACTCTCATTGTCACCTATGCTAGTCAATCTTACGCTAGCCGACGATTACTGTGGGAAAACCTCTCTCGGATAGCTTTAACGATACAGGGTGCTTGGATTATTGGTGAAGACCTTAATGGCACGATGCTCCACTGTGAACGAAGGTCCCTTGCATCGGTCCATTGTCCTTGTGATCGTGATCTCCTCAGTTGGGTTGATAGGCATGACATGCAGGATGTGGGCTTCGTTGGTCCAGAATATACATGGAAGCGCGGTACATCAAAGGCAAGGTTGGATAGAATGTTAGCCAATGATCAGTGGCTTAGTATGTTTCCGAATGCCTCAGTTGCTCACCTTCCGTTTTATAAGTCTGATCATAGGTCTATTCTCCTTTGTTTAAATACGTCCGTGAACACCTCCAAACCAAATCGACCGTTCCGCTTTATTGCTGCTTGGGTGCTTCATGAACAATTTGATGAGTTTGTCAGGAAATCTTGGCTTCAAGCTAGTCCTTGGGTTCAGAATATCTCCCAATTCACTCGTGCGTGCTCTAAGTGGAATAAGGAAGTCTTCCGGCACACGGAGGGACGGAAGAAGCATCTTTTGCGCCGGCTTGATGGGGTCACTAGGGCTGTTTCTCGGCATGGTATGCTACCTAAATATGAGGAACTTCAACTATCTATCTGGAAGGAACTCGAAGATGTTTTACTCCAAGAATCACTTGTTTGGGCGCAAAAAGCCCGAGCAGAGTGGTCAGTTTATGGGGATCGCAATACTCAATACTTTCATGCTCATGCTAACCACCGACAAAAACTCAAGAAAATTGAGGCTATCAAAGACGATGAGGGTTTATGGGTTTTTGACCCTGGACGCATAAAAGGTATGGCCACGTATTATTTTTCCACTCTTCATACGGAGGATGACCTAGATCGGATGACCTAGATCAGCCTTCACTGGAGTGCTCTATTTCATATCCGGGTGTTGAGGACGGATTACTTGGAGGTTGCGACCGTGAGATCTCAGCTAATGAAGTTAGGGATGCTATCTTTAGTATGAGTGCTTTTAAATCCCTGGGACTTGATGGCCTTAATGCTCTCTTCTATCAGAATCAATGGAACACGGTATGTGCGTTGGTCATTAACTATGTAAAGTTCCTATTTGCTAACCCGCAGGCTATAGCTGAGATAAATAGTGCATTGATCG
The DNA here is from genome assembly GCA_019022655.1 of Acacia acuminata. Taxonomy (NCBI): domain Eukaryota; kingdom Viridiplantae; phylum Streptophyta; class Magnoliopsida; order Fabales; family Fabaceae; genus Acacia; species Acacia acuminata. Next base: position 1,133,365 of record JAFJYI010000077.1, on the reverse strand, counting down.
TTCTCATCCCTAAGAAAGATCATCCAGAGACTATGGGGGATTTGAGACCGATAAGTTTATGCAATTTCATCTACAAAGCTCTCTCAAAAATCATCGTGAATCGGTTGAAGCCTATCCTTCCTCACGTGATAGCCCTGAACCAGTGCAGCTTTGTTCCAGGACGGCATAGCAGTGATAACATAATTGTGGCTCAGGAAGTAATTCATAGTATGAGGAACATGACAAAGAAGAAGGGATTTCTGGCAATTAAGATTGATCTGGAAAAAGCTTATGATCGAGTTAACTGGGACTTCTTGTTGTCCTGTCTTCAGGAGCTTAACATTCCAAGTAAACTTACGGAGGTAATTGCTCATTGCGTCTCTTCATCTAAGATGCAACTGCTATGGAATGGGGATAAAGCTGAGCTCTTCCAACCTTCCAGGGGAGTAAGGCAAGGAGACCCGCTATCACCCTATCTATTTGTTCTTTGCATGGAGAAACTAGCCTATCTTATTCAAGCGGCAACCCTTAATCGGCATTGGAAGCCAATCCGGCTAACAAAATCTGGCCCTCCTATGTTGCACTTGTTTTTTTGCAGATGACATCATTTTATTTGTAGAAGCATCTGTGGATCAGGTTGATATTATCAATTCGTGCCTCCAGGATTTTTGTGCCAGCTCAGGTCTTAAGATCAACCAACAGAAAACCAGGGTATATTTCTCAAAAAATGTCCACCATACTAGAAGAAGCGAACTATGTGCTTCTTTGGGATTTCCTATTACAAGTGACCTAGGAAAGCACTTAGGCGTACCCCTACATCACAAACGCGTGACAAAGGAGTCTTATCAGTATGTGGTGGATAAGGTAAAGCAAAGGCTATCGAGGTGGAAAGCAAAGTCGTTGTCCTCCGCCGGGCGATCAACTCTTATCTCTTCAGTCACTTCGGCAATTCCAGGATATGTTATGCAAACCTCCCTACTCCTTTCTAGTACATGTGATTCCTTGGACAAATGCAACATACAGTTTTATGCGGAAGCACAGAAGAGCAACGGAAGATACCTTTGGTTGCTTGGGATGGGATTTGTAAGCCAAAAAATAGAGGTGGGTTGGGGATCCGTCATACCAACTTCTATAATCAAGCATACCTTATGAAACTGGGGTGGAACCTAGCAACAAGAAGGATGACCTCTGGGTGAAAGCTATACGGAACAAGTACAATTGTGGTTCCGGCAATCTTCCAAGAATTGACCAGCGGAGACCGGGGTCAAACTTGTTGAGCGGGATTAAGCGCACATGGCGTAAGGTGAAAGAAGGAATTGAACCCTTTCCAAATGGGCATATTCGCTGGAAATGGACCAAGACTGGAATGTTTACAGTGAAATCAGCATATGACTTACTCAATAACGACGTGGCTCAGTCGGACTCGATATGGAGTCAAGTATAGAAGCTACAAATCTCGGAGAGGTGTAAAATGTTTTTATGGTTAGTGTTTCACAAGCGGCTACTCACCAATGTGTCTCGATGTAAGTGCGGTTTGAGTACTGATGACCAATTGTAACATCCTAATTTTTACACTAGGATATAATTACAAAAATAATAATAATAATAATTAATCATGATACATGAATTATTGTGTAATTATCAAAATAAAGGCTTGTATATAAAATATTATTTATGATAGTAAAAGAAAGTAATGAAATAAGGGTGTGCAAATAATTAATAGTTGTTGGAAAAAAAAATGGGGGGCAAAGTGTACAGGGAAAAAAATGTAAATAAAAATAATAGGTGTTATAATTAATAAAATAGTATATTCTTTAAAAAAAATGTGGCAGCAAATGCTGCCACCTAAATATATATTAGGGACACCTAATATACATATTAGGGACACCTAATCTAGCTACGTGGGAGGGAGTAATCAATGCATAAATCCACCGCCTCTTCTGGTGTGTGTGTATATAAGTATGTGTGTGGTGTTGTGTGGAGCGAAGTATGTGTGTGCGTCGTGAGCTTGCACAGTGAGGGGGAGTGAGATGGCAAAAGAGGGAGACAAAGAGAAAAAAAGAAGGAGCTATATGAGTTTTTTGAGGTACGTTATTTATTTTATAAGATTATTTAGGTAGTTTAATTAAGTTCTTTTCAACAAACTTTCTTCATGTAAGTTATCTACGCATTTTTCTCTTTCTAATAAGGATAATATAATACTGATTAGTGAAAATTTTGGGATTAGAATTATGATAAAATTTTGAATTTTAATAATAGGTGACTGTCTATATGAAGAGCATGATTAATAAATAACTTTAATCGGTTTAAATTTGTTAGTTTGTTGTTGTGAGAATTTAAAATTATTTTCTATCTAAAAGAATTTAGGATTTATATCATATAGGATATTTTTACCGATTAAATGAGAGTTTAAGCACTTAGTTGGATCATTAGAGATATTATTCAAGGTTTAATCGGTTAGTTTTGCTAAATCTTGAAATATATGAAATTATGAATTAGGATTTGAGATTTTAAATTATAGTTGATATGATTCTCGAGTATGTGAAGGTTTGAAGATTGTTTAATAAATTGGGTTATATTTATAAAAGTTATTATTCGGTTAAAAATCGAGGAATGAATAAATTGTCATTTTTCTAGGAAAACTAAAGTGAAATAATAGTTTAATTAATTATTTAATTATGATATTAGTAATTATTGTTGATTCTATTAACATAATAATTATATATTTCTTTTTAAAAGGGATTGATTTCTCTTACGTCTAGTGTCGTGTCAAGAACTTGAGGTAACCACTTTCTACTTATTGTATTTACTTGTATGATGCTTGTGAGTGATTTTTATTATATAAATCTGTGAAACTACGTTGATAATGGAATTGCCTTGTGGGATTTATTTTGGTATGATTAGTGATATTATATGTTATGGAAAATGTACCTTTTATGGTTTCTTGAGATGAAATAATATTGTTATCTTAATGATTACATCGTGACGATGTATTACTTTAATCATAAATGTTGTTTGGAATTTCATATATATATATATATATATTCATGCCAAGACTATGATGGTGTGGAGTGATGATGGATATGGAGTAATGATAGGAGTTATTGTGTATATAATACCACGTGGTATTGCCGCCACCGAGCGCACAAATGGATGGCCTGGATATTGCCCTTGGTATCATTCTAATCCTTTAGTCGGATTAGGGTCACCACTGGGGACAGTGACACCTTTCCATATTTGAAGGAAAGGAAACCCATGGTCCGATATGAGTTATGTAATCTTTGGTCGGGCTAAACCTCATCATCGGAGAGCTTGGTGTAGTCTTATCGCAGAGACTAAACCTATTATATTATAGCCCATGGGTTCTGTCAGCGGTTATAAGGATGGGGGTGATAAGGATTTTCAGGGTATCAATCTATTGCTTGGCAAGATATATATGTGATTCGTGATATGATATATAATTTAAAAATTTTGACAGAAATTATGATCTGAGAATTTTGTGAATTTGATTTATAGTACTTTGTTATTTAAAATGTTTCACTTGGCACCTCACGAGCACGTATTAGCATTTACAATAAGCTAGATTGATGGTTACAAACATTTTTCAGGTGATAGTTCTCATATGGGTCAATCAGGGAAGGCTTCGGAAGCTTAAGTTACTTTTGCTAACGGCAGTGCTTCCACATTTTTGGTATATGTTGAATTATTGTATATTGCCACGCCATTAGGGCTCACTTGGCATATTTTAGTATATTTTGGATATTCTGGTAAATTCTAAAAGAAATTTTGAGTTTTAAAACATAGGCCTAGCTAAATCCAAAGCTTAGCTGCGTATAAAACATTTTAATAAATGGTTTAATTAGGTTAATAAATAATAAATTGTCCTTTAAAATGGAGGATGTTACAGATGACCGCTGCCCGATCTGCCATATGGAAAGCGAAACATTGCAGCACGTCCTCAGAGACTGTCCTGACACATTGGACCTTTGGAAGCAAGTGGTCCCTTTGTCAATGTGGCACAAATTATGTTCTTTACAACTAGATCACTGGCTTCGATGGAATATTAGCCATTGGGGCAAGAGCCAAAAGGCAGATGAATGGAAACACTTTTTCGTCGTTGTTTGTTGGTGGTTGTGGAGACGCTGAAATACCTTAGTTTTTTAGGGCAAGCAGATTTTGAACACAACCCTGAGAGCTAACATCAACGTTGTGATGGCTTGTGCGGCTGATGCACGAGCTAGGCTCGGTAACAAGACTGGAAAGAATTTTCAGGTGCAGTGAGGGGCGCATTGGCATCCACCCCAGCCCGAACAGGTTAAGATTAACCCTGATGGGGCACACTCCCAGCTGGCCCCTGGAATGGCTAGCGGAGGGTTGCTGCGAGACGAGCATGGTAACTTCCCTATGGGGTTTATGTTTAAAGGCGAGATGGGTGACAGTTTGTCCGCTGAATTGTGGGGCTGTCTCCACGGGCTCAAGATTGCGTGGGATACGGGGTACAGGAACATCATTCTTGAGACTGACTCTGCAGATGTTGTGGAACTGATAAGGACCACGGTGAATGAAGCGCATGAAGATTGTCAGTTGATTGCGGAAATTCAGAGCATGTTGGATCGTTCGTGGAGTGTGGAGACTAAGCATATTAGGCGTTGGGCAAATGGAGCCGCTGATCATCTGGCTAAAGCGAGTATTTCCTCATTACCAGGTCTCCAGGTCTTGCTGCATGCTGATCTGGAGCTCTAGAGGATCCTCAATAATGATATGTCATAGATAAGTTAAGTTTTTGCTCGTTTTGTTATCCAAAAAAAAAAAAAAAAAAAAAAAAAATTCCATCACCATTGACTTTCTTTATCTGTCATTAATTGGTTGGTTCTCCTTTTGATACATAAATTCATTCTTTACTTAAGTTCAGCCTTCATCTAATATGTATTACTATTTTCAGTCCTAAATATATGACATATTTTATAATATTTTTTATACTATAAATTATGTCTTATATTTAGAACTTGAAGAATATAATATAGCTGCATCGAAATATATATATATATATATATAGATTCATTAATACGTCATATCGACAAGTTCTAAAATAAGTATATATTCACCAAGCTTAGCTTGACTTAAGTTCTGGAAATCGCAATCTTTATGGGTTATTTACCCAGGATGACTATGGAATATTGAAATTTTCAAGATTGTGCGCAGCCTCTTTTGGCCTTTAAAAATATTAGCTTGGTGTTTCATTAATGAACTCTTTTGAGGTCATTTTTTATTAACCAACAAGCATGTCATCAACTTATTATTTAACATTTATCCTTTAAGTAAATGATCTCTTCTTTAAAAGTCAAGCAGTTGCTAAGAGTTTAGATTATCTCTTCTTTCACGGAAATGATATAAGATACTTATTTAAGGTGTATGTCCACTTCAATTGAAGTCACTGCATTCCTCTGGGAATTGATAAGAAGCAACCAGAGTAAATGACAATGTCAACGTACATCTTTAAATTCTAAATAATCCATCACATATTCTCAATTATAAGGGATTCATTTGTTTCAAATATATAATCTTTCAATCAACAATCCCAACGAGTCATGAACTTATGACAATTTTTGTAAATGTAGACTAAAAAATATAAGGGAAGAACTAAAGGTTGATATTATTAATAGAGTTCAAAAAAATAGAAAATGAGTTTTATATGTAATATTATCAATATAGTTAAAAAATAGAAAATGAGTTTTATATGTAAAACAAGGGGTGGTCCCATTTAAATACCAGTTAAAATTGTAAAACCCCAAAATGTCTATTAAATTAGAAAAAAAGACGAACAAATATCAAAGTTTGATGAAAAGACTGAAATACCTTCCCTCTATTTCTTACTATTTTATTCTCTCTCCTCTTTCTCTCTGCTTCTTCAATGGCACAATGGGCACCAACTCCCTTCTTTTGATTCACAATCCCGGTTCAAGCCTCAAATCCTTTGGGAAATCTCAAAAATCACCTCCTCATGTGGGCTCTTCTGCCATAGCATTTGAATTTGGAAAAACAAAATGGGATGAAGGCCTAGCGTCTTCCAGAAGAAGCCACGTACACATACAAGTGTATTCTGATGCAATGGAACCAAGAAAATGTTGATTTTAATTTTGGGTTGTGCTTCTGGGTTTCATAAAAAATCCCAAAGAAGTTTGTTTCTGGTTTGATTTTTTGAAATTTTCATCGTTTGGGATGTAGTTGTTGTTAGGGCTGGACTCCATTGTTGGGAGGGGAAAGAAGGAGAGATGAAGAAGAAGGTGAACAGTAACCTTGACATTTCACAAAATTTGTAATGGGAATAACAAGTTTATTTATAGGAATAACAAGTTCATTCGTCAAGAGAACACATGTCACTTTGCTGAAACCAAACCCGGAGCATGATTAACAAATTTCGTAATGGAAATAATCAGTTTGTTAGTGGTGTTAACAAATTCGAGAATGAGAATAATAAGTTCTTTAACCGGAATAACAAAACTCGACGAATGGACTTATTATTCTCATTACTAAACTTGTTAATACCACTAACAAACTGGTTATTTCCATTACGAAATTTGTTAATCGTTCTTAGAGTTTGGTTTCAACAAAGTGACATGTGTTCCCCCTAGCAAATGGATTGTTATTCCAATTACTGAACTTGTTAATATCATTAAAGAACTGGTTATTGTCATTACGAAATTTGTTAATTGTGCTCCAAGTTTAGTTTTAACAAAGTGACATTTGTTCCATGACGAATGAACTTATTATTCACATTAAGTAATTTTTATACCCATTACGAATTTTGTGGAATGCCAGGGTTATTCCCATTAAATAGAGGGAGGGCATTTCAGTCTTTTCATCAAACTTTAATATTTGTTTGTCTTTTTACTAATTTAATAGACATTTTAGGGTTTTATAATTTTAAGTGGTATTTAAATGAGAGATTTTCCTTAAAATAAACAAAATATACTAGTGATATTGTCTCGTAGATGATTTGGACGAACGTAGGGACAGGGTTCCCAAATATGATCATATAGTGTCCCATTGTGAATATACATTATTGTTTGTAAGTTAGTTATATTTGTATCTTCTTATATAGAATATAACATAGGGAGTATCAAAATATATTATGACACTCAGTCCAATCACTAGTTCCCTACACACGTCTAAAATGTAACTTCAACTGATGATGATTCTGTAGCAGTTCCCGCCCCTTTATATTTTTATTCAGTTCAAACAAACATTATATATATATATATAGAGAGAGAGAGAGAGAGAGAGGGAGAGAGTTATACTTCGATGCACGTGGAGGTTTTGTCTTAGTCAAGGTAATTAAACCCGGACTGGTCAGTAAGCCGGTCGGGGTACTGGGTTAAGGGTCAGTGGATCAGATCGAAGTTAACCCGGAACTAGACCGAGACCAAACCGGTGAGGAATAAAAAAAAAGAGAAATAATTTAATTTCTTATCACATAATCCATAATTCCAAATACTATATATTATTTCAAGATTTTAAATCACTAGCTTTGTAATTATATACTTGTGAAATATTCTTTACAAATTGATATCAAAGCATCATATACCAACCAATGACACCTGAATTTGTAATGGAATCACAAACATTCATCATAACAAAATATCAAAAACCAAGTATATGACAACAAAATATTCCTACCTACATCATAACAAAATATTCTCATCTTCAATCACTAAACTAATAATCATCAACATGATAATAATCATTAAGATCAATCAACTCCCTAGGAGTTGAGACATTCGAGAGGTGGAACTGTAGGAGGAGAAGTAAAAGAAGTAGGAGCAACATGATCATCATTTAAAGATGAAACCCCAACAACATCATCATCACCTACATATGAAATGAATAGAATTATTAATAGTCATGTAAAAAACATAATTATATTCTTGTGTGTAGAAATATAATTTTAAATAATAGAAGAGATAGTTAGAAACCTTCAAAATCCCTCGCCATTTGTTCAAGTTGAATATTTGTTGATTCTACATTATCGAATTCGGGAGTTGGATCTCGTCAAGCACCCAAAAATCTAGTTTATCAACTGATTCATAATCAATGAGATCATAAGGGTTAAAAGCCTAATTTGCAATGGAAGTTTTGCTAAGGGAGCGTCCAGCACCCGGAAGTTTTTTTGTTACCAAATTTACCCTGGAAGTATGAAAAATGTAGCAAATTTGCCCTTCCATTAATTTTGACCGTTAAGTTTAACTGAGTGTACACGTGGCATGCCACCTCATCAACCCAATAAGAGTTAAGTATTATTTTTGCCCCGAAAGTTTTCACTGAGAGCAAGTTTGCCCCGGAAGTTTTCACTAAGGAGCAATTTTGCCCCAGAAGTTTCCAAAACGTATCAATTTTGCCCTTCTTTTGCACATATTAAATTTGACTATTAAATCAGTCAAAGACCACACATGTCATGCCTTGAAAATGTCAAACTTGGAGTCAGAAAAGGAGATCCTTGAGATGTTGAGTTCAAGGCAGCCAGAATTTGTGAAGCCGAACAAAACCCAGAGGAAGCATAACTTATGATCTAAGCAAATGCTTAGTCTATACAAACATAAATATTATCACTATTAATTTGTTTTACTGAACCAATTTTTGGAACAATTCATTTCTCGTTTTGCGTTTCATTTGCTTAGATCATAAGTGATTCTTCCTTCCGGGTTTTGCAACGAGACCTTTCACCCCCTCGTGACCGCCTTCGGCTTCACAAATTCCGTCGCCTTTGAGCTCAACATCTCAAGGATCTCATTCTCTCGACTCCAAGTTTGACCTTTCAAGGCATGACATGTGTGGTCTTTTACGATTTAATAGTCAAATTTAATATTGGGAGAAAGAAGGGCAAAATTGCTACTTTTGTAAACTTCTGGGCAAAATTGCTCCTCGAAAACTTCCAGGGCAAAAATGATACTTAACTCTTATTCGGTTGATGAGGTGGCATGCCACGTGTACACTCACCAAACTTAACAAATCAAAATTAATGAGGGCAAATTTGCTACCTTTTTCATACTTCCGAGGCAAATTTGGTACCTAAAACTTCCGGTGCGCGGACGCTCCCTTAGCGAAACTTCCGTGGTAAATTTGTTATTTAACCCGATCATAATTCTCCTTCTTCTTTTTCAATTGATTCCTATAATGCCAACATGATAGAAGATCAATATTAATGAAATGTATATTAATATATTTAATTAAGCTATAAAACAACCGTTCAAAAGTCATGACTTTTAAGATTACCTAAATTTTAACCTCGATTGTAGTTTGTGAAAACCAAATCATCAAGCCTCGATGCTCCAATCTATTTCTTCTTTTACGTGGATACGCTCAAATATGCTCCAATTTCTTTCACAACCGAAGAAGAAGAAGTTTGGCTAAGAACATGTATAGCAATTTGTTGCAATTACGTATTGAACCCCGTAGTATAGCCACCACTCATCTGCAAAATAAAATAAAAGAAATTTAGTAAGTGATAATAATAATAATCATAATACGTACTTTAAAATATGAAATTTAATATACTTACGAGGAACTAGTTTTTGGGTTGTTTTTCCACATGAAACCTTGTCAAAAGATCCTTTTCGTTCACGGTAGGTAGCAACTTGTTGCATAATTGTAATATAATGATCAACATTGTCAGGTGAGTTTGCCTCAAACAAATTGACCACAGCATTTATTAGTCTATGCTTTCTAACAAAGTCAAGACTATACAAGAACGCGGGATTCAACATATATGCCGCATGAAGGTCATTTTTCAGATGTTTATCCCAACGACTTTGAATAATATTCGTCTAGGGCTTGTATAATTCCTTCTTCCTCCGAAACATGTCCTTAATTACATTTTTAGCTCTCTGCATGCCTTCATAGACATAAGGCATTGAAAGTTTCTCATTAGAATCAACAATCCTCAACAATTTTATCAACGGAGACACTAGTCTCACAACTTTAAAGCAATCTATCCAGAACCGATGATCTAGAATGATTTCACTGAAAATTTTTCCAATTTCAGTGCTTGCTAATTTGTAGTGCACAAAATGTTGATCAACAACCAAAGCTTGCAAATCATGTTTGTGCGAATGTATGCTATGAAGGGTGATAAATGTGGTAGCAAATCTTGTTACACCAGGACGAACAATTTCCTTCCAACCCTGTCTTTTTCTTAACCATCACAAGAAGACTAAATGATTATATGCAAATACAGTGATTTTAGATGCATTCTTTGCAAGGTCTGACACATGAGGCATGGATGCAATGTCCTTCAAAATAAGATTCAAACAGTGAGCTGTACAAGGTGACCAATAAATTGTTTTGTATTTATTTGTTATCAATCTTCCACGTGCCACATAATTAGCAGCATTGTCAGTCACCACATGAACGATATTTGTAGGACCTATCCACTCAATGACTTCACTGAACAATGAGAATAAAGTGTTGGCATCTTTAACTAAATCTGAAGCATCAACTGATTTCACAAATATCATACCATGCACTGAATAGACTAAGAAATTAATTAGAGTTCGATGTCTAATATCATTCCAACCATCAGCCATGAGTGTGCAACCATTTTCCTTCCATTTAGCTCGATGGCTATCAATCAGTAGTTGACACTCCTTTTTACAATCTCTCAACAAATTAACCCTGTACTCATGAGAGCTAGGGACCTTAAACCCAGGACCAATTGCAATAGCACCATCAATAGCTTTTTGGAATAAAGGACAAGCCATTGCATTAAATGGAATACAATTCACATAAACCCAATGAGCAAAACCCATTTTTGAGTTATAATGTGGTTCTTGACTTGTCCATGCACTCTTAATGCTCAGTTGGGCACCATGAGTTGTCCTAGGTGCAAAATAATTTGAGACTTTTTGTCTTGAAGCAATTGGTTCCTCAACTTCTCTATTTTCAACTTCTCTAGCTTGATTTACTTTATCATTACCAACAGGTTTTTTCTTTGAACCTTCTAACAAAGATTCTTTCATTCTAGCTCGTATATCATGTGAGACTTTTTTGCAAGAACTTACTTGACCACTCACACTGACCAAATGTTGCTTCAACCTATTTATCCCACCTCCCCTATAAGTTAAAGCACATAAAAGACAAGTAAACACATTTACTTTTCCCTCTTTCTTCACAGAAATATATTCCCAAGCAGGATCTTTTTTTACACTCCCTGATGCTTGCGGTTGGGGTTCACAATTGTTAGGAGGACAGTTAGACTCAGGATTGGGGGTGGAAGTATTATCAGTTCGTTCATTTCTAGCCTCCATTGACAACCACAAAGAAAACAAAAACACACTTTCAACAATAGACACCAAGCCAAAAGCACCACAATCTTTAACCAAGCCAAAAGTACCACTATGATTAATAATCAGAGCTACAATGAAGAACAAAACAGTAACATCCAAAAGTCAAAAAATAGCAAAATAGCAAGCCACAACCAAATTAATAAATAACAGCAGCAACATATTGTCATAGCATCTTTTGCAGAGGCATTACTGTGTATGAGGCATTTAATCGATTAAATATATATGTGTGTGAGGCATTGAAAATTTGAAATAGATTAAATCAACTCTTTTGCGGGGCATTTATTTAATCTCTTTTGCGAGGCATTTATATGTGTGTGAGGCATTGAAATCGATAAAATGAAAAATCAACTCTTTTGCAGAGGCATTTATTTAATCTCTTTTGCAGAGCCATTTATATGTGTGTGAGGCATTTTATCGATTAAATATATATGTGTGTGAGGCATTTAATTGCATCAACTCTTTTGCAGAGGCAAAATAGTATCTCTAATAAAGAAAGTTTATATATATATATATATATATACACATACTTCTGCACATGGCATATTCATATACCAAACATGAGCATCTCTCACACAATGAAGGATGATAAAATAAAATAGAAACACTTGAGAAGAATAGGTATATTACCTGCAGACAATGCTCAAATCAGATGAGAGCCGCACAATGAAGTTCGACAATGCTCAAATCGATGAGACCTATACAATAAACTGATAAAGTCATACTTAAATCACAAGATGTGAATGAGAACCAAAAAGGTTCGACAATGCTCAAATCAGAACAGAGGTGAAGAAGAATAAAAAAGGTCCGACCTTTAACAAAAAGCGATGAAAGGTGAAGAAGAACCAAAGGCCCCAACCACCCACGACGAACGATAACGAAAATGCCTATGTACCAAAAACAAAAGGCAACGAGAGGTGAAGAAGAAACAAAAGGTTCTACCTTTAACCCACGATGATGGCGATTTCGCCTGAACCGAGCACCCGTGTCACGAAGGAGGGCGCAAAGCAGAGCAAGGGAAATTTTGACTTTTCAGTTGGAAAGAATCAGGAAATCGGAAACGATTTGATTGCTTTTTGTTTTTGACTTTTTGCCTTTTTGGTGACTCAAAGCATTTTTTATTTTTTTTTAAAAAAATGCACCCCCAAACGAGGCCGTTTCATCATTTTGTGGGAACAAAAGAAAATATGAAACCGTGCCTGGCAGCATGTTTAGGACCGGTTTACTGGTTCCACCGGGTTAGCCCCGGTTCGGGGGCCTAACCCCCGGTTTCTCGATCGATCGACCGGTTCCAGGACCGGTTGGACGGTTCCCGGTCAGAACCGGTCGGTCCGCTCCGGTTCTGATAACCATAGTCTTAGTCCGTTAATTCAAGTACAGTTGTTTTTTTTGGGTACACATCGAGTCATTTTTACTAAAAAAAACAAAAGTTCATCGGCAAAGCACTTTTAATGTCCCCAAGATTAAAGTAGTAAGAATGTTCGCTATAAACAAAGTAATGTAAAATCAACTAAATTTGGTCACATTGAATATTTATGTTCTCTCCAGCAACATTTGAAAAGAAAATAAGGAAAAAGGCAGTTAAATGCTATTTAAGTTTGAAAAATCCTAAAAAGTATAATAAAAAAGAGGAGGACAAAGAAGTGATAGAGAGGAATCTAGGTTTTGGGTGTTTGGGTCCAATGACCAAACTACCCACCCTCATTCCTTTTTTGTCTTCTCTCCATCGGACTCTTTTTTTCTCAGTATCTTCCCCAATCAGCTCTTTATCATTTCCTTTTTCCATTAGACTTTTCAGGATTTTTTAAATTTAAATGATATTTAACTATTTTTTTCTCAAGAAAATATACACTAAAGAGTGGCACATTGGGAAATAGTTTGTAAACAGTGACAAAATGGTAATTAGATATTTAAAAAGTGGCAAATAGGAAAAAAAAGCCCCCATTATGAATATTGTACATTTTTGCAGGCAAGTTAGTTATATTTGTATCTTGTTCTTATATAGAATACTCACATAGGGAGTATCCAAATATATGATGACACTGAGTCCAATCACTAGTTCCCTACACGCGTCTAAACTGTAACTTCAACTGATGATGATTCTGTAGCAGTTCCCACCCCTTTATATTTTTATTCGGTTCAAACAAACATTATATATAGAGAGAGAGAGAGAGATTAATACTTCGATGCATGTGGAGGTTTTGTCTTAGTCTGTTAATTCAAGTACAGTTTTTTTTTTTTTTTTTTGGGGGGGAAAAACATATCGAGTCATTTTCACTAATAAAAACAAAGTTCATCGGCATAGCACTTTTAATGTCCCCAGATTAATGTAGTAAGAATGTCACTACAAACAACTAAATTTGGTCACATTCAATATTTATGTTCTCTCCAGCAACATTTAAAAAGAAAATAAGGAAAAGGGCAGTTAATGCTATTTAAGTTTGAAAAATCTTAAAAAGTATGATAAAAAAGAGGAAGGATAAAGAAGTGATGATAGAGAGGAATTTAGGTTTTGGATGTTTGGGTCCAATGACCAAACTACCCACCCTCATTATTTTGTCTCCTCTCCCTCCAACTCTTTCCTCTCATTATCTTCCCCATTCAGCTCTTTATCATTTCCTTTTTTCATTAGACTTTTCTGGATTTTTTAAGTTTAAATGGTATTTAACTATATTTTTCTCAAGAAAATATACACTATTAAAAATTTATAAGATTATTCAAGTGACATGTTAATTTATTTTTTAAGATAAAGTTTACGTTTCTAGCCTTTAAACATGGAGGGTTAATTGTTTTGCCAGCAGTTAATATGAAGAGTCAATGATAGAAGTTTAAAAAAGTAATTAATAAAAATGTTAATTATAATCCTTGACCGGATGTATAAGGATTGAATTTGGGGAAAGTTCACCGCCCTCATTTGTAGTCATTAATAGTCCCCAAAATTCTTGAAATCACACTTTATTATCCTTTGGGTGAAAAAACAATTGTCTTCTTACTTTACAAGTCAAATGTGTTAAATTTATAAAATATATGTGAGAATTTACAAATCAAATATACTTATTTGCAGAATAGATAAGCGAAATTATAAGATCATCTCGGCCATATACAATATAAGGAGCATGTTCACAAAATTTGAATGCAAGCTATTTATAAGACAGATATAGAAATTTATAAGACCATCTCAACCATATATAAAATAAGGGATAAATTTATTTTCAGTTAAAAAACTTAATTTCAATTTAGTCTTTGAAAGTATATTGAAGTTTCAAAAAACTTTAGCACCCTTTGATATTAATTAAATAGCTGCAAATGAGGTGCAGTAAAATTTTCGGTTGAATTTACGCTGCATGGGACAATTAAATTTGGAACTTACCAACCGATCAATTGAAGCTCTTCTTCTTCTTTTTTTTTTTTTTTTTTTTTTGCCTGAAAATGCTCAAATTTTGTCAGCACCATGTTGTACCTACTCCACCCCGTTCTGACTTATAAAACATTGTTTAGAATTATTTTATATTTTATAACATCTTATCCATCTTTTAAAAAAAAAAAAATTAATATTCTTAACGGTATTTAATGAGATTTACAGTTTTTATGTAAAATGTCTCACAGATTAAAAAGGCGGAGTACTACTAATTTTCGTGGATGAGACGGCGTCAGTTGATAAATCTCTTCACGCGTTTCCCAAGATTGCGTGCTATTTGGGAGTATTTCTGAATTTCATTTGGTCCGGACAAAAAATTATAAATAACATAAACGCAACTCCGAAAAAGAAAGGCAATTGTTATAGGGTTGAAATATTGTCATTATTAATATCACTATTACTTTTACACTGTTAGATTAGATCTCATCTACTTTTATTATTTTTCTCTCTTATTAAGATTATGATCTAACGATGAAAAAGTGGTAATGAATTTGGTAATGACAAAAAATAGTAGTGACAATATCTTATCCTATCATATATACTATGATGATCAAATTATTAATTATTCACTTTCACTGACAAATTTCTACTGTATTACAATAAAAACCTCAAAAACATATAGAGATAGGATATTGTCATTTGTCACTATTAATTTTTCACTGTTAGATTAGAATTTTAATAATAGAAAGAAATGATAAAGATAAATGAGATTTTGATCTAAATGTTAAAAAGTGGTAATGACATTGATAATGACTAAAATTAGAAGTCACAATATCTTATCTCAAACATATAAGGTGACATTGAGATTTTTCACCGATTCTTGTACCGCAAGCCTCCTAGATTACCGTCCTCTTTCTTCTTCCTTCGCTCTTTAAAAAGGGCTTCACACTCTCTCTTTCAGCTTCACTCCAAACATAAGGCTCTCCATTCGCATCTTTCTCTCTCAAGTTCGATTCTCTGGAATTGCTCTGTTCTCTCACTTCCCTGAACTTCTTCCCTTTCTCTCTCCCAACCAGTTCAAATGGGAATTACAGAAGCCAAATCGAAGCCCGGACCTCCCCGAAATCCCCCGCCGAGAAGGGGTCAAGTCAAGATCAGGGTTCTCAAGGCTATCTTCAACTTGCTGGCGGCGTCGGCGTGTTATTCCGGTAGCTCTGCAATCGCGAAGAACGGCGGCGGCCACCTGCCGGCGAGCTACTCCACTCGACGACGCGTACGCTTCAAGTTCCAAGTGGCTAAAATACTCCCAATGACTGATCTCAGCGGAGCTTGACCTCCGATGAGCTCCGATTCTGAGGTGGTTCCCTTCAGTTCAGTTCTCTGATATAGGAAAAAGCTGCTTTCCTTGCTGATCGTTCAGGGTCTAGAAGCTGTTGTTAGTGTTCATTTCGTTAATTTTTTTAATTATTTCTTTTGGGTAAAGTCGATCGATCACGGCGTTTCCGGTGTTCCTTCTCTGACGCCGGACGGCCCAGAGAGACCTCTGTTGAGGGCCTCCGTCCGATACTCCGGCAGGAAAAGAAATCATCTGTTTTTGGTATTAGCGATCTATTCGGGCCGGGTTGGGGCATATAATAAGTTTTTTGTTCTTTTGTTTTTTTAACTTTTCCGGAGTTCGTGCTTGTTATTATAAAGGTAATAAATAGGGACCCTGATATAACTGTAAACAGTAAACAGTAAATTCTACTACTATTATTCTGCATCTCACTTTCCTTGTCCGGTAATAATTTTTTTGAAAAAAAAAAAGGAACTTTTTAGCCACGTTTTCCGGTACTCTATAAGTAAAGTTTGAATGTGCATATATATGCTGGGCATATTCCTTCCAATCAATAATCACTAAAATTCCAATATTCTTCCCGCAGGTTCTAATTAATAATTAAAAGTAATTCTCAAACACACTTATCTAATTACCTTTCATGAAGCTTATATAATAAGATTAATTAAGGAGGCATCTGTGGCTATGAGTAAAGAATTTAAACTAGATATGAGGAAAAGAGGCAATTAGGCATCTCATTATGGACAACGCTGAGAAGCTTTGAACAGTCTCTGATGTTTCTTTTTCAAGAAATTGATGAGTGTAAAGGGAATCAGTTGGATATCACTTTTGGTCGTCTGGTTGTGCTTTATCTTTTAATTTAAGTTAGGAGTACAATTTGGTTTTCACTTTATTGAATATAATGACGCGTTTTTTTTAAAGAACAAAATCTAACTAAGGTTTGGACTTGAAATGATGATAAAATAAGCACAAGTTATTAAATGCATATGAATATGATAAACAGCATAAGATAATATATATATATATATATATATATATATGATCATCTTAAATTTCATAGTAAGAAAACACAGAACATATAATTAATTGGAATTTGCAGGGAATTGAAACAGGCCGTGACGATTTTTGTTTACAAAGCACAACTAAGAGGGCACAAAAGTGGGCTCATCATGAGCCGCCCTGATGTTTATCCTTATTTGACAATACATGAAAAACATTTATTCCCTTTTCTCTTTTTTGTGCAATTACCATTCACTCCCTCCCTTTACACTCACCAGAATTATATTGCACCTTTAGCAGTCAGAAATTCTTAAATGGTTGGAGTCTAATTATGTATATATTTTTAATTTTTGTCATGATTTTAAATACCAGATCTTGATTTTAAATTTATGCGAGAGAAAAAAATACATTTAAGAAAGCTACCCCAATTGGACATGAGAGTTCTCAAATCTGATCCGATCAAATATGTTATTCTCCTCTAATCCTTAATATAAGACAACTTTAAGGAGTTGATTTAGATTCTAAATACAAGATATATTTTTTATATTTATCAATCTTTTCCTGATTTAACCCTAATGATTTTTTCTCAACAATAATTAAGGATGAGAGCGAATTTGATAATTAGGAAAAATGACTATTTTAGAAAAGAAATATATTAATTAACTTAATTAATTTTTTTAATCAAATTAAATTAAATAAATATCTTATATTAAAGGCAGGATGAACATAAAAAAAAAAAACTTAATACCCTCGCAATAGATTATAAGCAAAGAATATCCCACAAGCTATATATATATAATGTATGTATTTTCCCTTTCGTGACACTAACGGTGAAGTAAAAACGGATTTATATTTTTATAGACAATATAAATATAGAGGATGAAACGGGTTAGATCTTTTGCAGAGTGCAGTCCAGATACAATGTACAAACATAATCTATTGGAAGATGAACAAGTGGAACACGGCTAGCCTCTAGATATCTCAATGAAACCCAAGAAAATGAGATGGAAGATTCGATCAGCTTAACATCATAAAACGTATATAATTTATTATGACTAAACAAATGTCTGTTTGTCACTTTGTGATCGAAATGAAAACGTTGTTGCGTGGACATGGAGATAAGTCAGATAACTATGAGCCAAAGCGAACACACAAGATTCCTCATCTGTAATTATGAGCCGTAGATAGAAAATATAATGAAACCCGCCGTCATCAGGGCCCTACAAAGATCTCATTTCTAATTTTGCGTGATCCAAGGCTTTGACCCAACCTCTCTGTTGCTTAATCCTAAGTACCTATTACTCACCCAATCATAAATATATAAGATATAGTTGATTTTTTTTATGAGATTAAATAAATTAATTTTATTATTTAATCATATCATACGTTATATATCCTTATATTATATATCAGTTTATTAATCAAACTAATTACTTTAAGGAAAAAATAAAAATAAAAATATTCTAAAATAATTTAATTAACTTCATTAATCTCTCTAAAAAAATTTTATTTTATTTTATATTTAAGACTGAGAGACAGTAAGAAATAAGAATTACCAGTGGATATGTATTTGATCTACTTGTCTTGATTTTGGATTCAGATCAGCTCCAGGAAGAGAACATATTTTGGACTTAACTAATGTTAAACTTCTTTGCGCTAAATTCAATTGCCTTTATTTTCAACGTAGCTTTTTTGTTTTTGTTTTTGTTTTTCTTTTTCGGCTCAAGTTTTATTTTCAACGTAGCTCATCCATCAGCATGAACACGCAAAAAGCTGATGTTAGGTTTCTCATCACCGGGATGAGATCACTACTTTTTGTCATTGGATATGGTGGACCTTTTTGCATGCTACCACACACACATAATGAATAAAAAAATCTTCTTTTTTAATTACCATAACACGTACAGTTAGGGAAAAGTAAAATTCCTTAAATGACATGGATGAACTAATTTTACTCTTGTACTTACGTGACAGACAGTAAAAATATTGTTTATTTATTTATTTATTCAATTTATTATTATTCATCAATTATTTATTTGTCCATACATTTCCTTTTTTGCCCTATTTTTTTTTTTTTTTTTTTTTTTGTTATGACCAATAAAGTGCACCCTGACTAATATGAAAACAAGAAATGCTAGATCAGGAATCTTGACTTAAAGTAGTTGGGAGCCAAATTGTCAATCACATCATCATGACTTCGAACTGAGATTTATTATTAATTTGTCGGCGAATAGAATAACTCTCATATAGAACCTACGAAAATGTTCACATTTGGGCCAAGAATTCAATTCCAAGTTTCTTCGTGTTCTATATTTCTCCCTCCCTATTGAGATAGGGAACTGGGCTAGTTGTTTCTTTCTATGACTTTTTATTTGTTTTTCTCTTTCTGGGTTCTCGATCTCAGCATAAATAATCACTCCTTTTGCTTTAAAATAGATTATATTGCCACTTTAAAATATACACACAGGCTAATGTATTATATTAAATAGTCCAAATTTTAACAAAAATGCAACTTTTATAAATGTCTCTATTTATCTTACTATCCTTTAAAACGGAAAACACTTTTGCATTTATATGGAGGCACTTTTTCTTTTTGGTACAACAAAAGTTTAGGTGAGATGGGACCTGGAGAACCATCAAGGCCACTAGTTTCAAACAATACTTAGAGAAATACTACCTTCGGTCGTAATTATAAGACTTAGTTGACTTTCTTTAGAGAGATTAAAGAAGCTAAATAAGTTTGCTTAATCATTTCATATGTTGAGAATCCTTAGATTATATATTAGTTTATTAGTTAAACTAATTAGTTTAAAGAAAAAATAAAAATAAAAATACTCTAAAGTAACTTAATTAGCTTCCTTAATCTCTCAAAAAATTCAACTAGGTCTTATAATTAGAATCAGAAAGAGTACTTACAAATCGTCCACCAATAAAGTTCGGTTTGAATTTACAATTCTATGCATAAATTTTTTTTTTTTGATATAATTCTATGCATATTTAAAACCTGAAATTCAAAACTGTTTGAAGCCCAAAAGTGACTGGCCCTCCTCGAGACTTAAAGTGAACCTATAAGGCCCAAAAAGAATAAATACTGAAGGCCCAAATCCCATGAGCCCAAATCTTAGGCGCTAAGTGTGACTTGTGATACGCCTATTGGAAGAGACGACGCCACCAGAAAATTAGAGAGAAGCAGACCGCAGTGAGCACCGAGAATACACTCGTCGGCCGGTGCTTGCTCTTGGCTGGCTCTTTTCGTCAAGGAAAAGACTATAAAGATGAGCTTACGTATCCTTACAAGAGCCTGGAAGAACCAAACGAGAAGGAGAATTTCGGATTCTGCTCTGTTCTCGCGATCTTTTTCTGAGCTCTCTTCTCGGTCCGAACGGTTCGGGAAATGATTCCTCCTTTTAGTTTTCTTTAATTGAAAGTAGAGTGCCACATTCATTTTTGTTTGCTTTCATCATGATTTTCCAGACCTTCTTTCGGTATTGCGTTCGACATCGACGGTGTCATTTTACTTGGGAACTCCCCCGTCGGTGGCTCTCCGGCTGCCTTAAGAAGGTTATATGATGAAGCCGGTACGAATTGCATGTCTTCACTTCGCACCTACTATTTTTGTCGATATAGGTTGCTGTTTTAGCATCCTATATCTCCGTCAAGGACTGACGTCTATGTATCTATCTTTATGTGGCCAGGTAAAATGAAAGTCCCTTTCGTTTTCTTGACAAATGGTGAGCTGCTACTTTCTCATGCATTCTGTCTTCTGATTAAAAGAGTTCTAAAGAATTTAACTTCCATCAACTATTAGTATATGCATATTGTATTAATTTTCTATCATTGCTTGGTAACTTACTACTTAAGAAATTATCATTGTATGACTTAAACACTTCCACCTCAAGGGATGTTTTGACCTGGCAGTATAATCATTTTACAACACTAGACTTCTCAAGGATCACGCGTCTGAAGAATCTCTTCTCTTGAAAATGCTGTCTGCCATGTTGTGTGATGCAATTATAGTTTTGCAGTTTTGGATTGTCAAATTTCTTAGTAACATTATTATGCGTCAGTTAATGAACCATAAACTGTACAAACTTCATTGCCTCTCAGAATACCTCACTTTTTGGCTCTTGAATTATCCTTTGCACAGGCGGTGGTTATCCTGAATCTAGAAGAGCCTCTGACCTTAGTCGACTGTTAGGCTTAAATATATCATCTTCTCAGGTATTCCGAAACTATAATAGTAACCGCACTTTCTTCTTTCTCGTTTTCCTTCTATATTATTCTATTTTGCTGCATGCATTTCCTATTTCTCTGCAAACGTTCAAATTACCAAAGGACTACTTTTACCTTCATTGCTATGAATCCTCTCCTCAAGCGTTTTATTTTATTTTTTTGGCCTTAGCACAGAATTTTTGTACGTAATGCTTTAACTCTGATCATCATGCAGGTCATTCAGGGCCATTCTCCATTTAAACAATTGGTCAATCGGTATGCATTTCAAAGTGGTGCACTAAATTTTAATAAGATCATATTGCATTGCAAGATGCAATGTGAATGTGCTGCTTTGTTTGAACAATCATATTTTCAAAACAAGCTATATACTCCTGTAATTTTCTAATGGATAGAACCTATTTTATCTTACTTGATTTATCTTATAGATTTTTCAGTTTGCAGGTTTGAAAACGAACTCATTGTTGCTGTGGGAAAAGGTGAACCTGATGCTGTGATGTCTGAATATGGCTTCAAGTAAATTTTTAAAATCATTGTTTTCTTTGATATTTCACTCACGAAACATTAAACATTGTAATGTTAACTGTAATATCCCATGATTTTGTTTTTATTGTTTCCTATCTTCAGGAATGTTATTTCAATTGATGAATATTCATCATGCTTTGAACATATTGATCCTCTGGCATCATACAAGAAATGGACAACCCTGCCGGTTGCTGATCAGAATTCAAAATTGAAGGAAAGTTCTCCAAGAGATAATGTCTGCTCTGAGAGGGTTCAAGCAGCTTTTGTGGTCAGTGATCCTGTTGATTGGAGCAGAGACATACAGGTTACTAAAATTCTATGGTTTAACATGTAAATTTTCTTTATTTGACATTTGAATATTTAGTCGGGGATATATTAGTTACGATGCTTTATGGCTGATCCTTTTGAATCACAGGCTGTAATAGTTATAGTTCAATTAAACATATTTTACTATAAGCATCCAATGGTCAATATAAATTTTAATCATTACGCAATATTCTTTTGTGACAAAGAGGTATGAAGAAACACAAATCATAAACGACTTGTTACTTTCCTTGATCAAAAATTGCATCTCTTGAGTGGATGCTTTCAACCGATCTAAATAACTGGTCTAAGCCTGTTCTTCAGGCATATTTTATCATCTTCAATATGATATTTGTGTTGACAAAGTTATAGCCATGTTCCTTGAAAGTGGCAAATTTTCTGTGCTTTCGGCTATACATGGACCATAACTGTCTTCACGTTATAGCCAGACCAGAAGAATTAAAGCGAAAGAACAGGGAAGGAGTAGAAAAAAGGAGGTAACAGAAGAAAAGGAATACGATTATTAATGTTTCACCAAAAGATCCTATATTGAGAAGCATTCAACTAAGACATACACTTCAAACGGCTTCCATCAATAATAGTTAGTTTGTTTCAATCGTTCTTAAATTGTATCTTGTGTTTTTTAGTACAAATTAAAATTCAGTCTCTAAATTTTATTCTTTTATAGCTGTTAGATCTGTTACTTTATTTCACAGAACAGGTAGATCTGTGATTGACCATAACTCATTGTTCAGGTTCTCTGTGACATCTTAAGAACAGGAGGTCTTCCTGGAAGAAATGTAGGACCACAACCTCATTTATACTTTGCAAATGATGACCTTGAGTACCAGGTTAGTTGATTTTTGCTTAATATATTAACAGCAACATAGAGATTCTGTGGAACTCTTTCAAAATACTATATTATGTTTACTGATGAGGCCGCACCAAAGGTAGACTGCTTTTCCTTCTGAACGTCTTGGCATGGGAGCTTTCAGAATTGCACTGGAGTCCATCTTCAATAGGTAAGATAAGACTGCCTGATATCCAACTTGTGTTTGCCTATATTTTGGTTCTGCTAATTGAACGTTACTTAGATTAATACCATGGTGTAGCATTTGTTCTAATTTAACTCAGTAGGAAACCTAAATTTTGTTTTGGAATGCTCTCCGGGCAGGATTCACCCTCATGCTCTAGATTATACGAGTTTTGGCAAACCGCATCCGTCTGTATTCAAGAATGCTGAGCTTGTGTTAAAGCAACTCACGCTATCACTTGATGGTCTATATGACGTAAATCACAAGAGTGCTCAGTGTTTCAAAACTCTTTACATGATTGGAGATAATCCTGCAGTTGACATCAGAGGTGCAAGACAGGTTTGGCTCTTGGACTGAGTTATATTTCACCTGTTTGATGCATAATTCATCTGCTGAGGAATAATGCTGCGATAATCGAGTATGATTCATTTCAGAGTGGGCATCCTTGGTTTTCTATTCTCACGAGAACTGGGTTTTTCAAGGGGAAGGAAAATCATCACAAGTTTCCAGCTGATCTGGTACCCTCCCTCCCTCCCTCCCTCACACGCAAAAAATAAAAACGGATTGTCTTTATTTTAAAAACCCACACAAATCTCCCCTGAATTTTAAAGTTGCAGTAAAGTATCCTCCCCTTTAATTTTTACACTGTATTTTTGTTTCTCATTCTGTTAACATGCCATAATGTTATGACCAAATTACCCTTGTTTGATATAAAAATTATTTAATAATCTTTTCAACATTTTTTTATAAGATTTCTGAACACATTTTTATAACTTCTTGAAACACACATCTTAACTGTTTTAACTTTCAGAAACAAAATAATACAGGAAAAAGTTTCATCATTTGGGTTTTCAATCAGGCAAATAATAATAAATTAATAATGGCTTTCTATTTATATATATCGTTGAAAACATGTTCAATTGGTCACACCATTGCCTTACTGCCATTCTGTAGTAAAAGGCCCTCTGGGATTAGTTTGTAACTAACTTCTCGCTTCTGCAGGTTGTTGATACTGTGGAAGAGGCAGTGGACTATATTCTGATGAAGGAACGCGCCTCATAGGTCGCGGTTGCTTTCCATGAGTCTCAGAAACTGAAAGATGATAATTGTTTTATGATTTTTCTGAAGCAGAACTCATTGCATGAAAATCTTCAAGCTTTTATTGGGTTCAAATTGATAGATTAGTTACCCCCTCGTATATTTTATCGAGGTTATAAGAGAGAAGGGTTATTATCCTTTGTCACCCGTTTGACATAAGTTTGTGTTAACTGAATTGTATTTCTTCTAGACTGAGCTTTTGTGTTGAGCTGTAAAGTCTCTTTCAAACCCAATGCCAGTTAAGGTAGCAAAAATAATAAATACATGACAGCAGCACTGTGCATCAGATTTGGACAAACCCATCTTTTTATTGCTTACGTCCTCATGCTTCAAACTCTCACTTGGTTGATAATCGAGTTCTGTTTAATTATTTTGATCAAGTTAAACTAAAAAAAAAAGTGTTGGAAAAAAATATATATCAATTTTGATTGGTACACAAGAATTCATGAGCTAGAATCCAAAACAAGCAAACAACCATCCTTTCATTCCAAAATCAAGAATTTCCTGCAATCGCTACTACAAGTGAAGTGCCACACAACAAAGCAAATCTGCTCAGCATTCCTATTCGAGAAAAACGCTACAAGGGTCTAGTTGTCTTCGAGCTCTAGTGGAGTTTAA
This sequence comes from Acacia acuminata, assembly GCA_019022655.1. NCBI lineage: Eukaryota > Viridiplantae > Streptophyta > Magnoliopsida > Fabales > Fabaceae > Acacia > Acacia acuminata. The sequence continues at coordinate 1,108,549 of JAFJYI010000077.1, read as the reverse complement.
CGGTGATGGAAATTGCATAATAATGCACATTTCTGGAGATACACGAAACATTCAAACCAATGGATTTTAAGTATTGAATAAACAGCAACGACCCGCAATGGTTTTGTGCTTATCCTAAATGTCAACCTTTACTTTGGACGTTTATGAAGTAAATCATAATAATTGGGGGTGAAGATGTATCCTCCTGGGATGGCCGAGTTAAAAAAAATCTGAGAGATGAACTTAAGAAGCATAATTTCTCACCATGCATTTTGTATTGTTGTTCTCCAACAGTCTACAGGAGACACGACTCTGTTCTCTTAGCTGGGGTGCCACACGTTGAGGTGGAAATTAATTTCTTAGATCCCATCTCCTTCAATCATATAGGTCAATAATTAACTGTATTCATTTGATAAGAAATATATCAGTTGAAGATAACATGTACCATGCAACTAATTGAGAGCATCGGAATCCATTCATTAAACTGAGAGTTTGTGTTGCGATATCTGAAGAATATGACATGCCCCACTTGATTCAATCCAAGGCATGATTCCATTATTATTCTTCAACTTGTTTGTGTTTGTACTTGGCTGGTTGGACACTGATGCTATTATTGTCCTTTGGCATTAATTCTTGATATGGTATCTGTTTAAGTTAATAGTAGAAACTGTTTTTTTAATGTTATAATTTATAAGATAAGTGTATAAGAGGAGTTTTATCTTAACTTATATGAACGTATTTTTTTACCGCCAACTCAAACAGGTAGATAGATTTCTGGATGACATAAGACAAAACCTCTAAGAAAACTCTTTTTTTTTTTTTTTTTTTTTTTTTGGGGACCAAATTATATGGAGAAAATAAAAATTATTGGTTTCGCTGAAACATGATGATCTGGACTAGCAGCGATTGTCAGCGAACTCGATCCGCCTGTCTCTTTGAAGCGACATTTTGCATTAAAGACAGGTGTGATGAATGTGACAAAATTATCACACTCAGCTGATTGCTGCATTAATTTTATTGTAGTCTTTTTTTAAAAAAAAATGCAAAATGCCGTAAAGTGAAACTTTATAAAATTACTCTTCATTTCAATTGTCTCTTTCCGTACCTACAATTGTATTTATTTTTTGTGGCCCTCGTGAATTTTCAAGAGTAATACAATTTCTTTTTCTTTTTCAAGCTTTCTTAAAATCTCTAAAAAAAACAAAATCAACAAACCCTTATATTAAGTCGTAAATAATACTAGTAGTTTTTATAATCACGGTGTTACTATACCCTTAAGTCCTCAACATTGGTTACAACTTCCAATTCATAACCTCATGGATAATAAAACGTTAAGAAAGGTGTTTGAGGTCAATTAGATACAAAACCCAACAATAATTTTTAATTCAATCAGTGTGATTGTAATGGTTTGAATCGATATTTGAAATTCATTCTTCTAAAGATTTTATTGACGACCCAGCTTTCATCAAGACGTATAAGAACATTTTTTTAATTACATGGCAATAAATAAAATACTAAAAATCAGTCGATATTTTGGACCAAATCAAAATAAAATAAAACACATTGGGTATACTTGCTCATATGTATATATATGAGGATATAAAAACGAGAATAAGAATATGTGCGAGAGGAATAAATAACACGTAACTTATTTTATCTATTAGACTCATTGGCCAAATTATAAAGCGCACAAATCAACATATGCCGCAAAATACCTCCTCTTGTTTTAAATATAAGACAATGTTTATTTATATATATATATATATATATATATAATAAAAAAAGTAATTAAATTACTTAAAAATATTTATATTTATCGTTTTTTCTTTAAACTATTTTGCCTAACTTATAAACTGATATATAATTTAACGATATATAACATATAATATGATTAAATAACTTATTTAATATCCTTAATCTCTAAAAAAAAAATATCAACTTTGTCTTATACTCACCCCATCAATATGGTTTTGATTTTATTTTTCATGTTTTATAAGGTAAATACCTCTTCTTAATTCTAGTAAGGTAATTCGGGATGATTTATAGTATGGTCGGAATTGAAGGGAGTATTTTACAATGATTTAATGTAAGAATAATTAATATGCAAGTCCTTCCTTGTACACTTGTTTGTAAACTTAATGTTACATATCTTAATAATAAAAAAATTATTTGTTTTTCTATACACACCACAGAAATTTCTCAATTCAGGTTTTTATATATTCAATACGAGACTTCTCATCACTTAGACTTATACTACTCCATAATATGTTGGGGATGGAATGAAATTTTATCTATTGTTTAATTGAATAATGTATTTAAAGGGAATTACTCGGAGAATTTTTTGTTTTGTGAAATTGTATTAGGACATGATCCCTCTTCTCTCTTGTTTGCAATCTTTCTTTGTTTGCCTTGGTTATAGTATTATTTGTATACAAGCCTGATATTTCTTGTTCTAACCGATATACGTTACTAATAAATTGTAGTGATAATATTTTCCGTTTTTTTAATTTTTGATATATTATTATTTAATAACATTTATTTATTTTATACTTTTCATATCACTATGAAGGTTAGTTGTTTTCATTCATATTACCTTCTTTATTTTCTTTGCTAATAATTATGAAGGTAGTAACTTTTTTCATCAGCTGCTTCTTTTTTTTTTTTTTAGTTATTTAATGTACAAATGGTGATTAAATTAGTCGTAAGAAGAGTATATTACATATTCTATGGACATTAACACACACACATAAATATGAATGGTAGTGATGGCTTATGGGCAAGGTTGGACATAGGGACCAGAGAGACCGACATTTAAATTATATTTACATGTAAGCTAACAGACACACATGTACGTGTTTAATATCGAGGGACATGGTTAAATATGTAAAACAAGGGACACAGTGAAGTTAACTGTTACATCTGAGAGCAATAAAGGGACAACAATAATCACGCTAGTCCTTTACCGGAAAAAAATAAAATAAATAAATGCTACGGTTTATGCAAATGTACTACTCCTTTTAATCATAAATATATGATAACGTTTGTAGTGTAAATTGCACTATAAATATTTTTTATATTTAGGACCGAAGGTAGTAACTCATATCCTACTTCAATAACACTTTATCCAAACAACATTTGACTCACTACTCAATTCACAACCATTAAAAAAAAAAAAACATAATCTCAACCCTTTGCAACAAAAATTAATGAAGGAACATTACACTTCATACTATTATTTTCGTTCTCAATAATTAAACATGAATGTGAATACAATGATTCAATATAATTGAAGATATATAAAGATGAAATTAATTAAATGATAATTGCATAATTGATGTGGACTTGGGTTGACAAATTAAAGCTCTAATCAGTTGGATATGTGTCTCTCCCTGCAACCTAATAATATAGAGCACTTGCCTTCTTCGATGATGAGTCGTTTCATTAGTCATGGTTTATTCATAAACATTATAATAATACAAAAATCATGGAGGGATATACACTACAACACAAATCATAATTTCTATGCAAGTGGAAAAATATAATATCTCTTTATCATCAACGTAACGATCCATTAGATACATAAAATAGATTATCATTGTGTCCATATCAAACTAAGATCAATGTTGTACTAATTGGTAGCTGAATTTGTGTTTAAACTGTGTTCTCTCCCATTTTTATTATAAAATACTTATAATTATTCCACCATATAACTAAAGAGAAGTTGTTGAGTTTTTAATTTACTCATATTTAAAACTGTAAATTATATCCCACTTAGTGACTTTAAATAGAGACAAGTCTTGATCTTGAAAAAAATATCATTAATATCACACTTAGTAACTTATAATAAGGATTATACATCTAATCTGTCTAAAAATTTTCTTATAATAAGGACCGGATGGAGTATATATTCTCACCGGATCATCCTAGCTTGAAGTAAAACCTCGGTATTGTTATTTTTATTTTTACTTAGCTAGGTGTCTTCAATTTACAATCCTTTGGCACCATATATAAATAATTGACTAAATTTATTCATAATTTAACACCCTTGAAAGTGTATGTACCAGAACCTTTTGACTTTTGTCTTAAGAGTTTAATTTATAATAGAAGTAAAAATAATATATAAATTGAATAAGTATTTATACAAAAAATTGGGAAATTAAACATTTATAATCAAAGTATTGTTTTTCCAATTAAATCAAGGCAAGTGAATCTTTGGAACCATAGTTTTTAATTTTGTTTTTGAATTTTGTTTGTTATAATTTTATTAGAATATACTCAACTGTTATTAATACACAAACTTATATTTTATTAATACTACTTTCTAAAATTCAATTATATGCATGTCATTTAAGGAGCATTTGGGCCAGTAGTATTATTTATTTAAGTACATTTTTTTTTCCTTAACACCAAATGCTGATGTAGTCAAGTTTTCATATATTTTATACGCGGTACTTCCATTATCCATATAAAATAATCATCTATATCCGTATAATCTTTATATTATGATTTAAGCATCGTGGCCGACATATTAAAGAAACTATATATGATTTAAGAAGAGATATCGTAAAATCATTATCCTCTTCAAACTGATAACAAATTTTTAATCTACACACACTGACACACACACATATATTAATATATGTGGTTAGCTCGCATGCTATTAATTGTACCTTCGTTTCTTTGGACACACAAACACATATATATAATATGTGTGGTTACCTCGCATGGTATTGTACCTTCTTTTCTTTGAGTTTTTTTTTTTATTATTGTTTCCACTTTGAAGACATTGATCTTATCGCTTTCACTCCATTTTTTATTTGGCAACTTCTTTTCTTTTGCTTTATTGCTAATTCTTTGATGACTACCAACTTCATTTTTCACTCACATGCAAGACGTAGCCGCGTCGTTTTGTTCGTCAACGATTCATAGTAGACAATGGTTCGTGACTAGACGCTCCAACACGTCCTTTTGTGTTGCGTACTCAGGCCAAGGGAAAGAAAGTCGGAGACGTCCGCTATACTTAACGCACACATATCGTTTTATTATCATTATTTTCTGCATGATACATCTTCGATCAGTTTCAAACTAGCTTGTGATTTATTTTTATATACATTATTGGACATATATTTAATTTATTCCTCTAACAAACTTTTTCTTTGTATTAATAAATTGCAAATATGGTATCATTTACTCAGGCCTCCAGCTTAATATGCAGAGGTGGATGGAGATGAAAGAAACATGTGCATTATGTCAACAAAGGTTGGTCCAGTTAATAAGGAGGTTGACTCATAAATACAAGGTTGTGAGTTCGAATCATGCTGATATGAGGACTTTGTTGGAGGAAAATCTATAAGCATTTTTTGAACACGGAGATACACTTCCCTCAATAAGCCCAGGATCCAACTCACTCAAGTTTTCTTCTATAAAAAAAAGAAGCATGCATTAATAAGAGCGTTCTGTAATTTTTTTGTTTTTTTTTTAAATGATTGATACAGAGTTTTTTCAAAAACAAAAACAAATGGTAGTTCAATCTCAAGTAAATGTTCATTGAACTAAGGTGCATGCCAATGCATAAAGGCTGACAACCATCCCAACCATACAATTATCACGTAGGACTTGTTTTTTTGCCATCCACGTAGTACTAATTTTAATTTTTAACACAGCAGAAGGACATATAATGTTAAATGTCATTTTATGTAGCAGTGAAAAACTAAAATGTTTCGTAAATTTTATCAGAAACAGAAGACAAGTGATATGAACACGAGCGTTATTGTTGACCAGAAAAGATAAGAACGTTGATCCGTGCTGTCCGGCCCACGTGAATTGTCCTAGCTGTCATTTATTATTGGGAAAATTATGCATATCACCAAAAAATAAAATCAAATACTACACTTGGCATGCCATCAAGAGCCAAGCATTTGAGCGTTGAGCCTCCCTTATACTCAATTTTGCTACGTGTCTCCCTCACTCGTGAACATCACTGTTAGTCGACCAACTTTCGATCATAGTCCACGCTGAACTATATGGGTCCCACAACAAATGCACTCGTGGGCCCCAATGGTTATAGGGATAAAGATGAAAGATGAAATTATCAAGTATATCTCATCATGTCCAATAATTAGGAAGGGAGGGAGCAGAATATACATCACCCTATTTATTATTTTATTATCATGTCCAGCTCGTGTTGTTGTACTTGATCACTTTTTTTAACTATTGGAAGAACGGATGGTGAATAGGAGGCTCTTATGTGAAGTGGAGTAGCGCACTAGCTCGCCGCCTCGCCCACTTCGCTCTTTTGCAATCAGAAAACGCCACGTCGTATTTGGAGCGGTGCTCGATAAAAAACGGAGCACCAATTTTTAGTAATAATTATTACGCACTTAATTTGAATATTGTTTTCCCCAATATGGAAATTACGTATTTATCAGTAAGGCTCAATATGGAAATCACGTAACCATTGAGCTAGCAGGTAATTAGAGGTAACAAACAACGTGATATCACTAGATTTTTTGAAATGACAGAGAGATGTCGTTTTCTTGGCGTCACCTGATTCGGGACCTTATATATAACAATTTTGTTGAGCTGTTACGGTGCTCCATATAATTGGAAGCATCAAAACGCCGTGAACGACATGATGAGAAGAAGCAACGCTAGCCTAGGGGCCTTCCAAGGCTCTGAATCTGCCTGCTTCTCTCCCTCTCCATATCTCTCTTTCTGAGATTCTGATTTCTCTCTACCTTTTCCTTCGATCGATCACTACTCTCTGAAACATATGGGTTGCTTTCTATGCCCTCGCGAACCAACCAACAAACCTTCTTCCCTTCATCACAATTCCAAAAGCATCATTCGCTGCGATAGGACGACGCATCATCACCATCGCCCTATTGCAGGTGAATTTTCCAGATCATTTCTGTTCTGCACACTTTTTTTTTTTTTTTTTTCCAATTAATGCTCGACTCAAGAAACACGCACAAGAAATAGTTTTGGTTTGGCGATAATTGCACCAGACGTATTGTTTTCAGATTTTTTTTTTTTGGTTGAACATTTTGTTTTTACTAACGCGCGCCCCCATTTTGCTGACGATCCCTGCAACATGCCAGCTCTCTCGAAGATTGTATCCAGATTCAGATGATACATCACCGGATTCAACATTTTTACGGCTATTCGAATCTTAAAATAATAATAAAAAAGTATTCAAAGGAATTATTGTGCATCCTTTTTTTCTCAGTAAAAATTCTGGATTTGATTGTCAAATTTCTTTGTTACAGAATACTGCATCCGGATCCTTTGTTTCGTTCTGGAAGTCCGTTTTTCAGCTCATGTCTTTTTGAAAAATAAAACAGACGATTCTAAATTTGGTTTTTGTTTTTATTCGATATCAGATTATATATTCTAGCCGTTTCTGGTATTCATATAATCTCCCAGAGACTGTATAGGATGTGATTTGAGTATATAATTAAATTGGTGTCTTTCGAAAGCTTCGACAGGCAATAGTTTTTCGCAGAGTCGATTTTCTATGTCCAGTAATATTATTATTATATAATAAGAAATCAATGTGAGGGTCACGTCGTTTTCTCTGATCTCATCTGTATTTCACGTGTATGGTGTTTGTATTACAGATAAGGTTAAAGCAGACTCGAACGTGAATGTGAAGAAGGAAATTATTTCTCCCAAGTCTAATGGACTTTCTCCGGAGCTGCAGGCCTTAAATTTAGAAGGCAAAATTCCAATTGACGGAAAAGTTAATGATCTGAATCGTGCAAAATCCTTCTCCTTCGGTGAGCTCGCAGAGGCAACAGGTCATTTCAGGCCAGATTGCTTGGTGGGCGAAGGAGGCTTTGGGAAAGTTTACAAGGGATACTTGAAGAGAACCAAGCAGGTTCGTCTATATATATATATATATATATATATATATCATATCCATGATCAGGCAAAAGCAGATCAACACAAATATATCCATACATATAAAATTCTCTTATTTCATGCATTAACTTTAGGGCTAAGGTTAAGTATTTTATGCTCAGTACAAGTGATATGTTCAAGATTCTAAAATATTTTTTTAGGTGCATCTAACATCCTAAATAATTTTATATATGATTCATCTAGCAACCTAAATTATTTTTCCTAAAGTTGCTATTGAAAAAGATACTATAGGGTGATAAATGTACCTTCAATTTAATGAAAAAATTAACAATTTAAGGGCACAAAATACTTCAAGGGTTCTAAATACACTACAAATTACTTTAGTATATTGAATACAACAGGAAAATATTTCAGGGTGCACCAAGCACCTTAGCCTTAACCTTTATCGTTTCTGTGAAATTTTTTCTTTTTTCTTTTTTTTAAAAAAATTAATATGGGGGTGTTGGTGTAGGTGGTGGCTATAAAGCAACTGGACCCGGATGGACATCAAGGGAAGAGGGAATTTGTAGTGGAAGTGTTGACACTGAGTATGGCAGACCACCCTAATCTGGTCAAACTCTTGGGATTCTGTGCCATGGGACAACATAGAATGCTGGTTTATGAGTACATGCCTTTGGGATCCCTCGAGAATCATCTCTATGGTGCAACTTCTACATACACATACATATACTCTCATTTAATTTATGATCAAAAAATTGAAGTTGACGAAGATTTTGTTCTTGTCGTTTCTGAATACTGATTTGCAGATCTTCCAGCTGGTAGAAAAGCACTAGATTGGAACACAAGAATGAAAATAGCAGCCGGAACAGCAAGGGGTTTGGAATATTTGCATGATAAGATTCAGCCACCAGTGATATACAGGGACCTGAAATGTTCCAACATACTGTTAGGAGAGGGATATCATCCCAAGTTGTCTGATTTTGGGTTGGCAAAAGTAGGGCCAAGTGGAGAAGACACACATGTTTCAACAAGGGTTATGGGCACATATGGCTATTGTGCTCCTGAATATGCCATGACTGGTCAATTAACTTTTAAGTCCGACATTTACAGCTTCGGTGTTGTTCTTTTGGAGCTCATCACCGGCAAACAAGCTTTTGACAACTCAAGGCCTCCCAAACAACAAAACCTCGTTTCTTGGGTACGTACATGCGTTACCATATCTATCTATCTTCTTTTCCTCACCTAGCTTAGCTTTCTTGGTACAACCCTCTGTTCTTTTTGTTAATTCTGGTTTTCTTGTCGTATTATCCTTCTTTAGTGTACGTTGTGCAGAAATAAAGTTAGCTGCAAGTGGAGTTGTTTGTGGATGCGTCATACTGCCGTCATACTTGTTCAATTTGATCATTTTATACGTTACTCTCAGTTTAATTATCAAAAGTTTTTTCAGGAGAAAAAAAAGTCTTTTTAAGGATGAATTGAGTTGCTTTAACACATAATGTTTAATATAAGATACAATTGATTTTTTTAGAGATTAAAGAAGTTAAATAAATTAAATTAATTACCTGATTTATAAACTGTATATAATATATAATACACAATATATAATATAATCAAGTAGTTTATTTAATTTTTCTTAATCTTTTTAAAAAAGTCAACTCAACCTTGCATTAAGCAATAGATAGAGTAGGTCATAAAGAAAAATGACTGGTCCAAAATTATTGAATAAAAGGAAGTTAAAGTTTCTAAAGGGTATTGTGTGTTTTGAAGGCAAGGCCAAAGTTCAAGGACAGGAAAAGATTCTCAGAAATGGCGGATCCATCGCTTGAAGGACAATATCCAGTGAGAGGATTGTACCAAGCTCTGGCCATTGCAGCGATGTGTGTGCAAGAGAAGCCTCACATGAGACCTGCTATTGCTGACGTCGTCACTGCCCTCAACTTCCTGGCTTCCCAGAAATATGATCCACGTCATCAAATTTCACCCTCCAAGCCCAAATCCATGACAGATCATCACGATCATCATCACGATCATACTCTTCTTGATGTTAATCTCTCTGACTCAGACGGATCTGGGACACACCTTAACAATTCTGGGACAGATCGATCTGAGAATGAGGGAAGTAATTCTGATGTGTCAGACAGATCTGCTTACGAAGAAGAAAATTAACCTCCTGGGATTTTCGTGTCTATATATGTAGTGATGTGCCATGTTGTCAATTTTTGTCCTCTAGCTAGCTAGAAGATAACAGGCGCTATGTTGGATCTTAATTAGCCTTCCTTATGAATTCTTAAGGAAAAGTTCAATATCCTTAATTCATTGTTTGAGCTAGTTTTTGATCTATCCTTCCTCCATTTAGATCTATCCTTTTACCTTTGGAGTTAATTAGACTCGATCGAGAACAACACGGGTACTGATTGTTTATGTGTTTAACAAATAACACATATTTGAGAATCAAATATTGCTATGAATATAAGCCATATTTATTATATTTTTTTAATTTTTTAATTTACTCATAATAATGCTTTCTCAACAATAATCAATGGGGAGAAATAATGAGTAAATTAAAAAAGATGACTGAGATATTTTAAAAAATATATCTTATATTAACTAATTTAATTTACTTCATTAATTAATTTAATCAAATTAGGTAATCATGTTTTCTATTAAATACCAATGGAGTATATTGATGGCCGCAAAAAAAGATCTTATATATTGAAAGATTAATTAATAATTATAGGCGCCTAAGGAGTATAATGACTGACAGGTTGGGCAACTAATGCCTTACAAAATCACAAATTTCGGTGAATTAATATGAATATAATGGAAAATTTTAAATAATATGGATTGTTTACATCGGATCTTCCTTGAATATTTTTCACGTTTGATCACTTGCTCTTTTGATTACTTTCGTTATTACAGTGATCGATGAGTATTTTCAAAGTTAAGAAAATAAATTGATCAAATATATTGTAATCTTTCATCAATTGAGCGAACTGTTCTCCCCATAAAAAGATCATAGCAGTGCTACAGATCGAGCAGCCATGATGAATAAATTATTATATAGTTTTTTTTCTTAAAATTAGTGGCTTATGAGTAACAGTAGCAGGATATGATCAAATTTGATTTTTTGTTTGATGTCACTAGACATGATGAATAACTAATTATATAATTTTTTTTCTTAAAATTAGTGGCTTATGAGTAACAGTAGTAGGATGCGATCAAATTTGATTGTGTTAGATTTCACACTAAAACTAATATTGACGAACAGCTATATTCATCAGTGAGGATAAAGGGAAGACGCTGGATTGCACCAAACATGTTCGCACTGTAAATGCAGATGGAAGTGCTTTTATATAGGAAATATGTGAAATGTTCGTTTTTGTGCTCGGTTGATCAAGAATAATGTTTCTGATACATAATACAGTTCATTATCATCATACGGCTGCTACTTATAGGCTTTGTTAGGAGTAGGCATACAATAGGGTTAGGTTCCAATATTTTGACCTCATCATATGATCGCAGAGTCGATAGGTCTTTTGTTCATCTGTAGAGGTCAAGACCTTTTGTCATTTAGAGACAAGCTTGTCCATTTAATTAATCACTTTAATTCCTTATCGTCAGTGCTCTACAACTCACTAATCTCACCATCTCGACAATTTCCCACCCAAAGGTACATGGTTGATCCTTTACGTGCCGGCAAAACCCTGCAACAATCCCTCCTCGGTGACTGCAAATCCAATTCAAATATCAACGTAACATATATAATATCTCAACACAAGAATATATTAAATATTAATATAAGGGGATAAATATTATTTTTACCCTAGAAGTTTTGCCTCAAGAGTACTAGGCATCTAAAAGTTTTTTTTGGATTATCTTTACCCCTTAGAAAACAAAACAGAACAATTTCATCTGGCCGTTGATGACTATTAAGTATGACCGTTAAATCCACGTGGCATCCATGTTGCACACAACCTCATTGTCTAACTCAGAGCACCATGTGAGTTAAATATCATTTTTGTCTCGAAAGTTTTATCTTAGGAGCACTAGGCGCCTGAAAGTTTTTTTGGGATTATTTTTGCACCAAAAGTTTAGAAAATAGAACAATTTTGCCTTGACTTAATAGCCCAAACGGTAAATAGTTACATCATGTCTGGTTTGAGGGGAGGGTATGAGAGGGGACGGGAGGGAGGAAGGATATTGACAAAATTGCCATTAATGAGAAGAATATTCCTTTTTGTTGAGAGTATATTTTTGGAATATTAAAAATTTTCTATCGGCAATTTAGTCAATATGAGGTAAAAACTTTCTCTCCCCTCCCTTCAAACCAAACACACCCATAGTTGGCTTAATTATGCTGATGTGGCTCTATTATATAGGATTAAATGCCACATAATAATCCGCTCATTATGCCACATCAACACCTCATCTATCTCTCTCTCCTTTCTTTCGCTTTCTCTCCTTCTCGCCCATTATTCATAATAATCATTTGATGGATACCACAAGGGCATTTGCTTCAATGGCAATGGTGTTGAGATGTATTGGTTAAATGGATGAAATGCCGAGAATATGCAGAACATGCTACTGTGGATGTAAATTAGCAAGGGGAATTTGCCAGCCGAAGGAATAGGCCGGTTTGTGGGTTGATAGTGATGCTTTTGGATTGAAAGCCGGTGACAAGGTCAATGCCAACGGGTAGGAGAGAGGAAAGCGAGAGGGAGGAAAGAGAGAGATGAGATGTTGACGTAACATATAGGATGGAATATTATGTGACAATTAATCCTATATGGTTGAGCCACGTCAATATATAATTAGGTTAACTAACTGTTGATCATTTGAGTCTATTAAATCAGGGTGAAATTGCTTCGTTTTATAAACTTTCAGGGTAAAAATAATCCGTTCTTTTTTTTTTGAGGTGCCCAATGCTCTTGAGGCAAAACTTCGAGGGAAAAAATGATACTTAACCCACATTGTGCTCTGAGTTGGACGATGAGGTGGTGTGCCACATGGATGTCACGTGAATTTAATGGTCAAACTTAACATTCATCAATGGTCAATGCAAAATTGCTCCATTTCTAAATTTCTAGGGCAAAAAAGATTTTTTTAAAAAAAAAAAACTTTGGGTGCCCGGTGCTCCTAAAGTAAAACTTTTGGAGCAAAAATGATACCTATTCCATACACTATCTGACTGACGAATGACTCAGAAGAATGAATGGGAATAACTATACGTATATGTAGCACGCGTCAGCGCGCGAATCATAAGTTTGTGTTGATGATGATAAGAAATCGTACCTTTTGCCATCGAAGAGGATCCGGTCTCTTGAGAACGACGATGGTATTAATTTTTTGGGGTGAGTCCATTTTCCAGCGACACGAACGAGGCCTAGAGTTATGACGAAAATAAGAGCCAATGATCTGTTTCCTTGAGGTGTCATATCGAGTCTTGCCCATATAGAAGACAAAGGGCTTTTGACATGGGTGTCTGAACACTGGCCTTGTGTTGAACGTATAAGCAGTGTAATCTGCTCTTTTGTACCAATTCAAAAACGTTCTTGACGGGGTTTCTATTTCTCTTGGCGATAATATGCCCCTCCACACTTGAACCACGTAGCCCCACGACACTGAGATGGACCAGTACTTGTTCTTATCGTAGCATATTGATTGTTGTATGATACTCGCTGAGTCATGCCTCACCGATTCCATTAGTCGCTGTATGCCTCTAACGCGGCTCATTCTTGGAATTATTGGCTCCACCACGTCCAGGTGGTGCAGCGTCACCAGTGGCGCCACTGGATGTGACCCTAGTAGCCCTAATAGGTCTCCATATACATCATACTGCATCACAGAACACCACACACATCAATTCATTTCAAGTATATAATATATCTATAAATATCTATTACTCTTTCCTTAATATATAGGAATGAGTTGAATTTTTGAAGAGATTAGGGAAGTTAAATACTCTTACTGATCCTTAATATAAGTCATATTTACCTCATTTGATTAGATTAAAGAAATTAGTTAATATAATACATGTTTTCTAAAATTTCTAATCACCTTCTTTAATTCTCTCTTTCCTATTTATTTTGAGTGAGCATCAAAGGATAAATTTGACAAAAATTAACAAATATGAAAATTATGTCTTATATTTAGGACTAAGATCAAATCCCCAAATTTATTTTATATTAATGACCGGAGGTAGTAAATTACTTTTAAGTATTTATATTTATTATTTTTTTCTAAACTAATTTGTCTTATTTATAAGCTTATATATAATCTAATGATACACAACATATGTTACAATTAAGTAATATATTTAGTTTTCTTAATCTCTTTTAAAAAATTCAATGGAAGGAGTATAATTAAAACAATTAGAGTCTCCTCTTTTTTGGTTTCAAAGCAATGGTTATAAGATAGACCTGATGAAAGCCAGGTTCCTTGGTGAGTGGGACCCCAAGCTCAGCCATGCAGGCTTGAATTCTATCATCACTGCCATACAAATTAGGGTATCTCTGGATGCAACGGTCCTGCATTTTGGACAGCTCTTTAGCCAATGGATAGCTGATAGCGAATCCACCTCCTCCGTACGCCATCGCGTACGAGAAATGTATGTTCTGAACATGACTCTCCGACGAGCTTCCTACGTAGTAATACTGCCTGTGGTCGTACTTTGACAATATTCTCACTACGTTGTCCACCACAAACACCGTGTCGTCGTCTCCCATCACGAACCACCTCACATCCTTCATCCCTAGCTTCAGTGTCTCCGACACCACCCTCGATATCCTCAATGCCGATCTGTCTCCCTGACGAGGTTCCGTTTCATCACGTGTATATCAATGTGTATATATATGCGTATAAAGTTTTGTCGTACTCGATGGAAAGATTAAATGAATTATCACCTGACGGTTCTTGTATTTGAATCTGGACGTGTCAGCAGAGATTCGAATCTGCGGTAATGCTTCGTTACTTTGGACTCTCACGCGCTTATCCAGCCATACGACTCCTCTGGTTTCGCCAGGCCTCCACCATGTTTTGATGTATTCTTTTCTGTGATTCCACAGATTGGAGGAAGCTGCTATGCCGAAAACGACGTGTTTAAGATCGGTGGGAGGTATACGAAGTGTTTCAGGGGGTAAAGGAACTACGATTTGCTCTGGTTCTATGTCTTCGGGTTCTTCGTCTTCTGTTTTCTCTTCGTTTAGCTCTGTTTTTTCTTCAATTTGGATTGTGGTGTTTGAGGTCCGAAGACGGTTTTCGGAGGTAGCGAGGTCTAAGGTGTTAGGACAATGTGGCTTGTGGAAGGGGGAGACAAAGAGGTCGGAAGAAGAGTGGAGAAAATAGAGCATGATGATGATAAATACGAGCCATGTGATAACACTTTTAGAGACAAAGCCATTATGGTGCATCATGCGTTGATGTGCCGAGGACATTGGTTGATTCTTCAGTTATTTTTGTTCTGGTTTCTTGAGGTTTGTGGCTCCCTAATTTCTCCTTTCCTAATACTGTGTTGGGAATACTGGACACGTGTGTTTGCTTTGGGGAGAGTTTGTACTGAGACTTGTTCGGATCTGAAAGAGTTTGGATTTATGGTTTTGCGTTTAATCAAATTGTTGAAGTGAGATTTGTTGTAGAGGGACGCGAAGTTGAATGCTATTAAAAGGGAAGGGTGGTTGAATTTTTTTTTTTTTTTTTTTTTTTTTTTTTAATACAAGGATGAAAATTATTAATTGCCCTATTGTGATCCGATGGAGTTTAATTTGGACAATGAATAGCAGTTGAAATTGCAACGACCCTCAAGCTTTAAGTTTGGACCAAATAATGGGCCCCATGAGATTGATCTTGGGCCGCTTGGGCTTACATGCAATCTCCGCTACTTGTTTCTTTTTTCTGCACGTGATCATCCAGAAAATAGAAACAAAATACATTTTGTTGGGCCGAAAAGATTAGCACATCGAGTCGGCTATTCATTACGTCATTATATGATCGCATTGTTCTGTTACTTATTTGGATAGACAAATATTAAATTATTAGCAGATTACATTTCGATGGTGATGGAAGGCGGGTCTCATCTTTAACTGAGTCATGATCTTAGGACTAGGTTGGCTGTCTTTTTCAATGTATTATCAATTTTTTCGGGATCACTTCAAGATTAAAAAGGTTCGATTTGAATATCAATTCAAGTAATAAATTGTAATTTCAAAATTAATTTGAAGATCACTTCAAGAAGCTTTGGCCAAAAGCTTTGATTATGAAAAGAGAAATGACAAAAGAAGAAGAAATGCGAAAAAAAAAAAGTATAGAGAACAAAATTTATATAGGCAGTGTAAATAATACAAGTAAGATAAAATAACAGAGTATTAAATAAAGGGAAAAAAAATATCACATAAACTTTAAAATCCTAAATGGGTGAATAGCTTGGATAGGAAATGATGTGTTAAATAGGAGGCATGCTGTTGCACTTTTCAGGGATTTAAGTGTTGACTTATTTATATAATTCTCATAAACTTCAATCACTATGCTAGTATTTTTTTCCCATGTTAGCATGTCAGTTTCACCTGCCAAGCCATTTTGAATACCTTAAGTTGTAATATCCTTCAAATTAATTTTTTTTAAAAATAAATAAAAAAGGTATATTAAAAAAAAAAAAAAAAAAAAAAAAAAAGAGCCAAACCGCTTCTCCCTCCCTATATATATGTGTCTGGGTGTGTGATAGTGTATGCCTATATATTGTGGAAAAAAAAAAAAACACACACACACACAGAAATAGAGAGAGAGAGAGTAATTTAAGTTTTTAAGAGTGGATTTGATATTTTTCGAGACACAAAGAGAGGGGGGGGAGAGAGACTATTTTAAGTTTTTAAGAGTGGATTTGATATCTTTTGAGTTTATTTCTTGTGTCAAGAACTTGAGGTGATAGTTCTCGTGTTCGTCAATCAAGGAAAGCTTCGAAAGCTTAACTTACTTTTTCCAACGGTAGTTGTAATACCCCAGATTATTATTAATAGTATTGATATTATTATTAATAGTAATAACCTTTTTTTTTTTATATATAGCCAATTACCCATAGTCCTAATTGCCTTAGGAATTTTCAACTTATGCACTAAGAAAGAAGTTTTAGGTAATAAGTACACTACTTATCAACCAAGTCACATTAAATTCACATCATAATTGATTGATTGAATTTAATATACCCTATTAATGACATTAAATTCACACCATGGTTGATTGATTAAATTTAATATACCCTATTAATGAGTTGGCAATAGTAGAAGAGCCCAAAGCTAAACCCTAATTTTAAGTTATGAGTTGGCAATAGTAGAAGAGCCCAAAGCTAAACCCTAATTTTAAGTTATGAGTTGGCAATAGTAGAAGAGCCCAAAGCTAAACCCTAATTTTAAGTTATAAATAGAGGTCTAGCTTAACCCTGAATATTCTTCTTATCTACTCCTATTCTCTTCTCATATTCTCTTCTACTATTTCCTCTATTCTTTCTCTATTCTTCTAAGAGGCTAGTAAAACGGAGACCAAGTAATCCTAATCTCCAGAACAATAGGAGTTAACTGTTGCATGTCCATCTCGATCTTTGTGAAAAACCCTTAAAATGTGTTGCTGTGTTTGTATATGTATATATGTGTTGTCCTTTTCAGTTAGCGTGAATCACTTTATGAAAGCAAAACTCCCCATCTCCTTGTATACATACATTTCTCCTTCTTGATTTGCGTTTAACTTTTTTAAAAACCCTTTATCATTGAATATACATGTACACTTTAGGTGCCACGGTTTTCATGATTGAAACTCATTTATATCCTTTCATTATTATACATAATATATGTACATCTTTTGTTTTTTTTTTTAAATCTATAAATGCCTTTAATTAATATATATATATATATATATAGATATATTTGTTTGTTGAGAAATCCATTTGTTATGTGTGTATATTTTAAAACAATTTAATCGTGGGAGGATAGCTTTGGGATGGTACCTCCTAAAGTGATGAACACAACCTTTGGGCGTTATGCCTCCGATATATTATTTGATGTGAACCGATTATATCCGTTCTTCTCAAAGTGGTATCTGGCAGGGTAACTCGAGATACTAGTAGCAACTTTGGGAAGAGGTGAGCACATTAGGACGAAATGTTTTTATGGCCAACTTGATGATTTGTGGTAGCGGGTTTAGGGTCACGGGGTATCTACCATGGTTCTCTTCCCACTAAACTAAATAGGTAGCGGGTTTTAGGGTATATATGAATTTAATAAAGATAATGAATAATATTTGATTCGGTGGGAATATATGTATGTATATGAATATATGATGAATATTGGAATTGATAGTTGGTTCAATCGCTATGTGATTATATATTTGATTTGATTATTATATTTGAGCTGTATAAATTATGTTTTAATTAGGATTACCGGCTTTTTGCGATGTTTGTATTAGTCATGACGATCCTTCGGGGAAGCAGATTTTCAGTGAAACAGGTTCTAAGGTTGGGGTTAGCAGTGAGAAGTGAGGAAGAACATTCAGCTTTCTAGCTAGTTTCTTTTTATTTTATACTTTGAATAAAATACTTTTATTTAAGTTTGGATTTATGTTAATGTAATAAGATAGCCGGTAACACTTCCCAAATTTGGTTATTTTGAATTTCTTTATTTATTCATAAAGAAATTTTTGCAATTTTATATTATTATAATTGTTAGAAATTTATTCTTTATTTATTCATAAAGAAATTTTTGCAATTTTATATTATTATAATTGTTAGAAATTTAGGGGTGTTTTACTTGAAATTCAAAATAACCAAATTTGGGAAGTGTTACCGCCACACTTGTACCGGAACAAGGAAAAAGTGCAAGGCTACCTTATTACATTAACATAAATCCAAACTTAAATAAAAGTATTTTACATTAACATAAATCCAAACTTAAATAAAAGTATTTTATTCAAAGTATAAAATAAAAAGAAAGTAGCTAGAAAAGCCGAATGTTCTTCCTCACTTCTCACCGCTAACCCCAACCTTGGAACATGTTTCATTGAAAATCTGCTCCCCGCTCCCCGAAGGATCGTCATGCCCCGTAACACAAAGGTAATCCTAATTAAAACATAATTTATAAAACATAATTTATACAGCTCAAATATAATAATCAAATCAAATATATAATCACATAACGATTGAACCAACTATCAATTCCAATATTCATCATATATTCATATACATACATATATTCCCACCGAATCAAATATTATTAATTATCTTTATTAAATTCATATAATTAATTTAGTTTAGTGGGAAGAGAACCATGGTAGACCCTAAAACCCGTCTATTTAGTTTAAATTAAAGAGAACCATGGTAGACCCGAAACCTGTCGCCTATTTAGTTTAGTGGGAAGAGAACCATGGTAGACCCTTAAACCCGCTACCACAAATCATCAAGTTGGCCATAAAAACATTTCGTCCTATCGTACACACCTCTTCCCAAAGTTGCTACCCGTTACCCCGATACCACTTTGAGAAGAACGGATATAATCGGTTCACATCAAATAATATATCGGAGGCATAACGCCCAAAGGTTGTGTTCATCACTTTAGGAGGTACCATCCCAAAGCTATCCTCCCACGATTAAATTGTTTTAAAATACACACACATAACAAATGGATTTCTCAATAAACAAATATGTGTGTGTATATATATATATATTAATTAAAGGCATTTATAGATTTCAAAAAAAAAAAAAAAAAAAAAAAAAGATGTACATATATTATGTATAATAATGAAAGGATATAGGTACCCAAAGTGTACATGTATATTCAATGATAAAGGGTTTTTAAAAAAGTTAAATGCAAATCAAGAAGGAGAAATGTATGTATACAAGGAGATGAGGAGTTTTGCTTTCATAAAGTGATTCACGCTAACCGAAAAAGACAACACATATATACATATACAAACGCAACAACACATTTTAAGGGTTTTTCACAAAGATCGAGATGGACATGCAACAGTTAACTCCTATTGTTCTGGGGAGCCTCTTAGAAGAATAGAGAAAGAATAGAGGAAATAGTAGAAGAGAATATGAAAAGAGAATAGGAGTAGATAAGAAGAATATTCAAGGTTAAGCTAGACCTCTATTTATAACTTAAAATTAGGGTTTAGCTTTGGGCTCTTCTACTATTGCCAACTCATTAATAGGGTATATTAAATTCAATCAATCAACTATGGTGTGAATTTAATGTCATTAATAGGGTATATTAAATTCAATCAATCAATTATGATGTGAATTTAATGTGACTTGGTTGACAAGTAGTGTACTTATTACCTAAAACTTCTTTCTTAGTGCATAAGTTGAAAATTCCCAAGGCAATTAGGACTATGGGTAATTGGCTATATAAAAAAAAAAAGGTTATTACTATTAATAATAATATCAATACTATTAATAATAATCTAGGGTATTACAATCTACTCTCCTTAAAATAAGTTTCGTCCTCGAAACTGAAATAAAATTCACATGTTAATAATAATCACATAACAACTATTAATAATAATCTGGGTATTACAGTAGTGCTTCCACCTTTTTGGTATATGTTGAATTATTATATATTGCCGCCAAGGTTCTGAAATCTGGACAAGTCACTGAACCGGTCGGGGTACTGGGTTAAGGGTTAGCGGGTCAGACCGGAGTCAACCCGGTCCTAGACCGGTGAGGTATAAAAAATTGGAAAATAATTAATTTCTCATTACACCAACCTAAATTTGACATACTATATATCATTTTAATATTTTGGATCAGTGACAAAATAATCATATACTTCAATACTTGTGACATATTCAGATATTCTTAACAATTTTCTTTACAACCTACATTTGACATCCACTAAGTAGAGCCAACCGAAAACAGAGAAACCACAAAATAGCGGTCGAGGAGCAGAGAGCACCGAGAAGTTTGAGGAAGTTGAGTTTGACAGTAGGAAGAGTTGGAAATCACACATACGTTGTTTCAAATCTGATATGAATCAGATTGCATTCTTTGAAAAAAAAATTTGAGGGAGAAACAATTATTAAAAAAAAGGGTTTGACCCAGTGACCCTTCCGGGTTACTCTGGGTTTACCGGGTCAGTCCGGTTTTACCCTAAACCGGACTGGTTTCCGGTCTGAATCGGCCGGTCCGGTCCGGTTTCACAAACCAGGCTTGGCACACTCTAATATATTTTGGATATTTTGGCAAATTCTAAAGCAATATTTGGTTTTAAAATACGGGTCTAATAAAATCCAAAGCTTAACTATGTGCATAAAACATTTTAATAAATGGTTTAATCAAATCAATAAATAATAATTGTCCCTTTAAAATAGACGATGTTATATAAGAACTTGAATGAGTATTTTAAATTTCCAGGATAATTGCATGTTTGGTTCTTATAGTTTGCCCAGTATTTTTTCAATTATTACACTTCATTGGTGTTTTCAATTTAACCCTCGATGATTTTACATGAGATCCGCAATGACAGTGATCTTTAAAGCTGACTTGGCTAATGAACTGTTTGTGTGGGCTTCAAAATTGAATTTTTTTTTTTTACCTGTATAAATTTTAAAACTTTTCAATTTGGTAAATGACCACAATTATTTATTTGGCTTACTGTTTCTGGTTCCCTTGAAGTAAAATGGACACTCCCATCAGCACACGCGCACACACACACATACATTGCTATGGTTGGAGACTTGGAGTGGTCAATTTGTTCTCTTTTTATCTCTTCTTAATCATCCAAGTTGGAGAGTCACCACTTTAGTATGATGCTGAGTACAGGTTTAAACTGCTAGCAGAATCAAAAGGATTTCGGCTTGATGACACCGGTTTGTTCTCGGCTATTTAGGGTTCAGGTGGTAAACGGGTATGACTTCATCCTGAGTGGTTGTTACTCTAAGAATGTATTTTCATATGCATTAAAAGTTTAATTATCATGCATCTTCATGTTTTAGGGTGGAAGAGGAACAACTAGCAAGTTTGAAATTTCACATAGAAAAGAAAGTGGAAAGTGTTTGATTTCCTGGGATTTCAATGGCTTGAACACATGAAAGAAATCTTTGACTAAGAGAAACTGGGAGGTTAGGCATGAGGAAGACCCCCCCACCATTTTCTAAGTAAATCAGTGTTTTTTTTTTTTGGTGAAAGTAAGTGACTCAGTTTAATTTTTCTTGTATATACATGTAAAAAGTTTTTTACTGTTAACATTTTGTATCAGTTCAATATTGCTCTTCCCATGAACCTGCTAACAATGCCTTTCAGAAGCCCTTTCTCATGAATCTAAATTAAAGTTCTTGGCTTTTGTGGATTCTATCTTTTTAATTAAGCTTTGAAAGCAATAGCGCGTGTTTCTCAATAATTTGCATTTTAACAATATGATATACCCTCTTAGGTTCTTATTATAAAGCGTTCTCTAGAAGGGATGAGTGGTTTTTATTAGAAGTCATCAAGTGGGATATTAATTACATTTTTTAAGATTGTTTCTTTTTAAATTTTGATGCAATTTTGTTTTTCAATTTTCAAAATATAATTCATTGTTTTAAATAAGGATAAATTTGAAATATTTTATTTTCAAACAAATATAATACTAAAAATTTATATTTTTATTTTCAAATGTGAAAATATTGTATTAAGGGATTAAAATTTAAGCATGTTTTGTCATTATTTAAATTTATTGGGTCAGTATCTGCTATTAATAAAATTAACGATGTAAAGATTAAGAGCTGAAAATATATTTTATAATTTTGACGGACTAGATAGAAACTTGTAAATTTAGGATAACAAGTGTATACTTTAACTATCACCAAGTGTATACTTTAATTATCTTGATTTTTTATAAGATGCAACAAGAGATATGAAATAGAGGGAGGGACTTGTCTCCTACAATATTGCTAAGCTTCATCTTCTTGTTATGTGTTGAATTTTTGTTCTTTTTTTTTTTGCTCAAAGAATTTTTGTTCTTAAACTCCTTTGATTTGCAAAATGGACATTTGACACTGAGATGAGACTATGTGGAGAAACAGATTATTATTTAAAGACCTATTGTTATATTTAGAAATGAATTTGACCTCATTACTATATTATCATATTGGTTCTTGATTCCTATTCTACGCTCTTTAAGCACTAAAATTGCCTTTATTATATGTGGTCTTAAAATTTTTGTCCAATGCAGTTTTAAAGATTAGACATTTTTTTCTATATAATTATAAAGGAAGAATCCTAAAAAAAGAACTTAGAAATTAGTAAATGGCAGAGAGGTACTCCCAATATTCATAATATCACATAAGAGTAAGTACTTCATTTGTATTTTTGAGATCAAAGCAAAATGACAAAAATGAGCTTAAACACTTGGCAAAAATGAGTAGGATACATGTGGTAGAAGCAGAGCCATTATGATGCATCATGCGTTTATGTGTAGAGGACATTGATTGATTCTTCAATTATTTTTGTTCTTGTTTTCTGAGGTTGTGGCTCTCTAATTTCTCCTTTTCTAATACTGTGTTGGGAATATTGTACACTTGTGTTTGCTTTGGGGGTTTGTACTGAGACTTGTTTGGATCTGAAAGAGTTTGGATTTATGGTTTTACGTTTAATCAAATTGTTGAAGTGAGATTTGTTGTAGAGGCACGTGGAGTTGAATGCTATTAGAAGGGAAGGGAAGTTGAAAATTATTAATTGCCCCGTTGTGATGAGGTGGAGTTTAATTTGGACAAAGCATAGCAGCTGAAATTGCAACGAACCTTGAGCTTTAAGTTTGGACCAAATCATCAGCCCAATAAGATTGATCCTGGGCCTCTTGGGTTTACCTGCAATCTCCGTTTGCTTTCTACTTTGTTTTTGTTTTTTTTTTTTTTGGTACGTGATCATCCAGAAAATAGAAAGAAAACACATTTTACGGGCCCAAAAGATTAGCACATCTTTTTTTTTGGGTCAAAGGATATATATATTAATACTGCCAACTGCTACAATACATAAAGACAAATACAAACAAAGCTAAAACAAATACAACAAAATAAACTGGATACAATACTAGGCAAACACTGTACATTAAAAATATAAGAGAAGAAGTAAAATCATAGACGATAATGACCTCCTCAATACCCAAGGTTAGTAGTAACAAGCAAGAAAGTGTTGGTTGTAAAACTCACCCTAACGAGCATACAATCTTATAAGCAATAGCTGCAATTAAGGCAGCTAAATAGGTACCCCATCTTGGGGTAAAGAGCACAGAAAGCCCAACCTTGGAAGAACGAAGACCCTTAATGTCTTGAAGAACGCTTTTTCTCTTCAGATCAAAAAGATCCGGTGACCTCGACCACATACCGATCAAATTTTGGCTAACACTAAAGCTTTGGATTTGCCACCATCGAACAAACCTCACAATGGTCCTCTCATAGATAAGGTGCAAAACATTATCAACCATTGATACAACCCTTCCCCCAAAAACGCAGATCCAAACCACAACCGAAAACACCACCAGAAAATCCCAAATCCACATCAACATAAGAAGAAACACAAAAACATAAAACAATAAAAACAAAAGAAAAAGGCCACCCCTTCGCGTCGAGGAGACGTCGGAGACCACCGTCGAGGGAGACGTCCAAAAAGCTCCCACCGCCCGAGACGAGGGAGGACCACACCGCAACGAAAAGACGAGGGACGCTGAAGCTGGAGAAACGCTGAGCATGGACACCAGAGGAAAGCCGGTGCCGGAGAAGAAGGAAGGCCGGCGCTTTGTGTCCCTGTTCCGAGCTAAAACTCGCTGCTACCGACTTATCGAGGTCCGATCTACACTTTTGCTGCAGATGTGGGGCGAGAGGAGGCTCGCCGGCGGCCAGAACACCGCTGGTGAGACAGAAAACTAGAGGAGAAGACACGCACTATAATATTAACTTAAAAGATTAGCACATCGAGTTGGCTATTTGCACAAACGACGCGACTATAATATTAACTTAAAAGATTAGCACATCGAGTTGGCTATTTGCACAAGACGTAGTGACATAGGTACTTACCCATCGCCTACTAACGAGCCCTCATATTGACCAACAGGTATTGAACCTCATTCTTTTTAGGATGAAGGCCGACACCTTAGCTAACTGTGACATCCCTCATTGGCTATTATCAAATTTTTTGGTATCACTTCAAGATAGAAAAAGGTTTGATTTGAAAATCAATTCAAGTAACAAATTGTAATTTTAAAATTAATTTGAAGATCAGTTTAAGAAGCTTTAGCCAAAAGCTTTGGTTATGAAAAGAGAAATGACAAAAGAAGAAGAAATGCGAAGAAGAATAAAAGTATAGAGAAAAAAATTTATTCGGAAATTGTAAATAATACAAGTAAGGTAAAAATAACAAAGTAGTAAATAAGGAGAAAATTCAAAAAAATACCACTTAAACTTCACAATTCTAAATTAGTGATTTCCCACTAAAATGAGTTGTCAATTATATTATTGTTGTTGTTAATCCTATTACTTTTGTAGACAACAGAATTTTAAAGATCAAGTGGTATTTTTCTATTGTTTCCCTTGAATAAATCACAAATCCAATGTTCAGGTGTTTATCAGATTTGAAATGTTAAATGATGTAAATCTGCCTGCATTGTGGTTACGTGCTCACGGATCCCAAATTGTAATCCTATGGAGAAAAATTTCTCACATCAGCCTTCACTCTTAAGTTTATATAACAGATTTATTGTTCTACTTTCATCGTCATTCTGCATTTCTGTGTTGAGTTTTAAGTTTTAACGCTGATACAGTTAGTTATACTCGTCACTGATCATAGTTAAGTTGCACCTCAAATGAACCAAACCATTGATTAGGTTTCGGGTCTCTAAATTCTATAATGTCCTTACCAATGGAAAGTCAAGACATCAAAGAACGTGAATTGGCCCAAAAGTTTTAGTTTCCCTTCAACTTACCTGTCCTTGGGACCATCAAACACTCAACACTGACCTCAAAAGAAGAGGCTTAGCA
The DNA here is from genome assembly GCA_019022655.1 of Acacia acuminata. NCBI lineage: Eukaryota > Viridiplantae > Streptophyta > Magnoliopsida > Fabales > Fabaceae > Acacia > Acacia acuminata. Next base: position 1,082,719 of record JAFJYI010000077.1, on the reverse strand, counting down.
CCAATCCAGATCATAATAAAAATAAACCAAGAAAGGAGAAGAATATAGAGTCTATTTTGCCCTCTCTAAATGGGTCCGGAGTGGGGCATAGAAAAGAAAAGAGTGTTTTTTTTTTTTTTTTTCTGCTTTTTGCCGGTAGGAAAATAGAGTTTCTGTACTTATATTCACTCAGCCTTAACATGCTCATTCAAGTTTAAAACTTTTTTAAAGTAGATATGTTTCGGTCAAATTTTGTACGGATATGCAAAAATTTGATGGGCCATTAGAGTCTACTTTTTCTTTTGGTCAAAGCATACGCTCTTGGCTCTTGCTCTTTGTCATTATTAAATCATGTTTCTGCCAAATTATATTTGCCTTAGTATGCATGTTTGTTTGTTAAACCGTAATGAAAGATGTGAAAGTTTAAAAGTGTCCTCTTTCTGTGATTGGTGCTTCGTAAATTCTCGGTTCTTATCGCACTTGACTCACTTGCACAATTGCCAATTCATGTGTTTTACTGTTTATTTATTTATTTGCCAATAATTCATGTGTTTTACTTCACTGTACAGTGTAGATCCATTTCCTATATCTTCTCTCTGGCAAAAAAAAAAAAAAAAAAGAAAAAACTATATCTTCTATCCTCACTCCCCTCCCGCACGCACCAACGCTACATTCTTGGATTCTCTTTCCCGTGTGTCTCTGCTTTCTCTCCTAATCTAATTCCCTGCATTTTTTTCTGGGAAGATCTTAATTCCACTTGAATTTTTTCTTCCCTTTGTAGTTTCTCTCTTGGTGCTCAAGAAATCTCAGTGCAAGGTTCTTGCATTCGCACTTCACAGCTCTGTGAAGGTGCACAGAGCTTCAATGGCGGGCGAAAATGCGCTTAAATCCAGAGAGGTCTCAGCCATGATAAAGCAGGGTTTCATATCAGATCCAACTCTCTCTTTTTCGCCCTCCAGGACTATCTCCACAGTGTATTCCCCTTCATCCTCACCCTCCAAGACCTTCCCTTCACCTCCACCCCCTTTCCCTGCATCGCCTCAATCCCAAACCCTAACTCAGATTCAGACTCGTCCTGGTCAGAGCCAAACCCTCTACGAAATGATGTCAGAAGAGCAAAATCGTGAATCGAAGCTACCCGAGGATAAGCGTCGAAAGCTGCAAGATCGGGTGTCGAAGCTTCTGGATGAAGCGCCGTTTCGAGACCCTAATTGGGGAGGACCTGGTGATGTGAGGCTTACGGTTGTTGCGAGAGACGGGTTTAAGGCTTCCATGGACGTTCACAAGAGTGTGCTTACTGAGAAGAGCAGATTCTTCGCTGAGAAGCTTCGGTGTGATCGTGGGGTCTCTCACTCGGTGGAGATCAGCGACTGTGATGATGTGGAGGTGTATGTTGAAACTGTGGTATTGATGTACCTTGAGGATTTGAAGAGGAGGTTGATGGGTGAAGGGGTTTCTAAGGTTTTGAGTTTGCTCAAGGTAAATGCCATCTGCTTCCTCTGGTCTATCCATCTTTATTTGCTGAGCACGAATGCCTGGAAAAATTGGTTTCCTTTTCGAATCAGTAAATTGACTTTAAAGCATTTGCTCATTGTCATTTTCAGTTGAATAATGGAAAATGATTAGTTAAATAGTATATGACAACTAATACACCTAGGAACATTCCATTTGATTTCTGATAATTGATATTCGGCCAATTGATGGCGCTTCTCATCATGATGAATTCCTCTTCCTAAACATGCTAATCTAGGAAATTAAAATCCCATTTACCAACCCAAAAGCATATACTCATACACACGGTCACATCACAACTTGGTACTTTCCCAGAGAACCACACATACTCGATATCGAGCATCCATTTTTCTCTTCCCTTGAATATCTACCCTGTTCAGGGGGTCAATCTGCCTTGTGCTTGCTGAAAGAGATCCATCCTCATCTTTTGATCGAATCTCATCGGCATTTTGCGAATAGGCAACCCTGAGAGTGACTTGTTTACTTAGTTATCCTCGGTTTTCATCTCTTTTTTTAGTTGTTTATTTTTTATTTCTAGGCTTGTGACGTATTTATTTGCTAATATTTGCTTAACTTTTGTTGTAGGTATCAGCAGCTATGATGTTTGACCTAGGTGTTATGTCATGCCTAGAGTATTTAGAAGCTGTTCCTTGGTCCGAAGATGAAGAGGCTGAAGTCATATCTCAGATAGATCATCTTCAGCTTCATGACCCTGGAACCGAAGTTCTTCTCAGAGTATTATCTGACCCATCTACTTCTGTCAGAACCGATGACATCTTTGTGAGCCTGCTGAGTGGTGTTCTGCAGGCAAAAGATGACAAAGCTCGTAGGGAAATGAAAACCCTCATATCTCGTTTGCTTAAAGAAGCATCAGATGATAGCAACATACTAGATGTATCTAAAGACACGCTCTATCATCTTTGCCATAGATGCCTTAGTTCTCTGGTCCTGTGCTTATCTGAAGCTACTAGCATGGACGAGAATCAAAATCGAGGAGTTTTGATGAGTGAAATTACTCGTGAAGCAGACAATATCCAGTGGATTGTTGAAATTTTAATCGGTAAAAAAATGGGTGATGATTTTGTCAAAATATGGGCAGATCAGAAGGAGCTTGCCACGCTTCATTCAAAAATTCCAACCGTATACCGCCATGAGATCAGTAGGATCACAGCTCAACTGTGTGTTGCCATCGGAAGGGGACACGTGCTGGTGCCAAAAGAAACAAGATTTTCCTTGTTGTCGACATGGCTAGAAGCTCTCTACGAAGACTTTGGATGGATAAGAAGATCTTCCAGAGCCGTTGATAGGAAGTTGGTTGAGGATGGATTAAGCCAAACCATACTCACATTGCCTTTACTTCAGCAGCAAGCTGTGTTACTCAACTGGTTTGATCGCTTTCTTAACAAAGGAGACGACTGTCCCAATATTCAGAAGGCATTTGAGATTTGGTGGAGAAGGGCTTTCATCAGACAGTATTCAGCTGAGCAGGATGATTCCCAGTTGCAAATAACTGTTTGTGATTACCCTACCTGAAACTCTGAAAGGTAGTGTAAAGCTCTCAAAATAACTGAAAATAAAAGGAAATTAAATCATCTTTGTACCTAACAATCACGCTGCTTTCTCATTCCTGCCTTCTACGGCTTTGGTATTTATTTTATTTTTGCGCTACGAAGTAGACAAATTTAAGCGTAGACGAATGGGAAATATAGAGGAAACGAAAGGGACAAAAAACGGAGAGGCGTTGTCGTTGCTGCTCTTTCCTTGAATTGTTATTTACATCGCCACGGACGGCCCTCCTCCTTTTTTAACTTATTGACCTCTAAACTTTACCGTTATTTTGATCGTTCAAGTTGACAAATTTTTTTGTTTATACCAATTTGTTTTGGTTAAAAGCTGAAACTCACCGGATAATTCTCTTAGAATCTCTCCCCTCAATATCTATATATTCTAACTGTCGAATATTTGATCCAAACGTTCGGAGAGAGCCATGTCATCTTTTTCAAATTATCTCACGAGCTAGCAATGAAATTTTAAAAAGTAGATGACTTTCTCTCTCTGGACACTTGGATTAAATATTGGATAGTCAGGATATACGGATACTGAGGGGAGAGATTTTGAGAGAATCTGCTCCTAGGTATTTTGACCTTTTTACAATGGAATATGTAACCCAACTGTCCCACGTCACTTGCTTGCGAATTAGAGATTTTTTTTTTTTCCGCATAATACAGTCAAGCCGAAGCTTGAAATAGAAGAAGGAATTAGACTGTAAAGATCTCTTAGTACATCAAAAGAAAAGAAGGAATACTAGGAATATGATTGTTGATTTTTCAAAACCATATCAAGGCATCCTCTAGGCACATTTAGAATCAGAGCCACTTCAGCATTAACAGCAACACTATGACCTTATTTAGCCATATAAATATATAATTAGCACATGAAATATTTTGCCGTGGAGTTATCATACTCCACGTGCCAATCACAGAACAAGAGATCTCTAGAATTTGAGTGCAATTTTCTTTTCTTTTTTCTTTTAATGACAAATACTCATTTTAATTGGATATTTTCTTTAAAAAAATTAATTGAAGGTGTTTATACTGCTTAATCAGTTCTTGTCTTCAAATAAAAATTTTGAACATTCTCAAATTGTGCATGACGCAATATTATGAAGTTTTATATATTAGACTAGGTTGTATGAAATTTAGAATATAAATAATTAAATTAAAAAAAAAAAAAAAAATGTATAATATTGTAATCGTTCAGAAGAAAAACGAAAGTTGTGTTTTCATTATGGTCTTACAGATAGACAATTGCTTAAATACAATGGTACCACCCATCAAAGCCATCGTTACCCATTGGTCGTTAAAATACCGATATTTATATTATGTGACTTGTAAATAGTGATTCTATAAATTTATATTAATAATCAATTTTAATGACTTCATATGACCTGAAACTAACCACTTCCATAGGTCAAATATTGTAAATTTGAAATATATTTTTCACACTCCATGCGACGTGTAATGTACAATACCAACGCCTGATTATTACACATGTTGAGTTGTTGACATTGATGCTGATGCTAAAGCTACCTTATTCCACAAGCTAATTCTCCAATTAGGATGGCACTCAGTGGCCCGATCTGATTTCATCCCTCGAACTATTTTCAAGGTGCACGTATAATCCTTTTGACAATAGGTGCTGCAGCAAAATGGTTTTCCTTACAAAAAACTATACGGGATCTTTACCTCTTGAATCAGTCTAATTTGACAAAATTGAATGTATATGGTGCAATTGGAGAAATAAAAGAAAGTGAAGCAGTATAATTATAAAATGTAAACCCTATATACAATTATACTCTTGCCTTTTCCATCAATTCAGCTACGTTAGCTGCCAAAAACTGTTAGGGGCATGATGTTCTAATGCCTTGAAATTTCTGCATCTCTATGAAAACAACGTTGAGCCATTGGAACTTGTAATTTCAAGAAGCAGGCACGCTAAAAACTGAATTTCTAAACCTTCAGAGCACTCTGCACATGATGATCCTCATCTTCAAAGCAACTATACAGCTATGAACTCAAGACAGAATAGGATCGGCACCCTGACACAGCGCTGGAGGATCCAATCTGTAGAACAAAGAGTTTAATAACCGCAGATGTTATAAATTTTTGCAGCTGAAATTCCATCAAAACCATAATAAATTCATAGAAATTCTGGGCCCCAGCTGGTAAAAGAAGTAGTTTTGAGTTATGCAAAAAATCCCCAAGGCCCAAGCCCTAAACCCTAAACCATGAATAACTCATAACTACGAAATTAAGCGAGCACTCTCATTTCAAAATTGCATGTCCTATATTGCCCACCAAAAATTATGTTTGCAGATGCATGTACAGCAGAGGTCCACCTTGAAAACCCAGCATCACAAGTAACTCATTTACAAACATTGCATTCACTTCTTACCTTTGTTTGACTTTGATCATTCCAGTGCCTATCTGAATTGGTGTGCCCATGATTATGCATTCAGTCACTCCTTCAATCTGGTCATCCCTCCCATGCACAGAAGCATTGAAAAGGTGATCTGCAGTCTTCTCGAATGATGCTAGCATTAATACACTCTTGTCCATCTTTTGAATTCCAAATCTTGTTATTCCAAGGACTTCACCCTATTTTCATACATCCGTTTCGTAAGTTCAAAATCTAATATGTAATCTGAAATCAGAGATGCAGTCATAACTTGTTATATTTTCAAATGACTCACCCTGAAGGTCATCACATCAGCCAAAAGCATCATATGGCGTATGTCTATACTCATTCCATGGCTTCCCATTGTAAACTTTATCTCCTCAATGATACACTTTCTAGCTGCTTCAATTCCAAGAGTCTGCTCTACTTCAATGATATGATTACTAAGAGTTTTAAGTCCATTAACCCCCTCAATGCCCATAACCTCTTGAAGGCCCGTGCTGGAAAAAGAAACCACAAGTAAATTAAGATGTGTCAACAATATAAGCCACAAAATGCAACTTACATAGTCAGCAGAATACTGATATCATGGAATCCTATGTAAAGAATTGCAACCCGAAAGCACAAATTATCTTTTCCTATCATCATGTGAGCAACTCAAATGACAAAAAAAACACGATTAGGAGAACAAACCCACAGAAACAGAAAGATCTAAAATTCCCGTAATTATCAATTAATTAGTTGCAATTCGCTCTAGGATCTCTATGGAACATTAACCCCAAAAAAAAAAAAATCATCTAGAATAATCTCAATCGAATATAAGGCAATGAAGAGAACAGGTGGCAAACCAGAGAGTGGTCTGGAGCTTCAAATAAAAAAATGTCCATCACTGGGCCATAAGGATGTTTGGCAACTAATTTTAGATAAATTCTGTACAGCAGAATCAATTCATAGGTTATTTTGTAAATTCATTCACGTAAGTAAAAGTTCCTTTGATACCAAAGTAAGGTGGAAAACTGGAAAAACTAACTACTGAAATGGAAGAACCATCCCTACTAATAAAACATTTCATGCTACTACTATTTTAGTTTCCATCAGTTAGTCCTCTTTGGACTGGAGAGCAAATCTCCAGGCAGTTATACTGAGACACTTCACTTGGTTTCTTCATCAATCATAAGCCTTCACAGGTAAACCGTTTACAAGATAGCCAACCACCAGCTCTAACGCCAATTGATGGCCATCCAAGTGAGGTAGGGAATCCTCTCCTCCAAAAACTTGCTATTGATATGAAAGAACAAACACACTTAAGTAACCCATATACAGTATTTCAAACTTATCAATGTGCAACTTCATCTCTAATCTAATCATAATAGGTTAATTAGTTCACATTAAAATGGATTTCAGTCAGCAAATTTGTCAGAAACTAGTCCTAAATAAATTATAATTTGCCGAAGACCATTATCAAAGGTGCTAAAACGGTATATTGAAAACAACAGAAGTAATTGGCATAGAATGATCTCTTCATGCTCCCAAAAGTAATATCATCATGAATATTAATGGTTGTCTAAGAAATAAGAACCGCATTTCAACTGATATTATCCCCTAACAACAAAGCACCGCAGGATAAATGGTCCATTAATGCCGTTACATTCCCATATTGGAAGCCTATTTTGCCAAGAAAACTCTCTTTTGTCAATAAATATTTGATACAAAGATTATTGTTACATAAAAATACAACAATCACGGGGTTGGTTATATGGACCGCACGATTGTGCTCTATCAATATCCAGCTTCTTAGATATACGAATATTATTACATAGAAATATTAAAAATAAAATTAGAAGGGCCAAGTATTCCTCAAACAAAATAGCATACAAAAGAATAGGGGGATTACGATTTTGACAAAAAATGTAGCAAACTCAACAGCTTAAGGGCATAAAGAAAAATAGACTCCAGTGCTCTATACCTTTCTCCTTTATCTGTAAGTCAATATACAGTATAAAATCTCTAAGAAACCATATCGTTCATGATCATAAAGGGTATAACTTATTCGTCAAACTCTGCGCAATGCATGAGTCCCGCACTAGTTGTAAATTATAATACTCTAAGAACATAGACTAATTACAAAACACTCCTAGAAATAAAGGTGAGTAATAACTGATAGACAGCAAAATCATAACAATGAACTAATCTTTAACACAAAAACAAACTCTATTCTTTTACTTGTAAGACTTGCCCTTGAATAACCAAACTACTTAACAAAGATAAAATCAATCCATTTCCAACCAAGACATACCAGTGAATTTCATGAACTACAGTGACAAAATTGTTTGCTTTTTCTTTCTTGCATTGGTCATACTACAACATAAATTAAAGAGGTTATTTCACATGTATCCAGCAAGGCAGCAATGTCAAACAGAGCACACACATCTGGCGTAATAATTGACACCGTTTGGTAGCATTTATGGGAAAAAAATAAAACATGAGGAAACAATAAGATGAACCAGCAGAGTTCTTGTTAAACTCCACAGCTTGAGAAAATAATGTCTCCAAGCAGATGTTTATGATTGAAGTAAGAAAGCAAAAACCTTAAACAAATGATCGTATCATAAACAAACTTATGAACTAACCCTTCTACCAACAACTTGAACTTCTCCATCTTTGTCACTTTATCTTCTTCTTTACTGATAACAACACGTTCAGCAGTCTTAATTCCCTGCAATTCAGAGACAAAGCTTCATTATATTTTTCCCATCTTAAGATAAATTTAACAAATAAAGGAAAGACTGGAAAACACTATAATGTCTTCATCAAGTATCAAAACCATGATAAAATCATAAGAACTTGCCTTTACTACAACTGATGGAAGCAAATTTTTTAGATAGTTAAGTTGAAAATTGATTTTACTTCTATCTGCATCTTGGGGTACAATTGCAAGCTTTTTGACATCCAAAACGTTAATGTGCTGCAAAACAATAAAAGCTATAAATATAGGAAGCATTGAATGAAGGGTGTGAAAATCATAATCACTACATAGATCAATTACCTCTGGCTTCAATTTTAATTTTGGAGCATGCAAAATGGATTCCCTTACAATATTAGCATCTATATTCAATTGTGCACCTCGGATTATTTCCATGTCCAGTGTGATAGCAATTGATGCTGATCTAGAAGTCATCACAATTTTTATGCCCTTTGCTATCTGTATTGCACAACGGTACAAAGCGTTACTGGAGCTAAAGAACAGAAAATTGAAGGATAGAATGGAAAAACAGGGGCCCAATTGAGGAGGCATTACAAAATGACGAAAATACAATTATAATGCACTAGCTGAACCATCTCACCATTCAATATTAAGGACAACTTTCAAAACCCTCGGGTAAGATTATAAAATTGACTTAAAAGGGGAAATACAAAAAGGGAAAAAACCCCTAACCTCAAGTATACCACCAAAAAAGCGATATACTACATATTTGAAACCTACGGATAATGAATAGAATAAGCAAAAAAAAAAAAAAAAAAAAAAAAAAAAAAAAAAAACGGAGTAAACTATTACAGGACTGGAAGGAGTAAGATGTTGTGGGAAAACAGTTGATAAGAGGAATTATTTCTTGCCTCTTAACCCCCAATTGCATTTGGACACCAAGTTTTTTTTTTTTTTTTCTGGCTAGTCATGCATTGTTCTTTTGGCTAACCCACTTATTCACTTATGCCGTTAGATACCAAGCCCCTTGAGTTGCATTACGGGGGCAATTAGTAAAACTATTGAAACACTCACAACAACAAAAAATTAGCAGGGCAGGGGGCCTTAGGCTCCAATGCACATAACATAAATATGCCCTGGATCAACCATAGAGATTAAAGGAAGATGCCACTTATTATTAGTGAAATGACATGCAATAAAAAATAGTCCTAATCAAGAAAATTTCCATTGCTGTAGCGGAGGAATGCTAAGGTAGCTTAATATTGCTGTTCATGAAAAGTTAGGTTGCTTTACCACTCACTAAATATACTTTTAACAGATAATATCCTCATCGTAAAACAAGTAAGAAAGAAAGATAGGGGTCATCCTCCCATAAAGCTATTTACCAGAGATATCATTTAAAACCAACTAAACTTATAAACCAGTGCTGAGAAAAAAGACAGAAGAGTAAGAAGATAAAGAAATGTAAAATCCTATGTTCTATTTTGGCTACAGAAGCTGCTTAAGCAGCACCAATGATACATGGGCACTCCCTCTAATACAAAAACCGTACTACCTTCATCCCAACTCCCAAAGAAAAAACCTTCTAATAATAATATAGTCCATTTTCTAAATCACTAATTAATTACTATAGTTCAATGGCATCTCCATTAAGTTCAAGCTCTGCAAATATGACAACTTAGGAATCAGGGGACAATCATGTAAACAGTTAGAAACTTAGGGTAGTTAAATAATTTGATAGAGTCCATTTAGCCTCTTTAAGCAAAATAGGAAAATGATATGTCGAGGTCGGTGTGAATGAAAGAATAATTTGGTTTGTTTGATATTTGAGGCTTTCGCCATGTATCAGGATATAAGTCTATTCTTTTGTGCATACCTGGCCCAAGTTTGTTTTCTCAATGCGACCTTTTACCATCCTCGCAGTATTAGCATTATCATCACTCTCAAGTATTGCAGTAATGATAGGTGTACTGATTCTTTTGGCACCATTTATTATTTCTTTGATACGTGGAACTCCAAGAGTGACATCTAAAGATGAATTAAGGGATACCATTTGAACCAAGAAAGAGACAACTTAAGCTCTAGGAAATTATTAAATAGAACAGATCCATTTAGTGAAGCATTTTTCTCTTTAGCAAATAGAGTCCCCCTGCCCCAGGCACCCCAACCCCACAAAAAGGAATTTCTGTTAGTACTAAAAGCACTTTGTTTTATTTTTTTTTGAATAAACACTTTCAAGCTTTTGATTAAAAAGGCGCAATCCAGAGAAGCATGACATCAATGGTCAATCAAAGTAAAAAATGATCAGTCAAGGATACTCATGCTTGCAACTCCAGCAAAGTGGAAAGTTTTCAAAGTCATCTGTGTCCCAGGCTCTCCAATACTTTGAGCACCAATGGCACCAATTGGAGTTCCAGCCTCAATTCTTTTTGAACGATATCGAGAAAGACATATATCCAAGAAAACCTAAGAGAGAAGCAGGTTAAATGCTAAAACAATATTTTGAAGCTGATAAGAATGTCGAAACATAGAAGGAACTACAAGACCAATAGAAAACAAAACTACTTTCAATACAGGAAAAATAGGTATAATGTTCAGGAAATGTCCATAGATACCTCTAGCTGTCTACTAGTAATACCAGATATCCTCTGAATAAATTTTTTCTGATTTCTACAGTCATCACCAACAGAACTTTCATCTCTTTCTGATAAGACTCCGATGTTATCTCTGATGAAGGATTGTAGGCAATCGATGAAGTCGGCAGGGCAACCCACCTCAGAACTTATATCATCTTCTGAAGCTCCTTTCTCTTTCAACATACCAAATTTTGACAGTTTGTCTTGCACTACTTTACACACATCAGAGGAGGATAGGATTTCATCATCTCCATCACTGGGACATATAGCCTAAAAGAAAAAGAATTGCAGTAAATCCCATGGCAATAATTCTGAATCTCGGCAAACCAATAAAAGCAGCTTCCAGACCTTGCTTTTCAAAAACAACCGGTCAAAATTCAAAGGTTTTCCATCTTTTCCTTCCATGCCAGCTGGATCCATGGCATCATCTCCATAGCAAAATTGGACTACACAACTACTAGCGTTTCTTACAGTGTTATCATAGTGGACAAACAAGTCCTCCAAAGCTTTTATTAATCTACGAGACATGTAACCAGTGTCAGCAGTTTTCACCTGCACAGCCACAAACCAGAGAGAGATTATAAATGGCTCCAACTTTCATTTTTGCCGAGTCAATGATTCTCCACCGTTTATGCTAAAAAAGGATTCTGTATTCATAACATGCTACTCTGTTACTTTAAGAAAAAATTGCATGAATAGTTTTGAGCACAACAAAGCATGGGCAAAATTCCATACAGTAACTCTGAATAGGCCAAATGACAAAGTGAAAAAGCATGAAGCCCTATGTGAACCATATTAAAAATTTTAGCTAGCTCTGATTAAAAGTATTATGCTGCTTGCAAGTCTATCTATTATCCCTAATGCTCCAAAAGTTGCAAGTTAAAATAGCATATAATATACAAACTAAAGATTTTAAACTATTAAAATGAAATAAGTACTTTCACTAGGGCATATTGTGAATATTAGATTCAGAATATGTACCCTACCGCAGTATCAACAAGCCCTTCTCGCCCTCCCATTGTATGGAAGAAAAACTCAGTAGCTGATAATCCACTATAAAAGGAATTGGCTACAAAACCTTTTGCCTGCATATGAGCAACATAACACACTTCAATGTAACTGATAGCAGAAACCCAAATTGCAACGTGGCATGAAATGAAATAACCACCAGCAGTAATTTATGAGTACTGCTGTGCTGTAAATAGAAGAGACAGCAATTGATGACAATAAGCAATAAGTTTTCAAAATCATGGTGAGCAAGATAATAGGTCTGACTTCAACTACATGCAAATTATAATCATTATCTCTCACTCTCTCTTGCTCTGTCAGTGGAGGGGTGTGTGTATCAACTCTGCAGAAATGCAACACAGTATGATCAGCTGGCCTTTTTTAGTATAGAGTCTTTTCACTTTCTTTGTATTGCATATGACACATGCAATTATTATCTATTGTTTTTTCTCTTATTCAGTGCTTCTCTTTAATATTTTTTATTCAAATTATTACTACACACCTATATGGTAGAATTTGTGTCCATTACCTAGCTTAAATTGCTGGTCAAACATAATAGTTTTCCACTATTCTTCAAATGACATTTGCTTATGCTGCACAATAATCTAATGATAAATCTTCTGGATAAACCTTGTCACTAAAGTAGAAAATAATACTCCGTACCAATTACCAAGTGATTGAACTACTTAGTGAAAGAAATCCTCAAAATTTTCCACTAGTTAGATAAAGAAGGGAGCAAAACAAAAAAAGTGAGCAAGCATAAAGAATTTACGTCGCTATTCTAGATATATAATGAAACTTTGACTCCTTTTCAAGTTATGGATGATAAAATCTGCAATCCAATAGGATGTGTGCCAATTGAGTCCTATATACCATACAATAAAAATTCAACAAGAGTACAGTGTAACTGAAAGTAAACATACTGCAGGGGTCTTTGCTTTTCTTGGGAAATGAGGAAGACTCCGTTCCATGAACCCATTGGGGGCTCGACGACCCCCAACTGACTGCTGACCAACACACGCAACCATTTGGCTGATATTTATAGGAGATCCTTTGGAGCCACACTGTGACATGATCAAGGGACTATTTCTCCAGTGCAGTGTTTGCATGCAAACCTGGGAAAAAGTGATGGAAAAACCATTAACACCTAATGATGAAATTAAATTATATTAAAAAAAAAATACTTTTTTATCTATAAAAATAGCAAAAGTTATTAACAAAAGATTCAGCGTCGCTACTCAAGAAACAAGAGGCATTTACCAGAGAAGCCCCGGAAACAACAGTCAAACGCAAAGAATCTCTGCTTTAGGAAAAGAAAAATGAATACCTTCCCTGCAGTATCTCGAATGCCATTCAATACACCAGTTATTAGAGCCTCCAATGTTTGAGCAGCATCACAACCAGCTTTGAGTTCTAGCTTTCCTTTATTGAAAGCCTCAATAAAATTATAACATTTTCTGTAGTTATCTGAAATTGTTTCATCTTTCTTTTTGATCAACTCCTCTTTTGGTTGGACATCATCAATGCCTATGGAGAACCCACGATTGCCTATCCATCGAGCACTGCATCCAATTAAGAAAACATGTACATTATGTGGGTAGAAGCAACCCAAACAATGGACGCAAAATACTATATCAGAATAACTGAGCTTACCACTGTAAACAGAAGTTATATTTTCACTATCCTCTATGATATATATTATTCAAATTTTCAAAACAAAAATGGTAAACATGAAAACCTGCTTGATGAAGAAAGCAGAACAACACAGAATGCTATCAAGCTAAAACCCTCCAATAAGGTTGAATGTAAATATTAGACACACTTCCAATTTCATAGCAAGTCCTCAAAAAACCAATTATAAATTTAAATGAAATCTGAATGACACTCTTCAAATTCCCTGGCATCAAGCACAGTGACAGGTAAGGTTTAATTAAAGGAGAAATATGAACAGTGACCTAGATGGCAACTTCTTCATAAAGTACCAAACAATCACGAGGATTCAATGAACAAAATTTTATCAGTGGATCCGTATTTAAATTTATCACTCTAATCTAAAACTGCTTAGTTACCACACAGATTAAAAAGGTTACAGGAACATGATATTAAATTATTAAAATAATCTGAAATTACAGCAGGTATATACAATATTAGAGAAAACGCGTACTTATCTTCCCACTGCACAATGCCAAGCAAATTCCTCCAGCCAAAAAAGAAAAAAAGAAGAAGAAAAAAAGAAAAGAAAAAAAGCAGGAATGAACCATGCAATATAAGATAATGAACTGACAAACCCAAATATCTAGCTATAAGAATTACTCCCTCCGGTCCTTTTTATAAGAAATAAATAACTCATTCAAAACAAATGCAGTTAAAATTACTTGAGATTCATAAATATGTCACTGATTCCATTTTCATTCCAAAACTGCCCACATTGAATGTTTGACCTTGTGGCGTGGTATTTAATGATACTAACCTAACCAAACTCCATAAATAAGGGTATAAAACGAATAATTCAATAAATACACCAAACAAGAGGTCATTGTTTCCTATATTCAGGACAAAATACATCCAAAAGTTTCTTACAAAAAGAACCTGAGGGAGTACCATAATAATGCCAACCATAAGCTAGATATTTACCTCAACTTAGCTAGACGGTTCATGCAAGAGGCTGCAGCATGGGCTTTATAGTCTCTGAGTAGCACTGAGAAAAGTCCATCCTTATTTCCATTTCCTGACATTTAAAAAAAAAAAAAAAAAAAAAAAAAAAAAAGGCATAAAGTTATTTGCAGTTTTTTCCAACAAAAAAAAAAAAAAAAAAAAAAAAAAAAAAACAAACCGAAAAAAGGCAAGCAAAAGGTTAAACAAAAAATTGAGAGGGAAAAATAGACTTACTATTTAATCTCCACTACAGGTGAGAAAGTAAAAATTAACATAAATGTTAAGCTTATAATAGAAAAACAGGTTAGTTGAACAGAAAACTCAGAAATATATTTTCCGCATTGAATCCAAATGTGGAACAATAAGAAGAAATATCTTGCTCTTAGTAGTATGTAATAGCAACATAATTGAAGACTGCAATACTTGATGCCAGCAATCTCTATTCAATTTCCATCTCATTTCTCATAAACAAGCTTTGTCTCCATGTCATTTTCTGCTTGTGTCCAAAAAGGCAGAATACCATGCCCAATGTCCCACTTCAAGTTTTGTGACTGACAAGTCAAAGCTGCCTTTTGTTCTAATCTGACTGTTGTTGACTTGTTATTAAAACTAAAGGTGCCAAAGGTTGATCTCATGCCTTTATTAACTATCAAAATTGCGGTTTTGAGAGGCAAGCAGAGAATAAAGTTCTTTGCATTTGGAGGTGTGCAGCCTTTGCTGGTTCGAGGTACCATTGGTTAGACTTAGAATACTATGCAACGGCTTCCAACCATAGATTTCTTCTGCCAACTTTTCTTCAGAATAGGTTTTTTTTTGTGGTGGGGGGGGGGGTTTAACGATCCCTAGAGGAACATCAAAGGGACTGGAATCCTTTTAAGATGATGCATTAGAATGCACTGATGATGATCTGAATTTAAATTGAGATGAAAACAAAACAGGTAGAGATTGGAGGGGAGGGGAGGGGAGGGGAGAGAACTTGGAATGACTAGTTGATAGATACAAGCTGATTTAGCATATTCTAAATTTAGTTTAATAATTTTCTGATCCACATGCTTATCATTATTTTAAGCAGCTGAAGACAGACTTTGAAAGTGGAAAAAAAAAGCCCTTATTCAGATATACATGCATAGCACATAACACCACCAAATTTATCACTTCAAAAGCAAAGAACATAAAAACTGACATATGAATTTGTACAAGTATAACTGAACAAATATCAGCATTTTGTAAGTGAAGAAAAAGGGATAAAAGAGTATAGAGCAACTGACCTAAAGTAACCTTTCCAAGTTGCCCAGATATCAACTCACTGTTGCGAAAATAAACAAACCCATCATTAGGACAGATTGTTTTTAACTCTCTTTTCCGGTCATCAAGCTTTGTGCTGTAGGTCTTCTCCTTAACAGTAAGACTTACATAGGTCCTCACATTTGCATGAGAGCGTATCAGAACACTAAATATCTGTTTCCCACTCCAAAGCTCTACTGGCTGCCAAGAAAAAATAATAATAATGTTCAAAACTAATATGCTGAATGAATTGGGCTTTGCAATGTTGGGAGAGATTTTGCTTCATTCTGTCATAAAAAATATAAATATTGTAGTGAAATAATAGAGAGAGAAAGATAGAGAAAATATACGCTCAAAATGAATGTCTTTATTCATATGCTCAATAGGGTATTTATACATCAGAGAGAAGACAAGAGAGTAATGACTCATTATGATGATTGATTCCCTAATCACTCATAATTCTTATAATCCCTTATTATAAGGGATACTAATTAATTATAATATATTTATCCTGATTTATTTCCTAACACTCCCCTCAAGTTGGAGCATAGATGTTGATCATGTCCAACTTGTTACAAGAAAACATAATATAAATAAATCCAAACAAAATAACTTCTTCTTCATGAGATCTTGAATCCACCAACAAGTTTGGATGTTCGGCCACATCCAAGAATAGTTCAACCAAATGTCACACTGAGGACATTCAAAAGAAACGATCCAACAACTTCACCAACTGTTCGAATAACAAAGAGTACCAAACCAAAGTAAAGGCTGCAGCAAACGGTGTCACAAGCGACCAAACAATACTCCAAACATCTCACAGAGACAAAGCAACAATGAACATCTCATAAGAGATGAACACCAAACGGTCTCACTAGGGACCAAATAATATCCAAACGTCTCAACAGAGACAAACACCAAAGAAACTCCTCACCAGAGGCAAAGAACAGACGGGCCACCCAAGGACCACCAAACTCCTCACCAGAGGACGCGAAGCATAGCAGATGCCAACGAAATTACCCAACCACAAGCATGGCATTCAAGACAAAATAGCACTTCACGAACGTGCTGGAAAACGTAACAAACGAAGAACCCAGCCACTAGAGACAAGTGAACGTGCACGAAACAAAATGCCATTGTGCTGAAATAGTAGAAACCCAGTCTCACAATGCAACCTTCGAAGCAAAGATCCGGCCTAATACATACCGGGAATAAAGGCTCATGTCGGAGAATGAAGCACGACCAGAAAATGTTATAACAACCAAACGACAACCATACAATGAGGTACACACTTTCTCTCCCCCTGTGAAGAGTGATGACATGGTTCATCGTTCACAAAACAACAGACAGAACAGTACCAAAAAGACAACAAATCAACACAAACGGAAAAGAAGGAGCACCACCAAAGGATAACCAAAAAATGGACGGAAACTGAAATGGCACAAACACACGCCAGAGTCGGGAGGCGAGCCACGCAGTACGGATGACAAGCGGCCACCAGAAAACTCAAATTGGCCAAGAACTAACCAAGCTCTAATACCATGTAGTGAAATAATAGAGAGAGAAAGATAGAGAAAATATACGCTCAAAATAAATGTCTTTATTCATATGCTCAATAGGATATTTATACATCAGAGAGAAGACAAGAGAGTAATGACTCATTATTATGATTGATTCCCTAATCACTCATAATTCTTATAATCCCTTATTATAAGGGATACTAATTAATTATAATATATTTATATTGATTTATTTCCTAACAAATATATAGAGAGGGAATGGTGAAAAGCATCCAATCTAAAATAACACTGAAAAGAAAAAAGTATCCTACTTGAAGGAAACACAAGTAACCAATGCAAAAACAAATAACAATGAAGAAAGTAAAACCACGTAAGCACTGAGTACTAAGGAGAAACCATGAAAACAACCTTGTCTTAAAGAACCTTAATGATAATAGTTTCCCCCTAAAAATCCAAGCATTCCGATTTCCGACTAAACCAAAACACTGAACAGCTTGCAAAGGTTAGGCAATAACAATAATATACACTCCTTACTTGAACCAAAATCACTGCACTCAACCAAGAGAAAAGGTTCCATTCTCTAGGGCTATAGCAACATTCACTAAAAACTCAAGAAAATCAATGTAACCGGCTGCTGGGTATCGTGAAAAATAAAAATAAAAAATTGTCCTTAACGCAAAACAAACCAACTAAGAGTGATAGGAACCAACAACCTTTATTAGTATTATATTTAATGTCTATTACTGTCTTATGTCAGTTATTTTAAGTTAATGTCAGTTATTTTAAGTTAATGTCAGTTTTATGTAAGAGTGGCTATTTGCAGTTAGTGTATTAGTCTATAAATACCAAACATGTACTCTATCAAAGATATGGATGAGTGAAATTATTATTGAGATGATTATCTCTTATCTTCCCCAAGAACTCAGATTTTGGTTCTAGTCTCTCCCCTCTCCTCTCTGACTAGAGTTTCAGATTCTGGCTGTAGCCTTTTCTCCTCTTATCCCTTTCTTGTCTTCTATCTTCCCTCTTCGTTTCTCTTCTAACTCCCTATTCATCTAGAATTAAAGATTCTGGTTCTAGATTTCCTCCTCTTCTCTCTCTTTCCCTTACCTGATTTCTATTTCTATTTTCCAGATTCTAACAAAGAGACAGTTTTATTAGGTTTGTATCCTATCAAGCATCACTATGACTTGAGCCCCAAGGAAACATTGGTCAAAAAAAGGGATTTTTCTTTCACTCTGTTTGGGAACTGAGAGAATAGGTAACCAAGCAGAAAAAGGATTAATAAGAGAATGCACTGGAAGAATCGGAGTTGCTAAGTTAATTAGGATTAAAGTTAACGGTGTCTATAAGAATCTTAGCTCATGGTGTCTATCTAGTTGACCAGGTATGTTAGGGATATTAGCATAATAACTGTCCCCTGCCTTTTCTGGTTTATTCCAGGAGAAAGAAAATAAAGATATAGGATAAGTTAGAGTAGTTATAGACAGTTTAAATTAGTTATTGTGAGTTATGTGTTTAGTTATTGTATATTATCTGTTTAAGGGTAGTTTTATAGGCAGTTAGGAAAGTAACACTCTTCATATACTTGTAATCTATTTTCTAGAGATATGAATGAAGATATGATATTTCAGAATTGTGTTGTGTTGACTGGAGTTAGATTCTGACTCTAGATTGTCTTATATTTCCCTTTCCTAATCCCTAAATTCTTCTAATCCTATCAAGGTATGCCAAATCTGTCAAGAGCAAAGTAATTCCAGTTTAAAGGCTTCTCTGTCAGCAACATTTTGAAAAACTGGAAATTTCCACAAATGTAGGTAGAAATTAAGAAAGCACCTTCCAATGTCCCATAGTCCACAAATGTAGGTACATGTATAAAGCCTATTAAATAACAAAAGTTCATATAATAGAGGCAGACGTAGATAAATAAACGTGCTACTGTTTTTACCCACACAGAGACTAGTAAGCTTCAACTCTCACCTTTATAATTGCTGGAGTTGGCAGATCGACAATATCCATGGCATCACCCATGTACGAGCAAATAAGTGCACAAGCAGAACGATCATAAAACGTATCTTTTCTTGTTATCAAAAATGAGGAAGTTAAGAAGTCTTGAGTAGAGGCAACCAGAATTTCTCCATTCTTTGGTGTGCATAAATTGTTTGGCACCTGTAGTAACAAGGTCTTAGCGATATCCACATACAATTATTTATAACCAAAAACAAAAGAGTAAAATGCCCCTTAAACTTTATATTTTTAGCACCATTAATACAAAGATTAGAAGGGGAACCAGAAAGATTAAAAAATCGTAACGGTTCTTTGTTCAATCAAGTATTAAGGGAGTAAATATGCCAAGACTACATTATGCCTTATAAAGGAAACCCAAACAAATTTGAGCAAACCAAACCTCAGCACAATCTTTAACTCATCTATAAATACAACAGAATGAATGAATGAATAATAATAATAATAAAGGGTTGG
Organism: Acacia acuminata; assembly: GCA_019022655.1. Taxonomy (NCBI): domain Eukaryota; kingdom Viridiplantae; phylum Streptophyta; class Magnoliopsida; order Fabales; family Fabaceae; genus Acacia; species Acacia acuminata. The sequence goes on along the minus strand of JAFJYI010000077.1, from coordinate 1,062,983 downwards.
AGGTGATCTTTTTAGGGTGGCCCCTTGTGAATTTACAAAGGGATTGAAAATTGTAGAGCAGATAAGTCTGCATTTCTTGGCTTAGGGAGGACTTCTCGTCCTTGACTCTGATTTTTCTACTCTTCCCTTTAATAATTACATCAATAAATAAAAAAGTAAAACATAGCTTTTTTGGTAGGGCGTGTACCCCTCATCCCCACCCGTTTAACCTGTCGAGGTTTTACCACATTTTGTTGACCATATTTACATGATAACAAAGCATCATAAAGAAGAAAATGCAAACAGAACAAACAGGAGTAACTTGATGTTTAACCAAACCAAACAAACTAGAACCAAAAGTATCATAGATAGTTAACTTCCAGTCCTCTATGATAACAGGATCTATTGAGCTTACCCCCATCAATAAAATAGCCTCTGTCCGTGCCTCCTCAGTTTGCGGGACATGTAAATTCATCTCATCACCATCAAAGTCAGCATTATATGGGTTGCAGACTGATTCATTGAATCTCAGAGTTCTCCAAGGCATAACTCTAGCCTGCATGGGCAAATTAAGATTGATGCAATAAGAATCAGATTTTACACAGTGAATCATTGTAGAGTTTAGTGAATTACCCTGTGACACATGATAGACATCCGATGCAAGCTTGGTTGTCTATTGAAAAGAACTATGTCTCCATCTTCCAAATGACGATCAACAATATCACCATACCTCAATTCATCAGCAAGGCGCTTCCGAAATGAAACTTTTAAGGACCTGCAACAGAATGCAATTGGTTATAATTTTTTTCACAAAAGCTTGTAACTACTGACACTAATTTAGTGGCAAGAGAATGGTGCATGTGTGTGTGTGTAAATGAAACACAATGGCAATTATGAACCTTGATGTGCCACCAGCATGTCTAAGCAACCTTGCACCAGGATACTTATCAGGGCCATTTCTCACACACTGTCTCAACTTCTCAATGTTGTGAGGGGAAACACACTCAGGAAAAGTCAATATACGAGCCATATGGATTGGTATTGCGACCTGAAACAAATCAATGTCAAGAAATAATCATAAATGACATGTATCAAGAACGTTAAAAAAAGTTGGAAGACAAAAATGGAAATTCCCTGTATTATTGCTTTCATAGCTATAAATCATGTTTCCATTCCACCAGCATCACCTCTCTCTTTTTCATTGAACATTGCCATGATTTACAAAGAATAAATAGTAGTTGAACTCTTTTAGTGTTATGACTTATGCTTTATGTCCCAAGAATTTGTCAAAACGTATAAATGGTAACAAGGCTGGTTAAGCTTTGCCAAGATAACTGACCTCAGAAATTTTCAGATTAGGATCCGGTGAAATGACCGTCCTGCCAGTAAACTCAACACGTTTCCCTGATAAGTTTCCACGAAAACGCCCCTGCTTTCCTTTAAGGCGTTGAACAAAGCCAGCCAATGGCTTGGCGCGTTGCATATTAAACGGAATGCCACGCACATCACTATTTATGAATTGAGCAGCCTCAACTTGAAGTATTTCCCAGCCATCCTAAGCCAATATCCACAGAATGACATTACATTCAGAAACCCTACGAAAACTTCTCATGCCACAAGAACAGGCTAAAGGGGAGCTATCAATGTATTAAAATTCAGGAGAAAACGAGTTAGCCTTCAAACACCATATAAGTCTTCACAAATTTTACCACAACTGGATACATTTTCTCATTTCTCATCCATTGTATAGAATTTGAGAAATAAGCTGCAAAGTTCACAGACTGTGGATAGTGCGGCTTATTATAGACTTTATAATTTATATTGATATACATTAATATTGATGATTAATGAACTCAAGAAATATCAATCACCCAAAAAAGGGTCCAACTGAACAATAGAGTGTCGTAGTATACCAGAAGTCTAAAAACAAGAAAACCATAAAGTCTAAATAAGGTGCTTTTTTTGATAAAGTACATAAGTACGTATGATGACAAAAACAAAACGGAAAAAGTCTCCTTTATCTGTATTAACCATTAATATTACCAAAAAAGATCACAATATTGAATTATATCAACTTATGTTTGACGCGGAAATATCACCACTGAAAAAGTTTCACTATACCAAAGATTTGAATGCCCCACTAGCTTCCTGCAACTCATGGCGAAGGTTTGCATTTGCTTGAATTATTTGCCTTAGCCTCTCTGTTGCATCATTTTCATTGCTACCACAAACATAGGAGAAAAACTATAAGCATTGGTGAACCGCTGAACTATACCATAAGTGAATAGTTACGCTACCAAAGACTTAAACTACACACAAACCAGCACATGTATGCTGACATTACCTCTGGGAACCATCCATTATAACGGAAGGTCGAATAGCTATGGGTGGCACAGCCATGTTCGTTGTAATGAATTTCTCGGGTCTGTCTGCAAGATCAAGTAATTCACAGTCCTACAACAAAATGTGGCTAAGAAATTTAACTTGAGACATAAATAAATACAAATCGTTCAATCATGTCATCTTTAAACTCCGCCTATGTTTATAGCAAATCCCAAGCCTGGGTAAAAGAGAAGGGTTGTGTTAAGCCCCGAAAGCCAACATAAAACCCTGTCGAATCTTTTATGAACATGGATCAACAAAGAAATTGTGCTAATGCTAGGTCGTTGCCTGTAAGGAACACGTTGTATGGCTCGAGTATAGTGAGAAGTGAGCAAGAGCTGCTGCATCATCTCCTGGACGTAGTGTTAAATGAGCAAGGCCTACCGCCCTCTTCTGAACAGAGATGGCTAAAGGAGCTAGCTCATGCGAGCAAGATCGGATTTGGCACTTGGAACATTAGGACTTTGAATGACAAAACTTGGGCGGCGGTAGGCATAATGAATGATCGAAAGATTAATATCTTGTGCCTCCAGGAAACTTTTGGTCAGGAGAAAGGTCTCTGGAAATTAATGGTTTTAAGCTCTCGTACATAGGAAAGGTCAATGGAAGGAATGGTGTTGGTATCATCGTTGATAATGAATGGAGGAAGAATGTGGTGGAAGTTAAGAGGATTGAGGATAGAATCATTTCCTTAAGTATGATTTTTGAAAGGATACTATAAACATTATCAGTGCATATGCACCTCAAGTAGGAGCAGAAGCACATCTTAAGGAAAAATTTTGGGAGGATATGGAGGGCTAATTCAGAGTATTCCACTAACTAAAAAGAATGATTTTTTATTGGAGAAGACTTTTATTGGAGATCTTAATGGACATGTTGGTAAGGAGGCACGACCTCATGCAAGGGCTCATGGTGATTTTGGATTTAGGGTGCTCAATAATAAAGGTCAATCTATTATTGGTTTCTCCCTCGCATATAACCTTAAGATTGTCAACACTTGCTTTAAGAAGCGGCAGGAGCATTTAATAACATACAAGAGTGAAACCACTAGGACACAAATTGACTTCTTTTTTGCAAGGAATCCTGATAGAAGACTTTGTACTAACTGCAAAGTGATCCCTAGGGATGCGTGACAGCACAACATAGGGTTTTGGTCCTTGATGTTTAATATTAAGTGTGTAAAACAAAAGCGCAAGCAAGTTTTAAATCCAAGGGTCAGGTGGTGGCAATTAAAGGGAGAGAAGCGGGAGATTTTTAAGAGAACTCTTTTGGAGGAGGGGGAGTGGGAGTTAGAAGGAAATGCCAATATCATGTGAGAGAATATGTCTAAAAAGGCTCAACAAGCTTTGTTGTTGTTGTTGGATGCATGTCATCTTTAAGAATACAACACTAACCATCCACTTTCCTAAAGGAAAGGGGGAAAAAATAAAAAACAACCAAAAAATTTAACTTAATTATAAACCCAGACCTCATCAAGCATTCTTTTGAAGAGGGAAAGAACTCTGTGAGGGTTTAGAACATAAGTAGTCGAGTTGGTGGAAGCAGACTCTCTAGTAGAAACTGCTGACTTTAAATCTTTCTCAATGCCATCAATACATTTTGAAGTATCATGAATAATGCCTAGATTAGACACAAGCTTCTTCACTGGACCTGTATACAAATGTGAAGCTTTGTTAGCTACTTGCTCATTGCTTAATGCTTCAAAAACTGCAAGCAGAGTTAGTGAGATACCTAAAAGAATGCAATGTTCACAAAATTTCATCATTTGAAAGAACAAGAGGAAAAAATCACTGTCTTTATTTATTATAAACAAAACCCAGAAAAAATGGGGGCCCATAAACGTAGGTTATAAAGTTATTGGGTGGTAATAATCTAAATAATCCAGTCCATGATGCCTGTAAAAGATTTTAAGATTCACCGGGCTCATAAACAACAGGCTCTGAATTTATGGGACCAATTATGTTTTAACCACAATTAGAGGATTTAAAACACCATAATACAACCTTCAAGCATAATAAAATTATCGAAACACATGAAAAGGGTTCAAACCATTGATAAATCCACATCTTGGACACTTCACTGTTTTGCTACTTGTCATGGCACTACATTTATCAATAAGACTTTTAGCTATTGCAATCTTCCTCAAAGGCTCTATTTTGGGGCTTCTCATCTTCTTCAAGCGTTCTTTACAAGAATTTTCATCAAGAAGTATACGAGCACAGCCCTGTAGAGAAATCACCGGATATTTAGACACAATTCAAGAATAGTCATAATCAAGAAGATCAAAATTCAAGACTACTAGGTACGAGAGAGCATGCTATGATCAACCCTAAAATTTATGTCAAATGAAAAAAGGAGAAAGAATGATTTATTAAAAGAGAATGAATTTGTTGATTTGTATGGCATGCACATTTGAAAATGAATATTTGAAGGATGAGATCAATTTTGAGGGGGGAATTGCTTTTCTTGCAGGGGGAAGTTTTTGCACCAAAAAGGATTAAATTAATCACGCTGAAATTACAATTCAGCAGACAGGAAAATATTTGAGAGTTGAGACTATGGATATAAATATTGGAGATCTAACACCTGCATAAATGAATACTCTTCAAAAAGCTCAGGCCCCAAGCATACAATTGCAAGACATTCAAAACAGCATGTTAATGAAAAATGAAAATAAGAAGAGAAGAGAAAAGGAGAGTAGACATGAAACATTTAAACTACCATACCTTACAAATGCACTTCAATATTTGCAAAATTTTTTCTTTATACCCAACATTGAAAACTGGAAGAGCAAGGTTTAAGTATCCGTAGTGCCCTGGACAGTCAACAAAACTCCCATGGCATGTTGCACACGTGCAACTCTTATTAGCAGGACCCTGAATAGGATGAAAATAAGCATTCCGTACTTTGGAAACCATAGACTTTTTAAAGAGATATCATCAAGCAGAATGGAGGTTTGTAAAATTAGTTGTCCTTCAACCTCATAAGCGGTCAATCTAAATTAGAAAAAGATAATACTCCCTCCGCTTCTTAATGTAAGACATATTTGGGGAGTTAATCTAAGTCCTAAATATAAGACATAATTTTCATATTTGTCAATTTTTTCCTAATTTATCCCTATTGATGCTCCCTCACCAATAATCAAGGAGGAGAGCGAAGAAAGGAATTGAGGAAGATAATTAGAGTGTTTTAGAAAATACGTGTCATCTTAACTAATTTAAATAACTTCCTTAATATAATCAAACTAGGTAAATATGTCTTATATAAAGGACCGGAGGAAGTAATAAAGGGAAAAAAAGACCTCTAAGTTTGATGCCAATTGGAAGCTCTTCTTTCATGCATAGAAGACTTCTTAATTCAATAAATCTGCCGAATGGATGTTTCAGTTGGTGGTCACCAAACAAAATTTAAGAAAATGTGGAAGATGAGTGCAAAAAAGTAGAAAATTTGTTTTTATGGAGACATTATTTCCAAGTAACATACTAGCAAGTAACACATTCTGCTTAATTTTATGTGAAACTTATCCAATAAGTTGATTCATCTCGTCATAAAGTCAATAACAGAAAACAATGTCCCATTACCATGTGTTACATTCAGTATAACATTCTAAAATCTTTGAGACGCTACATATATTGTAATCAAGCACTTAAACAGAAGCAGGTTGCTATGAGTCCTAGAACATAATTAATTGAGGCTTATGATGTTAGAATCTGGAAAATAGAAATAGAGGAAAGGGGAAGAGAGAAGAGAGAGAGTAAAGAAGAAGGGGATCTCTAGAATCAAAATCTGTAATCCTAGATATTCTATGAATAGAGAGTCAGAAGAGAAAAGAGGAGAGGAGGGAAGAGTAGAGGGATGAGAGAAAAAGGGAGAGACTAAAACCAAAATCTGAGTTCTAGGGAAACAGAGGAGAGACTTATCTGAACAAAAACTTCACTCATTCATATCCTTTTGGCAGAATACATATATAATAGTTATAGCCTGGCACATAAACTGAAAATAACTACCTTGTCTTATCCATATAAAACTGAAAATAATGTAACCAGCACTTGATACTTGTGGGAGACACATAATAAAACATAAAACACAATTAACATAAACTAGTAAAGGCCACTAGGTTCCTATTATATGATCACATGCAGACATTGCAAAGCATGATATGCACAGATGTCAGAACTATAAACATTGAACAAAACTGACATAAACCCCTAAAGGCACACAGAAAAGGACTGGAACCAGGACAGAGTACCATGTGGGGATCCAACAAGCCATTCTCAATTGGCTTTCTTCTCTCGTCATAGTATGAACCTTTTGCAACTTGAACCTCAGCAATTCTACTGATCTCCGAGTCTGATAACGCAGTGAATTGCATGCTCTTGCTGCAAGAAACAACAATAAATCCTTAAGCTAAAAGTCCGTTTACACTAACAAGTAGCAGGATTCAATCAAGACTAGCTACAACATGTAAAATCTCTCACATTCTGCGCGGTCCAACATCCTCAATATATGGTTCCTTTGTGAACGTTAGGCCTTCAGCTCGTGCTCTATACATCTTTCTCCTGCAATTGCAGAAAAGAACATGGAAAGGGTTTAGCGTAGCCTAATGGGCACTCATCAAACACGATTTTTAACAGAATCCCCATTTATAACCCTGCTGACATAAAGGAAACTTGAATAAAAACAAAAGGTTATCGCTAGATACTTTTTTTCTTGTATGAATAATGTCAAACACTTGGGAGGCGCCCATCTAAGGAGCCTCCATTCAATATTTTGCCAATGACCGTCTGATAAATAACTGTAATAACAGTTTATAAAGTTGTTAGAAGGGTAGTTAGTATGTAGCCGTTAGTAAATTAGTCATTGAGTTAGGCTCTTACATGGTTACTCCTAATGACCCCTGCCTTATAAATAGGCATACCGCTATTGTAACTCTTAGACTTGTGATTGATATGGAATAACATGGTGCCTATATAATTTCTTTCAGTCTCTCTCATATTTCCTCTTGATCTCTCTGTCTTCTTCTTCTTCAACCCCTCTCTTTCTTCCATACAGAATTACAATTCTGTAACACCATCCAACTCTAATGGTAAAATAATTAAGAGTTGATATTTAAAGGGGGAGAGACTTCACTTAGAAATTTTCCATAGTATGAACTGTATTACAATAGTTAAAAAAGTCTACAGAGCAATGATTTCTCATTTGTTGGAGGGTGGGGTGTTTAAAGTCACGGAAACACAAAACTGAATCACAGCCCTAAAGCTATAGGACAAAACACTATATTCTGGGAAAAAAAAAATTAAAATCTGCCAGCAAAACACAAATTGAAAGTCCAATTTCAAGCTCGAAATGCATACCAAACACCACAGTGAGGAATGCAGAAGCAAGAAATGATAGCTTCAAAATCCAGATGACTCACTGTTCTACATAAAATTCCAAAGCTTAATAGAATGGCAGTAGAAAACAAGGCACGAAGCTTCCAAAGATGAGTTATGACCAGAGGCTTCTGAGGGGCCAAAAAGAAAGCCCAAATGTTTTGCCTCAATTTTTTGTGGAGTAATTTAGAAGCACGCAAGTGGGACTTTGAAGTTGAGTAGGGCAGGCCTCATGAGGGATACAAGAATAATTTCAACTCCAGTAAAAATACTCTTTACTTCAAAATAATACTCACATAAAAGAGAACACAATACGAGTATCCATTCAGATGTTGTTCCACACATGAAATAATGACAATAACATTTACTAGCCTCCATCTCGTTATTAATCCTAGATTGTTCCACACAAAAAGAAACTGTACTTATTAGCACTGCAAAACTAATGTCAAAAAAATTCAAACTCCTGAACTTGAATGTTTTAGCCAAAGAACTTCAAAGCTTGATTAATAGAAATTGAACATAGTTGTGTGAAAATATAATCATTGCACAAATACTGGCCGCATTGTTTGCTCGTCTGTTCGAAATCTATTAGAAACCAATCATCCCTTCCACATATTATAGAATTATCAACTATTCAATGAAGTTATATAGCCAAGTTACTGCTGTTTGCGTTCAGGCCTGGTGTTCGAGGCAGGTTCAATCAAATTAGTATCCTTATAACCTTGTGAAAGAACACTCTCGTTAAAAAAAAATTAGTGATTGATTTATTTTTCCCGTACGTTATCTCTTTGCGTTAAACAGTAGTCGTGTTGAGTACAAGAAGAAGAACAAGAGTTGAGAACAATCAATAATATTTTCACTGAGCATCCTGTAAAAGAAGACAGCTATGGGAAGATGTGAGGTATTAGGACCCCCTAACCGCATTCCTCCACGGAATTTTAATAATCAAATATATCAAAAGCCCCCACTTAACCAATCGAAAAGAAGGAAAATCAACGGTGGTATCCAACATTTTCTTTTCGGGGGAAGGGATCACCTTATCTAGTCGAAGCAGCGACAGTGGCGGTTGGCGGCGGCTGTGTTCGGCGATGTTGTCAGCGACCCACGGTGGCGAGGAGAGTGAGGAAGAAAGTACCTGAAGAGTATATCAGCGGAGAGGGAAGAAGTAAGCCAAGCCTAAAGAGTATAGTCTGAGTCAAGCGAGCGAAACGTGCTGTGAGTGCCGTATAAAAATCCACACTGGAAAGCGGGAGCTCAAGCCACGGCGGGAGAACCTGGGAAAATGCTTTTGGGACGATCAGCGTAACATGCGCCACTCGGATTCGAATCTCCTCCCGTGACGTCTAGGCAGTGGCTGGTAAGTGAGGAAGGAATGAGGGCGCGTCTCGCAGGGGCGGGAGATAACAGTACTCGCAGATTATTTGGTCTTTTTTATAAAAAAAATTTCTTATTTTCAATAAGCATTAATTATTTGTTTTTATGTCTATCCATAATTAATAAGAGTAGTGTGTGAGAGTAATAATTAATATAATATTAGAGTTTAGTACAATTAGTTGGGGTAATTTGAAGTTACTTAAATTATAGGACTTTAACTGTTTTTATTGGTTTGTGAGAAAAGTTAGTTGGTGCCTTACAATAAAAAGACCCAGGAGGGAGTAAGAATTAGGGAAAATTACGCGTGGGTCCCAAGGAAGAGAATTTATCACAATAAAGTCCCTTGAAATCATGAAATTAGGTACTTCTGTGTAATTATTTGTGAATGTTAAATTACCAATCTGACATTCCCTCTTCCAATTCCACTCTCGCTTCATTCTCCTTCTTCCTTCTCCTCTCTCTTTCCTCTCTCCCTTTTTCTTCTCTCTCTTCCAATATTTATTCCAGTAAGAATTTAGATACAACTTCTTTAGACGCAAGAGCTCCTTCTAGCAACTCAAACACCTTGAAGCCTTCGGCGAGAACAAGTAAGGATCCGTATTGAAGATATCGGCAACTCGCCCAGCCTTGGCTGCCTTCGACGACCTCGCCTCGGGCAAAGTTGACTCGTTCGTGGAAGAAGGCTTAATCGCAGAGAGTTGAAGCGGTACGAGCTTCCCATCGGAGAAGAGCTCATCAACCGGGAGCATGGTGACTGGATCTTTAAGCCGAAACTCCAAATCTCTCGCCAAAGGTTCGGATCTTACTTTTCTGGCGGATCCAAAGGCTTCTCCACGGAATCTTTGATATCACTCCATGAATCTTCGACGAGTCACCACCTTCGCATGATCACGGCTGTAAACCTGGATTTTTTTTTTTTTATTTCTCACATCCAGAAGCTATTTACAACAACAAATGCTATATTTACAACAGAAAAAACATATATTCACAACATCTTCTGAGAATTTTGACAGCTATATAAGGCTAGCTTAAGAAGTGAATATCATTTCAAAATATTAAGTTGTATGAGTAAGTGACTATTTGCACCTACTCATTGAACTTAATATCTGGACTTGAGAATAATTTAACATATTGTTGTAAATATAGCATTTGTTGTTGTAAATAGCCTTTGGATGTGAGAAATGAAAAAAAAAATCGGTTTTCAAAAGTTGTTATAAATATATGCTTTTTTCATTGTAAATATAGTATTTGTTGTTGTAAATAGTCTCTGGACGTGAGAAATAAAAAAATCTAGGTTTTCAAAGGTTATTGCAAATATATGTTTTTTCTGTTGTAAATAACCTCTGGACGTGATAAATGAAAAAAAAATCCTGGTTTTTAAAGGTTGTTGTAAATAGATGTTTTTTCTGCTGTAAATATAGTATTTGTTGTTGTAAATACCTCTGGACGTGAGAAATGAAAAAAAAAAAATCCAGGTTTTCAAAGGTTGTTGTAAATATATATTTTTTCTGTTGTAAATATAACATTTGTTGTTGTAAATAGCCTCTGGACTTGAGAAATGAAAATAATTACACAGAAGTCCAAAATGATAATTTAACATTCACAAATAATTACACAGAAGTCCCTAGACTTCTGTATAATTTCATGATTTCAATGAACTTTATTGTGATAGATTCTCTTCCTTGGGACCTGCACGTAATTTTCCCTAAGAATTATATGTACATGGAGGGACTTAAATTATTGATATTTAAATAATAAATTGGCCACAAAAACATTTTTTATTTGATTTAGGGTTTGCTCATATTCAAATATAATACCACATATCAACTAATTTATTGGTTGGTGATTGGCCATAAAAATTCGTTTGTATATAATTATTCTCTTAGAGTATAGTCGATAATAAAGGTTGAGCCCACAGCCCAACTCGCCTACCCCATAAAAATTTCAAGAGTTGGTTAAAAAAAATGGATCCATTTTGATAAGGTCTTTTTTTACTTAAACCGGCATTAAACTTGCCTATGACAGGGGTAGCCGGTATTCATTTTTTATTTTTAAAATTATGAAATTCTAACACAAGACAAATACTTTCCCCTAATTCCCTAACCTTGTGTTGATTGTGTTGAATGATTATTGACGGTGTTGAATGTTAATCATAGATTTGAAATTTATATTTAGTTGGTAATGGGTTGGATTGTGATGTTTGTTTAACTTGTAATGTTTAAAACTTTGAATTTGATATTTTATGTTCACTCTATGTTTTTGTAATGTATTTTTGTAATTTTGGTTTGATGAAAAATATTTTTTTCATCCTATATTAGATAATAACCTAATAAGTAATTAAAAAATATCATTATGTTGCTTAATGAAATATGGAAAAGAAAAATGCAAAAAAAAAAAAAATAGTTTTAAAAATAAATGAAACTGGGTTGGGTGGGCTATAGCTTGCAACCCAGAGATTTTGGGTTGGATCGGCTAAATTCCAATATATTTTGGCCTGTCCAACTGTCAATCTGCAACTAGCCAACTTGTATTACCAGCTCTCACATTCAAACCATAAATAAATACCCCCTCGTCTTTGGGTTTAACTGGTGTGGGGATCAGTTTTCCTCACCTTAAAGGAGGGAGTTTGATCCCTGCGTTGGTCAATGGCCAGGGTAGATTTTAGCCTGTCTAGGAAGCGGTAACGCTTAGGGTAGAGGTGGAGGCATGTGTCTTCTCGGCCAATCTCTCCATGACGGGCCCAAACGCCCTCTCGCTTTCTTGATCATGTGGTGTGGTAACCACTTTCCTAAAATTTATGTATAAAAAAAAAAAAAAAAACCATAAATAAATCTCTCCCTCCGTGATTAATGAAGTGGGGAGGGTAAAAAGGCGTGGTTTATACGGAAAGGAGAGGGGTAATGACCCGTTTAGCACAATTGAAGAGTTTTTTTTATAGAAATGGAGGTGGGATTGGAATTTGGAAGTAGAACTAGAACTGGAAGTGGGTTTTAACTTTTAAAACATGTTTAGTAGGCCTGTGGGAGTGAAATATAACTTTCAATTAAAATATGTATTTACAATGTGAAAATACTAAAATTCCCTCTAACAAAAAAAAAGAGGAAAAATTATAATAAAGGACTTAAGAAAAATAATATCTATTAGGAAGGATTATAAAAATGGTAATTATTTTGAAGGACCAAAAATTAAAATATTAAAATAAAAAGAATAAATTGTCCTTAATTGTTTTCTTATTTACATTGTTTAACTTACCACCAGATTTTGAAATCATACGATAATTTTTCTTAGCCTCCCCTCACACTCTTCTTCCTGAGTTTGTATGTTCGAGAGGTAATGCAGATGCATCATGAAGCTATCCACACATATATATATACCTTATTGATTTATTGAAGGATCGTCTAAACTTCAAAAAATTGAATACGTTAATTTTGGAGGGGAAAAGCACAAAATATGAAATCTGGAACTTGATATATAGATATCACTATTATATTACTACATGGAAGTTTTACGATCCTTCTTGTTCGAAAATTGACACTTCATAAATTTGAAGAATTTAGATCCATGAAATTAAGGTGAAAAGCATAAGGGGATTGGGGGTTTAAATCAATTAACACCTTATTCAACTCAAACCATCTTTGGACCAGACGAATCTCTAATGGTCCTTTTTTTTCAGAGCTCCTACGAATTCGGATGGCTGGTTTGGTGCTTCAAACGATTTCCCACTATAAATCCTTTTATCCAACTTGAACTTCGCCATAGAAGGTAATGACAAGTGTCCTGTATCAGATTTCTGGTCATCTTCATCTCTACCTCCTCCTCCTTTACATCCAGATAATATTGTAATGGTAGAAAAAGTCGATCGGGTTATATGATCAGGGAATTACGAGCCGAAGGCCAGGATTCAATATCTGCCTATTATCCGCAATAGTCCAAATTTGTTCGCAAATAAAACAATTGCAGGATTTCAAATAATGACTACCTACAATTTATTTTTCGGCCCCAACAAGTGACATCAAATGAAATGAGAACACTTTTCTGATCAAACTCGGCCTTTAATGTGCAACGGGAGGGTTTCAGTGACCATATTTCGCACAGTCGTTTATTGTATGATTTCAAATTTTGGTGGTAAGTTAAATAATGCACATAAAAAGTAAATAAGGAGAATTTAATCTTTCTATTGTAATGTTTTAATTTCTGGCCTTTCAAAATAATTACTATATTTATGGTCATTCTTAATAAATATTATTTTTCTTAGGTTTTTTCTTATAATTTTCCCCAAAAAAAAAAATCTCTTCCACCTCCAGCTATCCAAAACACCACCCACCACTTTTGTTTAACCACCACCGTCACTGGAAACACAACCCATCGAACGCCTTTCATAGCGACAATACCATAAGCAATACTAGATCCCCATTTGAAAATCGAAGGCACCAGCCAGAGAAATCAACGAAATTGAAATTAAAAAAAAATATATCAAAAGCTTGAACCAGAGAAATTGGAAATCAAAATTGAAGCAGAGGTAGACAACGTCAGATCCAAAGTCGAAAAAAAGTTGAGTGCTCGGATCTAAAGTCGGCGGCGACGAGGCTTGATAGAGAGGACCGTAGCATTTTAGAAGGAGCTCGGTGTCACAGATCTAAGTACTTCTTTGCCGTCTCCTTCGGCTATTGTCCTCCATTACCTTCATCTACCATCGTCTGCTGCCATCCTTGTTTTTTTTTTCCTTACAGAGAGGGTGATGGGTGAAATGGTCAAAGTAGAGACTTCCATTCCATGGAAGTGATACCAGTTCCTTGTGGGGGCTGATGGAAGTCACTCCCTTCATTTTTTATGGAAGTCACTTCCCTATGAAGAGTCATCACTCATACCAAACACACAAGATTCCACTCCCACTTCCACCTCCCCACTTCCATGCTACCAAAACAAACGTGGCATAAGAGTTTTCAATAATTCTTTATTATACCTGGTTAGAGGAAATGAGCCGGAAAAAAATGAATTTTATTATTCCAACGATATCAAACTTTTATCTTAAGTCTATATTAACTACTCCCCCATTTCTAATTATATGATAAAATTTGTTGTGCAATTTATACTATAAACTTTGTCATATAATTTGAACTAGAGGTGGTATTAAGTATGACATTACAAGTTCAAAATTTTTATGAATATAATAGGTGCATGAATTGTGACAATAAAAAAAGAGAAAATAATAAATTTATTAATAAATTCTTATCAAATTTTAATTTTTTTTTTTAAAAAAATAGCTAGAGTATAATTTTCATCTAATATATTATATTTTATATATTATTTTTCAATAAAGTTACTCGATATTTATTCAGTGAGATTTGATCGTTATCAGTGATAAACCTTTCAACACACTTCATTTATACAGATTTTATATATTATTTGTTATAAATTTTTTATCAATAGATTTTTTCAAAAAAATTATTTGTTCAATTTTACATTTTAAGTTGACCGGGCAATATTGGAGCCAGAGGGAGGAGGGTAGCAGAAGTATACACAAATAGAAAAGGCGTGATTAACCAAAATTCAAGTTAGAATGGGCCAGGAGATAAAAGAAAATGTTTTATCACAAGTTTAACTCCATCATACAAAGATTGATTATTTTTTAAACTTAAAAAATACAAAGAAGTGTTTTGCTTGCCCGTACGTCCAGTCTATAATTTATTATTGGGATATAGCAGTACAAAATTAAATCTTCTGCACTAACATCTAAAACTTGTTTAATTTGTCATCATAAAGCTTTAGTACCGATTACAATCACATAAAGTTACAATTATTGAACTCGAACTTGTCACGAAATAGGTTTGAATTATCATCAACTTAAATGTTAGTAGTGAGAAAGGTTTGTGACTGAATCTCGTAACTAAAGTTGAATTTTTTGGAATCATCGGCCGACCAAATGAAGATACCATGAAGCTCATGGTGACGTGAAATTTCAGTACATGCTTCAAAAAAGCCATATTCCGGTTTTAAGCCACCACTATCATCTGCACCAAAACTCGCCAACACTTTCCCTCCTGTGTAATTTTTCACTTGCCTCTCAAAGTGTCCCATAAATTCAGGTATGGTCGTTCTATTGGAATATGCATAGAATTTAAAGTTGACGTAGTCTATGACATGCCCATATTTTCTCCACAAAGCCAGGTAATGAGACTGAACTGGCTCATCATCGTACGGTGCTATAGAAGCAAACGACACAATCCTACTCTGTTTCAGATAACATATAAGCTTCCCTATACAGTCAGCAAAGGTATCAGGATCTGCGTCGAAATGTTCATAGTCAATATCGATTCCGTCAAGGTGGTGGGACTGGGCTAGCTGAGTGATAGAATGTATTGCATTCCCGAGCCACGAATTAACCGATGTGGGCTTAAAGAACACTTTATAGCCAGCTTTGGTGTCGCCTCCAAGGCTCAAAGCTACTTTAACGTTGGGGAAGAGGGACTTCATGGAAGAGACATGAGAAGGGCTGAGATTTTTGTGTCCCAGTAGGGTTTAAAATCACCATTGGTAGGGTTTGGAGGTGAGGTTGAGTTAGTGTAATCAATGGCGAATGAGAGAATGAAGTGGAATTCCACATTGGGATTTATGGGCACATCGGAGAACGTGAGGCTTTTGCCTTGGGCTCCTATGTATTCTCTGAACAGTTTGGGCTCTGTTGCTGCTAGCACCGACGTGATTCCAGCCAAGAGAAGGTGAAACATAACAAAATTGAAGAGGCTGATGATCGGTGAACTCATGATTATTGTATTGGTGGGTGAGGATTTGTGTTGTGTTTAAGGTTTATTTATGCAAGTGAAGAGTCGAAGCATTCATCTTTTTGCAGACGTCGGTTTTGATTATGGGGGAATCATAGTGCAGGCAGAGCCAACAATGGTTAACTTCTTTGAAACTTGACATTAAACTCATTTTATGTTTTCCGGTGATTACAATGGTATCGTCTTATACTATAGAAATCCACATGATTCCTCGCTCTTTATTAGTTATGGTAATTTTATTTTTGGTGTGAAGTAAAATATTGTTTGGCTATCATTCTTGTCCTATTTATAAATCTTCTTTAACTAAATCATCAAACATATCAATGACAATTAACTTAAATGATTTTGGTGTAAATTTTTAACTTTAGTCTCCTTTAAGGGCAAAATGCACCTTAACCCTTTTAACGGTATTTTTTTGGCTATCTATTTATTCTCTAAATCAAACATATCAATTTTTAAATGATTATGGTGTAAATTTTTAACTTTGCCCTCATTTATGAATGCATATTTCTCAACTATTTATTCTTCCTTCATTTTTATTGGTACAATTAATATGTATAAAATTATCGTAATCTCATTTACTATTATGAAGCTAAACTTATAAAAAGGACTAAATTTTTTAATTTAAAAAAAAAACTTATAAACAAGATGAGTATATCTGAATCAGCGTAAGTAGGGCGAACTGAGCTTGTGCTTCATGTTCATGCATACGTGTTCTCGTTAGGCTAAAAGGCCACTAAAGACTAAAGTCAATATAAAGCAGAAGGATGCCTTGTTCATTCACTCGTAGGAAACAGGTGATCCAAATTTAAATGAAAGAATGTAGAATCTCAATTCCTATGGTATCCCTAAATATCATTGTTTGGATTACCATATTCTTCTTTTTATTTGACAAAGAGTTTCATCTTTTAAAGCCTAGAGCCTAAAAAGATTTTGCTTCTCCTAATAAGTGTATTTTTTAGAATTTGAATTTGTAATTTTCTCCTTACAAATATAAAATTATTTATCATCACAACTAACAGCTTGTTAGTAGATTGTGGGACAGCAATGTCCAGACCGTGTACTTTCTCATTTTGGATTCATGACCGAAAAAAAGGATTCATATTCATGCTGGACTAGCCGGCTGCACTATTTTTTTCCTTGGGTCCACAAATATGTATTTAGAATGTAAAAATACTATAATGCCCTCCAACAGAAAAAAAAAAAAAAAAAAAAAACCTCCCACTATCTAAACCACCACCCACCACTTTCGTTTAGCTACCACCGTCGCCGAGAGCACAACCCACCAAACGCCTTTCATAGTGACAATACCATAAGCAATACTAGATCCCCATTTGCAAATCGAAGGCACCAGAAATCAAAGTCGAAGAAAAATATCATAAGCTTGAACTATAGAAATCGGAGAAATCAAAATCGAAGCAGAAGTAAACGACGTCAGCTCTGGAGTTGAAAAAAGTCAAGTGCTTGAATCTGAAGTCAATGGCGGCAAGGCTTGACGGAGAGGGTTGTAGTATCTCAAAAGGAGCTCGATGTAAGCACTCCTCTCCGCCATCCTCCCTCGGCCGTTGTCCTCTGTTTCCTTCATCTACCATCATCTGCCGCCGTCCTTGGTTTTTTCTTAGAGAGCGGGTGATGGGTAAAATGGTCAAAGTAGAGACTTCCATTCCATGGAAGTGAAACCCAGTTCCTTGTGGGGGTTGATGGAAGTCACTTTCTTCATTTTTTATGGAAGTAACTTCCCCAGAGAAGTGTCATCACTCATACCAAACACACAAGATTCCACTCCCACTTCCATGCTACCAAGCCAAACGTGAAATAAAAGTTTTCAGTAATTCTTTATTTGATTTGGTTAGAGGAAATGAGCCGGAAAAAAAAAAAAAGGAATTCTATTATTCTAACGATATCAAACTTTTATCTTAAGTCTGTATTAACTATTAAGTATCACATTGCGGGTTCAAAAATTTTATGAATAAAGGAAATGGGTATGCAGAGAATCCTTCTTTATTCTGATTCTCTTGATGCCATTAATACCCTCATGAGAGACAGCTGCCACGATGATCATCCGCTCAGAGATATTATCAAGGAGACCAGAGACCTTCTCTTTCGTGACTGGGATGTTCAACTTCACTACTCCCCAAGAGACAACATCTCTTGTGCCGATTACATGGCCAAGGAAGGCCACGATGCTCCACCTGATGATGACATTGTCCTGATTCCGACGGTTCCTAGCAGATGCCTACACATGTTTTTGAAAGACCAACTGGTCTGTTGCAACTAGCTTTGTTCTAGTTTGTTGTATCGAGGGCTAACCTTGTAGTCTGGTCCTTTTATATCTCATCAAGCCTCGGCTTGCCTGTATTTTCTAAAAAAAAAAAAAAAATTATGAATATAATGGGTGCATGAATTGTGACAATAAAAAGAGAAAATACAAAATTGACTAATATATTCTTATCAATTTTTTTTTAAATAGCTATATTATAATTTTTCAATACAATTACTTGAAATGTATTCAGTGACATTTGATCATTATCAGTGATAAACCTTTCAACACGCTTCATTTATACAGATTTTATATATTATTTATTATAGATTTTTTATCTATAGATTTTTTTTTTTTTAAAAAAATATTTCTTCAATTTTACATTTTAAGTTGACCGGGGAATATTGGAGCTAGAGGGAGGAGAGTAGCAGAAGTATACAAAAATAGAAAAGGTAACATCCCAAATTTTGGGATTTGAAATTGGAATAATGTATGGAGATCAATTATGAAATTTTGAATTAAAATAATTATGAGAATAATTATTGAAATAAAGGCCTATTTTTCCTGGAATTTATTTTAGGAAAACAGTAAGTTCAAGGAATATTTGTAAGAGATCATTTATAGCCTAGAGAAATTAATTGAAAAAAAAAAAAAAAAAATTCCTTATAGGAGATGAAGGATTTATTTTGCGAATTTATTTAACAATCTAGTGTCGAAATTAAGAAGAAGTAAAATGGTAGTTTTACTACCCCAAGCCTCAAAATGAATTTAGGCCTAAAAAAAAAAAATTATAGAATTGATATTTTATGGCCTAGAAAAAAAAATTTAAGGAAAACCCTTATATGGAATTAAGGAGTTATTTATAGAGTTAACCTAATATTTGCAATTTAAATAAACAAGCAACCCAACTAAACAAGCAACCCACAATGCTATTAAACAACTAAAGCCCAACTCATTTCACAACCCAACACGTAGCAATGAAGATCATCATAGAAAAACCAATACATCAGCCCATTCTTAACTACCATTTGTTAGTCTCATATAGCCCATACTTATTTTTATCATTCTTATATTCAGTTTCTTATCCCTCACGCATACACAACCAGAGAACTAGGGAAAAAAAGAGAGAGGTACATCATTATCATCAATAAAACACGTTAAACAGAGACCAGCGAATCAAACCTTCCGTATCTTCCTCGTCAGCGTATCCCTTAGGCAGTCTCGACTATGCACACGCAAGAACAAAAGAACCATGCCCTCCCGATACCTCGAGCCAAGCACCATATACCATTGGATCATTCTTCCTCGACCGGATCATAAGTTCGATAAAACGATAACTCTCTTCGCCTAAGGTCGAGAGAGAAAGAGAGAGTGAACAAGAAAGAGATATGAGTGGGAGAGAGAGTTTATGTAATCTTTTCCCTCTGCAAAGCACACCGAGAACAGGGGAGTTAAGCATCGTTGAGAATATAACGTTCAGGCCGGAAATTGAAGGTAAGTGATCAAGCTTTTTCTCCTTCTAGTTACCGTCATCTCCCAACGAAAAACATGAGTATGAAGCTGTAGTAAATAATAAAAATAAACCCATGAGTTGCTACCAAAGGAAAACTGAAAACAGGGACCATTTTCTAGCTTGTGTTTGTGTCTTCAAACGTGTTCTTTCACTGTTCAGTGTTTATATAATATAGGTTTGAGTCATGTAGTTTGCTGTTGGAAAACTTTAACTGATACATATGTATATAACTTAAATATATATAGCTTTATGTGTGTGTATAAAGTGAAGGAAGATGCTTGTATAAACACAACGTTGTTACTGGAAGGGATAGAGAGAGAGAAAAAAGGGACTCCATGTATATATATGTAAAGTCTCCAAGCATGGGTTAGTGTTTATAAGAAAAACAAACAAACAAATAAAAAAACCTACTGTTGGCACACACACACCCACATCGCTGCATATGGAATAAAGGGGGGAACTAGCTAATAATTATTACTGGTGTAGAAATATATATGTATCGCGGTTGAATAAGAAAGGAGAAAAAAAAAAAACTTAGCTTGCTGCTGATCCATAAAACCCAAAGCTTGTAAGTGCTATATATATATAAATACTTGTAGGTATCCGTTGCTCCTACATAAAACTGAAAATAAGGATATAGTATATATCCATGCATATGTCACTAATATATATATATAAAATAAAATAAAAAAGAAGGAGAAAGGAAACACTTTTGAAGCATTTAAAAAATAATAAAATAAAATACCTTACTGTCAAAAAAAAAAAAAAAAAAAAATATATATATATATATATAATATGTGGGTTTGAAAACCTTACTATATGTTGAATTTAGTAACTAGCCGATATTAAATATTATAGAAGAGTGTTAGTTTGATAAGTTACACACGTTGAGACCCACATTGTTGTAATTGGTGTGGGCCCTCACGTGAAAAAAAAAAAGAAAGAAATAACACTGTTAAAAAAAAAAAAAAAAATTCGATTAGCAATAGGAATACAATTAATCAGTTGCTAGTTGGGTGTTCTTTAGCTCTATATATATATATATATATATATAAAGCATATTTTCATGATGTTTATATTTATTAAAGTCCTAATTTAAAATATTGAAATAGACTTTGAGAGTTTAACAACAACAACAATAATAATTATAAGATAAATAAATAAATAATCAGTAAAATAGATAAATAAATAATGATAAATATTATTATTATTTATTTATATAAAAAAAGGGAATAAAAAATAAAGGAAATTATTAATAATAAATAGAAAAGGGTATTATTAATTAATAGTAAATGAAAAAGAGAATTAATAATTACAATGATTTCAGTGATTTTTCAGTCCCACCATAATTTACCTACTTCAAACATTCCAAATTTATTTTATAATTAGTATATCTTTAACTTTATGAAATTATAAGTTATAATTTTATGAAGAGTTTTAGAAGAATTATTAATGGTAGTAAATTGGTTGTGGTAGATTGATTTTTGGCGTGTGTTTGAGAGCTTGACTAGGAGCAAAGGTGATAATAATTAGCTTTGGCGAGGTAACCACTTTCCACTTATTATGCGTATTATTATGTTTGTTTGTGAGTATTTTGTGAAATGATTATGAATATCTTAATAGAAATTTGCCTTTATGGAACCTTATGATTTGAATTATGAACATATACCTATTTATTTATTTATTTATGTATAAGAATTGAGAATTGAGATATTACAACATATTTATGAGAATGGTTTTTATTATATGATATGAACGGAAAATCTTTGAAAATCCCTATTGAGTTATTTATGTATTGTGATAATTATGAAAAAGGTTGAAATGGGAGGAAATGGAGTAGTTTATTCCACCACGTGGTGAGGCCTCCATTGGTGCACGATGGTTGGCTTTACATTGTCCCACTATTTCAACGAGGGACTTGCCCAATAGTTCAACGGTGAGGCATACGACACCCCATGTTCAATGAGGGAAAAAGGCCCATGGTCCTGGACATGTGCTTTGAGGATTTTGGCGGTCCTCATCACATGACCGGTGAGCTTTTGAAAGAACTAGAACATGGATGTAACTTAGCCCATGGGTCTAGTCGGAGGAAATAAGGCGGTTCGGTTGGATTGGTGGGAGATCTTGGGAATTGTGTTAATGAAAACCGTGATACATAATTTATGATATGAAATTTTGTATATGGATATTCGTGAATTATATTTTTAATACTTCGTTATATAAATTGTTCAACTTGGCACCTCACTAGCACATATTAGTATTCGTAATAAGTTGGATTGATGGTTACCTACATTTTTCATGTGATAGTTCTCGTACGAGTCAATTAGGGAAGATTTCAGAAGCTTAGACTACTTCTTCTGATAGTAGTGCTTCCGCTTTTGGTTTATGTGAGATGATTGTATATTGCCACGTTAGGGCTCATTCTCGCATGCTTTTCGATTTTATTTTGGATATTCTGGTAAATGATGAACCCTTAATTAGTTATTATGTTAAGTAAATTTTGAGGATGTTAAAGGTGTGATTACCAAAATTCAAGTTAGAATGGGCCAGGAGATAAAAGTAAATGTTTTCTCACAAGTTTAACTTCATCACACAAAGATTGATTATTAATTTTTTTTTTCCTTACAAAAAATACAAAGAAGTGTTGTGCTTGCCCGTACGTCCAGTCTATAATTTATTATTGGGATATAGCAGCACAAACTTAAATCTTCTGCACTAGCATCAAACTTGTTTATGACTTACAAAATGGATCAGTAAAGCTATAGTACCGATTACAATCACATAAAGTTACAATTATTGAACTCAAACTTGTCACAAAATAGGTCCTAATTATCATCAACTTAAATGGTAGTAGTGAGAAAGGTCTGTGACTGAACCTCGTAACTAAAATTGAATTTTTTGGAATCATCGGCCGACCAAATGAAGATACCATGAAGCTCACGGTGACGTAAAATTTCAGTACATGCTTCAAAAAAGCCATGCTCTGGTTTTAAGCCACCACTATCATCTGTACCAAAACTCACCAACACTTTCCCTCCTCTGTAATTTTTCACTTGCCTCTCAAAGTGTCCCATAAATTCAGGTATGGTCGTTCTATTGGAATATGCATAGAATTGAAAGTTGACGTAGTCTATGAGATGCCCATATTTTCTCCACAAAGCCAGGTAATGAGACTGAATTGGTTCATCATCGTACGGTGCTATAGAAGCAAACGACACAATCCTACTCTGTTTCAGATAATATATAAGCTTACCTATACAGTCAGCAAAAACATCAGGATCTGCGTCGAAATGTTCATAGTCAATATCGATTCCGTCTAGGTGGTTGGACTGGACTAGCTGAGTGATAGAATATATTGCATTTCGGAGCCATGAATCAACCGATGTGGGCTTAAAGAACACTTTATAGCCAGCTACGGTGTCACCTCCAAGGCTCAAAGCTACTTTAACGTTGGGGAAGAGGGACTTGATGGAAGAGACATGAGAAGGGCAGAGATTTTGTGTGTCCCAGTAGGGTTTAAAATCACCATTGGTAGGGTTTGGAGGTGAGGCTGAGTTAGTGTAATCAATGGCGAATGAGAGAATGAAGTGGAATTCCACATTGGGATTTATGGGCACATCGCAGAACGTGACGTTTTTGCCTTCGGCTCCTATGTATTCTCTGAACAGTTTGGGCTCTGTTGCTGCTAGCACAGACGTGATTCCGGCCAAGAGAAGCTGAAACATAACAAGATGGAAGGGTCTGATGATCGGTGATCTCATGATTATTGTATTGGTGGGTGAGGATTTATGTTGTGTTCAAGGGTTATTTATGCAAGCGAAGAGACGAAGCATTTATCTTTTTGCTGACGTCGGTTTTGATTATGGGGGAATCATAGTGCAGGCAGAGCCAACAATTGTTAACTCCTTTAAATGAGCCCGGTGGCTACTATGGTATCGTCATATAATATAGAAATCCACACGATTCCTTGCTCTTTATTATTTATGTTAATTTTATGTGTGGCGTGAAGTAAAATATTCATAGGCTATATCTGAATCCAGCGTGAGTACGGCGAATTGTGCTTCTGCTTCACGTTCATGCATACGTGTTATCGTTAGGCTAAAAGGCCACTAAAGTCAATATGAAGCAGAAGGATGCCTTGTTCATTCACTTGTAGGAAACAGAGGTGATCCAAATTAAAGTGAAAGAATTTAGAATCTCAATTCCCATGGTATCTCTTAACATCATTGTTTGGATTCTCAGATGTTTATTTTTTATTTGATTAAGGTTTTCGTCTTTCAAGACCTAGAGCGCAAAATTTTTGCCTCTCCCATCAAACACGTTTTTAAGAAATTCGAACTTGTATTCTCCGATCCTTCTTATACGGTGAGACTGTTTATTATTTCAACCAACAACTTGTTAATAAATCACATATGTTTTGTTGCATGGTGGGACGGCAACGACCAAACCGTGTACTTTATCATTTTGGATTCATGCTGGACTACTAGCCGGCTGCACTATTTCTTTTCCTTGGGTCTGCAAAATGTTGGAAGGAGTAGTAGTAGTAAATTTTATAATCTAGAAATACTAAATCAGTTATTGTTTGCACAATAATTCAGGATCTGATGTCCAAATTCTGAGGTTTTGAAAGAATCAAAGGATGTGGGATAAAGGTGTACGTTAGCCCATGAAGCTGACAGGCACACATGAGTGGTGCCCCATCGTCAGTTGTTCCAAGTGGCACTTGAAGACAGCACCACACTAATAACTCTTGGGGAGACCCAACAAAGGTTTAGATGTTCTGATAATGTTTGCACTCTATTCAATCTTTATTCTATTTTCTCCTTCAATAACAGATAGAAGAAAAATTTAAGTACTATCATAACTCAAAGGTTTAACTTGTTTAAGAAGCTGACTCCTCCATCTTTTTGCATTGACCTGTATCAGGTGATAGAAGAATTCAGTTCAGCCAGCATAGTCCAAGGTCGAAAGGATTCTTTTTTCAAGTTAGTGGATCCTAAGGTTATGATCCTGAAGTATTTATTGGATTAACCTCCCACTGTCTTGAAGAAAAAGGGCATGCCGGTTTGTTTTTTTTTTCCTCTTTCTTGCCGGTCTAACTAAGTTATTGTAAATGAAAACGAGAGATATGTTTTGTTTTTCACCTGCTTGTCTTGCTCTCAAGCCTGCCGTATTTGTCCTCGTACTCCTACCATCTCATATTTGGTTGTGAGTAAAGCATTCTTCCAAAATGCCAAAATTCAAGGATATCTACGTTGGTTTGAATTTAAAAAATTAAGAATAGTTCATTTTGGCATTGGAAGATTAGTTTATTTTGTTTGGAGTTCGATGTTTTTTCATGAATAGTTGACTCCTTCAAATTTAAAACGATTCTCTTGCAAATTATTATTTTATTTGGTATTCAATTTTTTTTTCCAGTGAGGATGATAGCTAGGGTCAATCATAAGAAAGTTAATATTGACAAGACGTTTTTAAAGATTTTCAGCGTTAACATTTGATCGAGAATATGAGTGTTAAATTTTAAGTTTATATTTAGTATTAACCTCCTTATAATTTTTTAACTACATGGTTATTTTTCCTCCAAATTCGAGTTTCTCGAATTAAAGTCCGTTCACGCTTGACCATATTTATTGAGGATTAATTCAAAATAGCAGATAGGATATTTTTCTGTTATTGTGGTTTGTTATTTAGGCAAGAATTTCCGGTGGTTTCAAAATTTTAGGGATGCTCCAGGTTTTTAGTAGTTGAAATAGTGTTTATTTAGATTCGCGATTGGAGTCATCAAAAACGATTTTGTAATCCTGACAGTATAATAAGTAGCTGTTTATTATTTCTTCGATTTTAAATATAAGATATAATTGACTTTTTTTTTTTTAAGATTAAGGAAGCTAAGTAGATTATTTAATCATATTCTAAGAAGTATATAAGTTTATTAGTGAAATTAATTAGTTTGGAAAAAAAAATATAAGGATTCAATGTTTCTACTTTTGTTGCCGAAATATTTTTGGGAAAATAACACTCAAGGCCCAAGGAACATACACAATATCAAAAAAGTCCCAACTACAAATCACATATAAAAAAGTCTATAGGGACTTTTTTGATATTATTTGTATTGGAACAAAATCCAGGTGTTTAAATTTTGTTGTGAATATAACACTTCCTGTTGTGAATATAGTTTTTTCTGTTGTGAATAGCTAGATTTTTAAATTTTGTTGTCAATATAGTACTTCTTGTTGTGAATATAAGTTTCTTCGCATTTGTTAATACAAATAATATCAAAAAAGTCTCAAGTGGACTAGGGATTTTTTTGATATATGATTTTTGGTTGGGACTTTTTTAATATTTTGTATGTTCCTTGGGACTTGAGTGTTATTTTCCTAATATTTTTCGTAAATACTCACATAAAAGGAAGTGGATCCACTGATATTTTCCCTTTCTTCTCTTTATAATGGGACCTACTTACTTTATGTGAGCATGACAGAAAAATATTTATGCAGTAAAAATAAAAACATTAAACCCCAAATATAAATATTCTTAAGTAATTCAATTAGTTTTCTTAATCTCTCTAAAAAAATCAATTTTTTTTTGGTAAGAAAAAGTTTTGGAGGGGTTCGACATCAGTCCCCACCAAGGCTAGGGCACGGCCCTAAAAAAATCAATTTTATTTTATATTTAAGATGAGAGGGGAGTAGCTCAGTGGAAGTAGTGGAAGTGGAAGTGGAAGTGGAACCGAAACCAGCGTTGGGCTTGTTTATATAGGCACCCATATCTGTTTCAATGCATTGAGTTTTCCACAGAATATGACAGTAGTATTAACATATACTCATGACATTTGGCATGTTTGGTTGGCAGTGGGAGCGTTGGGCAAAAAAAGCCATCTCGACTTTTGTAAAAGTCATAAATGAAACAAAATCGGGTTGTAAATGTGATTTATATATCTTTTAGTTTTTATAGAAGTGACTTTTTTTCTAAAAAATTATGAATATTTGGATTATTATTTCAAAAGTCAAAAAAAAAAAAAAAAAAAACTGAAAATGGTATAAATTTGATTGAATATATATATACATATATGATAAAAAAATTATTAAAAAAAAGTTATAGGATTTTTTTTTTTTAAAAGAAAAGCTAGAAGTATCGAGTGAATTCTCTAGCTCCATATTCAGAATTCTCGAGCTCCATCCCAAAAAAATAGTAGGTCCCAGCATCTTTCTCAAAAAGCCACACAACGCTAGCACAGAAACTCCATCCGCGAGCTCAGCTTTTATATTAATGAGCTTTTTGTGAAAAAGTTCAGTGAACAAAAAGCCAATCCCAACACTTATTATTGAGCTTTTTTTAACTGAGATTTGTTTACAACGGCCTGTTTAGTTTTTGGCCTGCAACGTACGCCCGCCCAGACACAGCCAATTTATGAAGGAACTCCCAGGAGGTTAATCACAACACCACAAAATCATATTATTATCCACAAAAAAAAATCATAGTATTATCGATCCAATTGCAGCTGACATCAATAGATCAATCATCATCTTGCGGAAGCAAAAACTGATTCCGCAAAACTAAACTTGGAAAAAAGAAAACACTTATACATATTCGCATCTCCACAGCCATTATCGCCTTCTTTCCACTTAAAAAAAAAAATCAATGAATATGTCATGTCATAAGTCATAACTCATATAGAACTATATATCTGAGGAATATGCTATTTACACGGCTCTGTCCCTGTCCTAATTGAGAGCAGTGAGAGGTAATCTGGAATCTCTCACTGACAGAGAAGCTTCATATGATCCAACGTGTTTAACATCTCCGTTTGCCAATTTTGGAGATTTCGCATCCCAGAACGATCGCAACAGCTCCTCAAATGGTGGCGTTCTTAGTTCTTCTATGGACGATATGCTGGGTAAATTGAACGGTCTCTTTCTCGGTGTTGAACAAGATGGTTCGTCCACCTGAATGTCAAAAAATATAATTTAATTTATAAACATTAGAAATTAATATACAGTAAAATGCTGCTTCAATTCTCTTACCGTGTATTCGCTCAGAAGACAATGCCCAGCATTTTCAGTTATCTCTACAATTTTGTGGTGATGGACACCGTTCAGTTCTCTTAAACCGCCACAGCATGGAGTAATCATGGAGTTTAAGTTGCCGCATGCATTATGGTCAAGTTGTAAGGAATCTGCAAGCGCAAGAGTGTGTCAAAAAATACTTGTCAATTAATATTCATGGTATAACCTAGGAAGAAAAATTATTATGTGGTAAGAGTGTGAAATCAAATACTGACGATCAACAGATGAATTGATATCCTTGTTTGCTATCTCTGCATCTTCAAGTGTAGTAGACAAGTTACTTGAAAATCGAGCACGTAACGCTTGATTGGCTTCTATTCCTTGCCTGACCATGAAAGAGTTTCGGGGATAAGTAAACATTAAATTAAGATCTGATAGAGACATTGTTATGGGATACAAGTTCAGAAGTACAGATCAAATTAAGATCTGATTGAGGTGTTGGTTTTGGATACGCATTTTAAAACCGTGAATGGAAATGGAGGTCATAAGGGACAATTTCATATGGGAGGCTCTGGGACAGGTTAAGGTACCGATTAACATCACATTAATCTTAATAGGAGAATTATAAAGCCCACCTCACTATTGTATTCACGGAAGCAGCATTTCTCTTCTCCAAGCCAACCAGTGATTCTTGGGCGTTCCTCCATTGTTGTGCACCAATTTTTGCCTTGCTGAGGCTGCAGTAGTGGACACACAGTAAATTACAGTAAACAGGGAAAAGATATTAATGGAGGCAGAGTATGCAGGTACATACCAGTTCTGTAGAACTTCCTCAAGGTCCTTCTTTCCAGATTCCACGGCAGAAGTATCTTCATGGTAGTTGGCTTCCGTTTTTTCCGTGTGAACTCTCCATTCCGCTTTGACAGAAGAAGTGGACTCTTGCATGGTTTGTGTTTCTTGCCGCAGCTTACTGGTTCTACTATTTGCACTCTCCCGAAGATCATTAATTGACATTTGAACCTAGAAAATTAAGAAAAGAAAGTTAAGAACATGAAAACAATATAAGAAACAAATAAAGTGAGCGCAAGTTCAAAAGCTACAGATACCAGCTTTTTCTTTCTCGCATTTGAACCAGCTATCATTTCAGCCACTTTCTCTAATAATTGCCTTTCTTCATTAGCAGTACACTCCTATATAAATTAAGGAATGAGAAGTAACAAAGTTAAAAGTGAAACAAAGACACAGATCTCTTCGATCATCGTTTCTTGCAACTCGAAAGAAGCTGGGCAGTCACCTCAAATTTCTTCTCCAGTTCACCCAACTTCTGGTCGTTGACAACTTGTGCTTCTTCTAAAATTTGAGTTAGATTGGATGCATGCATGTCCAATGTCTCAAAGAAGTTGACTGTTGTTTTAGATATCACACGTGTGGTATCCACAGCTCTAGCATGTGCCTGTATACAATACAGAATAATTTTCAGCATCTTTAATCAGATGTTCGCCTAGCAAACTAAAATCACACCTCTCGTTGTTGTTGTGCATAAGCAGTTAACTTGGTCTCTTGCTTGTGGAGACTACTTTGAAGATCATTAATTAATGAATCCGCTTCTAAGGCAATTCCTTTGAAAAGCTGAATCACATAAATTGAGTTGAGTTACATAATGCAAGAATTTTAAGGACAGTGATTTATAAATAGTATATACACTTACATCCTCCAAGGCAGATGAGTGCTTGGCTACCTCAGAATTCAAGTCCTCAAAAGTTAACTGGTTATTTTCTTTAATCTCCTCGGCTAAATTATCCAAAGCTTTCATGCCAGAACCATACATGTTTTTTAATTTCTCCACCCTTACTCGAAGTTCTTCAGTAGCCTTCAGAAGCATACCAAAACATGAAGCTTGCAACAAGGTCAATTTAAATGTAAAAATCAAGTATAATTTGCCTTCCTTGGAACCTTACCTCTGCCTTTGTTGAGACAAATGATTGCATATCTTCCTCCATGTCCTTTAGCTGCTGCTCTTGTTGCATTACAGATGTTGCAACAGTCTTGTGCAAAACTTCAAGCTGTTGAGCTAACTGAGACTGAAATTTCTGAATGAGTATTCTGTTACCATCTTCAATTTTATCCTTTCGTTCTAATGCAAGAAAAAGCAATTTATGAGTAAACATATCCAAGATGTCAAATGAAGTTCCTCCTTTCATAGAAGCACCATAAGTTAAAACGCCGAACTATTGAGAATGATGCTAACCAATTTTAGCAAATAGGCTGGACACATCTGATGCGGCATTCTGCAGCTCTTCCCGTAGCTCAACTGCACTCTCCACTAGTGCTTTCTCTGGAAATGGCATGGACAATTGTAAGAAATATCATAAATTACTTATTAGAAACAGTTAATGAAACCCTAACATTTAGATAAACTCTGATTAAAATACTCATTAGAAAATAAGAATAAACTTCACTGACCAGACTTTAGTAGATTTGATATCAGAAATTCCTTTTCCTTGATCGTTGCATTAGCTTGTTTGTGCTTTTCCTCAAGATCAAACAATGATCGTTCAGTTTCCTCTAGACTTTTCTGAGGTTACAGATGCCCAGAGTTTAGCTCTTGAACAAAATCAGAAAAATTTAAAACAAAAAGAATGAACATAACCACCCCTTCTCATCTTTTACCTCTGTTTTCTCAAGTTTATCACTCAATTCTGCAGTCAAAAGTTGCTGAGAATTGTAGAGTTCTTGAAGCTCCAACAGTTGCTGCTCACATACGTCAACATGACTCAGTGCATAACCAATCTATAGAACAACATGCGAATAAATTATTATGGCATGACATGTACCTTATCCTTGGAGTCTGCTTCAAGTTCCATACGCTCTATCTTTTCCGCCATTGCCTAGAAAAAATAGAAAAAGAGTTAGCAATATTTCAAAACGCAAGTCTTAGAAATCAAATCCATATCAGAACAAACACAAACAGACCTTCTTCTCTGCCTCTTCAGTAAGATAACGATCACGTGGTATGTAGATTCCATTCTTCTCTCGAGCAGCATAAACCTCTGTGTAATAAAAGACCCAAAAAAATCAGCATTGAAGTGTCAAAGGCAGGGAGGGAGAGTGCAAAGTGAGAAACAGAAACCGTATCAATCTGGAAAAGGTTCAAAACCTTGCTTTAATCTGTCAATCTCAGAATACAAATCCTTAATGAGTGCAGATTTCATCATCTTCTGATTGATCTGATAAAGTAGTTACCCTCAAACTGTTAGATATGTTTCATCGCAGAAAGTACTACTCTGATAAGAAACATTACTAGTTAGCCAGAAAGGGAAGCTACTATAAGACTCACCTCAGGTTTGTTCTTAATATTTTTGGCACGATGGGCATAATCCAAAGTACTAAGCGTTTCTTCCAGACAATGGATGGAAGGTGATATTGTGGCAATAATACAAGTCTTGGTTTTACCTCCCAAGGAATCTCTCAACAGTCTTGTTAATTTGCTATCCCTGATAGACAAACAGTATTGTCCAAGTTTATGAAGAAAATTAGAAGACATCGATGGGAATTATCGAGATAAATTGCATCTACATGTAAGCCTATACCTGTATGGAACATGACCGGAGTGCTCAACTAGAGCATTGATCACACGGCCTAGTGTCAGCAAGCTTTTATTTATCTCACCAGCCTCCCTTGCTCGCCCCTGTAAGTAATCTTTTTCAGTCAAATGCTATAGAAGGAAGCACATACATAAACGCAGTAGCGAAGGAATTACTCTCAAATCATTACAATACTAGTATCCATCCGGTCTGGCTAAACAAGTAGATGACATATGGATTAAACAATTCCAAATGCTATCGTTTATATGAACACCAACCAAACTGAAGCCAACATAGCTATTCAATACCTCTCTTGCACCAGAACGTGATATATTCTCAGAGCCAGCAAGGTCGACAAGATTCAGTTTCCCACATTTGATCATTTCTTCACCCTCTGGAGTACATTCCTTAATGTGAATTGTGATAGAAAATATTGAATGAGAACGACTACTTTGTTTGTTGAGAAGAGTTTCAGCTGTACGCCTTTTCGCAGAACCTTTTTCTAATATTTTGTAAATTTCATTTGCTGTGCAAACAATCTCTTCTTCCAAACCTCTGACAAAAACTCCTCCTTTTCCATCCTCCATAAGAGCTATAGGCTTTTTAGATTTATCATCCACAAATTTTGAAGTTTCCTCCGGAGCCAAGAGATCTGTTATCTCCTCATTGTAAAGCTCTAAAAATGTAACCTTCATGCTATACTCTGCACCTTGAGATTCTAATATGTCAAAAATTTGTTTAACAGCTCTTGGGATGACACCAGCATCATTTGGAAATTCTCCGTTCTGTGGAAATAAGAATATAGTTAAATGAATTTAGTACAGAAGCAAATAGAAAACTGCATAAGGAGTAGACAACGTGAAAATAAACTTCATCACCTTCTTTCTTGCACCCCCTTCCATTGTATATGTCTTCCCTGTTCCTGTCTGCCCATATGCAAAAATTGTGCAATTATAGCCCTCGAGCACTTCATATACAGTGGGAGACACTGCCTGATCATACAGTTCTTTCTGCTGCGACGCAGGACCAAATACCTAGATCAAATAAACCAAATTATGATAATTATTTAAAAAAAAATGTGGTAACTCGGGCAACCAGAGTTGGATAACATAAAAATAAGTGAATTCTTTGTTATTTTACATGATAAAAAGCATTATGAGAGTGGATAGAAAATTAAAGGTCTTCAAATTCAATTCTTGAAAGTTTAAGTCTTAAAATATTAATGCATAAGAGTTCACAAAATTCTCTCTAACTGAGTCTTCATTCATTTATTCACTGAAATGAGAAGAGTTTCTTGAATTTTGCAGATATCGGCCACCAAAAGAAAGGATTATATATTTCCGATTCAATTATTCTCACTCAAGGCCCTGTCCAAGATAGAAAGCAATGGAAGAGGCCAAAGAAAATAAAAATTGAAAACCTTGTCAAACGCAAAGGTTCTATCGATCTGCTTGTTGGCGATGGTCTGTATTGCTGAAACTTCCCTTCTACCCTCGTTACATGAGATCACAACCGGTGTACGTAGCCTCATTTCGTCCTCGCTCAGTGGTCTGCAGTTGCAAAATTAATCACCCAAGTTTACGAGTGAGAAAAATAAGCTCAATCAACTCAACTTTGATTTTGACTCACCTACACCGAACAAGGACCTGCACATTGACGCCCTTGTCTTTATCATACTTATGACTACTTGAATTAGAATTAGAATCTGCAGATCGCAGATCTCGCACTGGCCTATCATTCGAGCGTGGAGTCTGCGACGGAGATAGCGGTACCAATCCTCCTCTTTTCTGCTCCATCGCACTGTGACTTCCAATCTCACGGGCCTTTCGTTTTAGAACAACTCAAATCCCACTAAATACAAAATAACGAAGAAAATTTATATCAGTGACTTGCTTTTATAAATCAAATACCTGGTGATCCATCATTTTTCAATATGAATATGATGAAATATTGAAGTAAAATTACGATGGATCAAAATGTATAAACGTATGGATCGAAAACTAGTAAATGAAAGCAATAATAGATAGATTGAGAACACAATGGAATTAAAATCTGAACTCACAGTGAATCAAAATTGCCAGTGTTGAAAGCAATTTCTAGTGTTCAAAACTTCACAAGTAATTTTCAGTAGAAAATGGCAGCGATCCTAGAATTTGCAGGGGAGAGATCGTCAAGTCAGAGACTGCTGAGGGGAATGTGGAGTTTGTATAATATATTTAATTTAATATCACGGAGAGAAAGAGCGTGTGTGAAGAAGAAAGATATGAAATGAAGGGAGACTGTATATTATCTTTGTAGTTAGTAGCTAGATACACAGGTTGAGGAAAAGGAAGTGAAGATATTATTATTTTAAAAATAAAAACAAGAGATTTAAATTAAAAACGAAAGCGTTGAGAAAAAAAGAAGAAGAAACGAAAATGAAATGGGACGATAACGGCGTCAGAAGGTTCCGTTACTCGTAATATCCGACCGTTATAAAAAGGACAAACGCCGCACAGAATAGCGGCCAGAGATCTTTCTTCCTTTGAAAATTTTTGAAATGGAACTCCTAATCCTACGTTTTTCTATCGCTGTCTTTACTTTAACTTCAGTCGTTTATTAATTAATATCAATAATTAACTAATTGTTGTAAAACGGCTAAAAAAAGTTCAAGAAAAAAATATTTCTCAGAAAACATAATCTTAAAAAATATATTTAAAATATCACTTTGAGTAGTGGAAGAAACATCTGTCACTTCGAATAAATAATTTATTTTATAAATCAAATTGTTGGCTAAAATGATTAGGTAATTAAGTTTACTTAAATTTAAATTTTAAGCCGGGAATAAGGAAGATTTGGAGAGGATCAAGGGGTGAGACTTTGAGAGTTCCTATTATTGAGGGAAGCAGGCCCCCAATCGCATGCCAAAGGGGGCCCACTTGTAAACACAAAACAAAAGAATAATAGGAAAAGGTATAATATTAAAAAACAAGGTCATTTTCAAAAAAAAAAAAAAAAAAACCACAGGACCAGAGACATTATAAAAAGATTATAAAGGGAAAAGAAAAATATGGCTTTACCACCTCTGAAGGATTATGTGCACGAGAGATAACATCATATCATTAATAATTTCAGCTCCATATATAACAAGTTTGATTCTTTCTTTACCATTCCTTCAAGTAGTTTGAATAATCTTTTTGGTGAATAGTTTGGTATAGTTTTGCTTTTGGTACAAAGATAAGAGTTATATCCCCAAGATTCAGTATTGCCTATTCAGTGCATTAAAAGCTACTGCTGATTTTTCTAGTCCTTTATTATATTATCAAACTGGTGAATGTGTCACTGTGATGCTTAAGGTTAAATGTATGAGAAGAAAATGTATTTTTTTTTTTTCAAAAAAAGAATGGAAGGTTGATTGGTTAAGAAAAGAAAAGGAAGAGAAGCTGAGAAAAGGGGGTTGAGTGTGGTGATCAATTAAAGTTGCCCCACTTGAGAAAGAGAGATGCGAGCGGGCACATGCTTGTATGGTTTTCATAATTTCAATCATGAATTTCTTTTGGCTAATACCTTTTAATTTGATTAAATTAAAAAATTTCATTAATATGATAGTATTTTCTATAACATCATAATCATTATTTAAAAAAAATCTGTTCCTTATGTTTTCTGCTCATTTTTATTTTAGTTCTTATTTGTTTCAAGCGACCACTCTAGTCTTATTTATAGATCTCTTTTAATTAAATTACACATACGAATGAAGAGGTAGTTAGCTCAATGATTATAGGGTAAATTTTCAACTTTACTCTCATTTATGAATGAGTATCTTTCAACTTTTTCTCCTTTATTTATTTTCGTTGGTACAATTAATATTGGCTAAAATTATCACAATCTCATTTATTACCCTGAAAAGGTACTTATAAATAAGACTAAATTTTTTTGGTCAAAATTGACTTATAAATAAAACCAGAGTGGTATAAATTAAAACTATAGTCTCTGTATTTTAATAAAAACTTAGAATTGATATTTTACCCTATTTTTCCTTTTCCTAATGGCTAATAGATTGAGGGAAAAGCACCAAAATAGCAACTTTTAACAAGAATCGTACCTAATTGAAGTAATTTAGAAAAGATTTACTAAATTAATGTAGTCAAATATGTCAAATATGTCCAACTCAACGTGCGTTTAAATCAGGCTTCTTTCGTTTGATTATTATATATGGTTGATATATGAATGTCAAATCGAATCCTGATCTTTAGTTTCTGAGTTTGCGTAAGGGTTTGAATGTTCAGATTCGCGGCCACATCTAAATTGTTCAGATCGAACAACGGTCGGAATAAACGATCACGTTCGCAAGATCGAAGACGTTCAATCATTCGAATTTTCGATCATGCTCGGACATTGGTGACGCGAGGATCTTGGTCGCGTTTAAAAGTTTGGAAACACGATCATGTAGGGGTCAATCATGTTCGGAGACATCATTTGTGTCTCGGTCGCGTGATCACGTTCGAATGGTTCTAACGCCGATTACGCGTGGGACATCGGTGACGATTCGGACGTTCATGACGGATGAAAAGAATGACATTCACGGAGACGTTAGGCTTCATCCTTCAACTCGTTTTTCCTAAGTCAGTCCGATTCAACGATAGTCAAGTTAGACTTGATCACGTTCGGACGTTCTAATCAATGAGTTAAGATCGAATTTTTCCGTCCACGCGAAGGTCATGTTCAATAACGCCTTTTGGGATTTAAGCGTTGATCCTAAACACGAAAGAAAGGAGTATCTCATCGATCAACCCATTCCTAATGAGCCTGCAGCTAATGATCCAAGAGATCAAACCGATGCTTACATGAAGCATCAAAATGACTCTATGGATACGGGATGCTTGATGCTCGCCACCATGATTCTAGATCTCGATGAAGATCTGGAACATATGGAGGACTCGAGATGAATGATCATCCTTTGGAAATGTTCCAAAGAATGTGAACGCGGAAGAGAGGTATAAGGCCATAAAGGCCTTACTCTCTTGCAAGATGGTCAAGGTGAATCGCTTAATCCCCATTTGTTGAAAATGAAAGGCTACATTGATCACCTTGAGAGGCTTAGATTCCCATCTCCAAGGAGTTAGCTACGAGATGTGATCTTGAGCTCACTCCCGGAAGTTATGAATACGTTGTCATGAATTACGTCATGAACAACATGAGGGAATCAATTTCTAACCGCATGAGATGCTCAAAATTGCGAGCAAAGTCTTGAGAAGAGGCCCAGTTCTGTTTTGTCTGTTTAGAGAGGAAGGGGTATGAAACGGAAAGCCAAGAAGGCAAAACCTCCAAAGGATGGGGTCTGCTTCTTCTGCAATGAAATCGGTCATTGGAAGAGGAACTGCAAGCTCTATCAAGAAGATCTGGAAAATAACAAGAAGGATAGCGGGGCTATCGGTTCAGGTATCTATGTCATAGATATTCACTTTTCTACTTCCTCTATATGGGTATTAGATACTATATGTGGATCTCACATTTGTACAAATGTGTAGGGGCTCAAGGACAATAGAAAATTGAAGAGGGGTAAAGTTAACCTACGAGCTGGAAATCGAGCAACAGTTGCTGATTTAGCCATAGGCACTTATGAAATAGTTCTGGCCGGTGGGCTTTTGTTTAATTTTGAACAAGCGCTTTTATGTTCCTACTTTGAGCAAGAACAATACTTTATTACGTTCTTATTTAGGAATCGTAAATGTTCAAGTTTTCCATAATGACAATTTTATGCTCATGGTGATTTGCATTCTCGGTCATTGTGTGCTTAATTAAGAACATCCTAATAATGAACGAATCTATGACATAACTACTAAAAGGTTCAAGTCAAATGATTTGAATCCAACCTACCTATGGCATTGTCGTCTAGGCTATATAAATGAGAAACACATTTCGAAACTCCATCACATATGGATTTCTCGAATTCATTTGATTTTGAATCATTTGATACATGTGAGTCTTGTTTATTGGGAAAGATGACAAAGGCGCCTCTTGGACACAAGTGAGAGGTCACCGATTTATTGGGCCTCATACATACGGATGTGTGTGGACCAATGAATACATTTGCCAGAGGATGTCATTTGCACTTTATTACTTTTATAGACTATTTTAGTAGATATGGGTATATCTACCTAATCAAATATAAAAATTGAATCTTTTGAAATGTTCAAAATATTCCAAATGAAATGCAAAACCAACTTGGCAAAATAATTAAAGCACTTCGATCTGGTCGAGGTGGCGAATATTTGAGCTAAGAGTTATTTGACTATCTTAGGAGTTGTGGGATATTCTCACAACTTACTCCTCCATAACACCTCAATGGAAAGGTGTTTCTAAACGGAGGAATCGAACTTTATTTGATATGGTTTGACCTATGATGAGTCAAACAGATCTTCCACCTTCCTTTAGGGGTCATGCCCTAGAAATAGCTGCATTCACACTAAATCGTGTTCCGTCAAAGGCAGTTGAAAAGATACCATATGAGATATGGACTGGGAAGAAACCCAGTATGTCATTTCTTAAGATTGCAGATATGAGGTTTGTGTTAAACGACAAGCCTTTGATGAATAATCATCCAGATCCTCAAAATGCCCTTTTGTGGGGTATCCTAAGAAAACTATAGGATACTATGTCTACAATCTCACCAATGACAAAATGTTTGTTATTCGGAATGGTATCTTTTAGGAAAAAGAGTTTATCTCTAAAAGAATCAGTAGGAGTAAGGTGAACCCCGAAGAAGTTCGAGAGTCACAGGACAATGTAGAACCACAGATGGAAATCGGAGAAGACTCACAACAAGAAGTTGTTGAGCTTGCTCAAGTAACACAAGGCCCACGAAGGTCCGATAGATCACGGCTACAGCCTCAGAGATATGGATTTCGATTCTTGGAAGTTGTGATGTTTTGCTTATTGAACGAATGAGCCAACCACCTATCGAGAGGCCGTGGTGGGGCTAGACTCGAAAAATGGCTTGATGCCATGAAGTCCGAAATGCAATCCATGTACGACAATAAGGTTTGGACCTTAGTCGATCCACCCGAAGGTTTAAAAGCCATTGGGTGCAAGTGGGTTTTCGAAGAGAAAAACGACATGGATGGCAAAGTAAATGTCTTCAAGGAACAACTGGTTTGCAAAAGGATTTACTCATGGTGTGGACTATGATGAAGCCTTTTCCCTAGTTGCAATGGCCGAGATCAATCGAATCCTTCTTGCCATTGCATCATAATATGACTATGAGATATGGCGAGATGGACGTCAAAACAATCTTCCTTAATGGAAAGCGCTTGAGGATGTGTACATGACATAACCTAAGGATTTTGTGTCCGGAGGACTCGGTAAAGTATGTAAGCTTCAAAGATCCTTTTATGGATTGAAGCACGCATATCGGAGTAGGAATCGTTGTTTTGATGAAGTAGTCAAAGAGTTTGAATTCATTCAAAACATCGATGCATCTTGTGTTTACAAGAAGGTTAGTGGGAGCACAGTTGTATTTCTAGTGCTTTACGTTGATAACATCCTATTCATTAGGAATCACATTCCTACCATGCAGAGTGTCAAGTCTTGGTTAGGAAAGTCTTTCTCAATGATAGATTTAGGCAAAGCCACTTATATCCTAGGGATAAAGATCTATAGAGATAGATACAAGAGGCTGATAGGCCTAAGTCAGAGCACATATATAAACAAGATACTGCATAGGTTCAGTATGCAGGAATCTAAAAGGGGTAACATACCCATGTCTCATGGCATCCATCTTAGTAAAGATCTCGTGTCCTAGTACACAAGATCAAGGAAACCGCATGAGTAAGATTCCATATGCCTCCGCCATTGGATCTATCATGCATGCCATGTTATGTACTCGACCGGATGTGTCATTTGCCTTGAATATGACCAACGAGATATCAACAAGATCCCTAAGGGTCACTGGACAGCTATCGAGAATATCCTTAAGTACTTGAGAAGGACTAAGGACTCATTCTTTGTATATGGTGGCTTGGAAGACGAGCTTTGTGTAACTGGTTACATAGATTTGAGTTTCCAAACTGACCAAGATGATCTAAGATCGAAATCATGATATGTGTTCTGGTTGAATGGTGGTACGGTAAGCTAGAAGAGCTCTAAGCGAGCTCTTGTATTTGATTTTACAATATAGAAGTTTGTAGTATAGAAAGATAGGATGCGGTAAGGAGGTCTTTTGGATTAGAAAGTTCATTAATGAACTTGAGGTGGTTCCTACCATCTCATATCCAATACAATTGTTCTTATAATAGCGGCGCTATTGCACGTACCAAGAAGCCTAGGTCACATCAAAGGACCAGGCATGTACTCAGGCGATTTCATCTTATCAGAGAAATCAATGCAAAGTACCAGGAGAAGACAATTTAGTTGATCCTCTTACTAAGCCGCTTGCACAAGCAAAACATGAGCATCATGTTAGGGCAATGAGAATTAAAGTAATTAATGATTGCGCCTAGTACAAGTGGGAGTCTGTTGGAAATTATGCCCTAGGGCAAGTCATTGTTCTCCATTTGGTTATCACTTCATTCGCATGTTTACAAGGTGATAATCGATCCCCGGATATATCTTATAGATGATATCCTAAATGTCCTCGATCGGTCATCTACGCGGAGCGAAGATGAGGTAAGACCGATATGACTTTGATGATGTATAGAGATATGAATCAAAGTCATGGGCACTTGTAAGAGTACAAGGTCTTTGGACCAGGCCCACTATGAGAAAGCTGCATGGATTAAGTCATAAGCTTATCTCATGTATAACCGCGTCACGACGCCCTATGACCTGAGATCATCATGGATTCCTACATGATGAGTCACTGACACCTAGTCAAAAGTCACCTTTGACCGGGTGATGATAAAGGCTAGGATTGGGATCAGTGATTTTCATGCGGAGGGATATGAATGGTCAAGATGGAATTTGTCCCTCACATTTGTAGAGAGATAATACTGGGCCCCTCGATGAGTGAGTCTAAGAAATGTACGGTCGTAGTGATGGAAAGGAGTTTCCATTTTCACTTATTAGACTACTCGAGAATCGAGAAAGTAGTGGTCAAGAAAAGGAAGTTGACATTATCCATGCCTCATCCTTGACCAAATTATCTCGTGACAAAAGGGACGTGACATGGTTGTACGATAAGTTGTATCGTGTCATCGATCCTCATATGAATTGGGTAGTCGCAATGTCTTGCTAGAGGCCGCTTGCGACTTGTGGGCTGACACGTGTTGGCCCATTCGCCAATCTCATATGGGCTGTAGTAGGTCGCACACAAGAATAACCCAACACGAGCAAATGTGTCCGATTCATTGAATCTTAGATACGTCTAAGATTTAATGAATATTGAATTTAATCTAGGATATATATATATATATATATTAAATTCGAAATTAATATATGTTAATATTATTAATAGAGATTATAATATTAATATATTTGTTTTGTATTTAATTTATTTGATAAATTAAATATCTAAAACAAATTGAGATATTGTATCTCATTTAATTTTCGAATAAAGATATCGTATATCGCATTTAATATTAAATTGAGATATGGTATCTCAAATTTAAATTAAATAGATAGATATTATTTCTCGGATTTAATTTATAGAGATAAATTAAATAAGAAGGCTTTTAATTTGATTAAATAAATGGATTTGATTAGATCTATTAGATGGATTTAATTAATACATTTATTTTAATTCGAGATTCCAAATTCGAATTTCAAATCGGCTTTAATGCGGATTAAATGCGTTACATCGATTTGATTGATGTAATTAATGTATTTTAATCCATATTTGAAATTTGAATTTCAAAATTAATGAGGATTAATTTTATATAATATTGACGGGTTTAGAAAACTCACGGGACATTTTGTCAAGCGCATTCTAAAAGCCACGAGAAAAACCTAGAGTGGAAAATTAAGAGAGGCGCACAAGAGGGCTAGCACTCTTGCCGTAGCCGTGTTTGGGAGTTGTTCGTGTGGATCTCGGTGGAGAAAGACGATCCTACGAGTTGTCTTACCTGGCGTCGAGGAGGTAACCCACTGTTCAATGAATAACAAGCGCAAACGAATTCTCGTAAGGTAATTTCGGATTCCCGGCCTTGTTTAAACGCACACGAGTGATCCTCGGGATTGGATCCGTAAGTTTTTTTTAATCCGCTGCGTTGTTGGAATCCGTAAACGCGGATTAAAAATTACGGATCCAATCCCGAAGATCACTCAGTGCGTTTAAACAAGGCCGGGAATCCGAAATTACCTTTAGGAGAATTCGCTTTGCGCTTGTTCTTCGTTGAACAGCTGGCTACCTCGATCGATCAAGAAGATAACTCGTAGGATCGCCTTCCTCCACCGGTATCCACACAAACAACTCCCGAACACGCTTACGGCAGCTCGCTTAATTTTCCACTCTAGGGATACACGAACAACTCCCAAACACGCTACGACATGCTTGCGCCTCTTATGCTCTCTTAATTTTCCACTTTAGGGTTTTTCTCGCGGCTTTCAATGCGCTTGACAAAATGCCCCGTGAGTTTTCTAAACCTGTTCGCGCATTATATAAAATTAATCCTAATTAATTTTGAAATTCAAATTTCAAATATGGATTAAAATACATTAATTACATCAATCAAATCGATGTAAAGCATTTAATCCGTATTAAAGCGATTTGAAATTCGAATTTGGAATCAATTAAAATAAATGTATTAATTAAATCCATCTAATAGATCTAATCAAATCCATTTATTTAATCCAAATTAAAAGCCTTCATTTAATTTATCTCTATAAATTAAATCCAAGAAATAATATCTATCTATTTAATTTAAATTTGAGATATCATATCTCAATTTAATATTAAAATGATATACGATATCTTTATTCGAAAATTAAATGAGATACAATATCTCAATTTGTTTTAGATATTTAATTTATCAAATAAATTAAATACAAAACAAATATATTAATATTATAATCTCTATTAATAATATTAACATATATTAATTTCGGAATTTTATATATATATATATATATCCTAGATTAAATTCAATATTCATTAAATCTTAGGCGATGATCTAAGATTGATGAATCCTGAACACATTCTTCGTGTTGTTGTGCTTATTCTGTGTGCGGCGATGACTGCTATACTATATGGCGTGTGGGGCATGGGCGCCGGGTGGGGGGAGGAATCTTGACTTTGTGTTAGGATTCCTGACGCGTCATGCAAAGTCAAGATTTGAACAGTGGCGTCAATCAAACGACATATTTAACTACATTAGTTTGGTAAATCTTTTCTAAACTGTTTTAATTAGATACAATTTTTATTAAAATTTGCTATTTTAGTGTTTTTCCCAATAGATTGATAATGGACCTGAAATTAAATTATGTTTTTCAAATAGATTTGGAAGAGCGTAGCGAAACAATTATTATTAATGGATTAATTGAATGGGACTTAAGCGAAGATCAATGACTCCCGCCGCTCTTCGTTTAAAAAAAGAATAACAAAAATACAACGACCTAAATGGAGCCAAAAATATCTAAATCTAACATTTTAAGTCCACCTAATTAAAAAAAAAAAGGATATAAAATTGTATAATTAGATATTTGAATTTTAAAATTGACGGGTGTTCAGTGTGGTGCTAATGATGGTTAGCAATAGTAATTAGTGGCCCCAGCCTAATTCAATTAGAATAACGACGAAAATGACCATAGGTTTGTCTAATGATTCCTCCCTCGAGTGTTGTGGCCTTCGGATCAATTCTCATTCTATGAGATCTTTAATGACCCCAAAATAAAAATACTTATATAAACTTGGCTGGGGTTCAATTCTCAGTGCACGTA
Source organism: Acacia acuminata (assembly GCA_019022655.1). NCBI lineage: Eukaryota > Viridiplantae > Streptophyta > Magnoliopsida > Fabales > Fabaceae > Acacia > Acacia acuminata. Next base: position 1,019,881 of record JAFJYI010000077.1, on the reverse strand, counting down.
AACGAAAAAAAAAAGGCTTATTTTGCTCGTCTCATTCTATTTATAAACAACTTTTAACATGTTTAATCAGAATTTAAAAAAATCCGTAACTCTCATTAATTCTACCTTAAAATTAAATAACATTTTTAACTTTATTCATGCTAGATATACATTCAACCCCGAGAAATACAAGGCACACGATAATTAATAGATAGTGATTTTTATATTGTGTGAACTTAATAAGGTGATTTATAAATAGGAAAAAAAAATTCTCCCTACGTCATAAATAGGACCATAAGAGTGTCTTTTAACTTCCACATTTCAATGGAAATTATTTTTCGCCATCAATCAAAATATTGTTAACCTCATTTTTAAAAAAGACTTGAGTAATCTAAGGGAGATTTTTATTATGTATGACAGCATGGAGTGTAAAGAAGTTTTATATAATATAGCCTTCTAAAAACATATTTATGTAGACTCAAAATCTAGAACGCACCTATTATACTCAAATTTAACAAATGAGAGGAAAAAAATAAGGAAAATTTGAGAAGAAGTCCCATTAAAAGTTTAATTTGGAGAGAAGTACCTGAATGAGAGTATGGATAACTTCTGTATACAAATTTAAATTTTTTTTTAAAAAAAAAATCAGAGCATTAATACTTTCTATGTGTACATTTTTATTCAGGGGGAAGCCTTTGCCACACCATGCCACTCATATAATCGTATCTAACATCTTTTCTGGATTTGATATTCTCAATTGGGTTAGATATCAGCAAGCAGCTACTTAATCCAGATTAAAGGATTGAGAGTGCTTCATTTAACGAGTTATCTCCTCTTCCACCTATTGAAATTGGAACTCATGGGAGACAAGACTACTAATCATCTTAAACTAATAAAATCAAATGAAGGGGGAGAATGAGATCGATGGCAATAATTGAAGAAAATAATGGCAGAGATAATATGTACAATATATGGTGTGAGTGTAGTAGGGGAGGGTGGGACATACTTAGGTGCGTATGCTTCACTTTGTTATCTCTTTTCTTAATTGCATGTGACGATGGAGTAGCCTTGACCCTTCTCTGACATTCACACATGAACTCTGATGAGCCTGCTTTTGTCGCTAAAGCAGTCAATTAAACTAGGTCCTAATTAATTATGTAATATAGGGTCAACCTAGGTCATTCTCCCAAGGAGCAAGTTGTGGGTTTTCTTTAGGTTAAATTTAGGTGATAAAAATTACAATGAAATGAAACTAAACTAAATAAATGCAGGATGAAATTAACTCTAAAACCTATATGAGAATGGAACTAATCTAGATGAGAATGCAAATTTGGGGGGTTTTTGTTATGAGAGAATTTTAAATTTCTAAGAAGAAAATTAAATAAAGGCAAATCAACCAAGTTATGATGATAAAAGGGACAACTTAGGAATCGCATGGAGTTGGCTTTCTTAGCCTAAATCAATTAATTAGACCCAAAAGGAGATTAATGAAATATTGGAATTAATAAATTTAACTAACTAATTGAACATGGGAAACCCTCAAGTCCAATAACGCCTAATCCACTAGAAAACTCATAATGGAATGAGCGCTAGTTAATTAAACCCATTAAAATCGTTAAAATAGTTCCAAGATAGTCATGGGAATTATGTTCACAATTGCCTAATTAAACAACTAGACAATTAACCAACTCAATTAAACAACCAAGAGGATAAACCTAAATTGACAATTAAATCAATAATGAGAACTCAATTATTAATACAATTGACAATCAAACGGTTTGCAAACAAAAATCCTTAAAATATCTTAGCAAGGTTCAAATCCAAATTATCAAATTAATCTGAAATAAATTATGTGTTTACAATCTAAAACTAGATTGTTCTCAAGAAAGCAATTCAAAATTATCTAAAACTAAATAATTTCAAGGTCTTCAAACAATTCGATAAAAGGAAAAACACTCCCTTGTAGTCTTCAAGATAAAACCCTAGGCTCTAAAATTTCTCCACGCCCTCCCAAGTTGCCTCTAAAAGTGCTTAAGCTACCATAAAAATATCCTCTTCAAATCCCGAGCAACAAGTCATAGCCATGAATGAGGAATGAGAAAAATTGATTGGAAATAGTGTTGATGTAAATCAATGGCTTTCCAGGAAACGGTGTGGGCCCACGTAGCAAATGATGAATTGATGAATCAATGAATCAAAACTCCTTGCGTGATGCTCTGAGTCTCAGTCTCAGTGTGAATTCGTGTGTTTCTGCTTCAGCGTTCTCGCTGCTGCCTCTCAGCGTGCGGCTCTCCCAGAGAGCGTGAATAATCAATATGCAATTAGGTTAATTTTATGGGAGAAAAAGAGGGCTTTTGGGTATCAACTTGGGCCCAATAAAATTCAACTAGCCTAATAAAATTTTACCATTGGATTTCCTTTTAGTTTTTCCTGAAGAGTTCTGCACCATAGGATTTTCTAATATAACAAAATCAAGATATTATATATTAAGAGATATTATTAAATAACAAGATATCAATCAATAAACAATTTAAGCCCAATATCTCACAATTAATTCAGATTTATATTATCTCGTAAAATTGGCTAACAATTCAAATATTATCTAATATATCCAAATTAGCCTAAAATAATCTCCAAAATAAATGATTAATATGGGATAAAATATAGTAAAATTATGATTTATCAACTCCTTCGATTCTTCCTTCTTTCTGCTTATTTCCAATTATCCTCTTCTGATCTTCCTCTCACTTTTTGAACTATTTCTTCACTCTCAAATTCCATCATATCATATCTTTACCTTTAATTCATAAACAACGACAATGCCTACGCGTGTATAATATGTGTTTTGTCCTCATTATTATTACTCCATCCGGTATTAAATATAAAACATAGTTAACTTTTTTAAGAGAGATTAAAGAAACTAAATATGTTACTTAATCATATCGTATATTTTGTATCTTTAGATTATGCATTAGTTTTTTTTTAGTTAGACTAATTAGTTTGGATAAAAAATAAAAATAAAAATATTCTAAAATAATTTAACTAGTTTCTTTAATCTTTCCAAAAAATTTAGTTATGTCTTATGTTTTGAACTGGAGCAATGGCAGAACTACCTTATGGCCAGTTGATCTTCTCTTATCTTATGTATTTATATGTATGTATTATATGATATTTTACTTTGGCCAATAATTTTTTATCCTAACTAATCTCTTATCTTCTCTAGAATTACACTTTTTTTTCTATTAGAACAATATTTGGTTCATTACTCGTTGAGCTGTGAGAAAAAAAGTAAAATTCTTGTTTGAGATACCTACTGAAAATGTTAGTATCATCTTATATCTTGTTTTTTTTTTCAAAACCATGGCCTATTAAAAAAATAAATGATAATAATAATTAAAGGGACTCGTGGCCCTTTGCCTTGCACATACCCCACCTTCCTTTACCATTTTCTTCTTGCGTATGAGACGGTCTAGAGGCGTCAAACTTCTTCCACTTCTGGGCTCTGGTGCTGTTTATCTTCATCTTAAGGACTAAATAAGTACTTAAAATCACTTCTTCTTACCCCACTCCTTTTATGAAAGTTATTCTACATATTTTTCTTTCTAATAAGGGTAATATTGTGCTAATTAGTAAAAATTTTGAGGTTATGATTTTGGGAAAGTCTTGAGTTTTGACAATAGATAACTATATATATATATATATATATATGATAATTAATTTAATTTTAATCTGTTTTAGATTTATTATTTGGTTGTCTTATGATTTTAATCGGATTGGAAAGTAAAATTTTTGTCTGAGATACCTATTAAAAATGTTAGTATAATCTTATATCTTGGTATGATTTATAATTGTCGATTATTATTTATTTGTATTTTAAATGCTTCTGTGATATTATTTAATAAATAATTCAATATATTTATTTTTTGCCGGGTTAAAAAAATTTATGGTTTCGCCAATGAACCGGAGCAGTGGCGGACCTACGTTATTGCAGGTGCAAGCACGTGCAGACATGGAAAGAGAAGACGCGAGGGAGAATATTGTGAGAGAAAGGTGTAAGGGGTGGTTGAGAGGAAGCTCGGAGCATGATGTCGACGATTTCTCGGACATTTCCGATAAATTAAGAAACGATAAGGAGGGCCTCTGATTCCTTGCTTGGAGAAATGGAGTTGGATTTTTCTGGGTCGCCACCAGAGGACGAGGCCAAGCTTGAGAAGAAGAAACAGCGCTGTGAAACAGAGACACGCTAGCTTGATACAGGACAAGACTCTTCCTCCATGTTTTGATTCAAAGCTAATCGAATTGAATCTCTCTGTGTTATAGAGAAGCTAGGTCTATATATATATATATATATATATATATATTTAACAATATAAATTGGATTAGGTTAAGTTGAAGATTTCTTTTCCTTTATTGTTTATATTTTTTTTTTGTTTTTTAATGCGTTTAAAATTTTCCTTTAAAAAAAATTTGAGGGGCAACACCATTAATTATGCACCCACAAACTTAAAATGCTGGGTCCGCCACTGAACCGGAGGGAGTACCATTTTTACTCATATAATATAATAGTACTGTATCATTTTAATTTGAATGTTGCCCACCAAATCCGTAAACTTTGAATCATGGAATTATGATTTTTTTTTATTATCAACTTTAATTTGATTAATTGGCACTGTTGGTTGGTGGAGTGCAATCAAAGAAGTGACTCGTTTTCATTAAACGTGGCGCGTTCTTTTCACTCGTTATCGCTGGACGTTTTGGTAGCTCCATCCTTCCCTTTTAACGCACAAATAATCTCTCTTTATCTTTTCCATATATGTGTGTGTATGCCAATCATCCTCATCCATATTTGATCTCCGGATTTTCAATTTTCATGCTAATCATAATACAACTAGGCACAGAACAACGGGGAGTTTTTGGGTTCCTCGATTATACTATAGAACGTATTACCTCCTCCAGTCCTAAATATAAAACATAGTTTAGTATGTCTTATATTTAGGACCGGAGGAGTATATTGTATAAAAATATGTTGATAAATATTTATTATTGATGAATATGTTTGTTTGGTTAATATTTTTTCTCACTTGATACAAATATGCTCCACAGTAGTTTGATGAAGTTCCAATATACATACCTAGCTCATTACTATAGGCAATGCTTTTAACGTCATTTTTTGGCATTTTAACGTCCAAAAATAAGGAGATGTCTATCCCAAGATGTAGTAAAAATCAGGATATAATTTCCCTTAAAAAAGGGACGCCGTAAGAGACTTACGATATCTCTTTTTATTTGGGACGCCTAAGGTTTTTTTTTTTTTTTTTTTTTTTTTTTAAAAAAAAAAAAAAAAAAAAAAAAAAAACAAACGCACGTTTGAAGATGAAGATAGAACCAAAACTCATTGTTGAAGGAATAAAACCAGAAGCCAGTGTCTCATGCTCTTAGATAAACAAGAACCAGAGAGAAATCAAAATTGAAGGAAAAATAATCGGAAGGAGGAAGGTTGAACTCATTGTCGTCTAGTAGTCGTTGCAAATCTGGGAGATCGAGGTTCAAACAACACAAGCTTTGGCCAGAGGAAGAGGATTGACGAAATTTGAAGGATCTAGAGATCGCTCGTGGCTCGAAGTCCTATGCTGTTGTTGGTGGGTCGCAGCCGCCGCCGTAAGGGATGGAAAAGGAGGCCGCATGGTGAGAGTACCACAGATTTGCAAAAAAATAATGAGTCACTGTCACTGGATACACCTATCACAGATATGCAGAAAATGATGATATCTGATGGTCGTCGCAATCGCCATAAACGAGTCTAGTTCGTCGTCGAAACCCTAGAATACCATGGAAGCTAAGTGAGAGACAAGAGATTATCATAGATATGTAGAAATCATGTATTCTAAAAACGAAAAGAGAGAAGGAAAGAAGGAGGGAGCACGAGGAAAGAAGAGAGAACAACAAGATACCAACGGCGAGCATTTGTAGAAAGAGCGCGAAGGTCAGATTCCAGGACCGCCATGAAAGCCATCTTGAAAATTCTCGGGAGGCATACAGGAGATATGTTGCAAGCTATCTTGTCTTTAGATTGTAGAGGACGTGGATTTTGTAATTAAATTGAGACTTTAGGCCTCCCAATTCTAAAAGGATCGGATGCCCAATATGCCAAAATACCAATACATAATTATAAAAATGTTATTGTCTTTATTTTTTACTTTCCGTTTTTAAGAAAGTAAAATCTATATTTTGTACTAGTAGCTTATCCATAAATTAATTTAATTCCCATCTGTGCAAAATAACAAGTCTATGATCATATGTTAATGAATTAAAATTTGTCAATGAATTGCTATTGAACAGGACTATAAAGTTAAATTTAGAGTAAGATTGAAGATTGATGATGCGGGCCACGTGGCATGCATGGGAATGGAAGATAAAAGACCTCGAGTCATACGTATGAGAAAGACACGTGAGTGGAAAGCACAGAGACTCAATAAACTTCATACTCACGCATATATAACCCCAGCAAAAAACTAAAATAAAAAATAATTAAAAAATGTACATCCAAAGGGGTTGGTTTGATTTTGCTTTCGTTTGGCTCGAGTGTGAGATCTACACTCTCAACTCTCAAGTAGTCCCAGCTATGAACTACCAGTACTACATTCTTGTTGGTAATATATATGTAGGCGTGTATATATAGATATAAATATGCTTATTTACACGCGCGCACCACACAGACTTGTTTCCCTGCTTGTCATTTGGACGAACAAAGGGAGCTCGCCCTTTGAGTGGACATCTAGGCCATCAAGATGCGATTTGGGCGGTTCGGGTTTCTTTTTCAAAAAAAAAAAAAAAAAAAAAATGGTAACTTTTAAATGGAAAAAAAATTCATTTTTTTAAACGTTAGTTCAGATTATCTTTATTTTTTATAAAATAAAAAATTAAAAAAATAATGAAATAATGAAATCTGAATGGGCTAGTGATAAGTAAATATTTTATGATTAAATAAGTATAGATTCTGGATATATTAAATTAAATTTATACTTATTTAACTATCTTTTATATACTTATCTATCTTTTAATTAAGTATAGGATAAAAGGATATTTTAATATAAAATATACATATATCCTATTTTGCAGGAGATATTATTTGATTTAGAAGAAGAAAGGAATATCAAATAAATAAAGGAGCAGACCGTGGATCCCGCGAGAGCATCAAACCATCAGACAATTGAAGGGAAAATATATGGGGCTGACATTGAAATTGCTGGTGGAAATTAAAGGAATGAATAAATAAATAAAACGAAAAAAATAGCAGAAGCAATCGCATGGGTCCAGCATCAATATACATTAAGATAGCAATTGGATTTGGAAAAAGATATAATACAAGAATCCAAGATTTCACGCGGCCCAAGAAAGGTGAAAAAGTCCTAGGAGGTATTATAAGGCAGACGCACAATTGAGATCAGGTAGAACGACGCAGAGAGAAAGGAATTCAAGGACGCACAGGAGCAAGCACGCAAGCGGCAATTTAAGAAGGAGAAAAAGAACCATTAGAGAGATGACGCACATCAGCGAGGAGCATTGAGACTGAGGGATTCTTTAAGAGTTTTTATTTCTCTTTTCTTTTCCCTCGCTTCTCGAATCGATTTTCATCTTTTCATGGGTTTTAGTATAGCCATGCTAGTTTTCTTTTGTAGTTAGGGCGAGGATGAACCCTATGTGAATTTAAAATATTTAGTTGGATTCTTTATTGATCTTTATTTTTCTTAATTGAATGAATTATCTGTGCTTAAAGCTTTCTTGAAGATTGATCACCTTTTAGATTGTTCATAGGTTAATGTATGACAATAGAGATGTTGGTGCATTTAACTAGATCCGTTAATTCATCGTGAGTTGCATGACCTAGACATAGGCTTACGATTTTATGCGATCTCATAATTCTGGTTTAAAAATATAATCTTTCCAATCAATACTAAGACATTAGGTTGATTTCAAAGATAACGGACTAAGGTAGCATCAAGACATTGGGACTTAGTCTAACTTTAGAAATTGATCGTCGATCATGAGAATAATAATCAAATAGGAATTCAATTCAAATTATTAGAGGAACATAGGGGGATTCTCATCCCTAACTGCATATTTCTTAATTGAAGGTCTTAATTTTGGATTACTTCGTATTTTCTCTCAAATTGTTCTTGAGATTCATATTTTGGATTCTTTATTTAATTCTTTAAATTCTATTTGGTTACAACTCACCCCATATTACTCATTCATCCAACTAAAGCGAAAATAGCAAATTAGTGATTGGAGTACTATTCAACGTGGGACGATCTTTTTCTCACTATTTTATTACTTATAACGGCCGTAAGTGTGACTGCTGTCAAGTCATTATCATTAGATATTGGCTCAAAAGACAAGCTCTCCCGGCTCGTCTAACGGGTTCCAACACCACTCACATTCACTTGATATAATAAAGGGATAATTGATAATGAGGGAATTTGTATAAATTCACAGGCTTATACATACCTTTAATGTTTAATAATTAGTATGCCCTTGACAATAGATAATTAAAAAAATATAATTTGTACAATATAATGAAGCCTTGAGTTAACATTGTTCCAGAAACAAAGTGGGTGTGGGTCATCATCGTATGTTGATACTCAGATCTTAACGAATTAATAATGCAGACGGTCTTTTGGAATAAGAGATCCGATAAAGACACAATTTATTCATACACACACAATACATCCGTGGGTGGATGATGTAACACACTTCACCATCGATAATAACAAACCACGTACACACCATATTCACGGGTCTAACTAGGCATATACCACCAAAGAGCTGGGACAATTTCGTCATACTCATTCATTTTCTTCCTATAACCAATACGATAAGCTCATTCTACAATATATACGTGTGTCGGTGTGTGTGTGTGTGTGTCCTGTAGTATTATCGTAGCTGCAGTATATATATACGGGGAAAAAAACACACACACACACACAAGCTAGATTCATCTGTTGGAATCGCCATTCTTGGCTCGTTATATCAAATCGCCAATTTGTTTATTTCGTTAATGAAATGATGAGGGCTTTTTTTTCTTTTCTGGGTCGGTGTGTTGAAATGAGATTATGAAAGAGAATATTTTGGATGTGGAAAAGGCAAATACTGAGATACTTTGGCTGTAATTCTTTTTTTTTTTTTTTTTTTTTTTTTTTTTTAAAGGAAAGAATTGATTGGCACGTCAATGTTGCAGCCTTGGATGCGCTCAGGCTTTCGGCTCGAGAGCTGTTATCTTTTAGCTCCAAAATTGCCTTCATACCAAGTAATACCAAATTCCATCTTTTACCCTCCCACACCACCTCTCATACTTTTTCTTTTTCTTTTTTTTTCCCCTGCACTACTAATCAACTCCACGAATGCTAATTAATTAAAAGCCAAGTTATAATTACTATTAATTTTTATTCTTTTTATATTGTTGTTGGAGGTAATCATTGTTGTTGGGAAATTCTTTTCAAAAGCATACTCATGTGAAATAATTTATTCTGCTTCTTTAATAAATAACTGTTGTGTTGTATTTGAATTTGAATGGGTAGTTGGCCCAAACAATACTTGGATGTTTATTAGTAATTGGGTCACAGTGCATATTTTATGGGCTTATATCCCAATAACATTAACTATGATGCGTGTATGACCCAACTCGACAGAACAACTGTCTCTCACATATGTTGCAGCCCAAGCCAGCCCTTCAATTGGAATTAAGAAAGACTTGTACGTGTACCCAAAAAAAAGAAAGGAAGAAAGAAAGACTTGTAGGCAAATTATGAGCTATTGCTTAGCTGCTCATATAGTCTGATGGAATGTAGTATATGAACAATGAACTTAAACATAAGATCCTTGCATGGAAGGAAATGAACTTCGCCACCATCAGAGAAGGTCATAATGGCAACTCTGGTTGTATTGGCACGTAGTTTGGAAGATAAGCAACGGTTTTGCTACTTACTTTCCTGTCCCTCTTGGTTGTTTATCGCTAGGATGTAATTCCTAATTTTATTTCCTCAAGCTTTTTGCTTGCCTTCTGTATCAGGAAAAAAGGCTTTGTCATTAGATATTTATTGGTAGAGTCTCAATAATTTAGAAGAAATCATCATAAGCTTCTTGCCCGTATTTTAATTACACAATAATTTCTAAGGTTCTGAAATCTAAACTGATCAGAGTATTGGGTTAAATGTCAATTAGTTAGACCAAAACTAATTCGAGCCAAACTAGTGGGAAATTGAAATTTTTAGAGTTATTAATATGAAAACCTAATTTTTTTTTTTAAAAAAAAAGGATTTTTTAAGGGGGAAAAAGAATCAAGTTAATGTCTAGACCGGATCGGTTTATCGAACAGTTTAGTGGTTTTGTTTCAGGTTTCAGAACATTGGTAATTTCAATGTATTTATATGTCTATATGCACACGCGCACAAAGCATATGTTTATTTGATTATACATGGACTTGCCAAAACTTGGAAAGTTTGGCATCTGTACATTACCCACACATATTCTAAAAGATAATATAACAAACTTCGCAAGGCATTAATTAACTAATGAAGGAGAGTTGATACTACTTGAATACGTATTTTTAAAGTACTTTAATTTCCTAATGCGTTTTATAACATAGGCATACAATTTTTCAAAATCTATATAGCTTCACATTATTTTAATCAGTCCAAAAGATTATATATAATCAAACAGGGAGGACAAGCATAATAAGCAAATGGATGATATTTTATTTATAAATATATCCATTGCATGTATAGAACACCACCACAGGCCGTATTTTATTCTTAATTACATATCGATAGAACTTAACCCTGAACGAGTTTTTATTTGACAGCACACAACGTGTGCCAAATTGACAAAGTTAAGGACATTACAATTACTTATACGTTACGGGCTTCTGGAGGACCTATGAGAAATGTTCGTTCTTCTTCACATATACACGTACAGACATATCAACACACCTGACTGCAAGTACACAATCAAGAAGGTGTGTTTTTATTCACGAAATCATGGTAGAGAATGGAGAAACCCGCAACTTTCTTACTACTGAAGAGTTTGGAACCAAACACAAAGAAGACAATGGGCGAGAGATTAGTCCAATCATCGTTCTCAGCACTATACCCAGCCAAAAGCTTCCTTCTGGGATAAACCTTTGAAACCGCACTGAATCGTTCCTCCAACAGCACAGGACTGTCCACAGAATTTATCTCATTCTGAAACTGATAACCCACCCAATCTATACAATTCGAGAACCTCTGATTCAACAAACTGTAATAGTCCACGTTAAGACTGGCCGACGGCGAAATTGAAGCGGCCGTTATGACTTTTGCCGCCTTGAGGTTCACGATAAGCTGGGCCATACACTGAGCGAATCCGTTTGGCTGAACGCTGTCATCGATGTGTTCATAGAAAATGTCAAGCCCAAATTCGATTTGATTTAGGGTTAGGGCGTAGAGTTGTTCTCGGATGATGCCGGTGAGGGAATCGGTGGCGTTGGAGATCCAAGATTGAACGTCGAGAGGGCGGAACCGGTAGTTGACGTCGCGATCGCCGATGGAGACGAAGACCTTGAGGGCGACGTTACGGGGAAGGCGTTCTCTGAACTGAAGGATCGAAGAAGGAGTGACTTTGGTTTGGTCCCAGGAAATCTGGAACATTCCGTTGGTCGGCTGACCCGACCCGTCATAGTCTCGGGCGAATATGAGAGCGATCTGGTACTCGTTGGCCAGCTTGCTGTCCACGAACACCTTTAGGAAAGAGTCGTCGTACGTGTATTGCCGAAATATCTGCGCCATTATTATATAAATAAAGCAGGTATTGTTTTGTGAAGAGTTCGCTGAGGATGCATGCTTTTTATATGCTTCAGCTGCTTCAATTGCAATCTCACTTCCTAATTATACTTCTCTTTCACTCATTATTAAACCAGATGAATCTCTGATTTGTTTTGTTCTAAACAGTAAAACGTGATGTAATTTTAGGGTGATTGCTTTTTCCGTTTCTCAAAGCAACATGAGAGTTAGTGAGTTACTCCTTTACCAACAACCTTCTAGACTCTGGAGCCAGTAATTAGGTGAAATGGATCTATCTTTGGATTGAAACCGTTAAGTGCGTCATCTTTCTTATAGCCGAAAAAGGAAAGTATATCAATTTTCTTTCCTTTTTTACCAAATATTTTTACGCTTTTGAAATATTAGTATCTTTCTAATTTCTGTTTTCCTTTCTTATTAGTTGTTACTCGAAGCAGGCACAACTCCAAAAGGCTTTGGGAAAAGTAGCTCAGTTCCTCATTACGTCCAGACTCCAAGGAACTTCATTTGGGCTTCAAAATAAACCTAGTAACCGAGCATGTTTAATAGTGGCCCGACTAACTTGAGAAGCTTTCAAGAAATGGAATCATAAACATCAAATTCTTTATATCAAAAAACAGAAAAGAAAAGAAAAACATCAAATTCTCATTGTAAGCAATGTCCACATCATATAGTACCCAACAATATGATTGTTTCATGCAAAAGATACCTATAGTTAGAAAAAAAATATCAAATTGGAAACGTACAGTTCAACGAGTTTGTCGATTTCCATGGACAAGGGGAGATAGATTTCCGGCTGATGTAGAGTTCTTTATAGTTGTAAATATTGTAAGGTTTGTCAAATAAGGAGTCTCTCTAATAGTTAAAATAAAGAGATGTGTTTTAAGAAGTCGATATATGTTGGTTCATAAATTTAATAAATTGTTATAATTTTTACTTAAAGATGTATAGTATGTTTTAAGAGACACTAGTATAAAAAGAGGCTTTAATATTGCCTTATTTAAACCAAATTATTGAGGCTCTGGTTTAAAAGATATGATCGATGACGAGTTTTGTAAATATAAAGAAATTTTTAGACCACATTTTAGAGAATTAGGTTTAAAAAGTATGACCCGTGACAATTTCATAAATATATAAAGAATTTTTGAGATTGGATTATAGAGGATTAGGTCTAAAAAATATAACCGGTGGCAATTTCATAAATATATAAAGAACTTTTCAGATCAGACTTGTGAAATATGAGGTTTTAAAAGTTTTACTTTTAAGACATAATAGTTTAAAAATCCGGTCCAAAAAGTATAACCGGTAGCAATTTTATAAATAAAAGAAAAGTATTACTTTTAAGACCGAATGTTTAAAAAGTTCGGTCTAAAATGTCTATTTTTAAAACTGGATATTTAAAAAGTCCGATCTAAAAAGTCTAAAAGATCAATCTTTCATTTTCTCGCTCCGAAAATTGAATTTCGCTCTTTGAACCTCTATTCGACGACCTTGTAAATCTCGCCTCACACTCTTCAACCTCGTCTTATCTCATCTCAAGGACCTTGCTCACAAATTTTCTAATGCCACGAAAATTGCTCTCGCCTCCTTTGCTTTCACGGTCTCTTGTTTTGGTTATAGCTTCTCCAAGTTCGCAATTTTTACTTTGTCTTCTTCGATCTATTTCATTTTTGCTTCTTTGACTTGGAAAATTGCAAGATTGAAGAATCAAGATCGTCAATCGTTCCGTGCTGTTTGGCCACTGACAATCTACAAGTCAAGATTGAGATTTCCGATCTTTAAAGCTCGATCAATGATCTGCAATTAGGAGTACATCGATTTGGCCATCGAAGATCTACAAGCCAAAATTTAATAAATTGAGGACAGTTCGGGATGCTGGATGAGTTTATATTTAGGATGCTTGCTGGAGGGCCTAGAATCACTCCAATGTTCTAAGTATGTCTTTGTTTAAGGCACACAATGTTTGTCTCTTGGCTGCTCAAGGTTGCTAGGGCCATCTTAGAAAACCCAACAAACAACACCAAGGTGCATCTTATCTATGCCAATGTCACATATGAAGACATTCTTGTGAAGGTAAAAAGCATTTCTCTTTTTTTCAACCAATGAATAAATCTTGACGCTTGTCATTGATAGTAATCTACATATTTATATATATGCGGGAAGAAATGGACTATCTTGCTGCTAATTATCCTGGTCTTTTCAAAGTATACTATGTCTTGAATTAGGTTAGTTTCTAACTTGCTATATCATTTCAAAAAGAACTCAAGATTTCATCCTTCATTGAATCAGGATAGCCTAACTTGAACGATGAAATGATGTGATTTGTGTAGCCTCCAGAAGGATGGGATGGTGGTGTTAGATTTGTATCAAAGGAGATGATTCAAGCGCACTGTTTTCCTCCTGCACATGATATCAGGGTAGGCAATAATCCTCTAAGCTAATCTCTTTAGATAGCTTTTTCGTGTTATCATAAAAGGAAGGTTATTGATTAAGGGGATTGTTTGTGAAATGTGCAGATACTAAGGTGTGGCCCACCGCCCATGAACAAGGCTATGTCTACTCACCTTGATGTCCTAGGATATGACCCTGATATGCTGCTTACCCTGGTAAATTTTTGATTTCCAGTTTTTGTTTTTTCTTTTTCTTTTTGATGATAGATGACTTTTAAGACCGAATGTTTTTTCATACCCGATCTTAAAAGTATCTTCTTTTTTTGTGATAGAAAGAAACTTTTAAGACCGGATGTGTTTTCAAAAAGTTCATTTTTTGGAGATAGAAAGGGACTTTTAAGACCTAATATTTTAAAAATCTGGTCTTAAAAGTCCGACGTTTAAGACCTCATATTTTAAAGATCCGGTCTAAAAAGTATTTTTTAAGACTAGTTGAGCCTGGTCTTAAAAGTAGCAGACTTTTAAGACCATTTGTATCGAGACCGATCCCAAATCTAGTCTTACAAGACGTCTTTTGTCCGATCTTAAAAGCCTTATTTGTATTAGTGAGACACCACTTCAAGGTGTCAATTCATCATATACAAATGCCCACATTGTTACACTATAAGAAGAAGAGAATAAGAAGTCTCGGTTATCTTTTGCTGAAATTACTTTACTCTTGCCAGTTCTATCACCTTGTCTCCTTACCAAAAGAGAGCCCACTTAATTCTGGGAAATGCTGCTTCCTATCAACTGAGGGGATTGCAAAATGACTCTTAAGAATAGTGTTTTCAAATGTGACTCAAACAAAATATTTTCTTGTTTCTTTGCAGATTTTGCCAACAATATCCATAGTAGTAACTAGGAACTCCATAATGCGTATAAGTTTGAACTTTAAAACCTTGGCCCCCTCCTCAGGTGGATGAGCTCTAATATACCAATACTAAAGGGTCATTGTCAAGCTGGAAAATAAGGACCCTGCACTAGACTTAGAGAGAAAGACTTATTCTTATTTCTGAAAAGTAATCTAATACATAATAATGAGTACTTTGCACTCTTATATATTGTGACAAAATACAATCACAATTCACTAACAATTACACCTATACAAATTACTAAAATATCCTTTAACAACAAATCTGTTTTAGACTCCCCCTCAAGTTGGAGGTTTAAAAATATTTACAACAGACAACTTGACTAACAGCCTTTGTTGAATTTCCTTTCCCACAGCCTTAGTCAGTAAATCTGCTTCTTGATCCTCAGACCTAACATGTCGTAAATCAATTAGTCCCTTCATCAACTTTTCTCGACAAAGTGACAATCCACTTCAATATGTTTGGTTCTTTCATGAAATACCGGATTGTTTGCTATATGAATGGCTTGCCATATTATCACGATAGACTCCCTAACGGGATTATGATGACTTATATTTAAGTCTCTAACCATTTCCAATGTCCACACAATTTCTCGAAACTTGACCATGCCCGAAGGCTCGATATTGCACTGTCTTGAAGACGTTGACACCGTAGCTTGCTTCTTAGTCTTCCAAAACACTAGAGATCCTCCAAATTTTATTAGATAACCACTCACCGACCTTCTTGTAATGACACACGCAGCCCAATCAGAGTCACAAAAGCACTCAAGTGCAAGATCTCCTTTTGAACTCAGCAGCACTCCAAGTCTAGGGGTCCCTTTCAAATATCGCAGAACATTTAAACCAGCAGTCATGTGTTCTTTGGTTGGCATTTGCATGAATTGACTTAATAGCTGCACACAAAAAAGATATGTCAGGACGTGTCATGGTCAAGTAAATCAACTTACCAACCAATTTCCTATAACGCTCTGGATTCGGCAACACATCATCCACCTCTTTCTTTCCTTCCTCAAAAGGATGGAGTTTCTGATTTTGTGCCAATGGAACTCCAAGTGGTTTACACCCACTCATGCCTGTTTCAGCCAAAATATCCAAAACATATTTTCTTTGACACAAGACAATCCCTTTATGTGATCTAGCAACTTCTATCCCTAGAAAGTATTTCATAAAACCAAGATCTTTGATTTTAAAGCTGTTATGTAGAAATGACTTGGCTTCATTTATCCCTTTTACACTACTACCAGTAACCAATAAGTCATCAACATAAACAAGAATTAGGACAACACCATCTTCACAATTTTTGATAAAAAGGGAATAGTCATGCTTACTTTGACTGAATCCAGCATGAATCAAGGCCTTTGACAACTTATGATTCCACTGTCTTGAAGCTTGTTTTGGGCCATACAAGGATTTATTTAACCGACATATCATTTGCTCCCCTTACGTTCAAAGCCTTGGGGAATTTTCATGTATAATTCCTCATCTAAATCTCCTTGCAAAAAAGCATTACATACATCCATTTGATGTAACTCCCATTCATACATAGTTGCTAATTTAAGAACAAGTCTAACAGTTAACATTTTAATAATAGGAGAAAACGTTTCATGATAATCGATGCCTTCTCTTTGACTATATCCTTTAGCAACTAGTCTAGCCTTAAACTTGTCGATTGTTCCATTCGAGTGGTATTTAATCTTATATACCCACTTACATCCTATAGCCCTTTTATCTTTACGTAATGAAACAATAGTCCAAGTAGCACTATCTTCTAAAACCTTAATCTCATTATTCATAGCTTCTATCCAACGATGATCTTTCATAGCATCTTCATAAAATTCAGGTTCATGCACAGAATCAATTGAAGTCAAAAGACACATATGAGATGGAGATATATGATCATAAGAAACATATTTATGGATACTATAAAGACATCTATCATGTTCAGCTCGCACTAGAGAACAAACATAGTCTTTGGACCAAATTGGTGCTTGTCTTTCTCTAGTGGGTCTGCATACTACCTCATTAGGCGTTTCATCAAGGATGGTGGATGGTTCCAGCCTCGAAGTTGGTATGAGATTAGACTGGAAATTTGCATCAGCTGGCTGGTCATGATCACTTGTTGGAAAGACATGATCAAACCAGAACATGTGCTGAAATTCCCTGCAATCTGTACTTAGATCATATGGGTTAGTTTCTTTGAAAGGAAATTTATCTTCAAGGAAACTCACATGCCGACTAACAAAAATATTTTTTTTTCAAGTCAAGTAATAGGTATCCCTTTTGATTGTCGGGAAACCAAGAAAAACACATGGAATAGATCGGCTTTCAACTTATCATTACTCTTTTTTTTTTTGGGTGTAGTCTTATCATTACTCTTTAGGTCTGTGGCAAAGGCCAAAGATCCAAATGTTTTCAAATTAGCAAGGTCTGGGGCGATCCCATATACAATCTCAAAAGGGGTCTTATAACCTAAGATTTTAGATGGCAACCTATTAATCAAATAAGTAGCCATTCTAATACATTCCCCCAGTATTTAATTAGTATACCAGATTGTAATATGAGACCTCTAGTAACCTGAATTATCGTTCTATGCTTTCTTTACTACTCCATTTTGTTCTGGAGTATAAGGACATGAAGTCTGGTGAACAATACCCTTACCCTTAAGATATTGTTTTAATTCAGTGTTTGTAAACTCTGTACCATTGTCACTTCTAAGTATCTTAACTGAAACTGAAAATTGAGTCAAGATATAAGCAATGAAGTGTTTAATACAAGCTGTAACTTCAGTTTTATTTCTAATCAATAGAGTCCAAGTTGCTTTAGAAAAATCATCAACAATTGTTAAAAAATAGGAATATCCTTGATGTGTTGGAGTCCGATATGGACCCCAGACATCAAGATGCAATAGTTCAAACCAACGAACACTTTTAATACAACTTGGAGCAAATGAGAATTTTGTTTGTTTCGACTGAACACATATTTCACATTTATTATTCATAATATCCTTGTCAGTACACTCAAAACCAAGGTATTTCATTACAGTAAGAGGAGCATGCCCAAGTCTATTATGCCACATGCACATTTCATTCCTATCAACATTCAAATGACTACTTTGAACTGAATTAATCACATTACATGTTCTGTCAGAATTTTTCAAAATGTATAAACCTTCAACCAGCTTACCAGTCACCATCATTTTGCCATCCCGAAGGCCCCACGCGTAAACAATAGTGAGGAAAAAGCGAACACTACATTGTTGCTCCTTGGTTAATCTAGCCACGAGATAGGAGGTTAAATTCCAAACATGGAGCATATAAAATCCCATTTACAGTGAGATTATCAGTTATACACGCACTACCTATATGTGTTACAGGTATTCTTGTTCCATCAGGCAATCGAATTGATTTTATGGGACCCTCATATTTTTCATATTTATTAAAAAGGCTCAAGTTCCCAACCATATGAGTAGTTGTCCCAGAGTCAATAACCCAATAGGAATAAGAGTTAGAATAAGCAGAGGGAACAACCAAACCTGTACCGGCCAGATCATGGATGGTAGGCTCAGAATCCTTCCTGAGGAGCTCCAACAGACGTTGGTACTGGTCATTGGTAAAAGATGGTGCTGCAATATTGGCTAGATGGGTAAGTGCATCTTCATGATGAATTAACTCAGTGGATGCTTGATTGACAGAAGAATCCTTTTCTTGTTTTGGTTTGTTTCCTCGGAAGCTTGGTGGGTAACCCACAATTTGGAAGCATTGTTCCTTAAGGTGCCCCTTTTTGCCACAATGAAAGCATTCCAGATTAGGATTACCGCAGCCACGTCCTCCACTACGTCCTTCACCACGTCCTCGTCCTTTAGCAACCATAGCTATCCCTTCAGTGACTGAGGTCTGCTCAAGTGTTGCAATGGAACGTTGAGCTTCATCCTCGAAAATCATCCCAAAGGCTTGTCCAACAGAAGGTAGGAGTATCATAAGCAAAATTTGACTACGGGCTTGACTATAGCACTCATTGAGCCCCATCAGGAACTGTAACAGCTTCTGTTGCTGAATTAAGTTGGCATATGCAGTGGAAGCGGCACATTTACAGGAAGTGATATTAACAAGAATAGACTGTTCTTCCCATAGTTCCTTTAATTTGGAAAAATAGCTAGAAACAGAGAGGGGGGCCTTGCCTAAGAAGACTGATTTTGCGGTGTAGAGCAAAAATCTGGGAGCCGATTTTCTCCAGCTTGACATGGTATCATGAGCCACGTACTTCTCCTGGGAGGACTCCACAACCGAGAAGAGAAATACATTGAAAAAATAATCTGACCGTCCATCACCTAAAAGCACAGAACGAGGGGTGATCTCAAGGCACCATCTGACAGTTCTGCAAATGCTGGACATTACACTTCAAGAAAGAGATTAATCAATTCTTGAACCAAGAAACTCCAAAAGAATCACGCATGAAAGGCTCTCTACGCCCCTGCGGTTTCCTTCAGGCTCGAGATTAATCAATTCTTGAACCAAGAAACTCCGAAAGCATCACGCACGAAAGGCTCTCCACGCCCCTGCGGTTTTGCTTCAGGCTCCTACGATTTGATCCAAGAATCCACCAAGATCCGTCACACCCCTCTGCGCCGTCCACCACGGACCACCGGCGACCTAGGTTGTTACTGGCCTTTAGCTCCTACGATCTGAGCCAACCAACCCATAAAAGAACCAAATCTGCGATTTGCCCTCCAACCTCCGTCAAGAACGTCTCTGCTGAAAACCACAGCCCACTCTGTCAAGATCCTCTGCGCCAACAAAAACCACAGTGCACCGGTGATCTGAGTATTTTAGCCGACCCACACATAAGCAAGAACGGTGTCTTCGGGGCCTCATACGATCAGACGCGCTCTCATCCCATCGTCTAGAAGCCTCGTTCTCGTGAGCGTCTCTAAACTAGGAACCTTATCACTTACGCCCTGAACGGTAATCACTTGCCATGGTGTCTGAGAAAACTGTCGATCCGGCAAATTTGCCCTTTTCTCACCCCTTATTCCTGCACCCATCGGAGACTCAAGGTGCCACAATCATTCCTCAAGTTTTGGCTAGAGCTGATAATTACGTGATCTGGAGTCGCTCAATGAAGATCGCACTGAAGGGTAAACATAAGGTTGGTTTTATTGATGGCTCTTGTACAAAGGCCAACCAAGCTGATGCTTTGAAGGACCAGTGGGAATGTTGCAACGCAGTAGTACTTTCTTGGTTGTTGAATTCTGTCTCGAAGGATTTAGCAAGTGGTCTCATGTTTCACTAAGAGGCTCATCGTGTATGGAGTGACCTACAAGAACTCTTTGATAAGAAAACCTGACTCTAATACCATGTCAAGCTGGAAAAAAAGGACCCTGCACTAGACTTAGAGAGAAAGACTTATTCTTATTTCTGAAAAGTAATCTAATACATAATAATGAGTACTTTGCACTCTTATATATTATGACAAAATACAATCACAATTCACTAACAATTACACCTATACAAATTACTAAAATATCCTTTAACAACAAATCTGTTTTACAGTCATCATGAATCTCATCAACGCACATGTTCATTAACGAGTAAAACCTATAGATGTGTGTGTGTCTATATATATATATATATATATATATATCAGCATTATTTTAAAATGGAGTTCCAACAGCTGCGCATAAAACTATCAACGTGCGTCACACTAAAAGCTAGTGGTGCACCATCTCTTGATGATGCACCAAATTATCGTCAATTCACTTCTACTTTTCAACCTTGAAGAAACCATATTGGTCCATGCAGCCTTCGACACCTCACACAATCGTGTTATACGTGCATACATACATGTACCATATCGATCTGTCTTTCTACATACGAACTGTCTCCAATAATAAAATGTGACTAAAGTATGCTTTTACTTATTTGGTATATTAAAACAACTCAATTCAGAATCAATATCATATATATATCTAGCTAATTGGAGTGGAATAAAACAAGAATTAAAATATAAATAAATGACACAAGAAAACATTCCAATTATACCACCACGTTTCTACCGCCTATAGTGACTAGGATCAGAGAACAACCCACGAAGAATATTACATCCAACGGTGATCAGAACATTCTGCTTCATGTGAAAAATTAACTTTAAATTCCTCTGCCTCCTAATAATTAACATCACAATATTGCCCCCCATTGAACTTTGTTGGAAAAGTAGTGAAATTCTATTCCATGAATAATTAACATCACAATATTGCTCCTTCTTCGGACAGCCACAATAAAATAAAAACTAACAAGAGATTGTTTGAAAACTAGACTTAAGAGGAGTACTCCTAAAGAAGAAGAAAGAACCTGAAACATGTTTGTTGGCTGATGAAAATTAGCAAGGATCCATGATTAGACCAACGGCACTTGTTACAAAAAAAACAAGGCCAGGATTAATTGCAGTGACAGCACCCAATAAGTATACATTTATATGCAGCGAACCGTTACTGCCAAAACTAGCTGGCGTGGTTACATGTCAGCCAAAGCTCTTTTTGACTCAACATTCCACAAATGCTGTCGTATCATAGCTAAATTGAACCTTAACTGTCTCTCTCATATGTACAAGTAAGACTGAGTTGACCTGTATGCTTCTATGTTATCTTCAATCCCATCATTTAGTATTCATTATTATTTGAGAAAGTGCAGTTCCAATATTTCCTTTCTTTGTACCGATGGATGAATATATGTGCATGCACTTAGGAAAAGGACCCATTATTGCCTCTTGTTTGTGCACTCCTCTCATATCTTCGTTCACCATTATAATTTTTCAAGTTTCCCCCAATTTGCGGGTTTGAGGGTACCCCATTTCAATTCTTTTTTTAATTCACATTATATAATTGCTCACATTTTTGTCTGAAACTTTTAACTCAATTGACACCAAACACCTCTTCAAGTCTTAATCTAAGAAAGATAAGAGTTTGTGAGTTTGACCATTTATAGATATGATGGGTGTATGGGTTCCTTTTATTGGGTGGAGAATGCCGAAACCAAAAAATGCCCTCGATCACTTTCTTTTGAAGTCATATGGTTATTTCAAAATATTTTTCAAATGAAACCCTTCTATGTTTTTGCATCAATTCTACAGTCCATTTAAAAGCTTTATGTTAAACTTATTTTTTTAAAAAAACGTGAAACTCAAACTAATGAAAAAATGATAAATCTCAGTACTTAATTTCTTGAATATTTCAACAAAAACTGCCGACTATTGAGGTGGCAAACGTCAATTATTAAAGGGAGTGCATTTTGAAAGGACGTAAGGGAAGTGATATTTCGAAAGGTGGGCAAACATTAAATCAATGTGAGGCACACTATTCATCGCTTGACAAATCATATATTGACAAGCCGAATGAAGACTAATACATATTAATTATATTGAGACGAAAATTTATATGCTGCGAAGATAATATAGCCTCCTGTTCCAATTGCCAATATATGACAAGTGATAAAAGAGAGATAGCTACATAGATATGACATTTTTCCTCCAAAACCACTTCGATTAATTAATGCCCTATGATCCATCACTTTCTGTGATCCCTGCTCTTTACTCTAGCTACTTCCCCATAATCATTTAACTAGCTTCTGGAAAAGACATTGAGGTAAACTGCTTTAATTTACACTAGTGACAATTAAGAAGCTATTTATCTATATTTACATGATGAGGCATGCGGTAAGAACCAAGTACGTACGCCAATTAATATAGAGAACCCATCAGTTTCACAAAATGTGCATTATTCTCTTTGGTCATGAGTGTCTAAAATCAAAATGCTAGCTACTTTACATCCAAGCTTGCGTGGGACAATTATAAACAAAAAATCTCTCGCGTTCTCTGTGGCTTGGAATGAAGCTAAATCAGAAAGGTCTAGAAGCAAAAGAGACTGCTTTGAGTTTCAGCACTTGGAAAGAAATAAAGCTGAAAAATTGAAAGTACTGTGTGTGTGTGTGTGTGTGTGTGTGTTGGTCACTGAGGATGAGACTGAAAATACAGCAACGGAAGAAACAAAGGTCAAAGGAAGAGTGATGGAAGTGGAGAAAACTGTGTTGTGTTGGGGTCATATAAGCAATTTCTGGTTGTCTTGTGTTTATCAGAAAAGTCTTCAACTTTCCATGTAAGCAAAAGCCCCACACTTATATCTCTTGTCCTGAGTTCCCCAGTGAGCCGAACTATATATCCCATTATTATCGCATGCATCCTAGCTAGGGTTTTAGCCTCGAATCTTTATTCTCCTAACACGCTCCTCCACACCACTATAACTTCTGCTTCATCCTCTTGCTTCTTTTTCCTTTATTATTATTACATCCCCACCATTAGTACCCCTCTATTTCAACGCCTAACTAGTTATAAATTGAATTTCTACTATATACGGTGTGCTTTTAATTTTTTCATAATGACAAGTCGATATTTAAATTTGGTTTTGTTCTTGTGAAATAGCGGAGGTTGATGAGTTTTTTGATCGGACACAAAAAAAAAAAAATATTCTGGAGAGTAATGATATATGGGATCGAGTTGTTCCATTAAAAAAAAAAAAACATAATATATATGTGCGACAAATAATTTTTCCCTAATTTTAACTGCAAGTATATGTTATTTATTGTTGCTTTAGTAGTAGCGTTATTGCTCAAGTGCAAAATTATATAGCGATGATGCTTGTCACTTCAGAATCACGACGTGCTTTTTTTATTTGCACACCATTCTTCTTTTTTCCTTTTCTTCACCCTATCGCGAAAGCAAGGTTAAAGTGAAGTGATAACTACTTTTGTTTGTTTGATGAACAGAGAAACCAAAATTAATCAAGTATCTTAATCATCAGTTGAAGTTGAGAGATAAAGTAATGAGTAATTAACTAGGATCCATTCGCTAGTTCCCCCACAAATTGTTGAGACCAACAGATCATGCGAAAGGCCAATAGGGTAAAGCTTATTGAATATGGATTCTGTCAGTGTTTTTTTTCAGCTTTCTCAACGAAATACTATACATACGTACCCTGCTTTTTCAAGCTATAATTGGAGGATAATATTATTGGACCTTCTTTGATTCCCCATGATACCCTTGGTCGCCTCCACCCCCATCTCAAATCTTCAATGAGATCTCTGAAGTAAGAATATATTCTTATTAATAAGCTACTCATTGTCTGCTTTCAATTTCAACCATAAGGATGCGGTCAATTTTGGACTTGTTACGACTACACCTTAAGCCTCGTGGGTACGTAGTAATTAAATATCAACCATGAGTATTTGTTTTTCTCTTTTAGTATATTTCCTTCGAGCTATATGTACTTGGCATTTGTATTGTTAATAACCAAATGAATTTATAATTAATGATCATACTTTGAGCTTCATTACATCATTCTCTCTGGTGTTGAAGCATTAATTATAATCTAATACATGTTGAACTCCTAAATGCCAAGTCAATCATTTCTCATGAATCATCAGTGATGTATCAATCATTCTGAGACCTTGTATAATGTTTCATTTCAAAGATGTATTCCCAGCCCAATATGATTTGGATGCGTTGAAGCTTAATTAAGTGAACGAGTTTCGCAAACTTTAGTCTTAGTGGGATATGATTTTTTTAAAAAGAAAAAACTTTTTAATAAGGGGCATGATAGTCAAACATGATATATACGTACATAGGATCTCTTTCATGACGCTGCAAGATTAATTTACTATGTAGAGAAGTAGGTACAGAAGTAAAAGCTAAGAAATGATCAATTTTTCATCCTCAAGTTTTTCTCTTGTACTGTTTTGGCAATAATAATATCCATTAACGAGCCCACCAGTCAATGTACCTTGACACACGAATTAGTAATAATGATAAAAATAATCACGTTTGGGGTCAAAGTCATAATTTTAAATTTTCCTAACGACCTGATGATGATGCGATATGCGATAAAGAAATACAAGGTTTGGTTAGAAGATCTAAGGCAATCTATTATAATTATTAAATACAGATATTTATCCAGGTTTGAATTTAAATTTTGAATTTAGGATTTATATTTGAATTTGAATTTTAAATTTAGAATTTAAATTTGAAATTTGAATTGTTATTTTATTATTTCAAGGCTCTAAACATAGAGCTTAGGTTCTCTATTGTAAGAAACTTTGATTAACTGGTTAATAAATAATTATTTTTTTGAATTTGAAATTTAGGATTTAGATTTGAATTTTGAATTGTTATTTTATTATTTCCTCTGAACATTCTCTCTTCTACCTTCATGAGATTTTCCCCTCCTACTTGTTGTCCTCCCTCCCCTGGTCTCTCTCTCCTCCCATTCCCCAACCCGTCAGTTTTACTTCCATTTGACATCAATGTTGGCATCAGAGCCTCCCTCCATTGATTTCACTGCCCAATTCCCCCCCCCCCCCCCCCCAAAAAAAAAAAAAAAAAAAAAAAACACCTTCCTTCCACTGCACCTCCGCCATTCAAGTTTCAACTCTATCTTATAGCTTAATTGGTTTATAATTTTGTGGCTGTCTTTTAAGGAGTTTTGGGCGTGATCAACATCCTCTACCCTTGCGCAAAATCTCACTTCCCACCCACGGTGCCTTTAACCATTCAGAGCTTAATTATTGAGGATTGCTACTTGGGTAATTTTTTAAATTTATTTTTGATTTCATTCTTGATTTGATTTTGTATTTGTAGGGGGGAAGAAGAGTTGAAGGCAAAAGAACGTGGAAAAGAGAAAGAAAGAAAAGACAAAAAAAGAAGAAGGAAAGAATGGAAAAAAATCAAAGAGGTAAAAAAGCAAAGAAAGAAAGTGAAAGTAGAGAAGTTGCCACGGTGATTAGCAGCAAGTATGATTTATAGAGAATATGTAAATATAAGTTACAGAGGATACTCATCTAGGGAGTTTCGTTATGCACATGACACCCCATATGAGAATGTTTATCATGACCGAGCCATAGTACTCTAATCGACGCCATCAGTATGCTATCTATATATGAGCACTACAGATATGCGACTCGTAATCGGCATGAGTATATTAATCGTGGCCATGATGGATAATGCTCACTGCCATAGCCCCCTCTCATATGAGTATGCCACATATCCTTTACAAGGAAGATGATCATCACCAGCAGGAAACGATCCAGTCAAGATGAGTACTCTAACTTCTTCCAACCTGAAGTTGAAGAAGATTATAGAAGAGCTGAAAGATGGCGCAAGGAGAAGGATGAGTATGAGGCTTTTTGGAACGTTGAAGAGCTGAAGATAAACATCTTAAGGCATAACTGGAATGCTTGAGGGTTGAATCTGAGCATCAACATGCTCGCAAAGGAGTTAAAGAATCTATGTCAACATCTTTGTGAGTTGTGCAATGTAAATAGGGCTATAACAATCCAGATAATTAAGCGAGTTGAGAGAAGTTGAAGCTTCTCGTTCAAAGAAATTAATGAAATTGCAATCCTAACGAAAGAACTATCGCCAGCAATTGTGGAACCCAATCATGACATTGATGTGTCTTTGCCTGCACGTGTCATACATGCTCCAAGGAAAACTCATGTGATTGATGCTACCAATAACAATAATCTTGTTGATCATCATGTTATTCACCCGACACCGATTGAGATTAGTAAGGTTCATGTTCAAAGGAGGACATCATATCCTCACCTCCTCGGCACACTACACTACCTAAGGTTACTTCATTGCTGAAGTTGGGAAGGTTTTTCAAACATTCTTCAAGATTCAACTGGTTATTCCTACCAAAGTTGACTCTATTAGTATCTCACCTATTGGAAAGGGTTTCTAGATGGAAGCGACATGTTGAAGAATTAGCCTACCCTTCCTCTTGTATTTGCATGTCACTTTTAACTTATTAGAAGCCGAATCTTTTAAATGGAGGAGAAATAGTGTGATATGAGATAAGAAAATTTAGGGTTTAGTTAAGAGATCTAGGGTTATCCACTATAATTATTAAATAAAGATATTTATCAAGATTTGAATTTAGGATTTAGCTTTGAATTTTGAATTGTTATTTTATTATTTTTAGGGCTCTTTTTAGGTTCTTTATTGTAAGTAGCTTTGATTGATTGATTAATAAAAATTCATTCTCCTCTATCAGTTCGTCTGATTTTCCCCTCCTTCTTATTGCCTCCTTCCTCTAGTATCTCCTTCCTCCTGTTCCCCAACCTGTTTTACATCACCTGATCACCAACGAGAGAGTACTGTCTCAATATATACGTAATGATGATTAATATTGATAACCCAAACCCATAATCTTGTTCAGCTTAATTAATTAATTGTCTAACGATAACTTCTGCAAATCTAACTTTATAAAAAGATACAGGTGAAGGACAACGCATAGTGTGTACATGCGTGTGCATGAGTGGTGGGGTCTAAGGAAAACCATAGTTGGAAATGTTGGATACGATTTTGATATGCACCTTTGTTTGTATGACTGTGTATATAACCAGGACCACGTACCATAGCAAGGAAAGTGCCGATTTTTTCTTCTTCTTCTTCTTCTTCTTCTTTTTGGGTAAGCGAAAAATGCCATTTTTTATACTTCTTCATTGTCTTGCTTTGACCCACAAAGAAACTAAAACCGTTAATACAGCTGCTTGGTATAGTCTTTGGCTGTAAGAGCTTCAGTGAGCTTTGATTAATATATATTAAAGATGATGCAAATAAATTCAATGCAAGTCCTCACTCTTTCGAGCCAGCATATGATGTGCCACACAACTACATACATACATACATACATTCATATACATATACATACATATATATATCCACACACACACTATAAAAAAAAACTTTGGATTACCTAAGAAATCACCAACGGAAAAAATTCTGTAGGTAATTACCATCGGAATTTCGTGGGTAACTATTACCGATGGAAATTACCCACCGAATTCCGTCGGTAAATGAAATTACTCACGGAATTCCATGGGTAATTTCCATTGGTAATAATTACCTAAGGAATTTTGTCATAATTTTGTGATTAATCTAAAGTTTTTTTGTAGTGATATATATAAAGGTATGTACGAGAAAAAAAATTGTAAAAAAAGATCAGTCTAGTTAGCTCAATAATTTTTTGTTCACTCAAGAAGGAAGGCATCAACATATCACATTTATAGGAGGTCCTAATTAAATCGGCATGGATGAGTGTGCTACCAAATATGTATATAACTGGAGAAGCTCACATAAATCCGAGAGTTGGGCATGTGCATGCGCATATATATGCACTTCTAATCTCTGCCTTTTATTTTTTTTTAATTGCCATTAATTTATATATACATATAAAACAAATTTCAGTATCATTTCACAATCATTTCTTTTGAAAAGTGGCACATCCATTATGAAGTTTTGACGCCAAAGAAAGTGCAGGAGAATAAGGTTTTGCAGCGTATAGAACTTATTGCGGGGCGTGACTGTATGACAATAAATGTGACATTAATTACTCCTTGGTTCTAAATATATGATACTAAATATGACATTAATTTATACTCCCTCCGGTCCTAATTATAAGAAAGACTTTTTGGAGTTAGTTTTGGTCCAATTATAAGAGTAAGTTTTAACTTTTGTCAATTTTTCCCTATAATACCCCTATTTATACTTTCTCAATAATAATTTAATAATACACCTATATATTTTATCAAGTAAATAATGTTTGCAACTCATTAATGTTATATACACCTCAATTATACTTTTTTCTTATAAAATAATTGTAAGCAATTTTTGTCATATTTTTTCCATATCACCCCTACTAATACTTTTTCTACAATAATTAATTTAACAACACGCTTATATTCTACCAAATGAGAGATTCTACTTTATTTTTTATTTTTAAATAAAAAATAAAGAACTTATAATTAAGTTTTTTATTACTCCAAATTCTGGTAGAATTAGCTAGTTTAAAATTTTACCTAGATGCGGAAGACCTCCTGATATCCCTAATAATACGTCCATGAGCAGTTTACTTCTACAGCTAAACTGATTTCTCATAACTAGCGAAGTCATAAGTTTTGCTAATTAGCTAGTTGCCTCGTGATGCTGAAGACCTCTGTTACGTTCTGTTTTGCTAATTAGCTAGTTTTCAATTTTAATTAGGGGTATTTTTGGAAAATAATTATAATTAACTAATTTAACTTCCCTCCTTAATGTCTCCAAATTCTGGTAAATAGCTCTTATAATTAGGACCGGGAGGGAGTACTACAAACTATATCATATATTTAGAATTGGAGGTAGTAATTTGTATATAAATAGGGAGAATTCTAGTAAATTACCACTAGACTAAATTTATTTCAGTCAAGAATTGAAATTTCACCGTTTGACAAAAGACTAGAATGAAAATAAGTTTTATAGGTAAAAAAATAATAATGCCCCTAGCTTTATCTTTTAAAACAAAGGTTCGATTGCCATCAAAGTTCCAACAATAGGAAATTAATGTTTTATTTATAAGAAGATTTCACTTGTTCATAAAAAGCAAAATACTTGCAAATGCGACATATTCGATTTGTGTTGCTCATATGTAAAACTCATTTGTTCATAAAGAATTGCACCACTTGTAAATGAGACTTGTTGAATTTTTGTTGTTTATTTACAAGTGTCAAACTCTTTATGAACAAGTAAAATAGGCATATGAACAACATAAATTAATAGGTTAATAAGAAAACATAGGATCACAAACAAGTCTCATTTGCAAGTAGTGTCTAGTTCTTCATGAACGAGAGAATTATACATATGAACAACACAAATTGAATTGCATTTTCAAGTGTTTAACTCTTCATGAAAAATAGAAATATTCTCCTATGAACAACATAATAATTTTTTGTGATTGGAGCTCCGACCGGTAAGCACCGGAGCTTCGGTGACGATCAAACCTTTCTTAAAAATAAATAAATAAAAAACAAATGACATTATTGTCATTTTACTTACAAAACTTATTTTTTCTTTTGGTCGTTAGTCCTACAGTGAAATTTCATAATGATTTAGTCTTTAACGGAAACAAATTTTGTTTTGTGGTCCTTTAATGAAATTTTTCCTAATAAGTATAGTGTGGATATATATATAAATGATAATAATCCGTAAGAAATGTTATAGTTCATATTAATTAACACACAGTAGCCAACTCAGTCAGGCAATGTACGTGGTCCAAGTTTGCGTTCTCCCACACATATCTTGGTGGATTATGAGTTATATAGTCGGCTCCGTTAAAAATGAGAGTGAATCAATTAGTTAATTATCTAGTTTTCTAAAAAAAATAAAACTTCCTCATTAGGAATGATTACAAGAAGACTATCTTAATTATGAAAACTGTGCCCATTACTAAATAACGCTAAAGATCAGATCAAGTGGAAAGCCAGATATGGAAAAGATTATATTCACTAACATGTTTGGTTTCCTCTGCAACATGCACATATGGATTTATATTTGTCCTCTTCTGTGTCGATGAGGTCGGGTGTGCTATGCATTACACTGTACGTTCTAATTAAGTCACAAAACCATTATTAATTAAACAAAACATCGATACGCATTTATATATGCATACATCCACTTAATTATGATTTTGGACTGATAATCTGCATGCGTGCATATATGGAAGAGGTAGACGCAAGCGTTAGTTTGGCTCTCAACAAGCAGAAAATGAATAGAAGGTTAGGATGGTGATCGATGATGTGATAAGGAATTAAGGATATCACGGAGTGTATGTGAAATTGTGAATAGTGATTTAAAATTCAAACTCCCCTAATATAATTGAAAAATTTGCAAGTGAATTTCAAAATATTAATAGGTTCTTCCATATTAATTATGTAAAATTACTTCATATTTTAGAAATAAAAATGTAAATTAATTGCGTTATAACTTAGTGACATGGATTCTATCTTATAAATGAGAGGTCGTGAATTCATCCGGCTTGTAATGACCTTGTCCGTAGAAATTCTCAAAATTAAACCTCAATTGGAATTGTTTTCAATTAAGCAACATTTTCATATTCATTTTTTATGGTTCTTAGTGTTAGATATACAATGAAATTTCATACATAGAATTATAAGAAGACTAGTCGTCATAATGTGGGGATCGGATATCCAAAAAGTTTTAAGCTATTAGGTATAATCGATGCAAAACTATGATATCCAACTAATTATATTGGTTTTCTTATTTTCCTACATTTTTAAATTTAAATAATAAATTTTTTTAAAAAAAATTTAATTAAAAAAACCATTCTGACTTAGCTAGGATTAAAAATTTTGCAAAATAAGCTTACACATCTTTAATATAAAATCCATTTAACTTTTTTTTTTAGAAATTAAGAAAGTTAAATAAGTTATTTAATCATAAAATATGTCATATATCACTTGATTACATATTAATTTATAAGTCAAACAAATTAGTTTAGTATATAAAAAAGATAAATATAAATATTTAAAGTGATTTATTTATATTCTTTAATATTGAAAAAAAAAATCGATGATATAATTCTACATCAAAATCCAGGTTTTAGCAAAAATTTGCAAAACACTCCTAAATTCCAAAAGCTATTTTTCAACAAAACTTAGGTTTTATCATAACCTTACCAAATTCCAAAAGCTATTCTTCATCAAAACCTAAGTTTTGAGGCCAAAAAACTTAGGTTTTGTGAAAAGCTATTTTTTTTAGTTTTTTCTTTCTCCTCTGCCATCATCAATATTTTTTAAGTATCGATCGATATCCTTAAGATATTTTTTAGTACCTTTTTGTACCTTTGAAATATTTTTTTAAGATTAGTCATTACCCAATTTTTTTTAAGATTAGGAAATATTTTTTCAGTATATTTTTAGTAGCCATTAGTACCATGAAATTTTTTTCCAAGATTGTCAATACCTTTCAATATCCTAAAATAAATTTTTAAGACTATGAGAAGTATATTTTCAATATCGATCAAGATTAAGTATCTTTTTAGTACCCATCAAGATCTGCGAAATATTTTTTCAAGATAAGTTGTTACCCTAAATATTTCTTTAATATCCTAAAATAAATTTTTAAGATCATATAATATTTTAGGGTATTGACTAGTACCTTGAAAAATTATTTTTACGATTTAAGAGGTAAAAATGAATTTTAGAGAATAACTTTAGGATTTATGAGGTAAAAATAATTTTTAGAAAATAACTTTTGGATAAATGAGTGTTTGACAAACTTTTGCAAAACTAAAATTTGATGCAAAATAGCTTAATGTTTGGAAACTTTCTAAAATCTAAGTTTTGCGCAAATTCAAAGTAAGTATGTGAAAGAAAATTTATCTCAACTTACACAAAAGTAGGTTTTGGAAGGTTTTCAAACATTAGATACGGAGGATCATTTATTAAGATTATGCGTCCGACTTTTGACCAAAAAAAGGGGTATGCGTCCAATCTAGGAGAAAGTGGTTTTTTTAACTTTTAGAGAAATAGTTAAATGGCCTGGTGCTCTGTAATAAAATTTGACGTTATATGACTAAATAAATATCCTTAGTTAACACTTCTTTTCTTAATTATAAGATTTAGTTGATTTTTTTAGAGAAATTAAAGAAAGTAAATAAATTATTTAATCATTTTATTCGTTGTGTATTCATAATTCTTAGATTATATATTAGTTTATTAGTCAAACTAATTAGTTTTGAGAAAAAAATAAAAATACTCTAAAGTAATTTAATTAGCTTCCTTAATCTCTCCAAAAAAGTTAACTAAGTCTTATAATTAGACCAGGAGGAAATAATATATATGGAGAGAGTATTTGATTGATATCGCTACAAATGAAATATAAGATATAGTTGATTTTTTTGAAGAGACTAAAGAAGCAAAATAAGTTACTTAATCATCGTATCTTCAGATTATATATCAGTTTATTAGTTAAACTAATTAGTTTAAAGAAAAATATATAAATATAAATATTTAAAATAATTTAATTGATTACCTTACTCTCTCTAAAAAAAATCAATTTTATCTTTTATTTAGAAAGGGAGGGAAAGGAGTAGTTGATATGTCCATGATGATATGGCTACGGGGATATAATGTAGGGCACCCAAGTTAAGCAAAACCAGCTTAATCCTAATTAAGGGTTTAACCATACTCATCAGATCAGCGAGTTTTGTAGAAATAGAAGAGGTCAACGCTTCCTCTCGCTTTTCTTCATCTCTGACGTCATCCTCCGCACCGTCCCATCACCTTTTTCTTCTTTTTTAATTTTTCGTTTTCTTTCTGGTAATATTTTTCCCTGTTATATTTGGCATTTTCCTTCTGCGTTTCTCATAAATACGATACTCCCTCCTTGGCCTCTGACATTCCCAGTCCCTCACTCACTCACTCGCTCACTTTCTCCCTCCTCCGTCGAGTAACTGCTTTCGATATCTCCGGTTAAAATACCGCTCACCAACACGCACCATGTACCCACACTCTAACGCTAGATTCTCACGCGCCGCCAACTCCATCGATCATTCGCCATCGCCAAACTCAGCCACCCCTCCACTACCCAACCCCTCAGTTACGTCAATGCATTTCCATCTCCACTTCTCAGCCACACTTTATTATTCCCGACCAGCTCGCCGTCACCGATTTTGACTCGCTGCTCAAGTCGGAGATGAGCCTCAACAATAGTTGCAGCAGCGGTTGTAGCAGCTACGGCTCGTCCAGGTCGCTGGCGACCTATAAAACTCAACGACCAAGCTTGATGCAGCGGAGCGTGAGCAGCCACTCGCTCCATAAGAATGAACATCGCCAACCTATTTCTGCTCTGTTTGCCAAGTTTTTCGACTCCGACGACGGTCTAGTACGCCGGTTTTACAGCACCGGTGATTTGCAGGTTAGTCCTCCCCTTACAATCTATTACGTGTCACATTTTTTTAAAAGAACTTTTTTTTTTTTCATGGCTCTCTCATGGATAAGCTGCCTGTGAAAATCTGTGCACAATTTAACGTAATTCAAAGAAGCTATCAAAGTTGTTTTATGTTTGGCCTAAGAAACAAAAAATTTGTTTTAGGTTAGATTTCAAGCACTCATAATTACTTAGGACAATACAGTTTAATTTTCAATATTTAAATGATGTATCCACTTATTTTTAGAGACTGAACAAAACTTGCATGTTGGTGGTCCAAAAATGAACAGGATAGAATTTGATTATTCAGGATTAATGGTGATGGATAGATTTTTTTGCTATACTTGTGTTTATACTATACTTTAACACATACATATATGATATATGTACATATGTATTAGTTATGAAAATTATACGGTGCATTACAAGCATCTCATTTGAATGCAACAGAGGAATAATCAAGGGTCAGAGATTGCATTGTCAAGCGAAAGCAGTATGATCATAGAAGGAATGAGCAGAGCATGTCGCTATAGTCCCGAGGAGAAGAGGGTGAGGATTGAGAGATATAAAAGCAAGCGAAATTTGAGAAACTTCAACAAGAAAATCAAGGTAAATTAATTAATTAGCTTCTTTTATTTTCCTTAATTATATACTCCTGATCCATCCTTAATATAAGAGACATTTATCTAATTTTATTAGGTTAAAGAAGTTAGTTAATATTATATACTCCTTGACTCTCTCATTCCTTATCCACTTTGATTAATATAGAGGGAGCACCAATAAAGTAAATTAAGAACACTGATAAATATAAAAATTATGTGTTATATTTAGGACCAATATCAATTCCTAAATATGACTTATATCAAAGAGAGAAGGGAGTATCTTTCATTAACCATCCATTTTAATTAGGGGGAAAACAAGACAGAAAAGAAGCAGAAGCCACCAAAGATGGGCAAAACTGTGTGAATGGGAAAATTATTAAACCCATAAGGCCACTCTTTTGTACACATTTGGCTCAATAAATCATGTCCAACTCTGGAGTAAAAAGTTAAAAGTTAAGAAAACAGTGAAAAGTGATCAACCTAATTAGTTGAGAAATGACATGCATTTTCAAATTAATAATAGGACTACCAGAAATTGTTCCCCATATTCTTAGCACCACATACGCATACAGCACCCTGCTCTCCTCACTAAACGATAAAAATAGAACAGCTCATATGTTTATGTGTGTGTGTGTGTGTTTTATTATTACAGTTTTGAATCTCTGAAGCATCAACTCTTCTCACAAATTTGTCTCATTCTCCAACTATTAAGAATTCCATTACTGTTAAAAACCTTAAAGAAAAAGATCACTCAGACATGGAAATAATTCTTCTTTATACTGTGCTATATCATTATAATAATCCACACACACATAGCATGTCGTATCAAGAAAATTTTAGGAAGAAATTAAATATTCTTTTATTAGTGATAAATTTTTCTTTATACAGTATGCTTGCAGGAAGACATTAGCAGACAGCAGGCCACGCATCAGAGGAAGATTTGCGAGGAACGAAGAAACCGAGAAGAACCCTGAAGTTCAATGGAGCCA
This sequence comes from Acacia acuminata, assembly GCA_019022655.1. NCBI lineage: Eukaryota > Viridiplantae > Streptophyta > Magnoliopsida > Fabales > Fabaceae > Acacia > Acacia acuminata. Next base: position 984,364 of record JAFJYI010000077.1, on the reverse strand, counting down.
TGAGCATGGTGTTGGAGCTGAGGAAGAAGATGAAGAAGAAGAGAATTGGTTTCGTTTGTTTGAAAATTTAGTTGCTGCAAATAATCATGTTCAAGAGCCTCAAGATAATATTTCTTCATTTGGTGTCATGTTTTAGAATAAAGTATAGCCATCAGTTCCTTCAATTGGAAATTTGGAATAGCTATTGATGAGATCCTCCTTTTTTCTTAAAAAATGTATTATGGTGTGAATTTAGTAATTATAGTAAATAATGTAAATATATATAGTGATTGGGATGTGATCATGTGCTCCTACTAGACTTTAATCTAGCTAGGGTGAATTTTTTGAGTGCCCTTTTTACCTTTTTTATAAACTATCTGCATCAGCAGCAGCAATTAGTGCCTAATTGTATATCAAAACTTTAATGACAAGTTGTTATTGGGGTTTCTATATGATTATGCTATATGTTGCCTATAAATACTTTTTGTGGAAGCGTACATGAAAAAACAAAAAGGTAATTAATTTAGTATCCTGAAGTGGACAAGGCTGTGCTTAATCATTAATATTGATTATTGATCTAAATTTGGCTTCCACTTTTTGCTTTCTTGCACAGTTTTGCACCTGAGGGAGATATAGGATTGCATTTAACACCTTTCAGCCTTTGATGGAAAGATTTTTAATTAGATTCTTTTTTTTTTTCCATCACCAAGCAGTATATAAAAAATATTTTAAAAGTAATAATAATAATAATAGAACCCAAATTCAAATTCTGGCTATCAAATTTAGTTGAACTATGAACAGCCTCAGAAGTACGTACATATTACAACATAACATACTTTTTCAGTGTGTAATATATCAATAAAACAAATAATAATCATAAGTTTCTACTCAGCAACTTAAATATTGAGATAAATAAAACTAGTTACTTGTACATGAGAAGTAAAGAAAGAGATTTGAGGCCGACAAGTTGGACCAGCTTAATCAGTCCCTACCACATAAACTTGTCTTTAGCCGAAGAAGAGTAAACAAAGAAGTAGGCATCAATATGTGTGAAGAATCTGTTTGGCAAACTTATGTTTGGGAAAAAAAAAAATTAAAGAAAACGCCACTTGTAACATATTCATGTTGGAGATGCTTACCTTATTTATATAATATTGCGCCCACTTCAGGTATTATTGCTTTCACACAGAGTTGTGAACCCAATGATTAAATAAGATTGGGGTGTGCCTGGCTTTCATAAATGATTAAGCAAGAGAGTTGTACAAAATTACAAGTTCAAGTTGTGAGATTGACGCATATTGATGATTGTTTTGAATGAATATGAAAGTGTGTGTGTGAGAAAGAGGTAAAGAAAGGCTATGACTTTGTGAGGTAACATGCAAATGCCGAGAGAGGACGGCCCTATGCACGTCTTTGTCGGCCGGCGCTGTGTTAGCCACTAGGCCTCTTTGGGTCCCTTTTTAATTCTATAAAACTTCATCAATTTATAAAGTAAAATCCATTAGCCATTCCCAAATCAACAAAAGCTATTCTAAACGTATAAACAAATTCAATAGATTTTTTTTTGGGAACGTACTATGATGTTCTAATGAAGGAATATGCCCATCAAAATTTTAATATCAAATAAGTACTCCATCTAATCCTTATTATAAGACACCAATTAAGAATTCTCAAAAACCAATAAAAACAATTAAAATCATTAAATTTGTCCTAAAATTTAAGTAATTTCCAATATTACCCCTAATAGTTTCACTAAATTCTAATATCATATTAATTATTATTCTCCTCACCCACTATTTTTATTAATTTGAAAAAAAATATTTAATATTTTTTGGAAATAAACAAGTGCCTTATAAAAATAACCAAATACACTTTTTGTTGATGATTTTAATAAGAACCATAGGGAGTAACAAACAATAACAAGTGATAGTGCAGAAAACAAGTTGAAGTCTGCGTCTTGCTAATTAACCTGTTGTTATTGTCATGATTACATTCATTTTTGGGTAACTCATAGCGATTTTCTCTATTTTGTTTTGAGAATTCAAAAACGATGTTACTTGAGGGAATTTTCACTGTCGAATAATGGAAAATTGAGAGAGAGAAGTAGTGTTGGAGGGGAGAAGTAGGAGCAGGATGAGAAAGGCAAATGATGAAGAAAGGAATGAAAGAGAGTGAATGATGAAGAAGGTGAAATTGGAGAGCATGATTACATAGATAGGTAGATAGGTAGGTTAGCTATACTAGAAGCTATATTTATATGAATATATGAAGACACCTACGAGTTTGGAAAAGGTTTCTAAATCTAACATCACTATCGTTTGCCTTCATACCAAATATTCTGCACATGGGAAGCAATGTTAGTCAGCTTCTTCACTAGGTCCCATCTCTCCATGCTCGAACCTTCCTCCTCCTTTTCACTATTCCTTTCATTTAAATATACTGTGTAGAGTCTGAGATATTATCAGCTGGTTGTTTATGATGTTATGACTTGCTATAATTTTTATATTCATATTGATAAAAGGAGGCACCAACGCTGCGGTTGGTGAGAGAAATCCCTGTCAAAACATATATATGGTAAGAGAAATTTTATTTTTTGTTTTCATGTTTAGTCTCAGTTATCCTACGAACCTGCACGAGGTGGTTGACTAGCTACTTGGTACGTGGTTAGAGATTCGTACTATCTATTTTAGCTTCTACGCTCTAAATCTCATGTTAGCATTTAGATAAATTAATGCATTAAGGGGTTATATAATCTTCACATTTTTTGAAGAAGTTATTATATTTATATTAATATTAATATTAACCTGAGGAAATCTCATTCTTTACCATATATATGAACAAAGTGAAAACATATTTTGACAAAGTTCAAAATTTCTCGCCAACACAGAGCTTTGAAATTTAAATTTTACGCAAACTACTTGATTAACATCTTTATTTTTTTAAAATGATACAGATTTTTGTTTTTGTTATGCATAGATATCCTCCCATTGAAAACAATCATATTTAAAACACTATTAGACACTAAATGTGGGTTTCCATCTTAATGGAGATTTGAACTTTGGTTCATCATGTTGTAAGGGACTAACTCTTTCCCCAAGACCCCGCCTTCATTAGTGGATGATGCAGAATTTGAAAATGCGTTTCGTAGCTCTATCTCAAAGAAGAGGGGGAAAATACCAACACAGGGTTGGTTTAACAATGTAAGGCCCCACTAAATCCCTCTAGATTTCGAGTTCTAGAGGAGACATTTATATTGGGAGAGGAAACCACAAACCCCGAAACCGAATACTAGTTTTTTTTTTGGTAAAAAAAAAAAAAAGTTTAGGTGAGAGTAAATACCGGTAACCTACCAGTGCCGGTGCATGCCTCTAGACTCAAATAGTGGTTACAAAGGTACTTACAAATCGCCACCAATAAGGTCCTCACATCAAACGGCGGGTATCAAACCTCCTCCATTTTAAAGTGAAGGCAAACACTTTAACTAACTATGTCACTCCTTGTTGTTGAAACCAAATACCTGTTGAAAATATCAAAAAGACAAGAGAGGAGGAAAAATACATAGACAAATGTGAAGCTTGTTGGGCCCGTCACTGAAGTCACCAAGAACTGCTGAGTTGGGCTGTGCATAAACTCAATCACAGCCCAAATATTTTAGATTCTATGGGCCTGGGCCTTGTTCACCATGCCATGAGGGCATGTGAGCCTTTTTTTGGATCTATTTTGTGATTATGAATCCCAAGTGGTGCTATGTTACTATGCACTCTGCCACCTGCAACGTTACGCTAGAGTGCATGTTTAAAATTAAATGCACTAGTTAAAGGAAGTTGGCTTAGATGGTAAGAGATTTGTTCAAGTCCCAAAGGGATGTGTGTTCGATCCCCACTGTTGTCGCTGGGACTCCTTTGATAGGCGATCTCGTAAGTCCCTATTAAGCTCTCAAAGAGCTCGGTCGTCTTACTGGCCTTGTGATCGATGTCGAACCCCTCCAAAATTTTTTTATAGAAAAAAATAAAAAAATAAATTAAACGCACTAGATTTGGAGGACTCTATTAAATAACTTATTTCTTCAACAATCATGTTCATCTTGTACAATCTATGATTCTTTTTTTAATGGTAGTGATGTTTATCATCACATTATTAAATACTGGATATCATATTTTAAAAGAAAGATATGAACAAGAGCTGGACAGAAATGTGGGACGTTTGGCATTTTGCAGATGGCTTGTTTCTTCCACGCACGATGGATGTTTCTTTTGACCAACCTTCCATAATGGATATGTAATATTCTCAAAGTTGATTGATTTCACCAACTCAAATTGAAGAAATTCACCACATTCGAATTTGAAAGAGATAATTATTCAGTAGAAAAACGAAAATGCACATATGGAGACGTGTGTTTAGTACTGTAGAGACCGAACCCCTACAGGCTTGAACTGTGAGAAGGTGACCTTAAATTTAAGACTGTAAACCATGGAGTTAATTATTCAATTATGATAATACTGTCATCTCTAATGTTGTTACATCAACCAAAAGATAATAATTAAATTGGATAAGTTAAATAAATAATCCTTTGATCTCTTACAAACCCGCTAGATTTTGCAGTTCATTACTGAAGGGATTGTTCATCATACTATCATAGCCATGAATATTTGGAGTACTACGAGTATCTTATTGTTCCACTTGATAATTTTACTGTTCTTTTGCCATCTCCTGTATGACTGAATGATATTTTCCTTTCCACAAAAAATAGTTATTTTAATTTAGCTAAAAAATAAATTGATTGAGATAAATGTAATTTTAATATTTTTCAATATTATTTTTCATAAAATAATATGTATATACAAAATAAAAAACCATCATCCCCTTAAAACTCTTAAATTTTGTGGGGGCAATAATCTATCTATCAATATGTAAAAATTTAGGTAACACTTATCAACAATTTGTTGGATGTGAAGTTTGAAAGGTAAATTTAATTATTTATTGGAGAAATTAAGCACAAGGGCGGTTTTGCCCATATGCTTTGTCTCATTTCACAACTCCAACACCTAAAATAAAAGCATCATTACATGAAAAAAATTCAAAGACAAAATCCATATCTAATGCCGAATGCGAAGAAAATGACCTCTAACACTTCCAAATTAAAATAACCACACTTACTCACTGCCCAGTGCCCACTCTCATCCTTACCCCTAGTGCCATTTCATGTCTCTATCGTTGAAACATCAACCCTCATATTAATTTTATGTTACAACTTACAGTCTATAAAGCTCCAAGTAGATCTTATATATCTCCCCAATTACCATCCACTCTAATATGCTTTTTTTTCATGGCCTATTCTTGTGTGTCCAACACCAGCGTGGTCACTGGTCGCCGGCCAACCTACGTGGACCTCCATAAGTGGCCGGAATCTGAGGCAGAGTTTGTGAAGATGGTGACCAATGGGAAGGGGAGGGACGATACTAGTTCACCGGCGAAGGGTTTCGATAGCATATCGTGTAGGCAAATGTACTTGAGGAGCTATACATTCTCAAGAAAGGAAGAGGGTGTGAAGGACAAGACGATCAAGTATTTGAGAGTTTGTGCCAAAAATGTAACAAAACTTAAAGGTAGGGTGGTCGGGATTGATTTTGGTATGCTTAAAAGGGTCAATCATGTGTCTTGTGCTGCCTTCTTTTCAGTGTTCCACCGTTTCCTATCTTGTTCGTCCAATGTTGACGAGGCTCATCATCATGAACGTCATTATTTTTAATTGAAATCTGATCCCTACTTTCGTTCATAATTAGAGTTCTTGCACTCGTACCTAGTGTTTTTCTATTTATTTTTCGTTATCATAGAGTCTTTTTTTTAAAAAAAAAAAAAAAAAAAAGTTACATCTTATAACAAAATAAGTCTTTTATGTTGATTAAAATCTCGGTCAAGACGATTTTATTTGCAGAAAAGCTAGATAGGAGAGATCTAGAGCGCGTGCGCATATATATATCTATATACCAATATGGTGTGTGTGTGGATAAGTATAAAGGAATGTCAAAAGATTTTGTTTATACTAGGAAGACAAACTTCATGGGAGAATACAAACAAAATCGATATAAAATATAAATAATGGATTACTTTGGGTCAATTGTGAGGCATTGACTTGTTTGGCAGAGAGCTACAACTTTCAATACACACCTTGGAATTTCCGTTTTACAAGCCGGCAATCCACATGCATGCAGATGGTGGTAGATCAGTGTGCCACATGGGTTGCTTTCTGCTGTCTGGACGGTGTTCCGTTTTTTTCAGTTTTCATTTCGTTTTTTATTTCTATTTTCTAGTATTTATGCACAAATTATTATATTATATTATTCGCTATATTTATGTTCATATGATAGGATAAATATGATTAACATGAATCTTTGATAACTTTTACTTTTTATCTCAAAAAGTGATTCAGAAAGTTAATCTTCCCATTATTTCAGTTGTCTCTACCACTCAGTGTTCATAACTCCAAAAGCTTCCAATATTCTACCTGGCTAGTAATTATTTAGTGGAAGAATTTGAGATTTGAGATCAGAATGTTCGGAACTTTATTGTTTTACCTGACCCCAAAATTTAGAAGACTATTAATCGATTTCTCCCGAGAACAATCTATACACACTGCCAGAGCTTGAAATAATTCAAAGTTGGGCGTTTTTTATATAAATATCAACAATCTAAGGGAGCGTATTTGCAAATTTCTCCCTCAGAATCTTTTTGATGGAAATGGGAACCAACTTCCTTTATGATCATTGATCTTTTCTTTTTTCTTTTTTTCATCCCACCCGGTTCACCGGAATCTTTGGTTTTGACTAATCTAGATTTCGCCTCATGTCGAGCTCACGGTTGTGGGGAAGGGCTCCCAACACCATTTTCACCATTTACACACCTCGAACCGAGGACATGGTGGTGGGAAAGCAAATTCCTTACCATTTACTCCCAATAATGGTTGTTGGTTTATGATCATTGATCTGCTCAGGCGTCATGTGGCACATCATGGCTTGCACATCTGGAATCTAATTCCAACTCGTCTTTTCGTCTGTCATTTGGGTTCTATGTGTGGTCATGCGCTTTTGCTTTTAATAATGGATTGAGAACTAGGGTTATTTCTTATCACGATTGGATATAACCGATGCTAAAATAAAGTCATTCACATTTCTCGAACAATATTTAACAATCTGAAATATGAGATCCTCAATCGCTCTTTCAACATCAACCAAAAGCAAATAAAATGTTCAAAACCTAGAATTAGACTTATTAACTAATTTATGTTGCTATTTTCCAACTACTAGATAGATGTTAGCTAATAAGAGATTATTTACTTCTCATATTTGAGTTTTTTTTTTTTTATACAAAAAAGTTTAGGTAGGGGTAGACGCCGGTAACCCACTAGGGCCGGACACGTGATAGGAACCAGCCATTATTTGCAGTTTATGTTTTATTATGGGGTTAAAGTGTATTTTTGCCTTAAAGTATCTTGGCCGGGAGCAATTTTACCTTTAAGTTTCAAGTGTAGCAATGTTGCCCCTGAAGTTTAAAAACGGAGTAATGTTGCCCCTCTGTTAAAAACTCATTGCTCCCAAAAAAGTAGCAATGTTGCCCCTCCGTTAAAAACCCTAACGTCGACGTTAGAGTTTTTAACGGAGGGGCAACATTGCTCGTTTTGAAACTTCGGGGCAACATTACTACGCCGAAAGCTTTAGGGGCAAAATTGCTCCCGGCGCATACTTTAAGGGCAAAAATGCACATTAACCCTTTATTATGTGTCTTATGTTAAATTTTACAAGTGTCTAGTGTTAGTTATTGTCAGTTTTATATAGATAAGATAAAGTAGTTATTTTTAATTTATGTGTTCCTAAAAATATCATATATGTGTTCTATCAAAATATGGATGAATGAAATTATTATTGAGATGTTTATCTCTTCTCTTTCCCTGGAACTCAGATTCTGATTTTAGTCTATCTCGTCTCCTCTCTTGAGTTTCAGATTCTGGCTCTAGTTTCCTTCTCTCTCTCTTTCTCTCTCTTAATTTTCTTAAGTTCTATCATTTTGGCACCAAAGCCTTTCATCTTGGGCAGTGGGTAATCAATGGTGATCAGACATCTGTCCTCTCACAACAATGATCTTATATTGTCTAACCGTCCTCCTAAACCCAACCAAACACTCTGTCCGCCCAATGAAAATATAACTCATCACCAAAAGGCCTCTTTTCACAGCAATTAGGTGCATTTTTATCCAAGTTAAATCGTTTAGATGCAGACTTATTCAAATTGAAGAAACATAAAGAGTATTCATCTTCCTTCAGTCATCCCAGTGAAGCCAAATTACAATGGCAAACTTCTGGACCTTTTTTTTTTCAAGGGAAACTCAGGGTCATGTGTTGTTGACAACAACTACAATTCCAAAAAGGAAAAAAATGGAGAAATTTTTAGAGGCGGTTATTACCATCAATTATTAGTTAAACTTGGGCAGTTACCACTGCACAAATTTCTAAAATCGACAATCAGCAGTTACACAGAGATAAAGAGTTATATTTCAGATGTGATGATAAATTTATTCCTGGTCATAAATGCAAAAACTGCCCCTCCAATCGCCTTGAGGACAAGGCAGTTATCCTAGGGGAAGATATTGATAGGAACCAACCATTATTTGTAGTTTATGTTTTATTATGTGTCTTTTGTTAAATTGTACAAATGTTAGCCATTATTTGCAGTTTATGTTTTATTATGTGTCTTTTGTTAAATCGTATAAGTGTTTAGTGTTGGTTATTGTCAGTTTTATATGCATAAGATAAGGTAGTTATTTTCAGTTTATGTGTTAGCCTATAAATATCATATGTGTTCTACCAAAATATGGATGAATGAAATTATTATTGAGATGTTTATCTCTCCTCTTTCCCTGGAACTTAGATTCTGATTCTATTCTATCCCGTCTCCTATCTTGACTAGAGTTTCAGATTCTGGCTATAGTTTCCTTTTCTCTCTCTTGATTTCTTTAAGTTGAGTTATGGTTCTAGTTTATCATGTCTCCTCTCTTGACTAAAGTTTCAAATTCTGACTCTCGTTTCCTTTTCTCTCTCTTAATTTTCTTAAGTTCTATCAGCACGCCTCCAAGCTCAAAGACCGCTTACAGAGGTACATACAGATCGTCCACCAACAAAACCCTCACATCAACCCGCAAGTATTGAACTTCTCCCTATTGGAATGAAAACCAACACCTTAGCCAAACTCTGTGTTATATGTGGCTCACCTCTACTCTTTAGCCAAACTAAATTAGATGTTACATAGTGAATGTTGATAATAGTGGCCCACTAAATTAGGTGAAAAGTAAAGAAAGGGCAGAAGAGACTAGTGGAGGTGAGCCACTGGGGGCAGCAGTAGTGGTGGTAGTGGGATCTGGCACTATCTTGTACCCACAATCACTTTATGCAGTGAAGTAATTCAAAAGAGAAGAAACTAAAGGCGCCTTTCCCAACACAATAAAATGGAAAAAACAATCAATTACTTCTTATCTCTAATTTCAAATCAAAACATGCCCTAATTCCCATTGTGAATTCCAAATTGTCTAGTACTTGCCATCAAGGGAGCTCCTGGGTTTGTCTGTTTTATAGATCCGTGCTGAGCTTTCTGAGTATTTTTCAGAATTCAGCAAGAACTGTTACAAGCTTGGGGCAGGAGGGTGATGTCTGGAAGATGGAGATAGTATGATAATAAAAACCCTACAAAAACTTATTAAGGAAGTGAAAAAAGCTGTACGGAATCGTATGAAAACAGAAAAGCAATAAAACTGGAAGGAGACAGAGATGATAGCCAACAAGACAAAAGAAGATCCATGGCAATTTAGAGACGTAGCATGATTCACTTTCTGGAGAACTTCAAAAAAGATTCTGGTTCAGACATATAATCATATGTGAGACAGTTAAGATACATGGGAAATTGACCATCCAGATTAACATAAACAAATAAAAAATACTTCATGAGATGCTCGTTTACAGATGAAGCAAACATGTTTCGTTAACTTGGTCTATCTTTAAAAATCTATGGTTGCCTCACTCTTGCAGATAGCTACTGATAAGAATTCAGAAGACAAACCAATCAAAAATATATTATAAAAAAGGGAAAACAAAGAGTGTTGCACAGGTGCATATATGTAATGCAGCGTATAGAAGCTAGAGTCTACAAAGTCACCTCCCCTCAGACTTCACCAGCTGTGAGAAAACCGTACTCATTGAAACACCAGAAAGGTCATCTGTGGTTGAAGCTTCAAACTGAGCAACAGAAACACTTGCATCATGATTGAAATTGTTTATCTGTGGAGAGAGTTCGCCAATCATGTTGGTACTGTTTTCTTCAGGATCACCTTGAACAACAGCCTCCTGAAGCTGAAGGGCATACTCCAAATTCCACAAGACATCCCCCATAGAAGGCCGATCCACACCAAAGTCAGCCAAGCATTTTTCAGCAGTTTCTCCAAACTTCCTAAGAGAATCCGGTCTGATCTTCCCTGCAAGCGTAGGATCAATGATTTGCTCCAATTGCCCCTTTTTCTGCCATTTCATTGCCCATTCTGCCAAGTTCACCATTTCTCTAGGAAGTGATGGGTCTATTACAGGTCTTGCACAAAGAACCTCAAACAAAACCACCCCAAATGAATAAACATCTGATTTTTCTGTTAATTGTTGCCTACGGAAATACTCAGGATCAAGGTATCCAAAACTTCCTTTCACTGCTGTACTCACATGTGTCTGATCAATTTCAGGCCCTGTCTTTGATAGCCCAAAATCAGCAACTTTGGCCATAAGGTTCTCATCAAGCAGGATATTTGCAGACTTCACATCTCGATGTATAACTGCTTTGGCATAGCCAGTGTGAAGGTAATGCAGTCCTCTAGCTGAACCGATACAGATCTCCATTCTTTCTTTCCAACTTAAGCTTGGGAGACCTGAACCATAGAGATGACTCTTGAGAGTTCCGTTTTCCATATATTCATATATCAAGATCATCTCATTTTTCTCATCACAATACCCTATCAATGACACCAAATGGCGATGACGGAACTGAGATAGCATTTCAATTTCAGTTCGAAACTCTGCAAGCCCTTGCTGGGACCGAGGATTCCCTCTCTTAACTGCCACCTTAGTGCCATCATTTAGTTCTCCCTTGTACACTTTCCCAAAACCACCTATCCCAATGACCCAGCTCTCATCGAAATTGTTTGTAGCCTCCTGAACTGCCACAAATGGGATGCGATACCCTAAGTTGGAAGCAGCACTTAGTGTTGTGCCATTAGAGTATTTACTTCCCATGGTATGAGAGATTCCATCATTAATGGATATAGGAACCCATGTCTTTGAAAGGCCTTGTCGTCTCAAACGTTTTCTTCTGCAGAATACAAAGAAAAATCCAGCCAAGACCATTGCACACAATGTCCCCACTACCACACCCACTATAATGGCTACTTTATTCTTTGAGCTTGAACCAGTACCAATCACAGCTGTTGCTACGCTCAGACTGCCCTTAGAATTACTCATTTTCATGATCTCCAGCCCATTCAAAATGGCGTTCGGATAATCACTGTTTAAAGAAGAAGGGCCAACACTTACACGAATTTTCTTGCCATCAGTTGGGTCCGTAACAAAATCCTTGTAAATTGGAGCACCCAAAACATTGTTACCCAAAACGCTGAGGTCCATATCTTTGTCCGCCATGTAAGAGTTGACATAGACATTGAAGTAGAGTTCGTTGAGACTTTTGCTAACTATGTCACAAAAATGAAGTCGAACAAGATACTGAAATCCTGGATCGACATCAAACTGCCATGTCACATTGAAATTACTACGAGGATCACCGCTTGAGTTCATTTCTGTGACAGTACCATAGACTGAACGTGGAGCAATATTCTCTGTTGACCCACCATCTGCATATTTTACGGCAGCCATATTTGTAAAATTGGTAGCAAGGTTAGGAGTGACAAGAAAATTTTGGTCTGGTAACCAGGTCCGGCGAAGGGTATCATTTGCTGGGGAGATAGATGGACCACCCATGTTAATCCTCCAAACTGTCTCAAATGCCAGTGTCACCAACCCAGTGAAACTTTCTGGTGGATTTAAGGAAGAGGCATCATCAGCAATGAGTTCATCGGGTACTGAAACAACTTCAATGGCATTTACGAACGCAATGGAATTTTCGGAAGGCGTAAAGGTGATCACAAGGTTCTCTGAAGTCACATTCACAGAGTATTCCTTCATAACAGGATTTTTCTGCAAAGCGAAGTCGCTGAGAAGGACATTGTTTTGGGTAGTGACAGAAAAATTTGCAGTACTCATATCTATGTTCTGATACTGAAATGGATAGAAATAGAGACGGATCCAATGTCTACCCTTTTGGTTGATGGAGAATTTGTACTTTGACTGCTCATTGAAGATTCTTGCTGTTTGATAGAGAGGTGAATCGGCAGAGGAAGCGATTGATTTTGAAGAGGTAGTAGCGAGAACATCACGTTTGGTAGAAAGGAGATCCTTGTAGAACGCATCTGCCGTGAAATTTCGGCCACCGAATGAAGTATTTGAAGCTGCTCCACAGTCTATAAGATAATTATCTTGTGGAACGAAGCTGGCAGAAAAGCATAGCAGCGGCAAAATTGAAAAGCCAAAGATAAAGAAGATAATTTTTCGACCATTCATCATCTTGGTATCTAGGAATTTATGAAAACCCAGTGAGATGTTCCTTTGTTTCCCTTCTTTGCAGCTTTGGAATTTCTACTGGCCTACAGTTCTGGTACAGGTATGAGGAAAGAAAAACAATGAACATCCATTTATCAATCAAATCGCTCAGATATAGAACTGAAAAAGAAGAAGCAAGATGCACCTTCAAAACTCTTCAGATAAGCATCAGAATCGGAAAGAACCAACTACGGAAGGCCAACAGCAGCAGACGAATCTGGAGTAGGAGAAACAACCTGCTAATTAATTGTAAGAAATTGAATAAAAAACACAGAAAGAAGGAGAACAAAAGCAGTAAAGCGCGTTCAACAAGAATCTAGCCAAGCAAATGTTGGTATTCAACCATATGTTGACATCTTTACAAATTCGCTTCGGAAATTTTTAATTAAAATATATATATATATATATATATAATGAACCAGAGGAAACAGAGAGGGAGGAGGATTGGAATACCTTATTATGGAGCTTCAGAAAAAACCATGATGGCCAATTCTCATATGGGAGAGGCAAAGTAACAGAAACAACAAAAATAACAAATTAATTGGGAAAAATAAGGGGCAAGAAATAAATAAGAGGGGTGGGAGTAGGTAAGTTGCGAGAGAAGACAGTAGAATTTATGAGTGTAGAAAAGATTTATAAATGATATATGAAGACATGGTGTTCAGATTCAGAAGCACAGACCTATCCTTCACCCACTTGCGCTTTGTGGGCTCGCTCCGAGTATGATATGAACTGGATAGTTGAAATTCGAAAAGGTAAGTTCGTGCCGGGGACGATGGAATGCTTTTTCAGAAAAGTAACCGCGGCAAAGTAAAGAAATCGTTAATTGGTCCGGGGATAGATGCGTAATTGCGGCTGGGAAAATGTTAAGTTTCTTAAAATCGAGGACCGTTTTTAAATTTAATCTTTTATGGGGAATGGGAAAGGTTATTTTGATGGTAGTATATTTTTTTTTAATGATAAATAAAAAATAGGAAGAAAGTCAAGAAAGTACTCGCTCCTCATAGAAAATAAGCAAAATATTACTGTGGTTCCAAGGTAGGTAAAAAATATTAAAAAAGTCTCAATCCTAAATCCCTTTTTAAAGAAGTCCTTTGGGACTTTTTTTTTATATTAATTACGGAATTTCTTTCGTTAAAAAGTTTCTTGTTGTCAAAATGACTTTTCTTATTGTCAATTAGTTGTTAAAATGTCTCTATGAAAATCTCATTGTTAAAATAGTTTTTCCTATTGTTAAAAATCCTCTAGTTTTTCCTAAGGCATATAGAATTTTAGAAACTCGGAAAATTTTTTGCAACAAGAAAAGTCATTTTGATAACGAGATTTTTATAAGGGATTCGAGGTTGAGATTTTTTTGATATTTTTTATCTATCTTGGGACCTCACTGATATTTTCCCTAGAAAATTTGAATGATTTTGGTTCCTTTTATAAGAATTTGATAAGAGTTAGTTCAACATTTAATGAGTTTTTTTTTTAAATTCCACCCCTTATTAATTATATATATTACATTTATTAAAATATTGATGGTACTCATATTTATTTTATTTCCCTCTCTTAGTTACTCTTCATGAATAAAAGCATACTTAAAAGAAAAACAAAGTTTATTTTAGACCTATTTATTTTTAAACAACTTTATTCACTTTCTAAAACAAGTAATTCAGCTATTGAACTCTAATAAAATAACACTAAAGGGAGTACTATTTAAACTTTAGAATCTTAAATGAGTCTTATTACCTACAAGAGTATAAGTATTGACAACTTATTTAAAAAATCACCAGAGAATTATGAAATTTAAGTAGTACTTTTTTAAAGAAAAAATCCCAACAAATAAAATATAAAAAATATAAGAAGCTGGACATAAAGTACCGTCCAGATTTATGTTCAAACTATTGGGTGTATGGTGCTTACCTATAAGCATGTAAGAAGAAATCACTAACTATTGGGTGTAGTTGCCTCGAATAGCCAACGAATAGCTAGTTGTGCTCATCATCTCTACAGCTGTTTTAAATCATTCATTTACCTAAAACTTCCCATTAATAAATAATACGTTCGATAATTATGCCTACGTTCGATAATTATGCCTACCCATCTATAGACGTTTCTTTAGCTAAAAGTTTTTTTTTAATAAAATGTAAACTTTAGTCTTAATAAGTATTTCTATGGTCCTAAATATATGATAAAATTTATATAAAAAAAACAAAAAGTCAGCTCAATAAAATATATTTAATTTGGGTCTACCTTTTGAGAAATTCGTTCAAGTGAAACCAAATAGATTTTGTTTTGGTTAAAACAAATGGTAAGTGAAAGTGACGACGGAGGGAATATGAAGGTGTCAGTTGACAAAGAGGTTAGGCCCAAAAAAACACGAAAAATGGAATGCGAGTGGGGGAGTGTTAACGTGCGACCATGGATTCTTAGGGGGGACGCCTGCAAGTGTGGCATTCGCTGATTGGAAAAGCGCCATGTGCGGACCTAATTCCCTACTTTTTCTTCTCCCTCAAATCTCAATTTCATATTTAGTGCTTTGCCCCGAGAAAATATTATTCACAGTGTGGCCCAACTAAATAAAATAGTATTAATATTTTTGGAATCTTCATCTTTCATGGCATTTGGAAAATTTTGCAAAAGGAATTGGAAGCGCGACCCGTAAATCCCATCTCACGCACAATCATACGGTTTTTAGGTTTCTCTCCAACGGTATCCCGCGATGGTAGTTGTTTTTCCAATATAATTTACGATATATAAAATAAATTTGTAAGAAAGATTTTATCTCAACTTACGTAAAAGTTTTTTTCCACCACAAATCCAAGCAAACCCAACATAAGATATATTTTAAGGAGAATCCCAATAAAATACTACTTGAATTTCAAAACCTCAAATATTTGATTTCACAATAAAACGATTTGTCAATTGCTTTATTATTCTTGTTAATCCTATCTATTGTTGTTGTTGTTAGCGGAATTTTGAAGTTCAGGTGATATTTTCTTTCATTTTCTTATATATTTATCTAAATTGATTAGATTAAGAATATTAATTAAATTAATTAATATGTTATATATTTTTCAAAGTACATTAGTCATCTTCCTTTATTATTGTTGGAAGAGCATCAATAGAGATAAATTAAAAAACATTGACAAATATAAAAGTTACCTTTTGTATTTACAATCAAAATGAATTTCCCAAATTATCTTGTATGTATTGAGGACTTGAGGAGGGAGTATTAAATAAGCTAATGTTTAAAAGGTATGCTGAGGTATATAGAGCATAAATAAGTACATGCAAAGCCATTAAAAATAAAGAATTCACCCAAAAAAAAATTTGATAAAGAAATAGCCCTAATGTTACTGCTTGAATAGTAAAAGGGCAGAGATAAAATCTTCAGCTACGTAGCATTAGGCACTAGTAAAGGAAAGTGACAAGGAGAGGATAAAAATACTTCATATTTTTAGTACCAGTCAATACCCTGAAATACTTTTTCAAAATCATAAAATAATTTTTGAAGATCATGAAGTATTTTTTTTAGGATCAATCAAGATCTTTTTTAGTATCTTTCAAGATCTTGAAATATTAAAAAAAATGAATGGCCAAGATGAAGATGAGGTAGAAATGAATGGTGTAGATTGATTTTTAGAGGAATGGGGAGGGATGAGGAGAAAAGTGACAAGGGGAGGATCCGGTTCCAACTGGGACTAAAAATATGAAGTATTTTTTTAGAATCAATCAGTATCTTTTTAGTGCTGCATAATACTTAAAATATTAAAAAAAATGAATGACCAATATGAAGATGAAGCTTGTAATATAGATGAAGGAGAGGATCGGTTCCTAGTAAAAGATCCTTTGGAATATAGATGAATAGCACTTATTTGACAGAGACATTCGTGAGTGGAGGCTTGTGATTGACTGCTGTTTATAAAACCAGTACTCATCATGATCCATAAGAGAGCAGCTCTGGGGTTTTGATAAGAAACAACCACATAAAGTCCCATTTAGTTTGATCAAAAAATGCAATTAAGATATATCGTACTCGTGCATGTAGCTGATAACTTCCATGGTCGATGGATATAGTAACTCTTCCACCAGTGGTTGGAGGTCATGCATGGCTTTAATTTATAGAGTAGATAAACAAGTGAATTGACTAATTTTTATGTTCGTTAAAATTACACATCATTCAAGCTTGATGTTTCAGACGGAGAAATGTTATCATAATTATTTGTCACCTGATAGAGAAATAGGGAAGTTTTATCATATTGCCACAACCCAGGCAAATGATATCATACGGTAGCATATTTTGAGTTTTGAAGAGATAACACGAGTATAAAGTAAAGGTAGCTAATATAATAATTTTGAAATGAGGGTGTGTACTATTGGAAAAAACGCTTTTAAGATCGGACAAAAAGCACCCTCTAAGATCGGATCTGGAACCGGTCTTGATACAGGCGGTATTAAAAGTCTGTTACTGCAACCAATCTTAAAAATAAGACTTTTTAGATCGGACTTTTTAAACATCCGATTTAAAAAGTTGGCAAAAACCAAAAAAAAAAAAAAAATCTCCCCTTCCCAGAGCACCTTGCCGAAACCACCTCTACTGGAGGCCACCAGCTGCTTGATGATGAAGAAGAAGGGCTCACGCTCACTCGGATACAATGAAAAATTGAATTCCCTCGCCAATTAACCAAAGAACAAGCACAAACCAGGAAAGAAAAAAGTCGATACAAAAATAATACCTTAAGCGAATGAGAGACTCATGCTCGAAAACCTAATTCTGCGATTCGTTGAAACTAAGCACCCAAAATTCCTAATTTCAGCTGAGTCAATCGCGAGAAGGAAAAAAAGGATCCAAAATCAACAAATCTAAACAAATGATTGAGCCATATTAGAGGAAATCACAAAAAGGGGAAAAAAAGTCTCAACCAATATAATACAAATCTAAACAAAAGATTGAGCCAGATCAGAGGAAATCACTACTTCTTTGGAAGAAGGAAAATACTTAAAGAAATCAAAAGAAAGAAAATACCTAAATCAGAGGAACCATTCCCCAAATCGGCGTGAAGATTGAGTCGGATCTCTTCTTCAGAACGAGACAATATCGGAACCATTCCCCAAAACAAGTAAACGAGAATAGGTAATTCTAGATCTGGATTCGTGATTTTGGGAAGGAAAATCTTGGCGGACATTTCGTCGTCTTCAAAAATCACTATTTCTTTACCAATGACGAAGTCGACGCTCAGAAAAATGGAGTCGGTGCTAAGAAGAACAGAGTCGACGCCCGGAGGAATGGAGTCGACTGAGTCTCTCTACACGGTCGTCTCTGTATGTGTGAGAGAGAGTGAAACACGTGGATAGGAAGGACGGAGTTCTGGAGAAGGTTTTTTTTTATTAGACCGGACTTAAACATCCGGTCTTAAAAGGATTTTTTAGACCGAACTTCTGAAAAATCCGGTCTTAAAAGTATAATTTTTAGACTGGATTCTTAAACATCCTGTCTTAAAAAATTCTTCATATTTACGAAATTGCCACCGGTCATACTTTTAAGACTGGAACTTCAATACTCCGGTTTAAATGAGGCGGTCTTAAAGCCTTTTTTTCCACTAGTGATACTATTAAGAGCGGATATTTTATGATATAGTCTTAAAAGTGTTCTATATATTTACGAAATTGTCACCGATCATACTTTTAAGACCAAATCTTTTATAATCTGGTCTTAAAAGTGCTCTATATATTTGTTGGAAGTTCAAATTTAATTAGTTAGCATAGACAATTATATTATGCAATTATCTTAATTAAGTTGTTAGAGAGATTTTAGGAATTAAGTTAGCAGATTATGGTTTTTTGAATTTCATAATTATATTCCTGATTGTAATCCCAGTTATATTATGCAATTATCTTAATTAAGTTGTTAGAGATATTTTAGGAATTAAGTTAGTAGATTATGGTTTTTTGAATTTCGTAATTATATTTATGATTGTAATCCCTAGATTATAGGAACTGCCTAGGTCAAAGATTATTTACTTATTAGCATCGATATATATTCCAATTAAGCGAAGGAATAAATCATGGCATTCTCGGACTCATCTCTGATTGGCGTCTTCTCAAAATATTTACTAAATTGCCAAATTTTTAAGACATCTTTTATAATCCGATCTTAAAAGTATTCTATATTTTAAGACTTTTAAGACCGATCTTTTATAATCCGATCTTAAATGTATTCTATATATTTATAAAAGTGCCACGGTTATATTTTTAAGATCGGATCCTTTATAATCCGGTCAAAAAGTTCTTTATATTTACAAAACTCACCACGGTCATACTTTTAAGACCTAATTCTCTATAATCCGGTCTAAATAAGGCGGTTTTAAAGCTCTTTTTTACACTAATGATGGTCATATAAGAAAATATAATATTTACAAAACCAACATATATAAAGAAGAGTTGGGTTGGCAATTATTGCAAGACAAAAAGATATAAAATTGTCTAAGATATAGTAGGACCAAAAATAACTTGTGGTGAGGTTAACAATTTATCCAAGAAGAGTGTTATTGATAAAACGGGAGATTTACCAAAAATAAGGTTTTTTTTAAAAAAAAAAATTACTCGATTGAAGCAGTTGGTAAACAAATTACCAATATAATGCGATCAAAGCGTCGGTTGACGACGCCCCCTAATGACATCGGTCCTATCGACTCTAGATTCACTGGCGTGAATTAATTCAGCCACCCGGTCTGTGGCATGAATTAATTCACATCACCCCAACGTCAATTATAATTATAATTGACGCGTCCTTGAGTGTCAATTTTCTTTTTTTATTTTTTTTTTAAATATAATTTTATAATTATATTTAAAATTATATATAACTATAAATAATAATTTTAATTAATAATTATGAAAATTAAAATATTCAAAATTTAATATAAATATTAGGATACAAGACTAATAATTAGTAAATTAACTAATTAGTGAATTTATTATAAACCATAAGATAGGTGACTAATCATTTAATATTTTGTACATTAATAATTTGATATATAAATTGTAAAATATTATTAGCTAAATTTAATTAAAGAAATTTGTGAGAATAATAATTTTGAATTAATAAAAATATTTTTTGAAATATGCTGTATATTATTTTACCTTAAGATAGATTGGACAAGTTTAGTACATAATTAATTACATAATTAATTAATTATGTTCATAATTAATTAGTCACCTATCTTATGGTTTATAATAAATTCACTAATTAATTAATTTACTAATTATTAGTCTTGTATCCTAAGATTTATATTAAATTTTGAATATTTTAATTTTCATAATTATTAATTAAAATATTTCTAATTTTAAATATAATTATAAAATTATACTTAAAACAAATTTGACGCTCAATTTTAAATATAATTATAAAATTATTATATTCCATATTGGTTTTATTTGCCAATTAAATCCGATAATTTTTTTTTTTTTTGGGTAAAGGAGCGAAAATACACATAGGCTTTTCCCCTGGAGCTCAAAGACACACGTGCTTTTTTCTGGACCAAAAATACACACGTGGTTACCATTTTAGAGCAAAAAACACACCCCAATGTTAATTCACTGTTTCACCGTTTGTTTATCGTTTTCTTTTGGTAAAATACAAACACGTGAAAGTTGGGGATGAGAGAGTTGGAGGAACGAACCCAATACAACAAAAAAAGAAAATTACAAAGAGAGAAGATGAGTGGAGTAAGCACGCCATACCCCCCATGCGTAGGGAGCGAGATCATTATGAGTGAGTATTTTTGCTCAAACTAGCTATATTTACTCGTTTTCAAGCAAGAAAACAAGAGGTGATCATAAACTGCTCGGTCATAAATGTTCACACTCAAGCGAACTAGTTCGGTTTCATTTCACGACTTCAACAACAATGAAGCAAAAGAGTATACACAATAATGATAATGATATAGTGAGGCCACCGCACGAGATGGGAAGACCACCATGTCAATATATGAAAGGAAAGCAACTTGATGGGTAAAGGAGCACGTGGTTGGTGCTCTGGGTTTGCTGAGAGTTCTAATTTATATGGTAAATGTCCTTCACAGATCACAATTCTCACCTATCTAATGCATCTCTCTTTGATAATAGCTTTAGCTTAAATAGCCGACTAGCTGGACCTTCAACCGTTGTAATACATGGTGGATATCCTCCTTACTACTACGGCGTCGATCTTTGTTTCACGGTTGCCACATCGAACCGGACTAGTATATGAATCGGCTGGGACTTGGGCTGCGGAATGGAGGCTTAATGGCTTTGCACCTCCTACTTCACGCCCCACAAGCTCTAGTTTCGTTGTGAGTAAACTACATTGCTTGATGAATTATAAACACACCTATTTCATATGTCTGTTCCCTTGTTTATAGTCCACCCAGGATGAACTGGTATTGTTCTTTTTATGGTGGGAATGAGTCTGGTAATGTACTTTTTAATTCTTTTCATTCACGACGCTTTCTACGAAGCCGCACGCAAAAAAACAGGGAGCGGGATGAATGGGAGGGCAATTTCGCGGGGTTTGGGTACGTTTATGCCACGGGGACGACAACCTTCTCGATCCAAAGGCCTCACCAAAAGAATCGCTTATTACTCAACAAGTTCGCTTTGTCCAACATAAAATAATGTTGCTAAAATGTTTGAACGATATATGCATACGCGCTGTCTGTTTTATACTGATATTTAGCTTGCATTTTGTGATTCGTTTAATTAGTTACGTTCTTGGGCGAGACTAAGTATCTTTGCAAAGAGGGAAGGAAGATGCAAGAAGGAAGATGAATGTCGAATCTCCTCTCCGTATCGTGTGATTTTTTTTATGCTCGTCGGCGGCGTGTGGCGGTGAATGAAAAATCCATTTAATCTCCAGTGAAAAGAGGGATAAGATAACGGTGGTTAAGCGGAGTTTTGGTAAAAAAAAAAAAAAAAACTTTATTTTGGTAAATTTCCCTGATAAAACACAATAATATTGTCTTGGTGCCGATGCTTGACCCTACATACTGATAAGGCTCGTTTGTTATTGTTGTTTGAAATATATGATCATTCCATTATCAATATATATATATATATATATATATATATATGCAAGTTTCAAACCAGACGAAATTTTCAGGTGGAAAAACAAACGAAAAATATTTTCAAATTAGTAGAAATATTCTAAAATGCAGCAATTAGAATTGAACTAAAGATAGTACGTAAGTTTTATCTGTTATCATCATTTTTTGTCAACTTCTCATTATGGTCATCTTGTGAATTTTGAAATGATCAGCATATAGCCTCACCTGCAGCTAATTTATTCGGCGGGGCGCGTATGTGAAGTCGCTAATCGTTAATGACAGATTTAGTCAAATATGCCATTTATTCGAGAATAGGAAGAATCTGACCCAACAATTCAAAGAAGCAAAAATAGAAGTTTTACGGTCCAAACACGCGTTTTTTTTTTTTTTTTTTTTTTTTTTTTTTTTTTTTTTTTGAATGTTAAAATAATAAATGTACAGTTTTCAGGAATCTACGCTAAGCCAATAAAATAAGTAATTTTCAATTCACTTTATATGAGTGAATATTTAAAAAATTTCGGTTTAACGTCATATTTAAATTTTTGAAAAAAATGAATTTTAAATATTATATTTAAAATTACATTTTATTTTTCAAGGATCTCTTTAGAATTTAGTCTTGTGAGATGATATACGACGCCTTCGAAATGTGAAGGAAATTATTCACACACAAAAAAAAGTGTGAAGGAAAAAATTATATATATAAAAAATTAAGTTAGTGTTTTTTTTTTTTTTTGGTCCTGAATTAACTTAGTTCAAATATTTAAAAATTCAAGCATCTGCAATTACCTTACTATAAATTATACGTAAAAATAAAAAATACCACCTTTTTTATCAAATAATTTACTGTGATCTTACACCGTCAAGTGTCACCCATTTTTCTTTTTTCTTTTTTTGTACAAAGTGTCAAACATGCCAAATGTGAATGCACAGGCATAATTTTCTCGTATCATAAAAAAAAAAAGAGTAACAAAAGAAATGGACCAACAAAATTTTCAAACGAAGAAAACGACGTGATAAGATTTTTTCATCCAATTTTATACACACGCCAAGACATGTATAATTTTCAAACGTCTGCGGTCTACGGGCTCGCCACTTGCAAGCAAAACAATGATGCAGAAAATAAGGGTCAACTATCCCCCAGAGCAATGGCTGCAAATACAGGAAAAAAAAAAAAAAGCATTTGTCGCGCAATTTAATTCGTGGCTTGCATCATTACCTAACAGGGAGTTCAATAATTAAATTTTAATGAACAAAGTCTTATTATAAATTCTTGAAATATCATATTATTAATATTAGTGCTTAATAAAATAATATTTAGGTGTTAAGGGATAATATTAAGTTTTTCTTTCGATACACGTACGAGGGATAATGTTAATTTATACAAAGTGATCATGCTCCCATATTTTACCTGCTACGTACTTTATTGTAACAGAAATAACTAAAATATTGTGCACGGTGGAACTGGATCTCTTATCATACAGCTGTATGTTTGAGAAGACACTGATTGAACAAAACAATATTTTATTTTATTTTCCTTCATATTTATAAAAAGACCATAATGCATGCCTGATGGTTTGTTAAAAATAGTGTCTTTTTTTCACCAAAGAAAAAGACAAAGTTTTAGGGCACCCGCATTTTATCATCTTTTATGAAACTGTTAAATAAGCAAAATGTTCTGTTGAGTGTGGAGATTTTATAGAAAAACACCGACGATTTTCTCTGGTTTGGTTGATATGTCACCATATTAAATAAGCGATATTTTAATGTTGTGCACCACATATGATTGATTAGATTTAGATACAGACAAATGATGGACATTAACGAGAGTTAATTAACACTAAAATATTGTGATGAGTGAATTATTATGGCAGATTAATTTAATTAATATAAAATACTGACTGCTTCTTTCACTAGGATCGTCGGTCGATAATGGGTTGATGACACTCCTCTTGTTCTTTTTTGATACAAACGCTACCTCTTGTTCTTATTATCTCATCATGTACACAAATCAATAAATAACGTACAATCAACTCAATAAATCCGTCATAAAATAAACGCTAGTGACTTTTTTTTTTTTGAACAATTTCGCTAGTGACTTTTTAAGTACAAGCATTTGGGAGGGGCCATGCAAGACGGGAATAACACTAATGTAAAAAAGAGTTTTAAGATCGCCTCATTTAGACCGGACTATAGAGAATTAGGTCTTAAAAGTATGACCGGTGGCATTTTCGTAAATATATAGAACACTTTTAAGAACGGATTATAAAAGATCCATTCTGAAAAGTATGACCGGTGGTAATTTCGTAAATATATAGAACATTTTTAAGACCAGATTACAAAATATCCGGTCTTAAAAGTATGACCGGTGACAATTTCATATATGTTGTGAGAAGACACCGATCAGAGATGAGTCCGAGAATGCGATGATTTATTCCTTTCCTTAATTGGAATTATATACAAATGCTAATAAGTAAATAATCTTCTCGACTTGGGGCCTTCCTATAATCTAGGATTACAATCAGGAATATAATTACGAAATTCAAAAAACCATGATCTCGCTAACTTAATTCATAAAATCTCTCTAACAACTTAATTAAGATGATTAAAATCATGAATATAATTACAAAATTAAAAAAACTATGATCTGCTAACTTAATTCCTAAAATCTCTCTAACAATTTAATTAAGATGATTACAATCGTGGAATATAATTACGAAATTCAAAAAATAATGATCTGCTAACTTAATTTCTAAAATCTCTCCAACAACTTAATTAAGATGATTACAATTAGGAATATAATTACGAAATTCAAAAAACTATGATCTGCTTACTTAATTCCTAAAATCCTCTAACAACTTAATTAAGATAATTGCACAATATAATTGTATATGCTAACTAATTAAATATGAATTTCCAACAAATATATAGAACACTTTTAAGATCAGATTATAAAAGATTCGATTTTAAAAGTATGACCGGTAGCAATTTCGGAAATATATAGAAGACTTTTAAGACCGGATTATAAAAGATGCGATCTTAAAAGTATAACCGGTGGCAATTTCATAAATATATAGAAGACTTTTAAAACCGGATTATAAAAGATCCGGTCTTAAAAGTATAACCTAGCAATTTCATAAATATAGGGAAGACTTTTAAGACCGGATTATAAAAGATCGTCTTAAATATATAGAACATTTTTAAATATGTAGAAGACTTTTAAGACCGAATTATAAAGGATCCGGTCTTAAAAATATACTTTTAAGACCTGTTTTTACAAACAACCTTTCTTAAAAGTGTTAAAAAAACCTAAATTTGCTAAACTCGTTAAGTCCGCGAGCGTGCTTGTCTTATTTGTGATATAACATTTGCTTAGTTATAGATTTAACGAGTGTCCCAAGAGCCTCACGGGTCAAATCTTTAGCAAAAATAACATCCTCTTCCTCTAACCTACTTGCAATATTCGTAAGTCATCTTAAGAGTCACACAATCAAATCCTTGGCAACGTTGGCAGTGAGATGCTTCGAGGGTTTTGCGATGGCATCAACTCCAATCTTCAGCAACGGGGCAAGCGTACTGCTTCGAGGATTCGGGACGACGGTGGCTCCTTCCTCTTCGATCTATGGCTCCTCCCTAGAGCTGGGAATCAAGGCCTGAAATAAGGAAAACATCTGTTTCTCAAAGCCCGACCTGATAGTACTAGGGCCGGCCCTACAGGGCCTGAAAATTACTATTCCAAATTTTAACTATTTTTCTTCTAGGTTTTTTCCAAAGAAATATAATTAGTAAATTGCAACCATTAAAGTTCTAATCTATCAAATAAATATTATCAACATTAATATCTAAACAATACCAATCATCCAACAAATAAACACATTCATTAATTCGTAATAAAAAACAAATTATTGTCCACAATTGCCTCACATAAAACGTAAAAAGCATTAAACTAAGCAACATATAAATAGCTCATATAAAATATAAAAGCATACCACTATCATTGTCAATTGTCACCTTCTTCATTACTATCATCAATTTCATAGATATTTGATTGTCTTCACTTTGAGCGAAAGATGTGCTTCACTCTTTGACTTTTTTTTTTTTTTAAAAAAAAAAAGAAAATGCTACGAGAATGGGTCCTAGCGGCCGATTAGCTTCCAGGCCCTACGAGGCCCCGTAAGGCCAATTTCAAATTTCAGGCTTATTTTTCAAGCTCGAGCCCTACAGGGCTAGGGTTTAAACGGCCGGCCCGATTTCCCGACTCTACTCCTCCCACACCGCCTTCACACAGATCTGGCTTAAAATCAAACCCGATCTCTTATTGCTTAAGTCCGTTTGCTCTACCTTGACCGCTCCCGCCGATCTGGACTTTGATTTTGGTTGCTTGAAGCTTTGCCAACATCGACAAGAGGATCCTGCTCAAATTTGGTTGCCTTAAGCTTGTGATTTTTTTTGTAGATCTGGATTTCAATTTCACTTCTAATTTTATATTGATTTAAATTTGATTTCTTTTGTGAATTATTTCTATTTTTTGTTATGTTTTCTTATTTCTAGACTTTGTATTCATCTTTTTCGTTTTTCTTGTTGGTGTTGCTTCCAATCGTCTCTTCTTTTTTGTTTTTCTTGTTGGTGTTGCTTCCAATCTTCTCTTGGTTCTCCGTCGCTAATGATGGAGGGACATTCAAAATGTTGCCAGATCTAGTGATTTGGGATCGGTTGTTTCATTTGGTTTTTTTTTTTCTTTTTTTATTATTATTATTTTGAAACATTTTTAAGACCGATACCGGTTGTTCATCCAATCTTAAAAGTTACAAACTTTTAAGACCGCCTAGAACAAGACGATCGTCAGATCCGTTCTTACGATACCTCTTTCTTCCTGGTCTTAAAGCCTTTTTTTTGCACTAGTGTAAGTTTCCTACTCATCAAATAAGCATCCGGACGGTCTAGGTTTTCCTACGCTAGTGACTTTTTAAGTATAAGCATTTGGGAGGGCCATGCAAAACGGGAATAAGTTTCCCTACTCATCAAAAGGGTGAGCATCCTGGATGGTTTGAGTTTAATTTTTTTTTTAAACTGCCGATTTTTAAATGAAAAAATCATTTTGAGAAATATGATAGTTGAAATATTATCTTTATTTTAGATTTTCTACTCATTAATATAATTTTTTTGAAAAATAAAAAAATCTGAACTATTTAAATCTCATTTAAACTGAAAAAGCTCCCCTACTACTGATCCAAAGAATAGGATCAGTAGGAAAATTGATTCCTGCAAAACGCGCATTGCCATCTAATTTCGGTGCCGGCTGGTCTAGCTGTTTGCGTGTTCATTTTGCTTTAATGCGATTGGCCAATCTGGAGTCTCCACCTGTCGCTGACCAACAAATTTTAAAGAATAAATGCCATGCATGAGCCTCAAGGGAGTTGTAATATCTTGGTAATTAAATTTTCATCACATGCTCCAAACCAGCTACTACGTCTAAGAAGTCAAATAAGGAGGTGGCATGTGTGACAAGTTAATGTGAGTAATGGTTATGATTATTATACATAACTATGGTTATTCCAGCTCCTTTAATTTAATATATTAAAGTATGTCTTGATTAAAATTAAATATTTGGAGAGCCGGTGGCCTGAAAATGTTTGTTCATGCCTGATCAATGAATTTATTTTTGGTGAATTTGCTCGATAAAAAAAAAAAAATTTTTAATTATTAAACTAAATAATAATGCAGTCAGAATAAAAGAAAAAATTGGATTTTTCGTATTAACTATTTTCATCTCGCGGATTGCGGAGGAGGAGATAGTAGCACGACACATCTCTTCCTGGTCTAATGATTGGTGTCTTCTAGTTCTAGAGGCTAGAGCCCACATTATGGATGATCTTCTCATTAGCATTTTTCTCCTTTTTTTCATTAAGCGCATCTGAGCCGTTAATTGGGAAGAGGAGAGAGAAATTAAAGTAGTATTGTGATTGATTGGATGGATATGATTTAATGATGATGAGGGATAATGAGAAAAAGATTAAGAGAGAAACTCAACCCCGACATTACATGCTTAGAGTTAGGTGTTTATTAGGTGCTTACATCTAATTGGAGATATAAGTATATTTAAAAAAAATAATTTTTTTTATATATTGTATTTATTTAGATTTAAATTATATGTTTTTTTTAGGATTTTTTTTTACACCCGATCTCAAATTAATTAATTTTTAGTTTTGCATTTGCCTATAACACCATTATCATGAAAATTAATTAATTTGAGATATTGGTGTAAAAAACATCCCGTTAAAAGCAACATATAATTTAAATCAAAATAAATATAATATATAAAAAAAATTATTTTTTTTTTAAAAAAATGTGTTTATACCTCTAATTAGAGAGGTATAAACACCTAGCTCTAACCATGTAATATGGACTCTTAGTTCTACTATATTGCGTTGAGTTTTTCTGAGCTAAGGCTACACACATTATTTTTTATTTTAAAAAAAATGTTATACCATTAGTTATTTAAGTCTGACAGAAGGAGTTAGACCTTCACGAACAACTAATATTTTTTTGTTGTTTTTAAAAAAAATGTTATACCATTAGTTATTTAAGTCTGACGGAAGGAGTTAGTAGTTTTTTTTTTTTTTGTTAAAACGGGGTTTGTGGTGAAACTAGAGAAAGAATGCTCTCTGCTGAAGAACAACTGAATGTGCCATCTTCGAAGGAGGAGGAGGATTTGCTAACAAGGAGTTCAAAAAAGATTAAGAATGTGAGTACTGAGAATAATGGAGATTTATTGAATGGCCATTGGCCAAAGCTAGGTGAAAAACCATCGGCGTACAATGAAGGAGGGCCATCTTTTGTTGACAAACTGAAAGGAGTTGGTAGAGAGGATGACGACATGGCAAATGGTAAGGAGGATGACATCTCTGATGACTCATTTTCGATCATTATACTAAGGAGGGTGACCAAGAATGCGATGACGACCGGAAGTGTAAGATTACGGAGAGCCCTTCTAGGAACTTCCCAACCTTCCATTTTTCCAACAAAATGAAGCGAGAGGCTATATAAAGCTTGGGGCACATTTGTTATAGTTAAACTACTAGGAAGGAATATTGGGTTTAGGGCCCTGGAGAAGAGATTACGGGCAATGTGGGCAAAGAGAGGAGTGTTTACTCTTATCAACATTGGACATGGGTTTTTCATAGTGAAGTTCACCAACAAGGAGGACTATATGAATGCCATTACAGGAGGGCCCTGGATGATATACGATCACTATTTAACTGTCAAGCCGTGGGAAGCAAACTTTGAACCAGATAAAGCTGAGATTAATAAGGCAGCGGTGTGGGTTAGAATACCAAGAGTGCCGATGGAGTATTTTGATGAGGCTTTTGCCTTAATCGGTGATTGGGAATAGGATTGGGAAGACCATCAAAGTGGATATGAATACTTCATGCCAACTCGAGGGACGTTTTGCCGGGATTTGTGTCTTGGTTGAGCTTGGTAAGCAAATGATGCAAGGATTTTATTTGAATGGTAAGGAGTTCTTTATTGAATATGAGGGCTTACATCTCTTATGCACCACCTGTGGCATCTATGGGCACGGGAGAGAAACGTGTCCATTGCGTAAAAAGGATAACGAAGGCCATTCCCGAGGAGCCGATGAGGGAGGCAAACGCGAAAGCAGGGAAACCTCTCGAGCATTCGAATGAAGAACAATGGCGGATTGTCCGAAATCGCGTCGCCCGAGGAAACAGAAAGAGAAAACCGTTGACCTGGAAAAGCAGCAAACAGGGGGTTCGAGGTTTGGGATTTTGGCTGAAGAGACAAAAACGTCTGAGGAAGACGTGGGAAACGTTAGGCAGAGTATGCATGAAGGAGTGATCACTGATGTCAGGGCGGCAGGAAAGGGTGCGCAGAGTAAATATGAAGGGGGAAAAGGAGGTTTGAAAAAGAGGAATAGTGGAGGGGCAAAAGTAAAAAAGCAATTAGATCGATGGAAGTGGAGGATAAAGCAGAGTACTTTGGTGCATCGGGGCGCGGGGAGGGGAGATAAAAGAGCTAGAGACGTGTCAGAGGCTACAGGAAACGAGGTGTTGATGTTAACAATGGGAGACGGCATAGACGAGGTGGATAGTACGAGAATAGAGCCAGCTGTGGTCAAGCCTTTGGAGGATACCGACGGTATTATATTATTGTCACATGAACCAGGTGGAAATTTGGATGAAGTGGGTGGGCTGCTTTGGGTGGTGATCCGGATGAGGGGAATATGGGTTTAATGGAGGAGGAAGTGGAGCCAATTAATGGGCCGCAAGGAGGTATGGACCCGTCAATGGTTCCGGACACTCCTTTGTAGAACCTTTTTGGGTCTTGCCTTGTCATGCGAGTATATGGACCTTTTAATCAATTAGTTTTTAATGATTAAAGCTATGTACTTGGAATACTAGAGGATGCGTGTGCGAGCCTCTACCGCAATTTACGACTCTTGATTAATGGGCCTAAGCCCAATTTACGATTCTTGCGACACTCGTGTTTCGGAGACTTCACGCCTGCGGCACTTGTTGCGTCTGGGTTTTGATCGAATTAGGATGATTCCCAGTGTCGGTAATTCAGGAGGCTTGGTGGCCCTCTGGAACAGTATGGCAATTTCGGTTTCAATCGTGGATGAGGATCGCCAGCACCTGCATATGTGCGTTTCCGCATCAGGTATGCCGAATTGCCTTTTCACTTTTATTTATGCTCTTCCTCACTCTAATCTCAAATCTGTTCTTTGGGAGAAATTGAGGAGTCTCTCTGTGGGTATTCGATCTCCATGGCTGCTGTGTGGTGATTTTAATGATATATTGTTGAATTCAGAGAGAGTTGGGGGTGCACCATGTAACCAACGAAGAATCAACTGGTTTCAGAACAAAGTTGATGCTTGTGGTCTTATTGATATTGGCGCGTATGGTCCTAAATTTACTTGGAAAGGACCGTGTATTAGGGGCTACCGGAGGTTGTATGAAAGGCTAGATAGAGCCTTTGCAAACCAGGCTTTGTTGTCGTGTTCCTTGAATTGTTCATTACGAGTGCTTCCTAGGACGGGATACTCTGATCACAATCCGATTCTGCTGGAAACGGGGCAAACAATTACAAGTGTGGGGGAGAAACCTTTCCGTTTCGAGGCCATGTGGATGGCTCACGAGAATTTCAATGAATTCCTGAAATCCAAGTGGTGTGCAAATGAAGGTTTGGATACAAATATTGCAAGGTTTAAAAACGAGATTCTGGTATGGAATAGGGAGACGTTCGGGCTAGTTGAAAACAGGAAGAAGGAAATTCTAGCAAGACTAAATGGAATTCAGAATGCTCCAGCGTACCCGTATTCACGTTTTCTTAATGATCTCGAAGCTCAACTTCAGGCTCAGTTGGAAGATGTTTCAAGACAAGAGGAG
Organism: Acacia acuminata; assembly: GCA_019022655.1. Lineage (NCBI taxonomy): Eukaryota > Viridiplantae > Streptophyta > Magnoliopsida > Fabales > Fabaceae > Acacia > Acacia acuminata. The sequence continues at coordinate 953,177 of JAFJYI010000077.1, read as the reverse complement.
CTAAAATGGTTCCGAAAGCGAGAGTGACTGGATTGCTAAAGGGATAGGAACACTAGGTACTATCACCTTCGGACAAATATTATGAGAAGAAGGAATAGGATTCTAGCGTTACGAATGAAGCGGGGGTGAGTGGTGGATAATGCTAACGAAATTAAAAGATTGATAGTCTCTTACTTTATGAAGCTTTTCCAAGAGGATTCTCAAGATAACTCTGACCTCAACACAGGGACGTCCTTCCCTGTTATCGAATCTACCAGGTTGGATGTCCTTGCAAGGGCACCTGATTTAACTGAAGTGCATGAAGCAATTAAGGCTATGGGGCCGTATAAGGCTCCGGGGGTGGATGGCTTTCCACCTATTTTCTACCAGAGGAATTGGGATATTGTTAGCCAAGATTTGTTCCTGTTTGTGAAAGGTGTTTTTGAAGGGACAGTCGATATTGCTTTGAAAGAAACCGCACTGATATCTCTTATTCCTAAGAGATCGCCTCAACGTGTGGAGCACTTTAGGCCAATTTCCCTCTGCACGGTTCAGTACAAATGTGTAACCAAAATCATTGCGAGAAGACTGAGGAACATCATGGGGGATCTGATTTCTCCGTTCCAATCAAGTTTTGTCCCTGGTAGACATATCCAAGATAACATTATTGTTGGACAGGAAGTGTTACATAAAATGAAAAAGGCGAAGGGTAGAAAAGGTATAATGGTAATGAAAGTTGATCTGGAAAAAGCATATGATAGAGTTAGATGGAGTTTTATCTCCAAAGTACTCAATGAGGCAGGGTTGGATGGACCATTTTCTGAATTAATCATGAAATGCGTCTCCACTTCTTCGCTAAACGTGCTATGGAATGGAGCCAAGTCTGAATTCTTCCGTCCAGGTAGGGGAATTAGACAGGGTGATCCATTATCCCCATTCTTGTTTGTGATGTGCATGGATAAGTTAACGCATGTTATTAATGACGCGGTGAGGGAAGGGAGATGGAAACCGGTCTTAATTACTACAGAAGGGCCGGCGATATCTCATTTGATGTTCGCCGACGACCTTCTGTTATTTGGAGAGGCATCTGAGCAACAAGCTGAGGTGATGTTAGAGTCTCTGAATAAATTTTGCTATGCTTCAGGCGAAAAAGTCAGTCTCTCTAAATCGTCTATTTTCTTCTCTCCAAAAGTCTCAGCTGAGCTGAAAGGTAGAATCAGAGGGATTACGGGGATGAGTATTGCTACTGATATTGGAAGGTATCTTGGAGTTCCTTTGACAAGAAAGAGGAGCAACAGAGAAACCTTTAGCTATGTACTTGATCGGGTTAAAAGTAGGTTGTCATCCTGGAAGGCGAAATGTTTAACCACGGCTGGGAGGATAACGCTGGCCAAGGCTGTGATAGGAGCTATTCCTATTTATCCAATGCAGGTCGCTCAATTACCAATCAGTGTTTGTGACGAAGTTGAACGTATGCAGAGAAACTTCATATGGGGGAATAACGAGGATGGGAGAGGATTCCATCCAATGGGATGGCATAGGATCTCTGAGCCTAAGAGGTTTGGAGGTCTGGGTCTAAAGCGTCTGGCCTCTATAAACCGAGCTTTTGGAGCCAAAACTGCGTGGAATTTAGTTCAGGGCTCGAAGGGTTTATGGGCAGAGGTTCTCCAGAAGAAATACATGTTGAGGAGTGAATCTTCATTATTGGAAGCTAGAGGATCGGGTTCTCGTTTTGGAAATTTCGTGTAGAGGCGAAAGATATTGTTGACAAAGGAACTAGATGGCAGATCCGAAATGGTAGGTCGACTTTATTCTTCATGGATTGCTGGCTTTGGAAAAATAGGAAGATAAAGGACTTGTGCATTAGGCCTTTGAATGCAGTAGAGGAACTCAGTATGGTTGCTGATTGGGCTCTTTGTGGAGCTTGGGACTTCACTCGCTTGTGGAATTGTGAATAATGAGGTTATTCAAAGTCTTATAGCAGTTTTGCCTCCTAGGGGAGAAGCGGGGAACGATGTCATGGTATGGGGGAAACACCTAATGGCATTTTCACCGTGAAAAGCGCCTATTTTATGATGGAAATTCCTCAGCAGAATCAGTTTAGTAGGGATTATAAGGCTATTTGGTCTTGGAAAGGTGTGGAGAAGATAAGGGTGTTTCTGTGGCTGGCCTATAATAACAGATTACCTACTAATGCCTCAAGGAGCAGATGGTCGACGGTTTCTTCTCTTTGTAATCACTATCAACAAGGGTTGGAAGATGAGCTACATATATTTCGTGATTGTGTCTTTGCAAGGAACATATGGCTCGGGTTGATTAAACAAAGGTATGTGTCTACCTTTTTTACTCTTCCCTTAACTGATTGGATTTCGTTTAATTTGAATGAGGAAGTTGGGACCAATTCTTTGGGTGATTGGAACCAGCTTTGGGCTGTTGCTGTCTGGTTATGTTGGATTTGGAGAAATAAGGATCTGTTTCAGGAAGATTTTCATAAACCGGTGTGCCCAAGTTCGGTCATTAGGAACATGTATAAGTCTCTATGCAGCCCCTCGGTGGTGGATGAGTTTAACTCTGCAGATTCATCAGCGTCTTTATCGTCTAATGGTTGGGTGCCTCCTCCTGTTGGATGGATTAAGGTTAATGTGGATGGAGCTGTGGCACGAGGGACTAGGAAGGCGGGGTGCGGAGGGGTAATCAGGAACCATAATGGGGAGTGGCTGATGGGTTTCAGTCAGATGTTGGGGCTCACTGGGGTGGTTGAGGCCGAAGAATGGGCCATTCTAATGGGGTTGAGATTGGCTTGGGAGGAAGGCTACAAAAAGGTCATAGTTGAATCGGATTCCAAAGAGCTTGTTCAGAGGCTTTTGAAGGGAAAGGAAGGCAATACTGCAGTTTGGTCAATGCACAGATTAGATCACTTGTTGTCTCGGTATTGGGAGGCCACTTTACTTTATGTTTGCAGATCTCAAAATTCTTTGGCGATGCTATGGCCAAAGAAGGTATTTCGACTTCTTCGTTTCTAGTGTGTGTCCTCATAGTTTGAGACCGTTGATGTTAAACGATTGTATGGGACTTGATCCCCTATCCTATTTTAATTAATATATGGCATTATGCCTCTCTTTTATAAAAAAAAAAAAAACTAATATTTTTTTGTTTGTACTAAGCGGTCCAATCAGAGGATGCCAAAAAAAAGATTGGGGTTTTTTTGTTTGTTATAAAAAAACGATTGGATTTGGAGGCTTATCTCTTCCGCATGCCGCTTACGTAGGTATGGGGCCACGTCGCACAACTACTCCGCATAATTATAGCAATGTCACTCGTCTAAGCTAGAAGGTGGCTTTCAATGGATCATATACATTATATAAATGTAGCAAGCACTAGACACCTGGCGGATATGAAGGATAATTAGGTAGTTACACCGGGGGAAGATACTCACAGTTCTCCAATCTATCTGTCCAAAAATCCAATAATACCTCACATACCGATCCATAATCGTTTCTTTAATAGCGATGAAACGATGGAAACTTTTTAATTGTGATTTATGGTATATAAAATAAGTATGTGAATAAAGTTTTATCTTGATTTATGTGAATAAGCTCTTTTAGAGATTTCAAAAATGATCACAAACAGACATTTAATAATATGTAAATTATAACCCACCGACCCCAAGTCCTCAACATCAAGACATGTTGGACCATCCATCCTAACTTGGGCTTAGGGTGTTTAAATTGTTGGTGAATGGTCTATAACACTCTTTTGGTGAATGGTTGGTTAGTGCGTTTAAATTGTACAAATTTTTTTTAAAAAAAATTTGTACAAATTGAATTACGAGATCTAACATAGTTGATACTTAGTTAGGTTTTTTAAGCATTTAATAAGGGATTTGATCTCTAACTGTGTGTATAGAGAGAGGGTCTTATAGCTAGCACTAAAGCCTTTTTGATAAGTATGTAAGGCGATTAGTCATCGCCACCGATGATGAATACTTTGGGCGGAAAAGAAAATGGTACAAGCAGAGCCTAAGTCATTCAGAAGTTGGGCTAGGCAAAAATGCTGGAGGTTCTTTGAAGATCGTCAGGTCACTGCTCACGTCTTGAGCTTTACGCTCATGGTAATCAGCACAATGCATTAATTAATGCTTCTCTATGAGAGCGTATAAAGTCTACTTATTTTCACCTCTACTCATTTCTTCGTCCATCAGGTGGTGATGATCTCTGAAGCTCACAGGTAATTTGAAGGTGGGCTAAGAATTTAAGATGATGAGTTCTTGTTCTTGTGTGAATATGCATGGTCATGTTTTGGAAGAAATTCCCAGTGAGGCTTGTCAACACACATCCAGTGATGAACAGAGATTTAAAAGACGGAGTGGTGAAGATATATAGGACAAGCGCAAATTCGCAAAAATGGACTCAAGCATTTGCTCTATAAATCCGGGTAACAGCTTGAATCGTAGTGCTTTAGTTGAAGCTTTCAGTCGAAGAGGCTTCTGGCCTTGGATCCTTTGCGCTTTAGCCATCGAATCCAAACATGGAATACATGCTTCTTAACAGCGCGACTAAGAGAGAAAGGACAGAGAAGCATAATCGAGTAATAATTTTATGATTTAACTAAAAATTATATGTGTGTGTGCATATTCACAAAATTTATATATATTTTCATATTATTAAATAATAATCTTATATTAAGGACCCGGTTTCATAAATAATACTTGAATATAAAGTCTGAGAGGATGAGACAAGAATCTCAAACGTAGAAATCAGCCACAGTAGTGCCTTTTCATAAAATAGAGCCAAATAATTCAATCTATATATTTTCGTAAAAGAAAAAAATTATGTACTTTGAACTTGTTGGGACTGACTTTGATCCTTGTTAATGTCCCATTTTAAGAGCGTAAAGAGCTAAATAGTTAGCTGTCAAAATCAAGGTTATCAAACCCAGCCATAAAGTTGTTTGGACAAGTCCCAAACCCAGTTTTGTGTGTAACCCGGACTCAACCCGGTCAAATTGTTGGATTGACCTGGTTGCATTTTTAAAAAAATATCAATATTTTTTTATGTGGTAGATGACAATATTAGTTAAAGTTAATGATAATTTTTTGTGTCGAGATTATTAGTTTAATGATTAAATGATTGTTGGTTGAATATTTTGTTATCATCTATTTATTTTGATAATTTTCTATAAATAATATTTATAATTGTTGATTATAGCATCGTTGGATGGTTAATTGATACTAGATGTCAATATGTCAAAAAAGGGTAAAGGATCAAAAATATACATGTGCTTTACCTTTGAGAGCACCCAGCACCATATGTTTTTTCTGAAAGAAAAAAATACACATATAGTCACATTTTAGGAGCAAAAGTCACACAAAACCTTCAGCCACTGGATGTTGACCGTTAAGTAGGTATTTTTGACCGTTAATGCTGATGTGGATGATGAATTGGAGTGAGGAGAAGCCAAATGGGAAGAAAAAAAATGTTGAATAGGATCATCTTCATCGTCTTCCATCCTGCGCCACTCATTGAACGGATCAAGACCCAACGTACGGGCACCGGAAGCGGTTATTGGAAGGCCACCGGAGCGAGATAAGGCCATCGGAAAACCTAAGCCTCTCGGAATCAAGAAGGCACTCGTTTTCTACGCCGGTAAAGCCCCCAAAGGTATCAAAACCAATTGGATCATGCATGAATCGCCTTGCCAATATTGATCGCTCTGCTCGCAAGAACAACAACCTCAGGGTATATATATATATATATATATATATCTATTCCATTTCAACTTCTATACTCGTGCTTCCGATGTTGTGTTCAATTTCTTATTTTCCTTTTCTGTTATGGCAGCTTGATGATTGGGTATTGTGCCAAATTTACAACAAGAAAGGTGTGATTGAGAAATACAACACCCGGGATCACAAATTGAGTGGGTTTGTTTCCTCAGATGTTAATGAACACGAAATAAACCAAAAATCAACATGGTCGGCGGTCACCAGCTGTACACGGACACGTTGGAATCGATGCCGTGGTTGCACATGGATTCCGGCTACTCCGATCACATGGCGTTGCCAAATGGCACGTGCTGCGACAAGGAGGTGCAGAGCGAGGCCAAGTGGAATGAGCTGGCACTGGGATTGAGAGACGACGCCTTTTTGTTTTCAGATTTAAACATTTTAACAAGCTTTTTTTAAAAAAAAAAAAAAATTCCCTGTCAGCATTTGGAAAAAGACACAGGTGGCAACAATTAACACCAAGATAACCACCGTTTTTTTCCCAAGTGTTTTGTGTGACTTTTGTTTCAAAATGGTAACCACGTGTGTATATTTGCTTCCAAAAAAGCTTATGGTACTGGGCGCTTCCAAGGGTAAAGCACATATGTATTTTTACTTCTTTACCCTTAAAAAAATTGTAAAGGACGTTGGTTAATATATGATTATTTTATTAGTAATTCAAACTGTTGAATTGATTTTGAATTATATGATACTGTCATGCCAATTTAAATTATTTTTTAATTTTTTATTTCCAACCGCTCTGGCTTAGGGTTGACTGTAGCTGATTCACTAACTTTTGACCCATTGCATTTGCCGATGCAGAGGTCGGTCTGTGTTTGATAACTTTGGTCAAAATAAACTTTGTTATCCATCAAGACAATATTACTATGTTTTTAAACCTTTAGGACGACACTGAAATAAAAAAAATAATAAAAAAAAACTTTTAGTGAAACATTGAGATTTTTTGAATACTTCCAAACTACTCCTTTTAGTCCTTATTATAAGGCACCAACTATCAAGTTTATTTAGTTTTTTTTATAAGGCACTTGTTTTTTCCCAATGAACATTAATTTTTTGTTTCAATGTCTGCCCATAATTAATGAGAATGGTGGGTGATAGTAATAATTAATATAATATTAGTGTTTAATGCAATTAGTAGGGGTAATATTAGAAGTTACTTAAATTGTAGGGCAACTTTATTGACTTTAACTATTTTTATTGGTTTGTGAAATTTATTAGTTGGTGCCTTACTGTCTTATAATAAGGAGCAGAGGGAGTAGTTTGCACCTTGACCCATTAAATTATAGGGTTAAGGTGCATTTTTGCCCTTAAAGTATACGCCGGGAGCAATTTTGCCCTTGAAGTTTCAAAATAACAATGTTGCCCGAAGTTTCAAACGGAGCAATGTTGCCCCTCCCGTTAAAAACTCTAACGGCCAACTAACGGTCAACGTCGAGTTTTTAACGGAGGGGCAACATTGCTCCGTTTTTAAACTTTAAGGGCAACATTGCTCCCAAAAAAAGTAGCAATTTTGCTCCTGAAGTTTTAAAACAGAGCAATTTTGCCCCTCAGTTGAAAACCCTAACAGTCAACGTTAGGTGACCGTTAGGGTTTTTAACTGGAGGGCAACATTCTTCCGTTTTGAAACTTCAAGGCAACATCGTTATTACGCCGAAAACTTTAAGGGCAAAATTGCTTCTGGGCGCATGCTTTAAGGGCAAAAATGCACCTTAACCCTAAATTATACGCCACTCTTTTCCCAACCATCAGATGCATCTTACGGACATGATTAATCCACTTACCAGCCACTGCCTAGAAGTCACGGGAGCGGATTCGAATCCTAGTGGTGCATGTCACGCTGATCGACCCGAAGCATTTTCCCAAGTTCTCCCTCCGAGGCTTGAGCTCCCGCCTTCCAGTGTGGATTTTTATAGGGCACTCACAGCACGTTTCGCTCTCTTGACTCAGACTCCACTCTTTAGGCTTGGCTTACTTCGTCCCTCACCGCTGATCTGTTCTTCAGGTACTTTCTTCCTCCTCTCGTCGCCTCCTCACTCCTGGCATTCGATACTGTACCGCATCATTTTGAGATGTATGAGGACGCGATTAGGTTTTTTAGGATGTATCTATATGATTCAAATTTTAAGTAATCGTCAATGTTATTTCAAATCACTAAGCGAAACTTTTTTGTGAACAATGGTTAATAAGGATTTTGATTTCGTATCTGAATTCTGGCGAGTCAAGCATCGAGAGATTAACTACGTTAAACTGATGTTCAAGTATACTTGTAATGTGATCTCTTTCTGAAATGTCAGTCTCTTGCTTCATCAGTATTATCCACTACGTGTTCTCATCATGGTGTACTTTTTTTCGATGTTAACACATGGGAATGAATGAGTTCAACTTGCAAATCATCAATATAGAAGGTAGATATAAAAACTAAATCATTCATAAGTTGTGCTAGCTTATTCATTATACTTTATTTAATGTGCGGGGAAAAACGTGTCTGAGAAAGATAATGAGACAAAAGAGTAAAATGAATAGTCAAGAGATAAATTCCTCCTCTGGCTGTTGGTTTTTATATAATGTATTGAAATATTCTGTTACAAATGAATGCTGACCATGCATGTGTCTTATGAGAAGATATACAAAGGATATGACACCTAGCATACCAATACAGCTATTTACTAATAACTAATCAAATATTAATCCTAACAGTCTGGTTAATTCAAATGTCGTGCTTTGAATTTGTAAATGCTCAAGACAAGCAAAATACATGTTGACCAACCCAGTCAAACTACAAATTTTGCCTGAAGCATATTATGCTTAATTTGTTTTACAACCTTGTATGTTTTTCATATTAGTTATGGAGTCAAGTGGTTCAGCTTTGCATAGTGATATCTCTTAGATTTGCAGGGACTAAACGGCATATTCTACAGAGTTCCTAAGGTTCTATAGTTTAGAAAGAGAACAAGATTCTTATTGGAGGAATTATTGCATTTTACTTTTTCATTTCTCTCCATCTCTGTTCTAATTGCTGCTTTTAAGGCCCGATATGATGCAGAAACTGGGTCCTAACTGTTAAATGATGTAGTGTTTAGTACATTCTCTTTTGATGACAATATTCTTTGCAGGTATTTAAGTGATTGAAAGGAAAAGCTCTCTACATAGCGCACTGACTCTGAAAACAAGCAGGATCTTCTTCCGCCGAGGGATGACTTTTTGCATGATCTTTTGAATTCATGCAATGTCGGGCCTGCTTAATGTATTTCCTTGTGTCTTGCAAAACTTTTTTGTCGTCTGTTTTCTTTTTTACTTCTTAAAAAAACTGTTGGCAATCATTGGTATGGGTTTTACTCCAATGTATTTCATGGCTACCAAATTGTTGAACTGTCTGTCATCACAAATAATTTTCTTGTATCAGTAGATATACACTGTTTTGAAACATTTTCATTGAAAAAGCTAATCTCTTGTTAGATTGAAGTAGCTGGCTCATATTAGGCCATGTACTTCATTATTACTTTTGTTGTCACTACCTTAATATGACATTCAGTTTAAGCTCCCAGACATTTCTGATCAATTATATGGTGAACCAGATATTGTGTTTAAGCATCATGGCATGATGCATTAAAATTCTTTTAAAACAAGTAATGCAATGTGTCTTCTGGATATATCATGTGTTGGCTTGGGCTGCAGAGATAAGGAAATAATGGTTGTTACTTGTTAGTATATTTCTTGAACAGATTTTAAAGTAAGATGTTTATGGGGAACTAACCAAAATAAAGTAGAATCAATATATAATTGAGCATATCTGGAATTAGAAAAAAAGGAAGGTTTTCCAGAAGGAACGGAGGAATTCATGAGTGCTTTATATTGATCATTGATCCTTTATTGATGCTTTTCATTTGGAGCTCCAATTATTCTTCCATTTTTAGGCTGTTTTTTTCCCATGAATCAAAGACTATGAATCTGCAACTCTATTTAAAAAGTAATCAACTTCTTTGTTGGAGGATTTGTTCCTTATGTATACTATGTTCATCCATGTAATGAGCAAAAATTCTTTGTAACCTTTGTGTTTGTCTTGAATGTTGTAAGATATTGATTCTTGCTTCTATCTGCTTTTCCTTTGGTCATAACATCGATGTAAGTTATAATATTGTCATCCTTGCAGTCTTCTCTGAATGGATCTGCTTCAAATCTTCCAGACAGTGCTGGGAGGTCATTTGCCACGTCATTCTCCGGTCAGTCTGGTGCTGCCTCCCCAGTTTTCCATCATAGTGGTGAGCAGATATTGCTTGGGTTAATCAGTTTTATCCTCCCATTTAGTTGTAAAATTGGTGTGTTCTTTTATTAAAAAATGGTATGTTCTTACTGCAGGTGCTATCCAGGGATTGCACAACATCCATGGCAGCTTTAATGTTCCCAACATGCCAGGTACGCTTGCGTCAAGAAATTCAACGATAAATAGCATCCCATCTGGAGGTGTTCAACAACCTACTGGAAGCCTTTCTAGTGGAAGATATGCATCAAATAATCTTCCTGTTGCTTTGTCCCAGGTATTTGAGCATATATTTATGCTTGGTGTTATTTGAGAGTATTTCACAGAGTTTTTGAGCATATTTTTTTCTGTTGCATTTAATTTTTTTCCTCTTTCAATCATTTGCAGCTAACTCTTGGAAGCTCTCATGGACATTCAGGAGTAACAAACAGAGGAGGTATAAGTGTTGTAGGAAATCCTGGATTTAGTAGTGGCACAAATGGAGTTGGCGGTTCTATTCCTGGGATTCTTCATACATCTGCTGCAATTGGTAACAGAAATGCTGTTCCAGGATCGGGAGTATCCCCAATTTTGGGAAATGCAGGTTCTCGAATTACAAGTTCTATGGGGAACATGGTTGGTGGAGGGAACATTGGGAGGAGCATTAGCTCTGCTGGAGGATTGTCTGTGTCTGGTCTCGCTTCTCGTCTAAATTTGAGTGCAAACAGTGGATCTGGTGGTTTAAGTGTGCAAGGACAGAATCGGTTGCTAAGTGGCATGCTTCCACAAGGTATGAATTTGTTACCTTAATTGTTTGTGTTAATTTCCTCCTAAAAGGTCCTGTGGCAAGGGTTGTTAAACTCTTTTCATGCGGGCCATTAATTTTATAACCACTGAATTATAATTAGTTTCTGTAATTAAACTCTTGATTCCTTGATGTTATATTTTGCTATTGCAGTAAATGCTTAAATTATCACTGCTGAGGTGAGTAGGTAATCTGTAATTACATGTGTAAAAGCTTTTCAAGCCTTGAGGCCTGCCTTGGCCCTTAAACCTAGAACTTAACCCACCTAAACTTTTTATATTATAAATGAGAAGTGCATAAAATACCGATTCTAAAACTGCTTGTTGCATCAGAATATATGCATGGCGTGATTAAATTGTTTGTGTTTAAATTATGCTGAAGACTTATTTTTTATTCTCGTATGGGTTGCTTTTATTTGGATGAGGTATATGCTACTTCCTGGTGACACAGAAAATGCCTTCTTTGTACAGGATCACCCCAAGTTATTTCAATGCTAGGAAATTCCTATCCCAATACTGGAGGTCCCCTTGCCCAAAGCCATGTTCAAGCAGTAAATAATTTGAACTCAATGGGGATGTTGAATGATATGAATTCAAATGACAGCTCACCTTTTGACATCAATGACTTTCCTCAATTGACGAGTCGACCCAATTCTGCTGGAGGGCCCCAAGGACAGTTGGGTATGAGAAGGAAAATATTCTTCTGCTTGTTATACTCATTCACTTCCTACAATAATTGTTTAGGCAAAACTTTCAGGTTCTTTGCGAAAGCAGGGTCTTGGAGTTAGTCCCATTGTCCAGCAAAACCAAGAATTTAGCATTCAAAATGAAGATTTCCCAGCTTTACCAGGATTTAAAGGTACAATATTTGGCTTAGATGTCTGATCCTTTTGGTAGCAGTCGTAATTACTGCTAGGAGTTTTCTGGAACCTTTGGGTGCACTTTCTGTGTCAGCATTTTGTTTTTTTCATTATATTAGTATATGTCCAGGTGGCAATGCAGATTATGCTATGGATATGCACCAGAAAGAACAACTTCATGAGAATGCCGTGCCCATGATGCAATCTCAACATTTTTCTGTAAGTTGCCTGTTCTGATATATTAAGGAATTGTTGCATATCCTTCTTTTAGGATCTTAAATCAAAACCTGTCTTTTAACTACTGCTATCATGCAGATGGGAAGGTCTTCTGGTTTCAGCTTAGGGGGGACATATTCATCACATCGATCCCAGCAACAACAGCATGCTCCATCTGTCAGTAGTGGTGGTTCCTCCTTTTCATCTGCAAATAATCAGGAACTTCTCCATCTACATGGGTCAGATGTATTTCCAGCATCGCATTCAACCTATAATTCCCAGGTCTGCTTGTTTTTCTGCTTCTTGGTTTTGTTGCTTATTGTTGAATTTAGAGGCATAAAACTCACTCTATTAAACTCCGTAAATAAAAGAGAGTACATAGGAGCCTTTATATAGGCAGATAGAAAAGAAACTTAGGGACTAAGATAAATTACAATAAAGGCTAATAAAACTGATATAATTAGGACCCTATAATCAAGAAGGACAATAATCAAGGGATCCTAATAATAAAGTTGATTTATTTCCTAATATTCTAACACTCCCCCTCAAGCTGGAGAGTATATGTCAATCATACCCAGCTTGCCTCAAAATCCTTCAAACTTTGTTCTGCCTGTTTCAATCTTCAAAATCTTTAGGCTTGTACTTCTTGAGTGTCAGTGGCCCTCCTTTTTTTCTAGGCTTGTACTCTTCTCAAGTCTCAGCGGCCCATTTATTTTGTTTGGGCTTGTACTCCTTTTTAAGTCTCAGAGGTCCCATATTTTGTTTGGGCTTATACTCCTTCTTAAGTCTCAGAGGTCCCATATTTTGTTTGGGTTTGTACTCATTTTTTGGAGTTTCAAAGGTCCCATATTTTGTTTGGGCTTGTACTCATTTTTGGAGTCTCAGAGGTCCCATATTGAGTAGCAGAACTTGCCCAGAAGAATCTCGAGTCTCATTCTCTAGAAGTCCCAATCGTCCTCTTCTGTTGTAAATCCGGATTGTACTAGAATTCCGGTTGGTTTTTTAGGTATTGATCCGAACAGGGGAGGAAATTGAGAAGGATCCATCTCGCTGGAAAAAGTCGCTAGAGTTCACTATTCACAGCGGCCCATGGCTCTGGTTCCGCCTATGGTGGTGGTGGTGAGACACTCGCTCCCCCTTATTGTAGATCTGGATCGTGCGTTCTCAGATCTGGAAGTCGCGCCTTCTATGCTCTCCGCCGTTCTCAGTCATGGTCGTCGCCTGGTCTCCCTCTCTTTCTCAGGCTTGCGTCTCCCTCCCTCTCTCTCGCCTCTCAGGTCTCCTCTATTTTGTGAGGATTAACTTCTGAAGGGTGAAGGTCGGATGGCGTCTATGATGCCTAGGTGAGATGAGTAGGTTGAACCAGGCGCTGGAGTTTACTGTAAGTCTAAAATCAGACCTAGCTGACACAATAGATGACGATAGTGAAAGTGGGTGTCTCCCGGCGCTGTGTAACTCACTACCTCTCTGAAATTCTAAACAGAGCAGTGAGTCACCAGCACCGGAAAACCAGCGCAGAACTGTTAATTTGCTTCAGGAATTAATCCCGCTTTGATACCATGTTGAATTTAGAGGCATAAAACTCACTCTATTAAACTCCTTAAATAAAAGAGAGTACATAGGAGCCTTTATATAGGCAGATAGAAAAGAAACTTAGGGACTAAGATAAATTACAATAAAGGCTAATAAAACTGATATAATTAGGATCCTATAATCAAGGAGGACAATAATCAAGGGATCCTAATAATAAAGTTGATTTATTTCCTAATATTTTAATACTTATGTAACTTATGGATTTTGTTTATTTATTTTAAGGAACTCTTTCTGTTTAGGTATAGCTTATTTTGTGGTGTGAGGTGTTTAAACTAAGATGTTTACTATAAGTCTGTATAAAAAGCAACGAAGCAGGTGTTCCTGATTTTAAACTTTTAACCTTTTTTTAGGCCAGTGGACCTTCTGGCATTGGATTAAGGCCTCTAAATTCTCCACATACTGTTTCTGGTATGGGATCATATGACCAGCTTATCCAGCAATACCAACAGCACCAAAACCAGTCCCAGTCGCAGTTTCGTCTTCAACAAATGTCAACTGCAAATCAGTCTTTTAGAGAGCAAGGCATGAAATCCATGCAAACTTCCCAATCAACACCAGATCCATTTGGTTTGCTTGGCTTGTTAAGTGTGATCAGGATGAGTGATCCTGATTTGACATCTCTTGCACTTGGAATTGATCTTACAACACTTGGGTTAAATCTAAATTCATCAGAAAATCTCCACAAGACTTTTGGATCTCCATGGTCTGATGAACCAGCTAAGGGTGATCCAGATTTCACAGTGCCACAATGTTATTATGCCAAACAGCCGCCTGCCCTGCATGTGAGATGCTCTTTATGATATCTTATAATTTTTTGGTTCCTTTTTACTTCCTTTCTTTTAGCCTAAACTTTGTTTTCTGGGTCATGCAGCAAGGTTATTTTTCAAAGTTTACAGTGGAAACGTTGTTTTACGTATTTTACAGGTGCCAACTAAAAGTTGATTCTTGTCTGCCTTGAACTTGTGATATATTGTAAATTGGTTCTAATTATTTTCATTTTTGCAGTATGCCCAAAGATGAAGCTCAATTATATGCCGCAAATGAGCTGTATGAAGATTTTCACCTGTGCATCTTTTTTTGCCATATATTATTTTGGATTATTTCTGAATTTCCTTTTTCATGTTTTTAGTTATTACTAACTGGTTTGGCTTCTTGTTCACAGTTACAATAGAGGCTGGTTTTATCACAAAGAACATCATTTGTGGTTTACTAGAGTTTCTAACGTGGAGCCACTTGTTAAAACAAACACGTATGAGAGGGGATCTTATCACTGCTTCGATCCAAACACATTCGAAATAATTCGTAAGGTTAGAATTTGTTAATATGTGCTGTGTCTATTAAAACATCCGCCAGTTTTATTTTTGAAGGTTACATTCTTTTAGATTTATTATATTTTAGGCTTCTAATTGTGCATCCTTATTGCAGGATAATTTTGTCGTTCAATATGAGTTGTTGGAAAAACCTACCCCTGCCCCAGCATTGAGGGGTAAGGGAAACTTGTGATGTAAAGCTTTGATTTATGGATTTATTCGTTAGAATGTCAAGTCATTTTGCATCATCAGTGTCCCCCCGGTTAGGCATCACCTGGTGAGTATGCTTCGGCTGTTTTTCCTTCTCCCCATGGCCTGTACTATGATGACCGCCCATTAATTCATACCCGTTTAACAAGGTAGCTTGTCACCACTAACTACTATGGTTTGTCTTGGTATCCTGGCGTTATTTTATCCTTCCTAGTCAAAATGACTACGGATGTGTTTGGATACCAATTCATAAGTTCAGAACCCAGTTTTGCAAACTGCGTTTTTGTTGAATTTAGCTGTTTTTGCTTAACTGGTTTTTGCCCATGATACCTCAGATTTTTCAACCCAAGCTGGAGGTTGCTTTTTCTGAACCCATATTTTCTCAACTGATTCTTTTTTTAACGAATAAACTGATTTTTTCCATGATCATTCCTTACAACTGATACCAAAACAAAATTATGCGCAAAAAAGCCTTGGATTGTTAGGTGACAGCTTAATCATTGATATTAGATGAAATGTGACATAACGCCATCCTTATGGATAATTGCGCCTCGCTTGTTGAATGCTGCTATATATTTGCAACATAAAACACGTGCGATAGATGATCGAGCAATGTCAGTTATGATACTTGCAGTGCAGAACTGAAATTCAGAAGTTCGTATGGGCGGGGACGATGATGTGTTCACCTTGAAGATCCCGACGTAAATTGCAGGCCACATTTCTAACAGCGGCATTTAGCTTTGGGAATGACTTTATCCTAAAATATGCCACATCTTGCAGCTAATTAAAGTCTCCATCTTAAGAAACACATTGACTTTGGGTTCTCAATAAAGTATTTGGCAAGCGCACAGGTTGCAGAAATAATAAATGTAATTTTTTTAAAAAAATCAGATGCTAAATTGGTTAGTATCGTGAAAGACAGCTAGGGGATAGATTCTTCACTAAAGCATTGAATGTTAAAAGGGTAAAAGGGTAAAAATAAACATAAGCTTTAGTATGAGGAGCGTCCAACACTAGATTTTTTTTTGGGTGCAAAAATACATGAGTTTGTAAAATAAGAGCAAAAATTCCCATCACAGTTAAGTGCCTAAACATTTGTTAAGTGCATATTATGAAAATAACAAAATGCCCTGACCAACACCATCTCTCTCCCAACCTTCATCTCTGCAACTCTTCCATTAAAAAAATAAAAATAAAAATTATATCTTGTTCTTCTTTCCCAAATCAGTAGATTACGAACCAGTTCTGAGAGTGATTGTTCAAAGTTCCGACACTATTATATTTCACTCATCCAAGAGCAATAGCTCTCAACCACAAAGCAATTTCACTTCAGGGCTAAATTTGACGATAATATGACAAGAAATCCAGAATTTGTGACATGCCAAAACGAGCGCAATTAAACCCTAATTACCACTAAATTTAAGAGCTTCCCCCATCCCGATGACCCAGGACTTTTGAAACAATTGAAAAAGAAATCCAGAATTTGCCATATGCCAAAAAATGAAAACATTACACTATATTAAGAAAATTGATGGTCTAGACGATGAGGCCGACGGTGGAGAGGAGAAGAGAGAGGAAGGCGAAGGGAAGACCGAGAAGGAAACCAAAGGCTTGCAATCGCTTCAAGTCTCAAAACCTCCAAAGCTTCGATGAAGTGTCGTCAATGAAGAAAAACGGATCTTCGACTCCGTTCTAGATGAGCTTGTCGACGTTCTGCTTTCGATCTAAGGACCTGGTGGAGGTGACGAATTTGTGCCGGAGATTTTGGAAGTGAAGGTGGATCCAAAGGAGTCCCGAGGATTCAGATTTGAAAAGAAAAAAAGGAATTTGAAGGCGGGAAGGAGACAAGAAGGTTTAGGGTTTAGTTGGAAAGAAAGAGGGGAAGGCTAGGATGGGAATTACAAAAAGTTTGACATTTTTATTTTTTTTAAGTCGTGTGGGGCCGACCTGAAAACTAACGTCTGTTAAAGAAATCTAACGGCATGGGTATTTTTGTACCCATTTTAAGAGTTCATGTGTGTTTTTACTCTTAAAAAAAGCATATGGTGTTGGATGCTCTTCAGGGTAAAGCTCATGTATATTTTTGCCCCTTTACCCAATATTAAATATGAATAAATTATAGCGAGCAAACTTGTGAACAGTTAATATTTCTTTGATTTCAACCTTTCAACCCATGTAAGGAAAATCAAAGCAATACACCCCTTTGCAACAGATGTTCGATCAGGCCTTCCAAACATCTCTATGACGATTGCGAGGAGCTCAAGACTAGGCTTTTCAATGATGGCATTTGGCTCTCCAAAAGCTCCCGTTTGCTCAATATTCTGTCAGATGAACAATCCTCTTCCTATCCAAAATCAGGGGAAAAAGTTAACTACCGAACGTGACATTCAATGTGAAATTCCAATTGACATGGATGAAAGCAAGTGTATCCTCCTATGTGACTGAATTTATAAACTAAGCTAAAAATTCTTCACGATTTTTTATCTCCATTTTGTTTGGGTTAATTTTTTTAACCTCGGAGATTTAAATGGAAAATGTTATCAGTTATATGTGATAAAAAAAAAATACTTAACAAGGTAAAATGCAAATTTTATTATACTGCTATAAGACTATAATGCTTTATAGTAGTGGATGTTGTGCTTTAAAAGGGCACAATGAGCGTAAAGTGGAGATAGCCGAGATGATGCCGGGATGGATGGATGTGTGGTTGTAAAAAAAAAAAAAAAAAAAAGATTTGAAATGAACATATAAACAAAAGAGTTGAAATGACATCTATTGAAGAGAAAATCATTTAAAATAATCTAAAAGCTGGTTTAAACAAGCTTAAAGGAGACAACTGGATGCATCAGCGAGGAAGGTAAATCAAATAACACGGAATCATTTAAAGATTTGGTTGTAAATAGAGCACAAAGGCACTGTTCAACTTATATAGTTGACTCCACCTAGCGTAAGGCTAGTTATTGTTGTTGTTGGGTTAATTTTTCAGATCTCAGGTTCTCTTGCACTCAAGTATGCCTAATTGATGGCTACCCCTTTGAAGCATGACATGGAAGCAGCTTGAAGGTTTGCTAAAAAATGAACGATCAGATGATAAAAGAAGCAAAATGCATAATTATTAATACTCACATCGCCAGTTGCAGCTGCTAATAATGCCAGAAGAGTCACCGTAGCGCTCTGATAATCGGTCAAAATCTTGAATGACGACTCATCTAACTTGTCCTGAAATTAGACACACGTTAAAAGAATTGTAGGGAAAAGTTGTGAAGAATGTCATTATTTATCAAGTATTCCGTCCAGTCTCCAATTGTTGGATTGCATTTATTGATTTCAGACAGTTATACATCTACAATTGTTGACCAGGACATACCCCCTTTCAAGCATCATTTCTTGGTTGGGTACCAGTGGCAGGTCTTCACATTTTCATCCAATCGCTTAATATAACCAAATCGATAAGTAAGAAAATTGAAAATTTGAAATTAACCATTGAATCTGACCTTCCTCAGCTGATGAACTTAATGTAGTTATCATCCTTGTTATCCATTTATTTTTTCGTTTTGCCAAAAATGTTGCCATTCCCAATTTGGTCTTGGCAATTTGGCTATAACTTCCTCCCAATCAACTTTAGTCCTTTTGTTTTATTTTTATGAATTATGCGCATTACTATTAAAAAGTCAACAGATAAAAAAAAAAAAAAAAAAAAAAAAAAAAAAAAAAAAAAAACTTAAAAAAAAAAGACTTACCTTCAGTCGGGAGATGGCGACAGAAATGGCCCTTCCAGGGGCTTGAAGAGCTTTGTGGTAAACCTAATCATTAAAACATCCATGCTGATAGTTGGAGGGAAAAGAAACATACGAGAGATAAGATGGGAGAGATATTCTCAAGATACCTGCACGTAAAGACAAGACACAACTTTTGCCAGAAGTGATATTGGATCAGTCTCAATAGAAATTTGAGATGTCAATTCCTGAAAACAGAGATGGAAAGCATACAGTTAAACATCAACATACTATCAAGACTGTTACGCTGACCTCAAAAAAATTACTAAACAAAAATACGCATCAGTACCTTACGATATGAGTGCAAAAGTGTTCTTTCTAGTTTCTTGTCAAGCTTTTTCAAAGACAACCCACTGGAAAAATTAAAAACCAAACCATATCAAGGTTCGGATCACGGCAAAACTGCGTAGGTCAAATCAATGCTAAAATTCCAAGGGTAAATATAGACACGTTACCTCTCTTCTGCTACCTCTCTAAAAGCATCCATAAATGTTTCCATCCGCTGTTGCATCGAGTATTCAAATATTATCCATACAATTATGCTTTCTAACATCACAATAAATTCAAGGAAAACTAGGGGATTTTCAGCTGATAAGCTACATGAAATTTAGACTGCAATGCTCGCAGAAGGCGTTCATACTGGTCAACTTGACTGCAGAAAACAAGAAAATGACCAACAGCTGGTCCCTGAAGGCAAAACACTAACCTTTCCTTCCAATGCTTCAACAACATCAAGAGCTTTTTTACCAAGCGCTCCCGGTAAACTCTTTGACTGCAGGAGTAAAAAAAGCATGAGAAATTTGAGGCCATTTACATATTACCCTAAATGGATGTTACACGCACAAAAAAAAAAAAAGTGTATATATAAAAAGTGGCTTATTTATTACGATAGCAGCTCTGTCTCCAGGACTAAGTGTGAGCAGTTCTGAATTTGAAGCTTCCTCCACTTCAAGCCCGTTCTTTAACTTGTTGTGCTCATCCTACAAATGAAGAACTTATTTTGTTATATCATCAAAAAAATGAAAGGAGGAAAAACCATAATGTATTATATTAACAAGTCTAACTTAGAAATGGCCTTTGGACAATACCAATGTACGAAGAAGCATATCCACCATAGGGGCAGCTACTGTTCTCAATAAATGCCTATGCAAAACAACCTGGGTATCACAGAGAAGTTAATTTTTACACAACCCACCAACATTGTAAGATTTCAAATTAGTTAATGAAACTTACGGAGGTTGATTGGTCATCTTCAAACAATTCTAAAGCTTTTTCATAAAGCTGCATGTTTAAGAAAGACTGCCAGAGAAATAAACAATCAGAATGGGACACAATGCATATACATATCTTATAGATGCATATGATTATTATTTCATAATGAAAGCTCAGAAATTAACAGAAAGCAAAAAAATAGAAAGTTGTAGCATGAAACTGTAAACTTTAGCAAGCTAACCTCATCAAGTTTCTTTTGCAAATTATCAAGCAAAGATTTCATTCTTTCAGAATTTTCTGTAAACATTGCTTTCTTCTTCTCCATCCAAGAAGCCATTATTGTAGGCCTTAAATGATTAGCCAAAGGCCTCAGAATTGTTTCAGGATCATCCAAGCCTATCAGATTATAACATTGCAAGTGAGAAGATTGGGTAGCATATCAATGAAAAGAATAAATTTGAAGTCAGAATTAACGGACATTGTTCTTCGAAATCGGGAACCAAAGTCATAATCTTCTGCATAATCCACTCATCTGAAGGAATACTGAGGTTATCCTCCTTCGTTTTAAGAGATTCTTTCCTAGAACCAATTTTTGAATCTGATAGTTGTGAGGAAGAGGTTTCCTTGCCCCTTCTCTGGCTTCTCTTAGATTTTGTGGAAGTCTGTTCCGGAATATCAGCAGCAATGTCAGACACATTTGCCGCAGCGTTCCCAGAAGCCTTTCCCTTTTTCTTCTTTGATCCTCTATCAGCATGTTTAATGGCACTGCCATCAGTTGCACTTTCATTTGACTCATTCGATCGAATTAAGTCCTGCCCAATTTTTCCTACTTTCGCTACTTGTGAATCACTAAACATTTTAATGCCAGAAGACCCTGAAACACCTAGTGTTTCCATTTCTTTCACCAAGTGCTCACAGATGCCCTAGTTGTTAAGGAGAGAAAACAGCACAAGTAGTCAGAAACTGAAGACAAGAGGATCCACCAGAGTGCACTATAATTTTTTTAAAAAAATTTAATTCATGTTTTCTTATTTCTTTTTTGGCACCACAGATAGCAGAAGATCCCAAATCAACATAAAAATAGGCACAAATGTGGTTTTTGAGATTAACTACTAAGGATGATGAATAAATCAAAGGTCATACCTTCATAAAGCTGTTGCTCAAAACATAAAAATCCCCAAAAATGTGTGCTTGGTTAGACTGCAAAGAAGCATGAAGCATATGAACAAGCGAATCAACATTGTGAACATCCATTTACCAGGTAAGTAAATATCACCTTAAGAGCAGATTGAACAGATTGGCAGAAGGTCAACATTTTAGAGGCATCTTGAGGAGTGAAGGAAGAAGGCAATAAGGAAAGAGCATCACTCCTGTATAATTGCTACATCAGAATAGAATGCGTACAAAACAAGTTAACAAAAACATCATGCCTATCACCTAAAAAACCAAAGACACAACGTATGGATGCATTAAGAGTGATCCTTCTAAACAGTGGCGGAACCAGGAAATTATTTTAGCTCGGGCCAAAAAATAAACATATTGAACTATTTACTAAATAAAATCACATAACATTAAAAATACAAATAAATAATAATCCAAAATTAAAAATCAAAAGATAACCTATTTACTAAATAATAACGTTTAGAATGAGATTTATTAGAAGGTGCATCACTTATTTTCTTAAGGTGCATCACTTTCGAAATTATTTTCTTAGAAATATCACTTTTTGAAGTTATTTTCTTCTTAAAGAAGACATTTATGCTTTTCTCTCTTATCTTTACTCATTTTTTTCAACCTACAAAAAATTTGGTGAATATATATTGATGTCAATGTTAATTACTATCTTGTGTCACTAAACATTAATACTTATAGTACTACTCAATCCACAAAACTAACACTTAAATGCGCATCCTACTTACCTCAAAACAAAATAATTGGAGAAAATAAAAGAAATATAATATGAACCCAAAAATATTTTTTAAAAAAACATACAAATCTGATTCAATTTCGTTAAGCAAAAAACCTATTATAATCTATTTTTTAAAGAGAAATTCATTATGAAATCATAAGACAACCAAATAATAAATCCAAACCAATTAAAATTAGCCATTGATCATCATCTACATATATATAGTCATCTATTGTCAAAACTCAAGACTTTCCAGAAATCATAATCCCAAACTTTTCACTAATCAACACAATATTACCCTCATTAGAAAGATAAAAATACGTAGAATAACTTTCATAAAAAGAGTGAGGTGAAAAGAAGTGATTTTGAGTACCTATTTGGTCCTTAAAATGAAGATGAACAACATCAGATATAAGATGATACTAATATTTTCAATAGGTATCTCAAACAAAAAATTTATTTTCCTCTTACATCCCAAAAAAAGAGTATAATTATAGAAAAGACAAAAAATTAGCTGGCGCCAAATTAGTGGCCAAAATCAAATATTATAGATACATATATATTAATACATAATATAAGAGAAGGCCCCAGCTGGCCATAAGGTGGCTCCGCCACTGCTTCCAAAGGCTTCAGATGGATCAGAAAAAGGGATCAGTCACCATCCAAAAGTTAAAATGTGCTGATGAGTGACTAGAAAAGAAGTCAAGTGTACATTTAATTTTTTTTTAAAAAAATATAGCTAATTATTAGGTGATATAGAAGCATATAATTTCTACAAGATTGAAAAGAAGAAACACGAGCGGGGAAAAAAAGCACAGCCACTATCAAGAAAAGCCAAAATTCCCTATATCAATAACAATTTTTAAAATAATCACTTTCAGCATTATAAATTGAAGGAGAGGGGTGCTAAATGGTGTTGGATAAGGCTCTATTCAGCAATTAGGTAAGGAAGGAAAATAGAAACTGAAGGTAAAGAAAAGAAAAAACAGGAATGTGTAACAGTTAAGGCTCTTACCAACTACCACGCTCAAGGGCATCCTCAGTAGCAGCATCCAGCATTTCAATCATTGACGGGTGGACAAACATTGTATCTAGAGGTATACCTTCAGGATATCTTGACTAAAATGCATTGCAGTACAGACTTAATTAACTAAAAGTTAGACAAGCGATGCAGCTTGAATAATCCAACTGGCATAATCCAAGCTGTTTCATCAGACAATAAAATAAGCAATCTAGTAGTTACCTGCAAGAATTGAATGGGCTGGGGAATTCCAAGTTTCTGTAGAACGTCATAGCTAATAAAAGAATTCTGTAGGATAGGAAAGAGAACAAAATGAGGAAACAGCAGTTGATAAAAGTGTCTTTCAAAACTTATCTTAACAAGGATAAATATACAGAGCATAAGAGAAACAGTAATAGTAATTATCCCGATCCAAGAAAAAAATTGTAACAGCTATTTTAGGTCGCAGTTTGACATCTAAATAAGGGTAGGATGATATAGAGTCCGTACCTGTGAGAAGAATGAATCCACTGATTCCTTTTGAGCAATGGCAAAGACCTGTCAAGTGATGCAAGAATTGGAAACCATGATAACTTTTATCTTCACTTAGTGAAATTATAATACTTGCTTTATTAACAACAATCATTAGTAGCTCCCAGTGATTGAAATATCAGTCTAACTACTTGCATCCAGGTGTATGTTACACATGCATATTGTTTACTAATGTCACCCATAGGGCCTATAAAATTAGAGGATGGTAGAATAATTAACAGGAAACACCATATAGAGAAACTACTCTAAACCCTGCCTATAGCTTCGATTAAACATAATGTGGACCAGAAATGGTTCAATAATTAAGAGGTGAAGCTTTCTCTAGGCCTAAAATATCTATAAAACATAGATACAGCAGTCATTTTACCGACTGTGTCCAATGGATGTGAGAATGTCACTTACCGCAGGTGTCCAATGTATTCCAGCACGAAGTGATCCTAGAATCTCACTTTCCTTCACAAGCCCATTAAAAAGTGACTGGAAGAAAGCTCCTTCAGTAACGACACTGCTGGTTCCATCCATTTCTTGCAGTAATTGTTGTAACAAGCTCCATAACAATGACAAATTTGTCGGAACAGTGATGCCCCTGGCAGCACCTCGAACCATGGCACCAACACGAGCTACATATGCAGGAGTATACAACTGCCCACCTTCAAGCCTGCCCTTCACCTATATTTAGCATCAAATCTGATCATAACATCTTTATGGTCATTAAAAAAGTTAACCTGACAAAGAGAAACAATCACCAACTCACCATAGTTCCAAGACGGGGCTCCAACATGGAGGAAACCAATTCTAGACCAACATTTAATTGTGCAGCAAGTTCTGTAAGGGCAATCTGACTACATTCCTGAAGCCTCTCGTTCACTTCTTCAGCTATGGAATCCCAATAAGATTCTGACATGATTTCCCCTTGAATCAGCATCATCTCTGGATGATCTTTTATAACTTGTTGAGCCTGCTTCTCAACATGGTATAAATCGACTCCAGTAGCATCAGCGAGATCAATCAGAGAAACGCGCCCTAGCTTCTTAATTTCAGCCACCATCTCATTCCTCAGTTGCTCCTAACAGTACGCAAGATCATATTAAAACTAGGAATAAAAAACTAGAAAAATCACAGCAGAATATACGAAGATCAGGGGGGATGATCATATTTCAAGAAGTTAAAATTCAATTGCGAACAGGCAAACCTAAAGGCGTAGCACATAAAGTGCTCTTTATTTCACAGCATTTCATTTTTCCGCCAATCTGGTATACTAAAACGGAGTTTATCAAGGAAGAAAAACTACACTCCCTTCATTAGATTCTTCCCAAAAAATTCCATGGAGGCGAAGCAACGGTTTAAGGTAAGAAAGCGTACGGGAGTGATGTACTCTTTGCCAGAGACAGTGTGAAGAAGGTCGAAATCAATGATGTGAAGCTCCTGCAATTTCTGAACCAATTCAACAACGTTTCTCTCCGATAATCGAATACTCGACTTTGCCTGCTGAGCGAACTCGAATTGTCTTTGCAACTCAAGCAGTTCATCATCCATGATCGAACGCACAGATTTTGGTTCGTGATTTTCGCTTTCCCGAGCCTTCAATCCAATGGCGTCCCGATCGCAAGAAAAGATTTGTTCGGTTTACTTCTTTGTTCTGAGAACAAGAAATCTATGCCGCTCCTCCATGGAAGTCAAGTGAAACTATCGCTGGGCCAGTTGAAGTAAATCTTAGGCCCACTTGTTCATTAGTTCATGCCCCCGCCATCTAAAACACATGAAGTTCCGCCAAAATATAACCAGCTAGTTTTTTTTATTTAAAAAGAAAATATGTAATAGGTAGAGTAAATATTCTTTTTGGTCCTGACAAAAACACGGGCCTCATTTTAAATTCCCTTACAAAAAATCGACCTTTATTTGTCCTTTTAAGAGATTAAAAAGGACATTTTGGAAATTTGTGAGGGATCAAAATGTCAAAATGTATTTTAAATTTGTGAGGGGCTGACCCTTATAGACTAAAAAGGACTTTTTTTTTTTTGTAAAGGGACCAAAATAGGGATCACGTTTTTTTATCGCGACCAAAAAGGTATTTACTCTTTACTCTAATAAGTAACATAGCGTATGAAGTCAAAAGTAAGCCTTCGGGTTCACATCCTTACCACACTCCCATGTTTGAGATCGGAATTAGATACCGATCTTAATTATAAGATCAAGTTGATTTTTTTAGAGACATAAAAAAATTAATTAAATTACTTTATCTATATTTTTTTCAAACTAATTAGTTTGATTAATAAACTAATATACTACCTCCAATCTTAATTATAAGACCTAATTGACTTTTTTTTTTGGAGAGATTAAGGGAACTAAATAATATGTTTAATCATTTTATATATTGTGTATATTTGAATTATATATTAGTTTATTAGTCAAACTAAATAGTTTGAAGAAAAAAATAAAAATACTCTAAAATAATTTAATTAGCTTGTTTAATCTCTCCAAAATAGTCAACTAGGCCTTATAATTAGGATTAGAGGGAGTATAATTTAAAAATACACAATATATAATATAATTAAGTAATTTATTTAGTTTTATTAATTTCTCAAGGAAAAAAAAAATCACTCCGATCTTAGGACCGGAGGTAGTACTTCCTAAAATCTTCCTAATTTTTTGTTTTGTGTGGAACGTGAAAGTTTCCGTATCCTACCTTGCTAATCTACCGTGTGAGCTATAAGATTCTTTCTTTCTTTTTTGGTTATAAACGGAGGCTAAGGCCTTTAAATTAAATTAAGGCATTCTTTTGAATCTGCATAACAGAAAATACGTTGCTTATTCTTGTAACTTAAATAAATAGCATCCTAAATATTAAAGTTAATCGATCTGAGAACAAAAGTGTATTCGATTATATTGCTATTAGACTGATAATTCACTTTGATACTTAGTGATGAAATAAGTTTCACGGGAGAAATATAGAGATGCAGAGTCATCAGGCCAGATCTTTAAAAACGTCAAGAGTCCAAAATCCGACTCAGCCGACGCGGGAAAAGTTTTCCACGATGCCTTGCCTCATGACCTAGACGAACACATTGTACATGTCTGGATATCAATCTGAGATCATATGCAGTATACAAGCAAGTGAAGAATCCATGAATCGTACAAAGACAAGTAAGCTACCTAGAAATATCAGTTTTTACATGCTAAACAGAAGAGCAAAAAACGGGCAGGGTAAGTTTCTGAGATAGAAATTAGAAAATATGCCCAATATGCCAATTCGTGAATCCCACAGGATAATATCAAAGACTGACAACTATTAAATCCTCGTAAACTTGCATCAAGTATTCTTCAGGTTGTGGTCCACCATCAATTTATAGAGGGCTAATCCACCTCGATGACAGCCAGGCATCTTGGAAGCCATGTTTTCTAAGTCGACCTGAGAAATACAAAACTGATGAGTAGTTTCAAGGCAGAAAGAACAAGTTATAATCAATTAAATATCGCCAATGCTCTTAATTGATAGCAGTGCACGCAAGCAGGAAAAATAGTAAGCCGGTATATTAACATCAAGCGATGGATCTCATTCTAAAACTAAATGAAAACAAGCACTAAATTACCATTGTGACAGCATATAGCTGAGTTGACTCATAGCCATCTTGAGCACTAGAATAAAACTGTTGAACTTCCTTGGAATTAAGACTGCATTTGATGTAGAAAAATGCAGTTGGCCTCACATTCAACTCTCTCCGCGATACACCAATGAAAGCTGGAATGCTCTGCATTATTACACAATCCAAATATCAAGTTCAGATACCAAATCTATCAGCCCGTCCAACCCCAAGCCAAGGAAAATCTTATTGCCATCCTACACTGCAATTGGAAGGACAAGAGACAGGATATTAACAATTCAAACTGTGAACGTATCAGAAAACTAAATGCAGTCGAAGAACAAAAGGTGTATAGTGATAGCGACCCAAATCGCTATAGGCTGATTTACTCCCGGAAAAACAAACGTCTCAGGAAGGATTAAGGATTAATTATTATTATTATTATTCATATTTATTATTTTTTCTAAATATTCGCAAGTATGATTTAGTTCCTAAAATCTAGGGATATTAGTCATTTGAATTTTAAATTAGAGTCTATCTCTGTAAACTACTTCTATAAATTGGCCTCTTGCCTTTTCAATAAAGCACGAAATATTCAAATAGTTAATTAAATTGTGAAGATTCTTCTGGGTTGTTCTTAAAGAGTTAGTGAGATCCTTCCTCTTTATAACAGAGCATTCTTACTTATCTCTTCTAGTCTAAAATTAAGTTACCAATCAGGTACCTTAACATATAGCAACTAGCAAGAACCAAAACATATGATTCACCATGTCTACCATAGCTAACATGTGGAGGATAAGAGTAGTCATTTCCTACACTATGTTCATGTTGAATTAAGAACGGGACTTACAAGGGACGAGGCTGGCACCCCAATTTCTTCAACTACTTCTCGAACCATGCTGTCAAACATCTCATGGGAAACCTTACCGTTAGTAGAATCTGTTAACTCCTTGTTATGCTGATGAGAGGCTATTCCAACTTCATGAGGCTGCCAATCAAAAGAAGTTTCACAACAAATTCCAGTCAAAATAAGAGTTGTTAGTCTGACATGTATTGGCAGAAACTACATGCTTTTGACCAGTACTCATTCTACCACATGAATAAGCAGATATCACCACACAACAAACACATCTTGTCCCCACAAAAAAATCAGAGAGCAATTTCAGAAGTATCTGCTCCATTTAAATTGATATATAAATCTATTGCATCAACACTAATTAGCAGCCATTTAACAGATTTAAAATTTTTATTTGAGTAAATACCTTTGCTAGTCCCTGACAAAAAACGCGATCCCCATTTTGGTCCATTAAAAAAAAAAAAATCCTTTTTAGTCCATAAAAAAGACGAATAAGGGTTAATTGGTTGACATTTTGATCCTTAACAAAATTTCAAAATGTCCTTTTTAGTCCCTTAAAAAGGACAAATAAGGGTCGATTTTTTTGTAAAAGACCAAAATGGGGTCCGTGTTTTTTGTCAAGGGCCAGAAAGGGTATTTACTCTTTTTATTTCCCTGTTAAATACCTCTGGATGACCTCCTGGAAAAACAAAATGTCCAGGAAATTCACCAACATTATTACTTCGTTGTAATACAAGTATCTTCTTGTCAATAACCTCCACAATAGCACCATTTCCCAGTGGACTGGCAGTATGCTGACAAAGAACAGAATCATCTGAGAAATAAGAAAGATGGGAGCGCTTAAAATTATTGATAACATCAATCAGCACCAATTGGAAGGATAAAAAATGTCGAAAGAAGACAACAGAGCAGGAACATAAAAGCCTATCTGTTTTGCTCCACCTGATCACATCCATCATTATACAGTTTATTCGTAATGCTCTAAATTAAAGCAATAAAACCAATTTAAAAATCAAAACATCATGTTCTAACAAAATTTGGCTGGATTGTGCCTACAATGTCCTTGTAAATACTAAATCATGAAGAATCGGACTTAGATGCACTCTTCTTCCTGCATATGCTAATTAAAAATGATTTTCTCCATCTTCTGGCTGCAAAAAAGTAAGTGAACTTCTAAAGGGCTCGTGAAGCAATAAATTTGTGTATAATTCTTATCTTTATTCTACCCTGCTTCAAGTTGAACATTCCATATGTTCATGGTTATTGATTGATTAAGGGTGCTATACCCCTAGTGGTCAATCATTTCTGGCACTATTGGTACATCCTCTACTTCTGGGGCAGAGGGAACAATAGATCATCATATGCTCCAAAAGTTCTAACATTAACAGTCCACTAGCTCCAAGTGGGCCAATAGAAAGAGCCATCTAACTACCTCAAATGAAAATTTTCATTAACCCACCCTTCAACCTGCTGATAACATATTGTACCCCGTCAATGGCAGGGAACTTCTGGTTGACAGTCACCACACTTGCAGAACAATCATAGTCATGCTCCACTAAATAACTCCGATAGTCAGAAGTTAGATCACACGCTCCCATAAATTAAAGGACCCAAAACTATGGAGTCACAGGGTCTCCATGATTGTTTTGTTGTTGTTTTGGGGGGGGGGGGGGGGGGGGTGGGATTAATATACCTTCTGATGAAACCAGGAACCGTTCCCACAAATGACTTAAATTTGTCCCAACGAAAGTCCTGAATAAATTGAACCAATGCTTGCTGAACATATGTAAATAATAATAATAATGCTAGCAAACACTAAGAAAATAAAATTCTGCTTTGGTAAGTGACACCACTGGAGACATTATTCAGAGCCACATCTTTCAAGCAAATCCAAATAAACTTAACGCTAAATAAATAAAATAGAAGTCAAGAGTAAATAAATTTTACAATTGGTGCTAGCAGATAATTTATATATTTTAAGTCACTAAAACTTACAATGACAAGAAAGTGAATAAACAAAATGGGGGAAGAATTTGGAAAAGGGAGGGAGAGAAGAGACCTATAATCCGTCAAACCGAGGTGGAGGCATACATGAGGCTCATGGTCAGATCCACTTCCCCTTTGCAACACATATCCCCCATACTGTAAGAGAAAGATCATAGTCAACTCTTAAGCTAAACTTGTGCTAGTATGTAATGAGTCTAATTTCCATCTATCTATTAACCAAAGCCAAGAAACCAAGTGGTAAAAATATTGGAGCCTAATGCTTGACACGCATTAACTAGCAAAAAATATTGTAGAGTTCGACAAAAATAACATGATGCACGTCAAACAAGGCACGGAATACCCTGAACTTCTTGCCATTGTAGAGTGACTTGCTTTTTTGATTCCTCAGCTGCCATGTCTACAAAATAGAAATCGTAAATAAGCATAAAGGTTCTAATTCAGCAAACTAAATCCGGCCTCTATGGATAAATATCGAATAGTTCACTAAATGAATCATGAACATAGATCCAAATGCTCAACAATAAAAACCGAGCAATTTAAGCACCATGTCAATGGCACCACCAGTAACGTTCAGTGTACACAAGAGATCAAAGGGATGAATCCGACTCACCTCAGCGATTGTGTTCTCCAGATTAAGATCAGGGTGGGGAATCCGATCGTAGGCGTCACTGAACAGCACAGAAACCTTTAAGCAAACAAGAAATGCGTGAATGACAAGTTACATTTGAGCAAGACGCATTCACATCCGGACGTCATAAGAATTAGGATTCGAAGTTGAAACAAACCTGCGAGGGCGAAAGACCAGAGGGACACGAGATTAGAAGCTTGAAAGAACCGGGGTCTACGGCACTTTCCGCGTGTCTGGCTTCCTGCTCCATGGAAATTTGCATTTTGGATTCTCGCATTGCAATTCGCAGAGATGCTCGGGAAGGCTGATGCTCGAAATCGATTGGGCTTTCCATTGGGCTTACTCGTACAGGGACTGCATCATAACTAGAAGACCAATAAGTTGTTGGCCTTTTCGATTTCCCCCCTAAAGAAGTCAATATGTTCACATAAAATAAAAATTAAGAAGGGGTAGCGTATTAAAAAAATTTTTTATAAAGTTTAATAATAATAAGAAGGGGTAGTGTATTAAAAAAAATTGTTGGTTTAGGAGAGCAACCTCCAATCAAGCTTGACATCGGTCCTAGTCATATACTATATAAAAACTAGTATAATTTTTTAAATTAAACAACGGGAATAGATTAATAAACAAAAAGGCAAAAAGAGAAAAAAAGAACAACAAAAATAATGAAATCGCATTCTACGGATATTTGTAATAAGATGTAGTACTTGGTTGGCAGGCCATGTTTGCTGTCATTTTCTTGAGTTGTGAAGATGTGATGGAAGCCAAAGAAAGTTGTTTACAGTTGTAACATGCGAAAAAAAAAAATGCAACACATGCGAATAAAAGAAAAATATACTAGTCTTTCTGGCCAAAAAATGAAAATTGGTCTTCATGATTGAACGATTTGTTGCAAAACTGAAAGTACCAACGGTGCATGTTGCAAAATGTTGCGTTAGTTTAGTTCTATAAATATAAAAAGACAATTAATTAACTATAAACTACGGAGTATTAGTTTGTATAACGCTTATATATGTGAGTAAATCATAAAACTACATATATAGCATATAATAATAATACAAATCATAATGAAAGAAATCAAGTTAAAATGTATTTTTAGTCCATCATGTTTGCTTCAAACAACCTTTTAGTTCCCTAAAGTTAGTAAAATACATTTTTAATCCTAACTATTAACATAGTTGTCCGAAAAATGCATTTTTAATCCTTAACTCATCGTTAGTCTTGTCTGAAATGAAAATGCTGACTCATCAAAATTAAATGATTAATGTACAATAAAAATTCTGAAATTTTTATTCTTATTAGTAGAAAAAATTAAAATAATTAGGAAAAAAAAAAAAAATTCAAAAAGTTAGGAAAAAATCAACTAAAATAATTAGAAAAAATTAAAATAACTAGAAAAAAATTCTAAAAATAGGAAAAAATTCAAAAAAATTAGGAAAATGCCCTTATATAAATTTTGTACCTCAACTACCTTATTGATTTCACATAATTATTTATATCAATAGACATCTTTTAGGAAAAAACTTATGAAGGTACTTTTTTATTTACGGAAGTATGAAGGTAGGTTAATATAACTCCGTCTATCCCATGCCGTGGAGGTTCATACTCGCTAAATAAATGTTACTTAATTATTTCATATATATATATATCCTTAGTTTATATATTAGTTTATTAGTTAAATTAATTAGTTTGAAGAAAAAAAAGATGCCTATAAAAATAAAAAATCAATAAGATAGTTGAGGTACAAAATTTATATAATTTTCCTAATTATTTTGAATTTTTTTCTAATCTTAATTTCCTATTTTTTTGAATTTTTTTCTAGTTAAAATTATTTTAATTTTTTTCCTAAGTTTTTTAATTTTTTCCTAACTTTTTGAATTTTTTTTCAATTATTTTAATTTTTTCGTCATTATTTGATTTTTTTTCTAATTTTTTAAAATTTTTTTCTAATTATTTTATTTTCCCCTATTTTTTGAATTTTTTATTCCCCGTCGGTTTAGAACCGAAGAGAGTACTAAATAAATAAAAAAAGAGAGGAAACCCTAGCCGCCCAATCTCCGACAGCTTCAAAGTTCAATGATAGGCTTGCTTCTCTCTTTCATGGTTCAGGTACCTAGCTTCTTCGTGCTTCTTCTTTTTCTACACTTCGATCTCTATTGTCCTTGATGTATTCCATCACCTTTTGATCTTACACCCATTCTCAAAACCTCATATTTAGCCCAGCAGAATGGTCTCTCCACCTTATCCTGATGATAATTGATCAACCAAGAAGGTGAATGACCAAGTTAGGGTGATGTCAAGCTTTTTTTTACAATCTACTAACCTTTTTTTTTTGGGGTCCTATTTGCGAAAATTACATTCTTTTTTATTTTCTAGCTAGATTAATAAAACATCTGTTTTAAATAACTTTTACAGATTGGTGTCTTCTCTAGAAGAAAGAGGGAAAGCATTTATTCTCCGACGTCCCACATAGCAAGATTCAAGTGATTGGAATTGGGAAAAGTTTGACGGATTTATGGAAGAGAGAAACATTTTCATCTCAGGGTGAGATAATTGAGACTGATAATTAGAGACTACGAGTGCCCTGAAGCATATGGCAAACAAACCAATGGCAACTGGAGACAATGGCAATTTTTCAAATTAGGTGATTAGGTTTTCCTCTCTCTTATTGTTTTAGAAGATTTACTTTTCTTTTTTTTTTTTCCAACTATTATGCCAATTAGGATTAAAATGTGAGTCTTTAATTACATATTCATCATTTTAATTTGATGAGTGATCGGCATTTTTTGTTAGACAAGACTAATAATGTTAAGATTTAAAGACTAAAAATGCATTTTACAAACTTAAGAGACTAAAAGATTACTTGAAGCAAGCATAAAGAATTAAAAGTGTTCTGTTATAAGAACACAGATGCCTAGCCCAAGGTGGACTAGTATGTTGATATTGGATCAAAGAGCTCTCTCCTAGACATCCATGGATGAGATACCTATCAGAATAGAGGATCACTGTGCATAAACATAGCTTTTGCCAAAGGGGATGGAGTGTGTGTATAGTGTAAGCAGTATTGTAAATGAGAGAGAGTCTAAAAGATATGTACTTTAAGGTTTACTCTCCATTTACAAAGTATACCTTAGGGTTAGGGTTTGGACTAATGGGCCTCTTGTGCCTTCAAACCCAAATATTGTGTCATCACATCTGTGCCATATCAGTTACCTCTTGTTGATATTTAAATCTATAACAAAATGTATATTTTAGTCAAAGGCCACATCTTGAGGGATCTACTGGGTAAAATACTAAAATTACGAATTTAAGTGTGGGGCTATTTGAGTTTTTCTATAAAATTTCATGAAAGTATATTTTAATCAAAGAAATTAAAGTGCCAAAGATACCCAGAAAAAAAAAAAAAAAAAAAAAAAAAAAAATGCATGTGTGACTGGGATCTGCTGGGTAAAATACTAAAATTACGAATTCAAGTGTGGGCTGCATTAATGCTGCGAGCTTCGATCAGTTCTCTGGGGTTGAAGCAAGCTAAGAGGAGGGCCACAGTAATGAAATACTGGACCTACGTGCCACTTAATAATTCGTATAATTTTTTCTGGATAATCCGGAATAACCCGATAAATTAGATAAGAACAAAATAAATAAATATAATTAAAAAATAAATCAAAATGTAATTGTAATCATGTAAAAATATATACAGAAATTACTTCCCTAATTAATTAATTGGTTACATTTCCAATATCCCCAGCTGAAAAATCTATAGACACACACGATATTAAATCTATAAACACTATAATTCTAAAATCCTCGTTCATAAAAGGAAGTTGGAAGCCCCATCTAAACAAAAGCACCAAAGTAAAAATATAAGAATGAAGGCAATAATAAGGGGGAAAGACTTTTGATATTATACGGACCAGATATGGAATGAAATTGTGTTGTATGTGGACGGTAGCTAGGGACCATCAGCTTTTGAAATTTAAATCATGTAAATATTAGTCAGAAAGAAAGGACTGGTTTCAGAAGAAAGAAATAAAGAACACATTTTCTAGCAAACACCAAAATAAAATGTGTGAGAAATATTTTAGTTTCTTTTATCTTGAGTAAATATCCTATTTGGTCCTCGAAAAAAAAATCGCGGACCCCTTTTGGTCCCTCAATAAAAATAATTCATCCCGTAATCCCGTAAAATACAAAAATCCCACGTTAGTCCTTCCGTCAATATCTCGTAACGCTTATTGTCTCTAACGCAGCTGATGTGTAACGTTAGTTGTCCGACTCATATGCCACGGAGGAAGGCGAAAACCACGTCGTCCTACCTGTCACCACTTTCACTCGACAGCAACCCACGTTGACCCCTCATTCAAATCGACGTCTGATTCATCCATTATGTGCCTCCATTTTGCGGGTGAAACGAAAACAACACACCTTCTCCCTCCATTTCGCCGGTGATTTTCTAACGTCAAGGAAAACAACTATGTCGGTCTGAGCCATTCTACGTATTTCGTTTGATTTCTGCGTGGTCTGAGCCATTCTGCATTATAAAAGGAAGATTGCTACTGGAGTTTTGGCAAGAGTGTGTTTAGAGATAAAAGAGAAGACCTGCGTATCCGTTCGAGGTAAATATTCTTACTGTTAGTCTATAATCCAAACAAAGTGTTGAGTCTGTGGTCCCATGTACAATGGCAGTATCGCGGTGCATTTTTTATGCCAATGGTGTTCCCTCCTAAAGATTAGGGTTTTAAAAAAGTGAAAAGTGCTTCTTAGTGTCCGTGGGCCTTGTTTGGTGGTCCCTTCTTGCGTTAGTAAAATGTTCCCCCTTTCTTGACTGGTTTCCATTATTTTTTCTCGTAAACATCTGGTATTACGGTGTGTTGGTTTGCATTATGCATTTGGATTAACAGGATTGCTATTATTTGGGTTTTACAGATGGATGACTATATAGTCATTGTGTATCACCATGGGCCATTGTTTGTGAGGAATGACGATGGGGTGTTGGTGTATATAAATGGTAGAGTTGATGAGTTGGCTAAGGTGGACGTAGACTTTGTTAACTTGAAGGACATTGAGGAAATTTTCAAGGATTATGGATATGAAAAATGTGATAGGATGATGTGGCTCAAGCCTGATGAGCCTGATCTGGAGCATGGTTTACAACCTCTCGTTACGATTCCGACATCAATGCCATGTGTGCAGGTACCGCCTTGGAATATGGCAATAGGATCCATATTTACTTTGATCATTGTATTGCAATGCCTGATATCATATCTCCTGCGCGTTCCCATGACAGTGAGGAGGATCATTGGATGTTTTCTGCTGATGAGGAATCTGATTCATATGAAAGTGCTGAAGATGAGGCATATAAGCCTCCTTCCCATGGTGTGGAGGATGTATCAGAGGAAGATGATGAGGATGCTTGTAGGCTGAAGAAGAAGAAGCCTGCTAGGTAGAGCAATGAGGATAATAATGACGATAATAATGAGGAGGATGCCAATAACTCCTTTGAAGAAAATGGGTATGAAGATGATTGAAAGAGGCACCCCTCATTCAAGTGACGATGAGGGGCATGATAGTAAAGAGTGGCCACAGTTTAATGAGAAGGCTGAATTTGGACTTGTTTATTTGGAACTTGGAATGGAATTTATCAGTTTACAGCAGTTTAAAAATGCTGTGAAAGACTATAATATTAGTCTTGGGAGGTAGTTTATATGGTTGAAGAATGACAAGGTCAGAGCAAGGGCAAGATGCAATGTGGAAGACTATGAATGGTTGATTTATTGTGCTCGGAACAACAAACAGAACACTTTCCAAATCAAGAGTTTCAATGACAACCACACCTGCTGCAGGGTGTTCCAAAACAACATGGCCACTGGAGATTGGGTTGCCAAGAAACTAGAGAAACAGAATCTGACACAACCCAATATGACAAGGACCGAAGCATATGAACATATGAAGGTTCAATACAATACCCACTTAAATATGAAGAAGGTGAGAGCGGCTTTGCAGAAAGCCAAAAAAAGTATTGAGGGCAGTGAGAAGGAACAATATAAGAGGATAAGGGAATATCTCTAAGAGCTTCTAAGGAGCAATCCTGGCTCCACTTGCGGGCTACAAGTCCTACCTCAACCAGTCCCACAAGCTCCACCAGTATTCAACAGAATGTACATATGTCTTGATGCCTGCAAAAAGGGATTCAAGGTCAAGGCGCCCTATAATTGGATTGGATGGGTGTTCCTTGAAGGGATATTATGGAGGCGCTTATTGAGT
Organism: Acacia acuminata; assembly: GCA_019022655.1. Lineage (NCBI taxonomy): Eukaryota > Viridiplantae > Streptophyta > Magnoliopsida > Fabales > Fabaceae > Acacia > Acacia acuminata. The sequence continues at coordinate 916,398 of JAFJYI010000077.1, read as the reverse complement.
GCGGTGGGGAGGATGCAAACAAGCAATTCTATGTAATTGCCTTTGCCGTGTTGATAGTGAAACAAAAGACAATTGGAAATGGTTTTTGGCCCTACGGGAGGAAGACTTGGGGGACCATGCGGTGTATGGTTGGAATTTTATTTCGGATCAACGAAGGTATATGCATATGTTTTATGTTTGTTTTTTTATCCATTTAGGGCAGGTGATGATACAACATTGTTTGTTTGTTTTGCTACATGCAGGGTTTGGTTCCTGCATTGAAGGAGCTAATGCCTCGAGCACACCATCGGTTGCCGTGTCCAGGCGTATGCGGAAAAACTTCATGAAGCAATGAAGGGACAAGCAACCGAGGGGACTTCTTTGGGAGTGTGCAAGATGCACAACCATCCCAAGATTTGAGAGAAGTATCTAAGCCGAAAGCTTTGAATGAAGCGACTGAAATACTTGGATAAGATTGATCCTGCAAGCTGGGTTAAGGCATATTATAGCCATGGGCCTAAGTGTGACAACATCACCAACAATATGTGTGAGGTGTGGAATTCGAAGATTAGTAATTACAGGTGCAAACCCATTCTGTCTATGTGTGAGGAATTGAGATCCTATATAATGCGAAGGATGGCAGAACACAAGCAGGTTTTAGGAACAGTGAGGGGGAAGATAGCACCAGCACAACAGAAAAGGTTGGAAAAGCTAAAAATAGCCAACAATGTCCACACTTCTACCTGGACTGAGAATGTGGTCCAGGATATGTATCAAGTGAGTGGTAGGGGTGAAAAGGTTGGGGTGAACTTAACAACTCACACATGTGCATGCAATTTTTGGCAGCTGACTGGTTTGCCTTGTGAGCATGCCATTGCTGCAATTGCTCATAAGAATGAACCAATAGAGAACTATGTATACCAGTGGCTCACCATGGATGCATTGCATGCGACATATGCACACACTCTGAATCCAGTTAATTCCCATGATTATTGGCCTTCATCGGATGAACCCAGACCATTACCTCTACCCCTGAAAAGACCAACAGGCAGACCCAAAAAAAAAACAGGATAAAGGACCCAACTGAAGACCAGGAACCAAGTACAACCAGGTTGAAGAGGACACATGCAGTGAAGTGTCCTAAATGTGGTCAGATGGGCCATTATGCTAAGATATGCAAAGGACCTGCTGCTCCACGACAATCCATAAAAAATTCTGCACGAAGGAGCATAAGTATTGAGACACAGAGAGCAGGAGAGATACCACTCAGCCAAGGAGGCCCTGCTCCAGAAGTAGACTCCCAACCAGAGGTTCGCAGCGGTCCACAACCCTCCATACCAACTGAATCACCTCACCTCCCGTCTCCGTCGAAACAATGCGTGCGGCGGTGGAACAAGGACCGGGTTTAGGGCACCAAGGCCAGCTCAAGGAAAATGAACCACAGTGAAATAGGAGGGCATTTTTTGGTTGTATTCAGGGGAATTTTTTGGTTGTATGTATTTAACGCATTTTGTGGATTTTAGTGGCCATTTTTAGAAATTGTAAGTAGGATAGTTGTGGCCTTTTTTTGGATATCTGTAATTGGCCATGTTATGCTGACATCATATATTGTAAGCTTTGGATGCTGTCATTTGGATGCCCTCTGTTTCTTACTTGTAAACATTTAAGGTTTTAGGTTTTGAATCAGATTCAATAATGTGCTTCAATGTATATGATTACTGGCGAACTGAAGATCTTCTGGATATCATCTTGTGGAAATTAAACTGATAAATACTCGAGTATCACTAAGTCCATACTCGAGTATATAGGACCAACATTCACATAAATATGACAGAAGCACTGGACATCTCAGATCAATACTCGAGTACCCACGAAGCAGTACTCGAGTACTGACAAGGCGGAGACTCAATGACTGCTGTGAAATGACTAATACTCGAGTATCCAAAGGACATACTCGAGTAATATCGAAGAGAGGGAAGTCTGCAGATGCACCAGTACACCAATACTCGAGTAGGTAAGTCACATACTCAAGTACTGGCAATCTGAAAGGATTCAGGAGATTCATCACTGCAACAATACTCGAGTACCTGACATACAATACTCGAGTATTGAACACTGTCACTCAGTATTGATAGGCCACGTCTCAGTTTCTCTTGTCTATACTCGAGTAGTATCGAGCCCTACTCATATTTTATTCTTCCGCCGTTCAATTTTATTTCACTCCGTTTCCTTCTTATCTACACTCACTCTTCCAAACCCTATCCTTCATTTCTGTCATCTTTCCAGTCATCTCCGTCAAACTCCCACTAATCACTTACTCTCGACCGTTGGACTCCCTCCAATTCTTCTTCATCTTCATCGATTTCCCTCATCCTCTCCACCGATCCTCAGCCCTATTCCTTTCTCGGTCGTTTTGTCACTCACAATGGCACACTCCTCATCTGAATCTTCTGAACAACCCCTGACGAAGAAGCCGCGTCCGACATATGAGCGAAGACCCAAGCTACCACAGAAATCCAAAGCAAAATCTGTCACCATTACTGAACCCTCTCGCCCTGTCACAAGATTTCAGATGGATTCTCTTCCTTCAAGCAAAAGCAAGAGCAAAGCCCAACCTTCCTCTCAGACGAAACCTTTGAATTCTGGTAGTACCTTCAACAATTCTGATGCTGTATTTCACGAAACTCGTTCAAAAAGCGTGGAAGATCGAATTCAATTACCACAAAACTCGAAGAAAGCAAGAGCTCAGAAGCACAATTTTATTGGCGAAATTAGTCCATTTGCTCAAAAGCTTATAGGACAGATTAGTGCTCTCCATTGTCCTCCCGGTATGTGCAACGATCCTTTCATAATTCCCAATGGTAGCTCCTTTGCAGCAAACTATGATAAGAGACCTTTTTGTCTCAATGTTTACTTAGAATTAGAAGATTTTAAAAAGGAATGCAATCTGGATTTATCACCATGGCTTAGACCTTACATGCCTCTCTTGGAAATTCGGACCATTTGTATTGTCCACAAGTTGTCAAAGTCTTCTTTCATAATATGTATGTAGCAAAGAAGGTTCATAAGCATGATGAAGATTCTTTAGTCACTAGTATTAGAGGAAAGGAAATCAAATTCTCTGCCAAGGACCTCAATACTCTTTTTGGATTTACAAATGTGCCAGAGGATCCTCCTAAATTTTCGATTCGAGTCCATCAAGATTTTGTTTCCTGATGCTGATTTTGATGGTGATATCTTCAAGTTCAAGCCTAGCCAAATGTCTGAAACATATAGAGTGCTTTGGTACTTATATAGTCGCACTATGGTAAACAAGGGACGAGTTACACTCATTTTGTTCATAAGGACTTCCAACCGTTTGTTTCTCGGTTGCTAAGAAGCCAAGAAACTTGGGTAAATGGATCATCTCCGAAATGATACTCTTTCTGTCATCCTCCAAGAAAAACACCATTCCATTCCATTCTCATCCGGTATCTCAAATAATAGGACACTATAATATTTAGTATCTCATAAGCGATGAGTCAGCTGTATTTCCAAAGAAATTTGGAGAATCTCATATGAACCAAATGCACATATCTTTTACTGAGGCTACCGGAAAGACCAAAGCAAAACAAGCCAAGCCATCCAACCCTTCCTCCTCCAAACCACAAGAAGAAGCACAATCCTCTCAGGCAGGCACACACTCTGTAGCTCCATCCTTTACTCACACATCAATTCAACACCTTGTCAATGCCTCTCTTTAGCAAACTCTCAACCCCTTCATGGAGCATTTTCAGAAAGTCAATGCACATTTACTCTCGGCTATGGCAAATGAGATGAAAGCAATGCACTATTTTGTGGAATCCAAGTTTCTTTCACTTAATGAGGACTTGAAAAAGGAATTTCAAGAATTGTCTTCCAAACAGAAGGATCTTCAACAAACTGTGCTTGATCTTGAGAAGACCATAGATGTCTTAGCAATCAAGCTCTACACTCCTCCAAATGTCCATCCTCCTATGTCATCTACTTCTCCTCAGGCTGCACCAATCTATGATCCTGCACTTACTTCTGTTATCACTCCTCCAGCTGAGCCTAACCTTCCTTTAACCCTTCTCAGGCTCCTACATCCCCCTCTTTGATGGATGACAAAGGGGGAGAAGAAGCAAGAACTGATTGAGTTGATTCTCTTTTATTTTTCTGCTGTTGTGTTGATTTTAATTGTGATTTTAATTGTGCTGTAGCTTAATGTCTTAACCTATCAAAGACTTGAAATCAATCTAGTTTTTTTTTAAAGTCAGATCTAATCATGTACTGAACCAGGATTAATGTATGCTTCAGATGAATACTCGCATTAAAGCCTTATTCATTATACATTATGATCTAATCAAACATAATGATGAGTGATTTGCAGATGATTTAACAACGGCTAAAAATTGATGTATCATTAATACAGCATTAAGCTTCGTAAAAAATGATGAGACGAATTTAACAACGCAAAATTGAGACAATGCATTAAAGTCAAATCGAAGCATTAAAGATTAGCCCGAATGATTAAAATGCAAACAACGGTCATATTCTTTTTCATTCTAACCTACCCCCAACATAAATACAAATGACTCCCACAACTAAAATAGTTACTGCAAACACCCTAGCACACCAACCCAGGAGGCTGATTTCCTTCTCCACCCTATCAGACTCTGCAACCATCTTCATTGACAAATTTGAATCATCTTTGTTTGCTGCTCCCTAATCTTCATTTCATGCTCATTCATCTTCATATCCATATAGTTCAACTTGAATTCCACCTCAGCATTATTCAGCTCCAGTTTATTCATTCTCCAATCTTCTAGATCCATTGAATCATTACCACAATCATCAACCCATTTGAAAAAATCACAATACGGCAACTTCTCCTACAAACGGATAAAAACAATCTCATTAAAACATTCATACAAGTTATCCACACGTGTGACCTACCTCGAAAATAGACAATGTGTGAAGTAAACATAAAGACCTTGAAATTGGGACATCCGAAGAATGCTCTGTTTGAGTTTCTCGAGTTTTGGATGTATACACAACACTCGGCCTCCCACATTTGCACCTTGGAGCAGTTGTCCTTCTTTGACTTCTGGTTCCACTTGAGCTGCTTCCACTTGAGCCACCCCTCCCAGGATAAACATTCATCTTCTCAACCTATATAAGCCTCGAAATATTGCGGCAGGAGAATGGAGGGCGAACAATTTCCGCACACAAAGCAAAACTCAAAACCCTTAACCTGGTTTTCTCCCCAACGTTAGGAAAAGATTGAAGATGGAGGGAGATTAAAGAAGCTTTGTCCCAACCACGTCGGTTGCGAGCATTGAAGATGGTGACAGTGGGACAACTAACGTTACACATCATCACCGCGTTAGAGACGGCGTTACAAGATAATGGACGGAAGGACTAACGTGGGATGTTTTTGTATTTTACAGGGATTACGGGATGAGTTATTTTTATTGAGGGACCAAAAAGGGGTCCGCAATTTTTTTCAGGAACCAAATAAGGTATTTACTCTTTTATCTTCTTTATCGAATTTCGAAGAGGATTATTCCTCAATCCAAAAAAAAAAAAAAATGGATTATATGCTACATGAAAAAGTTAAATTCCCTCTTCAGGAGGCCTTCTTCAAATTTGTATATCAGAAAAAAGAGAGGTCGCGTTTATATTTGAAAAAATGACACTTTTTATTATTTATCCAATAAATTAACTCAAAATGTGTCACTTTCTTAGCATTAACATGATTGGGCTTAATTTGTTTATATTACAAGCACGTTACAGCTTATTTTGTTCTTTAATGTAAGACCTAATTAACTCCTCTTCTGGTCTTTAATATAAAACACATTTACCTAATTTAATCAAATTAAGAAAGTTAATTAAATCGATTAATATAACACGTGTTTTCTAAAACATCCTAGTCGTCTTCATTAATTTTCTCGTTCTCTCTCCTTTTTAATTATTGTTGAGGAGGGGTTAAAAAAACAAAAAACATAATCATGCATCTCCCTTAACTTCGTCCCTCAATCTCATGCCTCATTATTGTTATTGTTAAAAGAATATCGATAATTTAAGAAAAACTGATAAATATCTGAAATATGTCTCATGTTTACGATAGATATTAATCCCAATTAGGTATTAATTGAATTAAGGGCTGGAGTAGCTACACGAAGCCAAAAACAATCAATCTATACATAGATTTTAAAAATGTCTGTGTTGTTTACGAGTCCATAAACCATGTGATTTATTTTGAACTCTATGCAAATACACATTAACCTTAAGAGCATGTGAAAACCAAATAGCTATTATATGTTGGATTTTGAAATTTTCAAAACTAAAACAACAAAAAAATACTAAAAGCCCTTGAAAAATTGAAATGGATTTGCCATGTCTACTCTTACATTTCAATCACTTATCACACTGAAACCTGATAATCATATATCACTCCCTCCGGTCCTTAATTCAACAATAATTTCATTTTTTTTAAGTTTTTATTCCTCTTGCACTCTACTTCAGTTGATTCACTCTCCCACATTTGTGGATTCAGTATCATGCGCCGTATGATTAAGAAACGTATTCATATGCAGAACAGGACTTTCGTTACCTCGACAAAAATAACCTGGCCGGGACCCACAACCGGGACGTTCAATTAATAAGAGCACTTTTAAAATTAGATTATATTGAATTTCATAAATATCTTCAGTGGCCAAGATATACAAGAACAATTTTGTTCTATAAATTTTGTTCTATATTTAGGATTTAAATGAATACTTAAAAAGTTAAAACCTCTAAGGCTGCGCATATGAGATTTCAAGTTATCCTCTATCTACGCTGTGTGTACATAAGATTGTTCAAACTCGTATTGTGAATTTGAATAATAAACTCGTAAGAGTTTACTTTCATGATTAAATATGTATTAATAATATATAATTAAAATATAAAAATGATAACAATTTACTTCAAATATATTTTAAATTTAAATAATTGAAATCAAATTTCTTAAAATTCACATTTTATCATATGTAACAAATTTTTTTCTATAAACTCATATACATTGACTTAGTATATATGATTAAAATGAAAAGTTAACACACGTTTAAGAATGAATTTACGCGATTTTGTAAGCTAGCTATAAATGAAAAAACAATAAACTTGATATGTAATCTTGCGAGTTTAACTGAGTTCATAATTAGTGTAAGTTCATCAACGACTCACACAATTTTATAAGCTAAAAACATAGGAACATTAAACCCATAAAATCAACTTGCCAGTTTGATAATATTTATATATTGTTGCATGGAATTCAAGTAATTAGCTGTGTGTGTTTTGAAACAACACAAAAGCATACTCATGCAATTTAAATTTTTAATTTATCATAATATGTATGTATCCGAGATGGGCGTACGTATTCAATACAGGTACATATATATCTAGGTGGCTCAAAATTGAAAAAAAGAAAAGAAAAGAAAAGGAAAATGTATTAATAGCTAGGGTTGGAGCTTGTCAGGAGAGGGCCACATGGAGCACCAAAGGAGTCGGCGAAGTATTTAATATTAATAAGTGGAAAAGACTGAAAAGAAAGGAGAAAGCATCCTCCGATCCAGACGACGACCATAAATATATATTACTCACCTCACAATTTTGGTCTTTTGGCTACATCTCTTCCTCCCCATTTATTGCCCTGCCCCTCTCCTTCTTGCTTTCACACCTTCAATTCACTGTACAACACCACACACCTCACTTCATGCCCTCGCAAGTAACATATAGAATAGCAATAACAATAATCTCTGTTGCGAATATTTATTACCAATAACAGTGAAGAATCTCAATCAACCTAGCTACTATTATACACTGGCTATTTTATTTCGTATACGTTTGAGTTTAACAGTCTTGTCTGGTTGGCTCCCAGGTCCTCCCCTCTCACCCAGTATTAATATATACTCCTTCCGTTATACAGTTGACTTTTTTTAAAGAGATTAAGAAAATTAAATAAATGACTTAATCATAATTAAATTGTGTATAATTATATTGTATTACATATTAGTTTATAAGTCACATAAATTAATTTAAAGAAAAAATGATAAATATAAATACTATATAAAACAATTTATTTAGGTTTCTAAATCTTTATCAAAAACTTAATTATGTCTTGTATTTAGAATAGAGACAGTACCAAATTTAAAGGGACAGATGGAGCAAAGAAAAGTGTTGATTTAAACTCGCGCGTAGTAATCATAAGATTAAGATAGATCTGATTCGCTGGGGAGAGATATATCATATATACAAGTCTCAACATCTCGTGTTGGGTGTCATTTTGTTTTGGACACGATGAAGACATAAATTAATAAAGGAGGACCAAGTGTGAGTTGTTAATATGGAGATTTAAGGGTTCAAATAGACCATATTGACAGGTGCGTGTGACGAGTTTGCTAAAAGATTTGATGTTGAGAGAGGCTTTAATGGGATGATATCTATTACTAACTCTTGTACTTAATATAGAAGTTAATTGACTAATTTGAACATATTAAAAAAATTAGTTATATTACTTATTTATAATAAATATAAGTTTGTTTTCTTAAAATATCATAATCCCTCCGGTTCACAATATAATGTGTTTCTAGAAGAATATTTTAGTTCAAAATATAAGTACTTGAAAGATAATTAATTAATTAATTGAAGTTCATTGTCTATTTTATCCTTATAATTAATGCTTTTGCCCACCCATTAAGTTCCCATACACATTTTCAAATAAGGGTAAAAGTGAAAAAAAAAAAAAAAATTATGGCATATTTTAATGAGTTAACCATAACCTCTTATTTCCTATGAATTAATTAAAGTGTTTTATATTATAGATCAAAGCTGGGGGAGTATTTCATCATGATTGTCATTGAATAGAAACTCATATGTGCAATTATAATAAGGATATTTAAGGAAAAAAATTTAAATTTGGGAGACAAAATTGATTGATACTCCCTTTGATTTATAATATAGGAAGCTTCTAGAAGAATAGCTGGATTCAAAATATAAGGGACTTGAAAAATAATCTCAAAGTAGCTCTTATATTAATAAGGGAGGTAGTAAAAAATTTGTATGTTGCTCAGCGATGCCGTTCAAAATTCAATGCGAGGTTGCTGTTTCTGTTGCAGCTGAACTGTCCATGGGCTCCATTACCACCTTCTCTCTGATCTCTCTCCCTCTCTCTCTCACACACACATATGAACGAACGTTTGGTAACCTTTCACTCTATTTATTGCGTTTGAGCATAGAGTTCTAAGCCCATCTGGGAATATAGTATTAACCAGCAACCACGAGCACATTTATCTGGTGTTTTATAACCCAAATCACTACACTGACGTTGAATCTGAAATACGTACTAACTTGTTTTTCTTTAATTAGTGCAAATCTAACACTTCTTTTCTCCTATATATTCAATTTTACATCAACAATATACCTCTTTATGATGACTTACGTACAAAACTTCATCACCTGCAAAGTTCCTCCTATCTAGATAGTTGGTGGTGGAAAAAAAAGAAAGAAAAGAAAAGTCACCGATCACTCTAGCTAGTTTCAAGGAAATTACTCTGCAAATATTCCATGAATCGACTATTCATGCTGTAGAGTACAGCTTTTCTAAGTGACGCTTAATTTTCAGAAAAGTTGCAATCACTGCTATTTATTCAGTTCAGCAGCCTCATAACGGTGCAATAAATTAGTAACATGTGGTAGGAGGAGGCATTATAAAGAAGTCTTAATTTTGCTATGGAAATTTGAACTCACTACACATCATAAACAGGAAACAATATTTTCCTATAATTGATGGAGATTGATGATAAAAGGGAAATAAAAAAATCCAAGGAGAAAACATTTATGATGCAAACATACCAGGAAAAAAGAGTTTAAAATCCCATCAATTGGTAGGGAATTCACATATATGATTGATTATAAGGAGAAAAGTACAACATTTTTCTCAATTTTCTATTTTCCTTTTTTTGCCAAACAGAAGAGAAATTAAATTAAGCTGTTAACCATAACGAAATAAAAAAAGAAAAAAAGAAAAAGGAACTAGCCGGGACCAGAATAATACCCTTTCATCAGTGGCATACTCCTTCAATGAGCGTGTTTAAATTAGAAGCAGCACACCTTATTGGGTAAAGAACCCTTGAAGGGTTTAACAATAAGGGAGAGAGTGTAATAATCAATACAGTGTGCAGAGAGAAAAATATAATTAATGCAAAATAATTAAACCAATCCACCACACCCAGCAACTAAACGTAATAATAACGATGATCAATAATTTTTACTTGAGATAATCTGGGATTTGCACGTTGGGTAGATCCTCCGCGGTAAGATCATTGATCCAACTATACTTCTCCATGAATGGATTTGCCAGAGACACCGGTGGATAGTCATCAATACAATCGTCCCACACATTTTTACTTCCCAGATCTCTCGTTACCTCCCACAAAGAGCTGTTACATTTAAAGCCTGCACCAAAACTTATCATAAACACTGTATCACCCTTCTTCAACCTCTTCTTCGCCTCCATGTACCCTAACACATACCACAAGCTACTCGCAGAAGTGTTCCCAAAACGGTGTAGTGTCATCCTCGCTGGCTCCAGATCGTACTCGCTCAGATCCAAGCTCATTCCGATCCCGTCGATAACAGCTTTCCCTCCTGTGTGTAAGCAAAAATGATCCACCCCAGTTTTGAAGTTCAACGGCGATTTTGTTAGGCCGCCGCTCGACGAGGACTTTGGCGGTGAACTTCCGATGACTTTGATTTTCTTGATTAAGTACACGACCATGAACCTTAGGAGCTCCCTCATGGGTAAGATCTTAGGTGAGATTACCCTTAAGTTGTCTACAAAAGCCCTTGTGGCTGCCTTTGGGAGTGTCTTCCCTAGGTGAAACCCTCGCCTTCCTTGATCATCTTCCTTTTGAATGCAACAGTTGTAAGCTTCTTCTCTTGACCCGTGATGGGTCCTAACAAGACACTTTAACTTTAACATGGCCTTATGCTTTAAGGACCTTTTGTTAGTTAATAAAATGGCACATCCTCCGGAACGAAACAAGCAATTAGCTAGAACCATGGATTTGTCGTTACCAGAATACCAATTTGGGCTCAGAGACTCTGAAGTGACCAAAAGAGCGTACTTGTTTTTATGAGTCTTGAAAATGTTCTTGATAATGTCAAGGGAAATAAGGCTGGCGCTACAACCCATGCCGGTGAGGTTGTAAACCTTAATGTCCTCTCTCATTTTGTAGTGGTTAATGATTCGAGAGGAGAGGGAGGGGAGGGAGGCCAACATGGAGATATTAACGACGAGGATGTCGATTTCGGAGGGGGCAATGGCTGACCTGGTGAGGAGTTTGGCGATGCTGTCGTGGAAGAACTCCTCCATCTCGGAGATGCCGTCGGCGAGAGTTGGTGAGCCTTCTCGGCCGGAGATCACGTTTCTTGGGGCGTACGTTTGCTCGCCGATGCCGGAGCTAACAATGGCTTTGAGGAGGAACTTGTACTCGCTGAGGCCGAGGTTTTCGGTTCGCTTGATTACTCTGCCACTGAACTCGGTTGAGAGCTTTCGATCGTCGGTTGGTCTGTAACATTGGTAGTCGAGGATGTAACATTCTTGGTCTTTTTTGCGGTCGAAGAATTTCCAGATCAAGAAGCAGAAGTAGGATACCAGAACAATGTAGATTACAGTGAGGGAGTCCATTATTGCTGAGAACTAGAGAGAGAAGAAAGAAGATGGGCTGAGAAATTTGTGGGAGGAGGAGAATTTCAAAATGGACTACTTTATAGCAGGGGACTCACTGGTCGCAGCGAGTGAGGCACTGTGACTCTTATTGAAGTTTATCAAATATTATTTGCCCGCCGCATTCACAGATGGCCTTCCACTTTCTTTTCAACCAAAAAAAAAAAAAAAAAAAAAAAAAAAAAAAAAAAAAAAAGATGATAATATATACAATTATTAAGTTTCGATTAATATTTGGGTAACTCTTAAGGCATATACTAGTAAGTGGAACAAAACTCTTTTTACCTACTTAATTCATAAATCATGGAAGTCATTCTCTAAATCAAACACATGGGCTGAGGTTAATCAATCTCTCGCTGTACAGATGAGTATGTCGTACAGCCTTGTACACATCTATATGTTTCTCCATCTGTTTTGAAAATCTAGGTGTCATCTCCCAAAGAAGGCAAGTTGTAATATATTTTCTGGAATAAATAATTGCTCGGTGTTGGTAATTCATGTTAAAATTCAACTTGAAAGGAATTAGATAAAATTGATGCATATTATGTGTTTTTTTTAAACGAGGGAACTCTCATTTTCTCTGTGCCTCCTCTCTCTTTTTTTTTTTATAACCGTTAAATCAACATTTAAATGGGTTAGATGTGATATTTTATAAAATTATCATCATAGTGTAAAATTATAAAAACAAAAATAAAATATTATCAATAAAAGAAATATTTTGTTCAAATCAAATTTGAACAATTTAAGTATTGATTAATTTATAGTTAAACAATATATGAGCTAAAATTTAAATCGAGGATTAAAATTATAAAAACAAAAATAATTAATGAAATTTAAGTTTGATATGAATAATTTAATATTACAATAAAAGAAATATTTTGTTCATAATCAAATTTGAACAATTTAAGTATTGATTAATTTATAGTTAAACAAAATATGGAAGAGGATGAGAAGGGAGGAAGAGAAGAGAAGGGGGAAAAAAGGAGATGTTACTCCCCTCTAATGCTCTTATAAGCTATGGCAAATAAAAGTGAGGGGAAATATTTCGCAAGAGAGTATTGTGTAAATGAAAAGAGAAATAGGTCAGAGTTTATAGCTTGCAGAGACGACTTTCATGTCAAACCTCTTAACAAAGACAAGGCATAGGAGTTCCATCCTGGTCATGGAGTCCCATCCTGGTCATGGGATGGTAGGTAGGTGCAGGACAGAAAGTCTGTCTTGGTTCATGCTCTTAAGATATAAAGGCCATTGTTATGGCAGTAAATAGCTTACTCCTCGTGGTTATCCCCAGTTGTACACAGTGGGGTAGATATAAAGAACAAAACCCTTAGGTATTTTTTTTTTCTTTCTTTTCTCGGTGAAATCACACAAAATTTTAAATATAAACTATGTTCTTGAAATGACACTCCTGTACTAATTAAGTTTGAGGAAATTAAACTTAATTTTCATTTTTAATTAAAATACTCTTTGTTAGTCGAAGTAAGTGTGTGTGTATATGCATGTGTATGACGTCTGCATGTATGTTTAAGCACAGCCTTATTTTTTAATTATGAATGGAAAATATTTTCATAGAAGAACGTACCAAACACGGTTGTTTAATCTGTTTAAAGTTTGAACTGTACTACCTGAAGGCTCAGCAGTTAACACCGGCCACCACGGTTACGTTTTGAAGCTATGCGACTGTAATTTTTTATCTGTTAAATTTAGTTACGTGAGAGAAAAAAAAAAAAAGACGAAAGGAGTTGTGAGGCCAGGAGTGTTTGTTGTTTACAGTATTAGATTTATTAGTACTGCCGGCACGTCGTCTTAATTATTCCCTAATGAGTCTTTTGATGCTACGTACTCATTCGGAATCACCTTCCCTGCTCGTCCAGATCTGGACGAGCAGGAGGAGCTCGTCCGTACCGTCTAGATCTGGATCTGGACGGTTAAGATCCTTTTTTTTTCGTTTTTTTTTTTTTCTATATCATTTTTCAAAAAATGTTAGTTGAGAGATTATCTTTATTTTAGACCCTCTACCCATTAAAATTATTTTTTATAAAAAATAAGAAAGTAAAAAAAATCAGATCTGGACCGTCCAAATTAAATTTGGACGGTTCAAAGCTCGTCCGTCTGTGGTAAGTGGTTCCGTACTCATTCCCTTTCAATTTTTGTGTATAAATTATATTCCAATAAGCAGAATATATATGTGCATGGGTATATATATTCTTTTTTGTCTTTTTATACATATCCTATTTAGATATTTTCTTGATTAGCATCAAGATTGAGGGTATCATATAGGCTATCCATCTCAACCTCTCACCGACAAGGCCCAACTTGTCGTTGCTATTTCGAATCAATCACAATCAACTAACAATATAATTATTTTTCTGGGGTCATAATCAATAAACAATCCATTAGCAGCGGATAGTCGACAGTATCCTCATCAACTTGATTTTTTTTTTTTTTTTTTTTTTTCCAAAAGCTCTCTATATTATTGTGCAATAAAAATAAATTAAAGATGGAATATAAACAAAAAAAACACTTCTCATATTGTAAGAGAAATATTTTCTCATATCATACAGACATAAAATGGTAGAACCCACACATATATATAATTAGCATTATATATATATATGTGGGTCCCACTATTTCATGTGTGTGTAGGAATCTTTTTCTTCTCATGCAATATGAGAAGTTTAAACCCCTATAAATAAAGCCAAATCAAATATAACAAAATAAGCAAAATACAAGAATAACCAATCACCGTACATCAAAGATTTAAGAGTAGAAGGAGAAGCATGGACAAAACCGGCCTCCTCGATATCAAAGGTTAGAAGTGAGATGAAAGAAAGTGTTGGTTGTAAAACTCATCCTCATGGGCACACCTCCATATAGGCAGTAGCTGCAATTAGAGTAGCTACACAGATACTCCGACTTGGGGTAACGATCAAAGAAAACTCAACCTTAGAATGAAGAAAACCCATAATATCCTGAAGAATACTTATGCTCCTCCATTCAAGCAAATATGGTGACCTCGACCACACACCGAACCACACCTCTTGAAATATTCCCCCAGGAACGAAGATCCGGGCCACCAAGTGATAGTCGAATCTAATAACGTTCAAACAATTATCCAACCAAGAGGATTTATACTCAGATCTGTTCTGTTCTGAGAACATAAGTGTCTAGCCCTAGGTGGACTAGTAAGTTTATCTTGGATCAAATAGCTCCCTCTTAGGTCTTTATGGATGAGATACCTTTGAGAATAGTAGATCACCGTACACAACCAAAGGGGTGGGGTGTGTGTGCGCGTGTAAAGCGGGACTTGTAAAGAGGGGGAGAGTAGAATCTGTGTACCTTTAGGGTTTACCATCTATTTATAGAGGGTACCTTAGGGTTAGGGTTTGGATTGATGGGCCTCTTGTGCCTCCAAGCCCAAGTGTTCTGCCATCACATCTGTGCAATATTGGTTGCCTCTTCTTTGGGCCACACCTTGATGGGCCTCATATTTTATTCCATAACGGTTGCCCCCAAATCGTAGTTCGGTCTCTAGGCTGCCGGGATGCACTGTTTGTTTGATTGAGAAACATGGATTTGGTCGAGGTATATATTGCTTATCCGGGTTGTTTGAGACGAGATAAGGTCCCTTGCTTGCTTTCGTAGCAATTTTTCCCGGGATAATTATCCGGTTTACATTCCTGCATTTAATAATATGTAAGCAAATCACAATAAATGGAAAATACTTACTGTTTACGCAAATCGTTCATCTTACTCATTTCGAATACTTGTTCGAGTTTGATTTCCATTCTGGTTTTCATTAACCCCGGTTATTGATAACATGCACTTCCACTAACAACTCATTGCCCCCCAGCACGGTGTTTCAGGTCCCTGGGCTGCCGGGATGCATTTATGATTTAACCTAGATCTGCACACGAAGCCCGAATTTAAACTAGATTCAGTTTAGCCGGGTTCGGCTTTAGAGATTTACACGGATCCCTGATTTAAACTAGATTCAGTTTAAATTGGGTCTGCCTTCTTAAATTTAGGCATTGCTATCACAGATAATCCAATAAAGGATTTTAAATACACGAAGCTCGGATTTTAACCAGATTCGGTTTAAATCATGTCCGGCTTTAAAAATTATCGCGGATCCCGGAGATTAACTAGATTTATTTAACTGGGGCCGCCTTCAAACATTACCACGGATCCCGGATTTAAACCAGATTCAGTTTAAATCGGGTCCGCCCTCTTAATTTTACATGGATTCCGGATTTAAACTAGATTCAGTTTAAATCGGGTCATGTTTCAAAAATGTACACGAATCCTCGATTTTAACTAGATTCAAATTAAATCGAGTCCAGGATTTCAACCGTAATCGCTTAACGGTTGCTTGACCATGAATTCTCGCATCGGCATGTATATCCATTTCGAACTTGCCCCTAATCATTAAAATGGTTGTCATTAAAATGAATCGCCCTCCAATCCGGGTTATCGAATGACATTAAAATGAATCGCCCTCCGATCCGGGTTATCATTAAAATGAATCGCCCCTAAATTCGAGTTAACATGAATCGCCCTCCAATCCGGGTTATCATTAAAATGAATCGCCCCCAAATCCGGGTTGACATTAAAATGAATCGCCCTCCAATCCGGGTTATCATTAAAATGAATCGCCCCCAAATCCAGGTTGACATTAAAATGATCGCCCCCAAATCCGGGTTAACATGAATCGCCCTCCAATCCGGGTTAGAATTTAAAATGAATCGCCCCTGAATCCGGGTTAGAAGTTACACTTGACATGATTCATGAAAACGGGTTTGGTACCTCGGATTCATGCATGTATTGTCCCTGTCGTAAGGGTTCATTTCATACGGAACTCAGATTTTTCTATAGTCAGTATAATCAGGTTCCGCCTTTGAAACTCGTTCGAGTTGTATTTGATGACCGGGCCGTAGTCGACATTTGCTTTACGAAGATGGGTCTGGGACCACCCATGGGCTATCAACCCGCCTGAGTGACTTGCCAGAAATCATCGGCTTTACCGTGTTCTGAAGGCAGCACATTTTAACCTTTACATGTTTAGTTTAGGAGTGCGCTCTTTGAAAACTGGTTTATTGACCATGAATTCATGCATACGACGAAAATTGGGTGTGTGTTCCCAAAGTTCGCACACGCCTACACGATTTTTGAAAGACGGGCGTTTACACCACGAATTTCTACGTGTTTGTTTTGTACGTGGTTCTGAAAACTGGTGTGCGCACCCAACGTTCAGACCTTTACACTGTATACACGATTGTCGAACACTGGCTTCTTGGCCATGAATTCATACATGTTTCTTCTTATACATGATTTTTGGAAACAGGTTTATGTACCTCAGATTCCTACATGTTTAACTTGAACATGATTTTCGGAAACGGGTTTATGTACCTCTGATTCCTACATGTTTAACTTGAACATGGTTTTCGGAAACGGGTTTATTACCTCGAATTCCTACATGTTTATCTTTGACATGATTTTCAGAACGGGTTTATGTACCTCTGATTCCTACATGTTTAACTTGAACATGGTTTTCGGAAACGGGTTTATTACCTCGAATTCCTACATGTTTATCTTTGACATGATTTTTGGAACGGGTTTATATACCTCAGGTTCCTACATGTTTAACTTGGACATGGTTTTCGGAAACCGGTTTATTACCTCGAATTCCTACATGTTTAGCTTTGACATGATTTTTGGAACGGGTTTGTGTACCTCAGGTTCCTACATGTTTAGCTTTAGCGGCATTGCCGTTGCACACGGACCACAGAGATTAACTAGATTCAGTTAACCGGGACCGATTTTAAAAATTTACACGGAGCCCGGGTTACAACTAGATTCAGTTTTAACTGGGGTCTTCCTTCCCAAGGCATATACATTTCAAGTCTTGAAATATCCAATGAAAACAAACTAGTTTCGGACATATGAACCCTAGCAATAATTTGCCTAGATTTTTTTTTTTTTTTAATCTCTACTAGTGCAGCAGTTATCATTGAGTAGAGTCAAAAAGCCACTATGTATTTGTTATCCAACAATAAGCAGATTATGAGATAAAGTAGGAGCATGCATTACATCAGGTACAATTTTAGCATTATCTTGAATTATAACAATGCTAACAGTACCTTTACTTTCCACTTGGATATGCTTGTTGTCACCAAGAGCTGCATCAGATTTTTGGGACTCATCAAGCTCTTGAAATAAAGAGTTTGTTCTTGTCTTTGTCCACGAGAAAATGCATCAAAGTCACAGGCTTTAACTTAGCCATTGAAATTGAAGCCTTATTGCAGAGCCCCCAAAATTCAAAAAATCAAACAAGGGTAGCGGACCCTCTTAGTGTATTCACCATATGACGTATGAAAGACGTGTCCCTGCTTCGGTAAGGCTCGACTTTGGGAAAAACAATTTTATCATATGTGAGATCCTGAAGAATAAATTACGAGTAGTTGCATTTGGGCTTGGATCTTTGTTCACCACCTTACCCATCAAGCCTGGAACATCACGAAGCCTCTTTGCAATGCAGAAATTCCATCTGGCTGCATCATATGCAGCAAAATTCAGGATAACACCCATATACTCCTGCATCTCTTTCAAAATATTTAATTGCAGCTCCCTTATTGACCGAGGCATGAATATAAGCCCATATACTCCTGCGTCTCTTTCAAAATATTTAATTGCACCTCGGCATTCTCTGAATCAACTTTTCTTTGAAATCCACATCTCGGCGTGTGGAATTATGACCGAGATAGCTCTTGCTGAGCATGTCGGTGTGGGCCCGAGGTGCTCAAGTAGGGGTGCGTTAGTTGCATCACTCAACCTCGGCACTCACCCTTCTCCGAAGTCACCATCTGGGTATCTCTGGCATATCAACATCTCAGGACAATCTCGGCACCAATACTCTGCATGCCGGGTTCAGGTATCTTATCATATTTAAATGCCGCAATTCACTTGCGTCGGGGTGGACTTGAATGCATTGGTTACACTTGATGTGCGAGTGCCGAAGTCCACATCTCGGCACCTCAGCGTCTCGGCTTCTCAGGACATCTCTTCTCACGATCTCGGCTGTGAGCTGCTTGAACTCAGCTTTGTGGTGGCGACGCCCCCCGAGGTCGGCCTTCCCACGGAGAATCTTTTTGAGTTATGCAATTTGAAGCCATATAACTTGATTATGAAGGCATCCATCTCGGCATATCAGCATTTCCTGGTCCGGCCAGTACTTACCGTGGTTCCCTCAAGCTCCTGCTTAATTCGTTCATGATCTGTTCAACGGAACCAATCTGGAACCCTTTTCCTCAGATTTTTCTTTTTCTCCAGCAACAGTTCGATCAGGTTCAATCGACTTGCAACAAGGGATTCTTCTGGTTTCTTTTTGTTTCTTACGGAGCTTTGAAACACGTCAGCTTGAGGTGCTTCAATCGGAGCTCCTTCTGATGAATCCAAAACAAAACCTCAGAGCCATCGACCTGTTTGGAAAATCCAAACTGTACCACAAATTCTTTTCATCACAAAATTTCAGATCTCAAAATCCTCATGGACCTTCAAGTATAACTCTGTGCAAGTTATCTCCTTCTTTGTAAAAAGCTTCTCTAGCAGATTAATTATTGTTCATCTGGCAACTGAGAATTAGAATTATTGACCATCTTTGGTCACGGGAATCAAAAATTTACCGAATCCCCACGGACGGCGCCAATGTTTTGTTCTGAGAACATAAGTGTCTAGCCCTAGGTGGACTAGTAAGTTTATCTTGGATCAAATAGCTCCCTCTTAGGTCTCTATGGATGAGATACATTTGAGAATAGTAGATCACCGTATACAACCAAAGGGGGGGGGTGTGTGCACGGTGTAGGCGAGAATTGTAAAGAGGAGAGAGTAGAATCTCGTGTACCTTTAGGGTTTACCATCTATTTATAGAGGTACCTTAGGGTTAGGGTTTGGAACCGATGGGCCTCTTGTGCCTCCAAGCCCAAGTGTTCTCGCCATCACATCTGTGCAATATTGGTTGCCTCTTGCTGGGCCACACCTTGGATGGGCCTCATATTTTATTCCATAACAAGATCTTATAGATCTTTTTATTTCTTAAAAAACAAGAACACCACCACAAAACCTAGCACCATAAAAAAACAAAAACAAAATAAAAGACAGATAGCTCTCACCACCGCAGAACATATCTAAAGAAGGAGAGGAAAAAACTCGCCACAAGGATAGAGAAGTCCACAACCGCCAGAAATAAGAGGGAGAAGGCCACAGATTAAAGATTCGGGAACCAATCTACCACTCTGACACAGTTGTGGCATAGAATGATACTCACCGGCGGCTTGTGATTGTGTCACAAGCCGTCGGCAAGAAAGATATAAGGAGGGTCGTGAGGCAGAGAAGAGATAATTCAAATTTTAGTGTTACTAGAGACCTCAACTTGATATTCAATTAAGAAGTTTTAACGTATGATCTAGTTTGCAATGCATTTTGTAATTGTCAAACTAGTGAGTTTAAGCAAACTCATAACAGTGATATAAATATGTATTGTGAACTCAAATTATAAACTCATAAGAGTTTGCTTTTATCATTTTTAAATGGGTATTTATAGTGTATAATTAAATAATTAAAACATAAAAAATGACAAAAAATGGATATAAATATATCTTAACAAAAGACACCCATAAAAAAAGATTTAAATCCTAATAATTGCAATTAAGTACATCAACATTTATAATGTGTCATGCTTAAAAAGGGAATTTATATAAAATTCATACATCAAATCATTAATAGATAAAATTAACACCAATTTAAGAGTGAGTTAATACAGTTTTGTAAGTTAGAAGCGTAAAAACGGTAAAATAACACAGTGTTTTAACTCACGAGTTTATATGAGTTTACGACTAACACGAATTTACCAATGATTCGACTCGATTTTGTAAGATAGAAATGTAAAAACGGTAAATTTAGAAAGTCAACTCGTGAATTTAACAACTATATTTAGTCGTATAATATAATATTTAGGACAAGAGGTAGTATTAACTACTACCAGATTGTGTTTAGTAATATTAAGAGGGGAGGTATAGGTTTATTGTTTTAAAAAATAAATAATTTTGTATTTTATTTTAACACTGTATATTGTAATCTTACAGTTTATAACAATATCGCTTAACTGAGAAGCCTAAAATTGGATAAATAAAAAAGTACGGATTTTTTTCCCCTTATGTAAAAATGACAACTTCATTCTGGTTCAAGATGGTCTCAGGGATCTTATATATTCTTCAGTTAGTGCTGTACGATTTGTTTCAAATTCTCCGTTTCTGGCCAGATGACTTTTTTTAAGTTTACTTCTTGAATCCGAAAAAAATATTTGTTATTTTCTGGCGAGTGAAAAAGGAATATATAATTTAATAACAAGTGAATAATTGTCAAATTTAGTGACATGCTGAAAATATAGTGACATCATTATAAAAAAATACTGATAAATGAACCACATCAGTAAACAAACTAAAAAAAACATTGACAATAACTAAAGTTAAAAATAATAATAATAATAAAAAACTATAAGTCAAACTGAAACACACACTCACTGACTCGGACACACAGCACGTGGAGAATAAGGGGTTTTTTTTTGGCTCAGTGGAGAATAAGAGTTTTCGTCCAAAGGAATTAAGTAAATTTGATTTGAATTTTAATACTACCTTAGGTCTTAAATATAAAATTAATTAATTTTTTTAAAATATTTAAAAAGCTAATTAAATTACTTTAAAATATTTATACTCATTTTTTTCCCTCTAAACTGATTTGTCTTACTGATAAACTATGTATAATCTAATGACATATAACACATGATATGATTAACTAATTTACTTAGCTTTTCTAACATCTATAAAAAAAATTAATTGGGTTTTATATTTAAGACTAATATGATATTTTTATGAGTCAGAGTATTAATTAAGTAGGATCCACTTGCGATCAGTCTAGCTATAATAGTACTGGAAGGGCACTTTAGATATAACTGAATTAGAAGATGAATATACGACAGAAAAAATCAAATGTGAGTATTATATTCGAAGATACCACTCTCCTCCTTTTAACTAAATCATATATACTAAAGAAAGGTAGTTAGCTCAATGATTATGAGGTAAATTTTTAACTTTGTCCTCATTTATGAATGATTATTTTTTAACTCTTTTCTCTCTCTCTCTATTTTCATTGGTACATTAATATAGACAAAATTATTACAATCTCATTTATTACTTAAGTTAAAGTATACGTTTGGTCCTTCATGTTTACCTTTGATATCATTTTAGCCCTTAAATTTGTAAAGTGCACGTTTAGTCCCTTAATGTTAACACAGTTAGTCGAACTTAACGGAAAATACTGACTCAACAATTTTCAGCGATGACTGTGCAATTAAATGTTCACCAAGCATGCTTATATGTTAGTATTTTAATAAATTAATATTTTAAATCCTATTAATTGAAAAATATTTAATCTTCACAGAATTTTTTACGGTTTTTCATAGTTTGTGAAAATTATATATATATATATATATATTGTCAACTGAATAGGTTTGAAGAGAAGACTTGGACCCCTCCTCCTACAGACGCGGTTCGCATGGATGTGGATGGATCTGTATATCATCAACACCAAGTAGCATGCGGAGGAGTGATTAGGAATTCCCACCGTTATTGGTTGATGGGTTTCCACAAATCCCTTGGCATCTGTTCTGTTATTGAAGCGGAGATTCACGCTATTATGACTGGACTAACCGTGGCCCGCCAGATGGGTCTCCAAAGAGTCATCCTATATTCTCGACTCTCTCGACGCCATCAACATCATTATGAGAGACCATTACGCCGACCACCCGTTTAGAGACATCATCAGGGAGATTCGTGATCTTCTTTTCCAAGACTGGAACGTGGAGATCCGTCATACACCAAGAGACAACATTGCTTGCGCAGACTATATGGCCAAACTGGGCCATGATGACACCGATGTTGTTGATGTGGTCCTAATCCCCACAATTCCAACAGGATGCCTTCATATGGTTTTAAGGGACCAGCTGATTTGAAATTGCTAGTGTATTTTTGATATTGTATTAAGGACTAGACTCTATGGTCTAGTATCCTTCTTAAACTCTTCAAGCTTTCTTTGCCTCTTTTAATAAAAAATAAATAAATAAATATATTTTGTTAAAGAAGATTAAATATTTTTCAATGAATAGGATTTAAAATATTAATTTATTAAAATACTAACATATAAGCATGAATTATTATCATTTAATTGCATAATCATCACTTAAAATTGTTGAGTCAGTATTTTTTGTTAAGTCAGACTAATAATGTCAACATTAAGGGACCAAACATGTATTTTACAAATTTAAGGGACTAAAATGATACTAAAGGCAAACATTGAGGACTAAATGTATACTTTAACTTATTAGTTAAAAGATGACTTATAAATAAGAATAAATTTTTTTAATTAAAAAGAGATTATAAATAAGACCAAAGTAATGATTTCAATTTTCAAGTATGACCGAGGTGCGCTTTCGGTGATCATTTATGATGCTCAATTAATGTTTAGGTGCAATCACGTGCAGATAAGTACTATACACACTCTTACAATGAATAAAAGATATAGATATATATATTTCTTCTGTTGTTATTGTATTTTCGGGTGACTACATATTTTTATAGGAGTCTTATATAGTAATTCCTTCTTTTTCTATTATAAATGAAGGACGTTTTGATATTTTGCTATAATAAAACGGTGCAAATTGATTTTTTTAAAAATACTTTTAAACAGTCATACACAGTTTTAGAGTATTTGTAAAAATAAAATAAATATAAATATAGATCATTCCATCACCATATGACTTTGCTACTAACTAGCTAGGGCAATACATACATCATGTGTTTTGGCTAAAGATCAACAAACTTGTTATGTTTAAATCACAAATATCATACCATTTTTATTTCTAAATATAAGACTCAATTTTTTTTAGAGATTAAAAAAACTAAGTAAATCATTTTAAAGTATTTATATTCATCTTTTTTATACTAAATTAATTTATAAACTTATGAATTGATATATAATTAAATAATACATTGTATATTTTATGACTAGCTAATTTATTTGGCAAGAGAGTATATATAAGTCTACTATTCTGGCATGTGCGTGATGTAACGAGGAAGTTGGTTTTTTCCGACACCAAATATTTAATGCTATAGTCCGAGTGACAAGTTTGATCGACGAGCTTTAAAATAAGGGTTGAGTTTTTCTCCCTATCTTTTTTTCATTATCCCTCATCATCTTTAAATCATATCCATCCAATCAATCACAATACTACTTTAATCTTTCTCTCCTCTTCCCAATCAATAAATGGCCCAGATAGGGCCAATAAAAGAAAATGAGAAACAAGATTATGAGAAAATCCTCTCCCTAAAATAATTAGCAGGCTGCTGAATCAACTCTCTTAAAGTCACAGCCGATCTTCTAGCTAGCTGGAAGAAAAGTATAACCCTAACGCTAGCTGGAAGAAAAGTATAACCCTAACGCTGCTTCTTCATATATTTTCCATTATTGGATTGCAACCCAATTAACTGTTACGCATCATCGTTTAGGACTAGTCGATAATAGCATATATATAACATATATATAATGATAATTGAAATAGAGTAACAGAAAATAGGTGCAATTAAGTAGAGAGATGTAGTAGATATTTTTGGGGAGGCTTTGAATGAGTGAGAAAGGGAGGGTGTTGAAATGGAGGTGTAAGGGGAAGGCAGTATTAATGGAGGTGACAGCTTGGGGACGATGGAGAGAGGGAAGAAGCCAAAGTACTTTTGGCTTTCAGCCTTTCACAACCCAAAGTACTTCTGGCTTTCAGTCTTTCACAACTGGTTTGCTATATCTTATGACAGTGGTCTTCTTCTTCTTTTTTTATATTAAAATTTTAGTTCTTCTCCTTCTTCTTTTTTTATATTAAAATTTTAGGAAAGGGGTTAGGCTCACCCATAATCCAAAGACAGGGCGCTTGGAGTCTGTGAACTTGGAGTCCAGTCCACAGAGAATACTGGGCTAGAGAGTACACATGCTTCCACCTCCGCCTAGCGTTACCACTGCTTCGTAGACCCCTAGCTAGAATGTCTTCCCCAGCGACTTGACCAACTCCAAGATCGAACCCACTCCTTTTAGGTGAGAAAGTCCGACCCCTTCGTCGGTTGAACCCAAGAACGAGGGGTGGTCCCTTCTTATTCTTCTCTGGTTTTTACTTGTTTGCTCATTCTGTTAAGCCTCATACGGCCTCTCTACTTATACCTCCACTTCAATTCCTGGCAAGTTCATTTCAAACTCCTTTGTATGGTTATCAGGGCAGAAAATAAATTCAACACAACTTCAGATATAAGATCAAAATGTTATAGTCTTTGTTACATCAGTGGCAAGCATCGTGTGAGAGATTTTGATGTTAAACTCAGCAAGATTTTAGACTCTCCCATAAGCTGTTAGAAATGAGGACGCACCTTTTCTGAATGAGGCATTGTCACCTATCAAATGTGGGCAACTATCTCAATAAGGATTTGAATCTCAACTGATTTTGTTGTGAGGGACTACTCCCTCTCCTTTTTTTTTTTTTTTTAAATTTTATTTTATTTATATCATAATCCCTCTCCCTTGATAGAAAATGTATGACTTGATTTGGAATTGGAGGTCCCTTGGGCTTGGGAAAAAAATAGTAATGGACCAACCAAACAAGAAATGGGCCTGACCTGTACAGTATTTAATCCATGTTTAAAGGATGTTGTGACTCTGCCCAATGTTCATTCCTACTGGGTCAACACCAATTCCAATGGATTATATTGCAATTGCAGTTTTCAACACACAACACGCTCACTGTGAATGCCCAGGCCTTGAAAAATATTTTGGTGTTTTAAAAGGACCACGGTGAGTATCAGTAAAGTTTGTATATTAAAAAAAAGCTCAGGACTAACTGGGCTTGGGTCTATATAGGGGTGGAAATAGATCAGTCAGGCTTCACCCTTAACGGGTCAGGCCTGTTAAGCAATAAAGTGGTCTGTTACAGGCTTTTTTTCGGGCCTAAGCCTGGCCTAATTTTTAAAAATTTTATAATTCGGCTAACAGGCCACAGACCTAATTGTAAAACAGGCCTACTTTAAATAGGCTGAAAACAATCCTTCTTTAAACATGTCGAATTACATAAATTAATATTAATTAGACGTATCAATTAATATTAATTAGACATTTACAATTTTACTTTCCTCTCAATAAGCCTACCTGACAGGCCTAATATGCTTATTAGTAGGCCTAGGCTTAGCCTGTTAAGACAAACAGGCCTTGAAATAGGCTTTGACTTGGCCTTTTAGCATGACAAGCTAAGCCTAACCAGGCTTTTAACAGGCCAGACCGCAAGCCCATGACCTATTTCCACTCCTAGGTCTAAAGAACGGATTAGTCCCTTGAAACGTAAAAAACCAAGGTTTGAATTTCTATTAGAATATATGTTCATATTTAATGTCAGAAATTGCTTCGGATAAAAGCCTAGATGATACCTATATTTAGAAAAAAAAAAAAAAAAAAAAGAGAGAGATCTGTATAGGTCCTGGGATGCATTTATAATTTATGAAAAATATAACTACCTCCATTTTTTCTACATTTTATGTTTGTTATTTTGGGTCAGAGCAGAATGGTATTAAAAGGGATTCTTATAAATTATAGCTATTGATAGGAAAAGGAAAAGAACTTGCAAAAAAAAAAAAAGGAAACAAGGCAGTAAAATTACATTACAAGAAACAAGATTAAATGAACATATTGCTGCTCATATATATATTGTCATACAAAATTAATCAAAGCATGCATACAGTTTATTTTCATAACCATATTTAACCACTCCATCTGCCTTGATCAAGATAATGTTATTGAAATACTCCATGCCTTAATCTCCATAGTAATAGCTAACGAATTGATATTCCATCAGTACTTTGTCAATATCGTAACCCGTATAAAAATATAGATTAATATATATCCAGAATAAACACATGAATAGGCGACTAGCTATTTCTAGTGCTACAAAAGCCGCTGGGTCATGAACGATTGGATAAGATACGAGAATGTGCCAATTGGCTACCTGAATCTCCCTTCCCACGCAGTGTGCCAGACAAATAATTCTCCAAGTCATCGGGCGATAATATAATTGAATCCGAATCTTGGTCCACCCTAAACCCGACCCGATACTTATCAAACAATTCCCTATACCGGGGCATCAGCTTTGACGCTATCGAACCTTCAATCTCGTCTCGCAGCTTTGGGTCCGACGCTATCCACGACGTCTGTTTCCTGTACGCTTCTTGAAACGCAACGTTGAAGCTACTCAACCAGATCCTCGCTTTCTCCGGTGTTACCTCTACAGAAGGATTTCCCGGCAAAGACGACAACACCTTGCTCCAACCTATATGCTCATACTTTGACACGTATTCTTTGATTCTTGACTCGTGACCCTTCAACCACTCATCCCCGAGAATAATTCCAAGACTGGATGTGCGAACTTTCCCGACGATGTATTGGAGATTGTTAGCGAGGAACAGGTACGAGAGTGCGTCGTCCTTGTAGTGTCCTGCTTTGACGTCGAGTTTGCTGAGTAGGACGATTATCACCCAAGCTATTCGCGCCGTCACTGCCGATGACGACGAAAGAGTGGAGTTCGGTAAACAAGACTCCGGCAAAGGAGACTGCAACGGTAATGGCCAATCGGCGATTATATCGACGAGCACACGATCGTAGTCGTTGAGGAATGTGATGTAGTTCATGACGTACCTCGTGAGCGGGTGGACCCCACCACCTGGCAACGGCTTCATGGAGGATTCTTTCTGAATCGCAGATTCGAAGTCGGAGAGCAACGCGCGGACGGATTGGCCAAGGGTAGCTAGAGAACTAACGGCCTGTGATCGGACGGCGGAGGTTGATTCGAACGAGAAGATGGATTGAATTTGAGGCAAATGATCGCTGATTGCTTCGTACAAGTCCAGAATCCTGAATATTTTCTCGGGGGTTTTCGCGCACTTGGTCACGAGTTCTGGAAATCCAAACAGACACGTGGCACTGTCTCGAGAAATCTCAGCAAAACACGCCTCTTTTATTTTCTCTGAACTTGGGAAAACATGGTCGCAGAGGGTTCGCTCACTGCAAAACAGAGCTCCAACGGCCACTTGGATTGCGTTCATCCAATTCTTAATCTTCAAATCGAGCAATTCCCAATCCATTTTCTTGATCTGAGAGAAACTCAAATTTTCCATTCCGAGATGACGCAAGGCTTCATCGACGATCGATTTCCTCATAATTTTGTAAATTCTGATACATTCATTACCGTACCCTGAGGAAATCATACAATCAGCAATCACTCTCAAATCTGCCATTGCAAGCATAGACACTCTTTCCGTCTCCGTGATGGAGTCGCCGGCAACACGGAAATCATCCTCCGAGGATAATATTTCATCGTCGAAATCAGAAATGTTTGTCCTCGAATCCGACACGGAGGAACCACTCGACACGGATTCAGCATCCATATGGTCTCGGTTTGCCATTAATATATGATGGAACTCGTGACCAAGCTGCTTCATGGCCATTTGCATGAGGAGCTGAGCTTGGACGAGTTTTTGGGAGGTAGAGTCCTGTGCGATGAGGTACTGCATAGCGGCTTGTAGGCCCTTGACAGCATGGATGTGTTGTCTGGCTTCCCGGCGGTTAGATGTGAAAAGAGAATGATGGGAATTTTCGAAGTGCCATTTGGTGATAAGAGAGCGTGCGATTTCAATATTCTCATCCATTAACGAATAAGAGAAGGTGCATGAAGGTGGAGTACTGGGTGGTGATGAAGGTGAAGGCTTGAAGAAGACGCTTCTCATTCCTTTTCTGGGCATTGTGTGAACTGTTGAGTCTGTGCTTGAATTGCTCCCAAGTGAGAATAGAAAAGTTTGTTTTGTGGGTGAATGAAAGTACGATGGGGTATTTATCTATAAACCCGAAACATGAAATGGTTTACTAAGGAGCGTATCCTTGTTTTTTCTGCTTCAGTCTTTGGTGCCTACCCAAGTGTCCTTATGCAGCGACTTATAGTTAGGATCCTGCTCATAACGCGTTTTCGATGCCTCCCAATTGCATTCTACATAAGTATGCTATTACTACTTCAAATTCTAGATATAGGTGTCCTATATTTAGACAAGGAGTAATTATTATTCAATAGTATATCTAGTTAGTAATTTTTTTTTTAATTTTTTTAATTTTTTTAATTCCTATCTTAAATATAAAATAAAATTTATTTTATATTTAGGACGACTGAAAGAGGGGGTAGTAAAATACCTTCATTAATGAAATGTAAGTAATGCAACCCATTCCATCAATAAATAAATAAATAATGCAGAAACCACGCGCAGTGCAAAGAATTATACTTGTCCTTTTAATGATCAAGCTCTGTGAAAATATTTAATGATGTTCTAGTAGCGGTACTTAAGTATTCAGATTACATACGGAGAGAGACAAAAACAGCTGCGTTACATGAATGGTAACCTTGTTCCATAAAATCAACCTTGTTCCTTTGGCACATTGTTTGGGAACTGGCTAGCTAGCACATGAGCCGCGTCAAGTTTAGTGCAAACTAACTTTTAGCCTTGGCCATTGACTATGGATTTGAAATAACAACAAATTAACTAAATAATATCACTCCCGCCTCTGTGCACATTTGCAAATCATTTACCCCTTTCATAATCATTAGATCAAGTCCACATTTGACATTTTATAAAAATATTATTACAATGAAGAGAACGATAAAGAAAAAATAATAAATGTAGACAATTAGGCCTTGATCCAATAATCGTAAAGATAATACATAATGCAAGAGAGTGAAAAAAAAAAAAGAAAAAAGAGAAGCCAAGTCCCAGCAAACTAGACTCATGAACTTTTGTGTGGCTTATAATTATGCATTACATTATAGGTTGACCGTTGACGTAAACATGTCAACACGCTAAAACAGTATTGTGATTAATATGTCGGTATGTATTGCTTTCCTGTAGACATTACAACATACATTATTTGCTTGCTTTGCTCTTTGAATTTTTTTAATATTAATCCGATCGAAAACAAGCATATTTTCTGATTGTTGAAAATGACCCACCTACGACTACTGTCTATGGCTCTATGCGGAGTGTTCATACGCTGTACTTGTTGAATTTTCCTCAATTTTTTTTTTTTTTTGCTCAGAGAATTTTCCTCAATTCACTCTTCCATCTCGAAACACATATTGTTCCCTCTTTAGCTGGACGCACATAATATAATTATAATTATTTATAGCTGTAACACTACGAGTGTGCCTTGTGCCTATTACCCTGGATTTTCAATTTCTCATGTTTGGTTTACATGAATAATTCTCTTGGTTTTCTAGAAAGTCCGTGTTTTTTTTAAAAGAAAATTTGGTGGTAGGTTTTTGGTGAATTTTCCTGGAAACTTTAATTTCGCACGAATATTATTTTAGGTTAAATAATAAATTTGTTCTGGAAGTTTTTATTAAGAAGTAATGTTGCCCAGAAAGTTTTTCTTATCTCAATGTTTACCCAGAAATTTCAAAACGTAGCAATATTGCCTATTTCCGTTAAAAAGTTAACGGTCAATGTTAGTTTCTTAATAGAATAGGGCAACATTACTATATTTTAAAACTTTCGGGGCAACATTGAAAAATAAATAAATTCTAGGACAACATTGCTTCTGAACCTATACTTTTGAAGCAGATTTGATACTTAATCCTATTATTTTTGTATATATATAAAATATGAGCAACTGAGTCTCAAATATTATTTCATCTCTCTACGCGTATTGTCGTTTTCACTAACTAATTAATTAGTCTTAATTAGAATACCAGCCCTTGTCGCTTCGATCATCAGGTCAATTTTGGATTGTTCTTCTAGTATGAATTATTTTATTAGTAAAGACGCTTTTCTTATCTTCCTTTTAAACAGCCTAGGAAACTAAATTTGATTACAATTTTATTAATTTATGTCACTGAACAGTGACATGCATGTGAAATAGCAAAACAGTGAAAATGAAATATATAGCTAGACAAGTGTAAAAGAGAAAGTCATATGGAAGTCAAAGAGCACCATTGTTTCCGCGTCTCCCGCAACAAACACAAATCGACAGGGTGTGGCCTCAAGTATGCATAGTTGCATACACACTTGGAAATTGATGGCTGCAATATTTTTTGTGTTTTGAAATATCCTCCAAAATATTCCAAAATTAAACTGTTCACATCCATGAAAGTGACTCACTCTGCCAAATTTTCATACCCACAACTTTGCTTTTTTCTATTTTTGTCCTCTACAGCTGGAACACGGCTATATTATGCGATTTCTGCAATTTCCCGGAATCATACTGTGAAATTACAATTAAATTGGGACTTTGAGTCAATTAGTAGTATTTAATTTCTGTCACTGGAAGCATGTACTGCGTAAAGTGACCAGAAAGTCAAAAAGTGAGTTCACGCAAGCGCCACAGGCCTGAGCCCAATGTCTAGGAGGTTTTGGGCTTCGTTACTTCTCCTTGGGCTCCATCATTGAAGAGTAAATTGTCTTGCATGTCTAGTAATTTTTTTAATCCTTTGGGCACCGGGTGGTGTTTGATGCTTTTTCTGGTTTTTATTACTCCCGCTGTATTATATTATTATAAAGCATCAATTAATAAATATATTTACTCTTTTTTTATAAGACATTTACTTATTTTCAAATAATATTAAATATTTTTTTTCATATATGCCCATAATTAATAAGGGTAGTGGGTAAGAGTAATAATTAATGTAATATCAGAGTTTAGTACAATTAGTAGGAGTAATATTGAAAATTATTTAAATTTTAAAATTTCATTTAATAAATTTTAACTGTTTTTATTGGTTTGTTAGAATTGTTAATTACTATTTATAATAAGAACTAAAGGGAGTATTTGATATTCAAGTAACTAACTCATTCGAATGTTACCATTAAGATGCCTCTCTCTAAAGATATTTTTGAAAAAGGGACGATTTAGACTCTGTTCACCTATTTTATAATCTAGCCAGTCTGGTTTTATCAATACAAATAAACATTAAATTTACTTATAATTATCTATTCTCTGTCCACTTCTATTTATTTAGATATGTTTTGTCTTTTAACTCTGTCGTCTTTAGGATTAGTTTCTGAGTTCACACTCTTCAAATGCACACATGGCGCACTGTAGGGAATTCCTGTTTTAATCTATTCCATATGCTTGTACTTTTAGTATCTTTAATTTCCTTTGCAAGAGATTAAGGTTAATTAAAATAACAACGTTGGAGAATAAACCCATGTTTTGAATCCGCAGGCCGCAGAAGTCATTTATTTTTTTTCATATTGTGAATGGTGTGTGTGTGTGTGTGTGTATAAGGTGTAGCAGCATTTGATGATGTCTGCAGCATTGCATGGATTGGTTATCTTATATCCATGAACTTAACCTTAGTCTCTCATACCTTTCCCTCTGTTTGTATTGTGATTATGCATGTTCATTATTAGAATCATCTTGGAAGAGTGGTCCATTGTTTTCAATAATTTACATTTATATATGCACAATTAAAATTAAACTTGATTGATAAGAGTGAGTAGGGAGAGAGAGATAATTGGAAAAATGAAAACCCCACCACATGTCTTTAAACGCGTGTCTATGTTTCTATACAATCACTGAACACAATGCCCCGTATAAAAGCATAAAATGTGCGATTTTCTTTTGTCCTTCCCTTTTGGATGCATGCTTAGCTATTTATTCTGCTGACTTGGTTTGGTTTCCGTTTCCCAACAAAGCCTCCTCAAGTTCAACATCTGTCTACACCCTAATCCTAATCAATCCTATGGATATTTGGATCTATTATATATGTGTTTCCCTCTTAAGGTTTGTTTATTTTCAAGTCAAAGCCCTTTCACTTAACCTATCGTTTTCAACTTTCATTCTCGCGCGCTTCTTTGTTTGTTTTTCATCATTCCTCTATTCCTTGGGATTCTAGCAGCTGCTCCTTCTCCTGTTGCTTTCAGCTTCGACCGAAAGCTAGCACTCACCCTTCATGCATGTGTGGTCCTTCAAATAAAGGATTCAATTGGTTTTCTCATATCAAAATTGCTCCAATATATGTGTTTAGCATATTTGGGATCAGTTTTGGGGTCACAAAATGATTATTGATGTATATTTTTACTATTTATATATATCGTAAATCACGATTGAAAAGCTACTTCCTTCAATCGCTATTTCAAATAATAACTTATACCTACCCCTGAATTATATATGTTTGTATATTATACAGGATTTGTGGGCTTTCGCTTTTTCAACTTATTTGGGTGTTTTCTTTTTTTGCAGCCGCCTAATAAGGTTTATTAGTCAAAGAAATCAAGCGTACCAAACCCTCAGTAAATAAAGTTTTCTAAAATAAACAAAAGATTAAGAGGAGGATAAAAAAAGGGAAGAAGCTCTTTACTTTCTGTCGTTGCACTGAAATAGTCAAATTCGAAACGTAAATTATCTATAATTCCAATTTAATAGTAATATTATAATAATGTGAATGTTTGAGTGACTTCTGCTACCATTGCCTCCTCGCATGCTTTATTCTGTCTCCCTCCACTTATTCATCGTCCCACACTGCCACTCCCATGTGATCCTTCCTCTCTCTCTCCCCTCTCAACCTACACATTATATATATTTCTCCCCTTAGTCTATACGCTAATTATCTTCTTCTACTATCTCATTAATATAAGGGAAAATATAAGTTAGTTCCAAAGACCAAAAAAAAATAAAAAAAAAATAAAAAAAAAGTCTCTGTGTAGAATCTTCAATAAAAAAAGTTCTAGTGTAGAATTCTTTATAAAAAAAAAAAAAAAGTCCTCAAGAATCTCAATGAGATAGATTCTAAATGTGAACTCACATTATTTATAAGTACATGTGACTATATTAACAAGTTATAAAGTAGTCATTTATAAGTTCATATATGTTAACCAAAGCAGCTCCAGTTAATAAATGTATATGATTATTGATAAATCATAGTGTTTTAATTGATAAGTTCATCTATGCCACTGATATGTTGCGGGACTTTTTTTAATAGATAATTCACTATTTTTATAGAAGAATCTATATACTGAGGTTTTTTGGATATTTTTTCTGGTCTTTAGACTAAGTGAGATTTTCCCTTAATATAATTAACACCTATGGCGACCTCTGTTTTTCAACTCCACTTCCCCCTCATAATTTAGCATCATGAACGACCTATAGTCGGGTGGGTTTCATATATGAGCATGACTGAACAGCAACATACTGATAAAATTAATTGCCATCTCAGGAATGAATATTTAATGTGAAATCAAGTTCTGTCACACAAAACAGTAGTCAAAAGCTTCATTACCACGCATCTAAATTAGAGATGACTTCCCATAATTACAAAAGACAAACATGAAATTAAACAAGCAAAGCAAATACACCTAATACTCGTATCAAACTTGTAATTATTCAGACCCCATAAAAACATCAATAGAAAGCAGTAGTCAACGTAAATAAGGTAGCTAATTTTCATAGTGTTGACCATAGAAACGATGGCGTAGACGATGAAGATGGCCATAGCTGTGCTTTCTTCACCTTTGACACGCTCGCCAGTACTCCTAATGATGTCACGTCTCCGACGACCGTCACTTTCTTTGTCTCCAAATCTATGCTGTACGATGTTACTCCTACATAAATATCCCCAAAATGAATCTCCATCTTAATATCCACTCTGTATTATATTAGAAGATATACATACATACTAATACTCTCATGTATGTATTTACATTACAATTCAGATATCTCTCTGGTTTAGCTAAGTACTATAAAAGCTACATAGTACTGCTTACACAGATAATAATCATCATGCTTAGTCATATTCTTACTGTTATTTCAAAAATCATAAACATGTCGCATTAATGAACAAGATCAGATCTCACACCTTTCATTTTTGAGATATGTTTCCTGACTTTTCCTTCACAGCCCTTGCAGTGTAGTGACACCCTCAAGACCACAACCTATAAATATTTCAAACATTTACACTAACTGTCATTAATATGCCATCCTCGAGTCGCTCTTTGTTAGCAACAAGCAGCAAAATGGCAAGAAAAAAAACATAAAAGTAGAATTTAATATGTTAAATAATAATTACTAAAAAAAAAAAAAAAAATACCTGTTCATTGGAATGTGCAGGAGAAGAATTATCTTTGTTCTGGGATATTTCTGGGACTTGGTCAGAGTGTGACACCCAATCAATGAAAGGGACGTCGTCTCTGATTAAATATCTTCGGGACGAGGACGTAGGGTGACTATTATTATACAGGTCGCTAACTTCAACGCAGCTTTTTCTACGAACATCGTCGTTTTGCTTACCAGAAGAAGTATTCTTCTTCCTGTGGTGCATCATGTCGGAGTAAGGCTTAGGATTAATAGGGAAGTGTGAAGAACAAGGGACACGTGGCTGGCTTTTCCTTCGATCATGAACGTATGATTTGGGACTCCGGCGAAGCTGAAACCTTTTATCCATA
This sequence comes from Acacia acuminata, assembly GCA_019022655.1. Lineage (NCBI taxonomy): Eukaryota > Viridiplantae > Streptophyta > Magnoliopsida > Fabales > Fabaceae > Acacia > Acacia acuminata. Next base: position 881,043 of record JAFJYI010000077.1, on the reverse strand, counting down.
CTGGAGATTACTTCTGTGGAAGCAGGCGATGAACAGAACAGATCCATTCCCTTCATACTTGAAACTTGAAGATTTGAGGAAGATGAAAGAGAGAGAACAAAAACTGAGAAAAATGGGGTATGCGATTAATAAGGATGTTCCAAGACTCAAAGTTGTATTTTAATTATTGTTTTTTTAATTTTCTGTGGGGCTAACTGCTAAGAGGGCCTGTGAACAACTTTGTTGCGACATGATTACTAGCACTAGCTGAAGACTTACGAAAGCCTCTATTATTGACACATCACTCTGTTCTTGCATTCTAGACAGCACACGTCTTTTAATTTTTTATGTGACGCATCTTGAATTATTGTTCAGGTTATGTTGTTGATCTGATTTTCTCAAAGTCGGAAATTTAATGAATATTTCATAATAACTTCCAAGAAAATAACTTATACTACCTACAGTAAAACCTAGTTGATTTTTTTTAAAAGAAAAATTAAGAAAGCTAAATAATTATTGTTCAGGAAGTATTACTCTTTCTTGTGAGTTTTGATTTCCTGGCCATGTGAGTGGTTTAGCCATCGATCAATGAAATTACATTACAGTAGTGACAGTAAAAAGCCTTGAGCCATAACATGAGAAAAATGATAAATTATATGATCATAAAGAACGTCAGATTACTCTATAGTACTCCTTCGTCAGATGTAGGGTAGTAGCCTCACAGACTTCACTGGTTACTGGGCCACCATTGCATGATTTTCTAAATAAAAATTTGAAGATTATTAAAGGAATCTTGTTTCAGAGCTTCAAGATTTTTTTAATAACCAAAGAGGAGCCTACGAGGTAAAATGGTCGGTTGTACTGTTGGACTGCAGAAGTTTCGAATAAAATTGGAGTATACAGGAAAATTATGAGGAAATTGGTAAAATTACAAATTTGATGCACATAGCAAGCAAAATTATTAATTACTGTAGAAAAGGTAATGATCAAATTTCAAATTGGCATGCATGCCTGGTATAAAGATGCAAGCACTCGAAGATTTCCATTGAAAAAAAAAGGTGCCACCTGCATCAAGTAATTAATTGAGTGGTAGTTATTATGCAAACACATGATCTAATTCTTTTGGAGTAATATCAACATGAAATCCTTCTTCTCTGACTTCAATAATCCCATTATAGCTATACTATATTCTTGATATTTTATGAATTTCACTATCATTTCTAAACCTAACCATTTTTTATTTGTCTCTCAGTGAAAAAGTTGAATTATATATATATATATATATATCTAACACAAGATAATTCTAATTACAATAAGTTGATCATAATCAGGTCTTATATGGCAGCAAAAACCTGATAAGTTCAATGCCTTAGTTATAAGTTACTGTTTTGGATCGACATGGATGAGGTGTAAGGTAAGATGCACGATATTTCTACCAACAGTAGAATCTTTAAAATGGAACTCACTCTGTCATTGATGTTTCAGAACTTGGAACAAATTTATTGAACTCATATGATGGCTGTTACGATTTGATTTTGTAAAATCGTTTTGATTAATTTTATAATCTGTTTTTGGTAGGTTCAGTCCAAACCCTTTTTCAAATGTAATATTATTTCAGAAGGCGCTTCAAAGTTTAATAATGACAAATGCTCACTCACTCATCAAGTGCCTTGTGATTAGATGTAACTAATGTGCTATTATGACTTACTGCTTTAAACTTTTTTGTTAATTCTCGATAATTTAATAATATTGAACACAGAAAGAAAGAAAATCTGCATGCTTTGTCGACAGAAAAGCTCCCACCTCCCCTCCTCTACAGACACACAGACTCTTGCTCATAATACATTATTCTTAGAACAACTCAAGTCACAGACTCTTGCTCATCATACATTATTCTTAGAACAACTCAAGTGAATTAACTGATTTTTATTCGACTGTTAGATGCATATATAAATGATATCTGTGCAATAAGTATATTTTGTGCTGATGAGAACTTAGCACATTCAATAATTTTTCAAGGCCAAAATCTAAATCATAGTGACATAAAAAAAAATATAGGTTCCAACTTCTTATAAATAACTCAGATACTTGCGACTGCATCAAACTTTGCCTTTTTCTGGTTTTATTCTGTAGCTCAATTAATATAATATGCTTTTCCAGTCTCAAGCTTGAATCCCCAGAGAAAATATTGAAGTCCGTGATTCTTTACCCACACACACATGAGAAATCGAAATAACAGTCAAAAAGCTGTTTGTGGATGTATAATACATGAGGGGTGTATCTGGATTATTCGAGCGTGTAGGCTGCCTAAAAAGCAAATTTTGGATTTGTTATTAAACGCACATAACAAAAGATAGCTTTTGTTGGTGAATGTGGGTCTCTTTTAGTGATACAGACATTTAAGTTTAATATATAATCACGCGTTTAAAGATATGTGGGGTTTTCTTCAGTAAAAGGATTAAGGTCCTTTTCTCTGTCCTTAATCAATTGCCTCTCTCTCTATCACTCACATGTTAGTCAAGTTTTTTAATTATGGTCTTCTATACTAATGAGTCCTTTTAAAGAAATGTAAATTATTGAACATCATGGGCTACACTTGCAGGATGTTTCACATGAATGTGTCAATTGAATTTAGGGATATGAGTGACAAGACCATTTATAGGGAAAGTGCAGAAAAGAATGTGAAGTTGCCTTTAACTTGTTAGTTGTTACCGATCTTTGATTTTTTTTAGAAGTTTATTACTCCTGAATCATGATGAATATAGCATCACTAATTCATGCATGGATAATTGCTGAGATCACATCCTCCTCCGATCTTATACCATTTAATATTTTGGGCAAGGACCAGGCTCAAAAATATTGTGTAACTTTTATATTTTGCAAGAATACACTGTCCACAATTATTTTCCACGCACAAAGCAGAAAATTCAAGCATGAATTAGATGAGTTTTTTTTGCATTCTCCTGCATCTGATAAATGAATTATACTATTTAGAACTTACTAATCATAGAGTTTACTATACATTTTATATTTTTTTATATATACTGTAGATCTCCCCCCCCCCCCCCCCCCCCTTCTCTTGGAAGATTCTATAAAGTGAGCAGCAAAACTCCAAAAGGCCATTGACAAAAACAACTCTGCTTTAGGCAAACCTGGATTGTCCTCCCTTTAATATAGACCTCCGTTAGCTCAGCGGAAACTACAAAAGGCTCATAAATGAGGCCCAAATCCATCAGCTGTTGAATCAACGCTTGGATCATATAATGTGGGTCTTCATCTAAACATATCTGTTTAGTGTAATGTCTACGTCTAAACTTTTATTTGAAAGTTTTTTGTAAAATGAAATAGAAGGGGAACGAAAAAAAAAAAAAAAGTTGTGCCAGATGCATGTCTGAAGCCAATGGACGTGTGAATCTCTTGGCAAATTCCAATACTCATTCATCTTTAATATAATATCCACTTCAACAAAGAAATTGAACTACAAATTAGATCTCACATTAAAAACTAAGAACGGGAGGAAGTACCATATTTGAAGTTTATATACAGATTTTCTTCAGCCAAGGAGGTTAAATTCCTCTAAAAATGATACGGTGAAAGCTAATAGTGGGTGTAGGTGTAACAGCTCCAAGAGGAACATGACCAACGACCTTTGACTTCTTCACCCATGCATATCTTCTGCTCCACTCTCTTATTATGAATTTATCTCAATAGCAACTGAGTGTAACTAAACTAATCGACTTCAACCGCCCCAAATGGCTAAATCTCTCCCATTATTCCCTTGTTGTAAGGCCATCGCCGTCGCAGTACTCCTTATTGCCTTCACCGCCCTCACACGTGCTTCCATAGAACCCTCTTTTTGTAATTTCACTTTCTTCATGCATGGTATCGTAGGAGTTATAGCTCCTTCAGAGAGAATCGTTGCCGGAACCACCGTCGCCACCACCGCTCACACCCTCCCTTTCTCAAAACCCATTCACAGAATCTTCCCCATTCCGGCCGGCATCCCTCTTGTTGACGCTAATTCAAATCCCTCCACCACCACAACAAGCACCGTCATAATAAGCGACATCGGTACTCACAACAACGTTGTTATTGATAACAACAGTAACATGCTTCCGTATGTTAAGTCAGGCGCTCTACCTCTGGGAGCAACGTTAATGGATAAGGTTGTGTTTGGGAGAGTGACGGTTATTGATTATAAGGTCACACCAGGACGTGATTTGGGTTCGCAGGTTATGGGTAAAGCACAGGGGTTTTATTTGGCTAGTTCTTGGGAAGGTACCAGCAACACTATGGCATTCACTGTGTTATTTGGAGATGATGGGGATGATACTATTAGTTTCTTCGGTGTCCATCGAACGGCTCAGATTGAGTCCAGTATTGCTGTGGTTGGAGGAACTGGCAAATATGAAAACGCAAAAGGGTTTGCGATACTTGAAGATGTCCATTTATTAGCTGATCAGCAAACCACAAATGGGGTGGACACAGTTCTTCAGACCAATGTTTTCCTCACTCTATAGAATCCCTGACCTAAATTTTAGCTTTACGCTTTGTAATTTTCTTCTGTTTAGTATTTGTTATCTAAGAATATTGCATTATATTTTTACTGGTAAAATTAATTATTCATACATCGATCTGTGGCTTTGTAAGCTGATGATATCTTCATTTTGCTGTGACTCTGAGTTACTTACTACAGATGTTATGTAGTGATTAACTATACATATATGGTGCCCCTTATTCTTCAAAAGCTTACTTCGATCTATAGCTCCAAGTAAAATATCTATATAGTGAAAGCTCTTTCTCATTCTGGAATTTTAATTTGTTTTGATGGATGAGGAAAAAATCTCTATCTTTTTCAATTAAAAATGTCCATGAACATTTTTTTTTAATTTAAAAAAAAAAGATCACTGAATCTTCCACTTCCCTCCCTTCCCTCTCATTATCTTCTTGTTCCTATACAGTTGCATTCCCTTCCCGTCCTAACTTTCTAGAGTCACTTTCTTATTTAATTTGTGGATATGTTACTAGCCTTATCCAAGCTAAGTATAACCATGATCCAAAATTACTTCGAAAATAATAATTTAAAAGCAGTGATGATAATGATATTCTCTAGAAACTTGAACAAGTATACATATATCAAAATAGATCATTATTTATCGTCAGGTAAACAATTTAGAGAAGACTTTTTTTTTTTTGTTGCTTTATCCTTCGTTCGAGCTTTGCCCTAACTAATTTAGATCGACCCAAGTCGTGTGCTATGGTGGGAAAGTTTCTCAATGGGGTTTTTCTGCATTCTCAAGGCTCAAACTTGAGACTTTACTTAAACGATATGCTTCGCTTACCATTCAAGCTTAACCCTTATTTGGTACAATTTAGAGAAGACTTGTTTTAGGAATAGACAAACAAAACTAAAAAAAATATTCTGACTAGAAACTGGTCCAACGTTATGTCCTTTTTTGCCATTAATACAAGACCTTTTAAAAGATCGGCCCACTTAATTTTACGGGCTATATGGGCCAAGCTGATTTTACCTTCTCTAAATAAAATAACCCAATCAGAGCTCAATTTGGTTAAAGAAAATAACCCACGACTCTTGGGCTCAAGGTATGAATACAGGCCCAATATCTCAACTAAAAATTAAAAACGGTGACAGAATCAAACTTGGAAATTTACAACTTAGAACCCACATTCAATGATAGACCGTGCCTCAAATAGAATTGTTTCTACCAGAAGGATATCTATGAAATTTTATACCTCAAACGTGCTGAATGATTACGTACAAACATGTCTATATTATTAAATTTATCCACACCCGATAATGGCTTGTCATTTTAATTGGGTTACTTCTATCATTCATACTGATTTTATTATTCCGTACGTTTCAGGATTTACAAGTTTTGGAATCAAATACTTATAATAAGGATGATAATCTTTTGCATAGATTTACTTGTTGCGTAACTGATATAATTTGTTGAAATGTTTGTCAGCTCGTGATTGGCCCCAAGGTGCTAAAATTCGTACTAATGTTATTTCTTCTTGTAATTAAGTATCATTAGCTGATTAAGTAGTCCTTAAATAAAATGCTGGAAAGTGACTGATGATCTTGACTCTATCCCCGGCCAGTTTCAGTAAGATGGTCAAGTTTGATCATCAATATATAACAAATGATTCGGGTTTGCCGACTTATATATATATAATCTGTCATCCATCACATTTTGATATCGGTGCTGAATTATTTTAATTTGAGTGTATATTGTGATTATTGTGTAGTGTGTACACACACTTAGCTTGGACAGAGTTTTGAATTGTGTGTGTGTGTGTGTTAGGATGTATGTTTAAAAAATACATAATATTATAAGAATCCAATAGCATTTGGATATAGCAGTAATAGAATTAATTTTATGAGCAGTTACTTTTGTTTTTCTTCTCGCGCGTTGATGCTATATCCGAGAAAGAACAAATGGGTCAAGTTTTACCATCACCAAGGTTGCCGACTTATATAATATTTATATTGGAATAGTTGGAATTGGAATGAGATTTTCAAAGTAGGCAGGAGGAATTAATTAGGTTAAGCTCAAAGTTCAAATTTAGCTGCATGTCCATGGCGTCGTACGTACTTTACTAGCAGGCGAACTCTCTTAGAATAATAGTAGTTGAAGTTAGATAAATGTCGTTTTTAACTCTATATTATCCATTTTGATTCATTCGCAAGTCTCTCTTTCATTGATAAAGTCAGTTTCATTTTATTCATTTATTTACTTGTTTTGCTTTTGGTTCATCTTTATCATTGGCAGAAATCAATGTATCAAATCGTCGTCATTATTACGTAAGGAAGATCTCATGAAAAATGTCTAATCAGCCGATCATGAAATAAAACTTGACCCTGCACTGCACCTGTTTGATTATTATCCACCTTAATAGAGAGAGAAAAAAAAAATACGTGGAGGTAGATGAGAGTGACAATACCATCCGATAATAACGAAAACTGAAAGAAACATGTTAACAATAATTATGTAATATTAATTATTATTATTGTTTTATCATCATCGATATTATCTATTGGCCTATGTTTTTTATAGTTTCAGAGAAGATTATCAAAAGTATTTTTATCTCCAGCATTTTATTCCCGTATGTGTGAAGGGATCAAAAGCGAGATACGAAAGATAATTTCTTCATGACGTTATTTGGTTTTTATTTTAAAATATTAGAATACATTTTTTTAACATACACTATATTATTAATTTTAAAATATTTATTTTAGAATTATGCATGTCACTGCTGGTACCTTTAAAACTACCCATCTAATTCATGAAAGGCACAGACATGACAATATTAATGTTCTGAATCTGAAATCGTGAGTTTACAGAAGCTAAATCAGTTGCAGGGTTAGTTTGTCCGTTGGATATCTTCTGCTCCACGAGTTAAAAGTCAAACTTAGAAGCCTAATATCTTTAAATTGGCTAGAACCTTGATCTTTGTATAGTTTAATGGAATTATTTAATTAAGATTAATTAATGTTTGATGAAAAATTAGGCAACTTATCGTATGGATTTCTCATACAAATTAAAGTGTCCAGACTGAGTAGGAGGGAGTAATTTATAGCCGCCTCTCATATATTAATTAGTTGATTAGTCCCAAATTACCCTAAAAAATGATACTTTGGAGTTAGAGTCGGTATATTGATTTCATTATAATTTAGGATAAAACGTTTTGAAATAACTACGTACACAAGACTGAATCAAGGTCCTAACGATAAGTGAACAAAATAAAATTACTTGGTCAATTTTCATTTTTCATGAGAAATTCGAAAGATTGACCAGATCAAGTTGGTAGAGGCCCTTTTTTTTTTTTTTTTTTTTTTCCTTTTGTAATTTGTATATGAAGCAATCTTAGTTAAAGGGATCTACACTTTTTATCTTTCCATTATTAACCATTATTCTTTTCGATCTTTCGTATTAAAATTTGGAATATGATCTATTATATTGTAAAATTTTGATATGTCAGTGTAAAATTTCTACACTTACACACGTAGATTAGTTAAACACATTTTGCAATTTCTGTTAAAAGTTAGAGCATAGTTCCAAAATATTATAGGAAAAAAGACAAAAAATATCACTTAAACTTAAAAACTCAAATAAATTTTGTTATTTATAAGAGTATAGATATTAACTATATTTAAGTAGCAATTAACAAATCATTTTAGAAGAAAATCAATGATTTGTGATTTTAAAGTTCAAGTAGAAATTTTTTGTTTTTCCCCCAATGTTGTATTTTAATATTAATTCTTAAAAGATTGGATAAATTTGCTCAACTTGTATATTATATGCGCGCGCATCAATTATATTAGACAAGTATTTTTTGTACTGTTTATATTATATAATTTGAAACTTTTTTGACCTTTAAATATGAGACATTTTATGTGAGGATAATTTCCCTACGTGGATGGATAGTGAACTGTCAACTAATCATTGAATTTATCTGATTTTGTTTTGGGTCATGGGAGAACTTAGTCAAATTGATTACATTAAGAGTTTAAGACCATAAAATATTACTAGCTAGTCCTTCAAGTTTTGAATATTGACTCAAGAAAAATATACCATTAATTGTTGTTTTCTGAATGTACAGTACAAAAACCACAGATTCAGGCATATATTTAATAAAATTTTGTTCCTTTAATTCAATGAAGATTATTAAATCCCGTGGCTTTCATATGTCGCACTAGCCACTTAGGTATTAATCAATCTATTTAATGCATGACCAATAAGTAATCAAATATGTTTTTGTTGTGACTTGGTTACTTTTTTATTTGTTAAAAGAATAGTTAGTGACTAATATTGATTTTTTTAGAGAGATTAAAAAAGCTAAATAAGTTACTTAATCATATCATATATTGTGTATCCTTAAATTATATATTAATTTATTAGTCAAACTAATTAGTTTGGAGAAAAAATAAAAATACTTTAAAATAATTTAATTAACTTTATTAATTTCTCAAAAAATTTTTTTTTTTTTTTTTAATATTTAAGACCGGAAAGAAAATTATAATTGAATTAAAGCACGGAATGTCACGTATACCTAATCACCTTCCCATCTACTTCCACCTTCCACAGACCACCATTACTGTTGACTTTTTCTGTGTTGCTAATTAGCAACCAATTTAATTAGCCTTGGCGTATCAGCAAGCGCACAAAAAGCCATTTTGGATTTCCATATTGTCAGAATTGTCCCAATAATGATATAAAAAAGCCACTATAGTTACTCCCTCTTCTCCTATCATACAGTAATACTATCCGGTCCTAATTATAAGAATACTTTTGTACTGTAAATTACACTACAAAAATGTTTCTATAATTAGGATTGGAGGGAGTAACTAATAAGTATATTTGGTCATTTTTATAAGGCACTTGTTTATTTCCAAAAAGTATTAATTGTTTTTTTTAATGCATGCTCATAATTAATAAGAGTAGTAGATGAAAGTAATAATTAATGATATTAGAGTTTAATGCAATTAATAGGGATAATATTGAAAATTATTTAAATTTTAGGACAAATTTAATGACTTTAATTATTTTTATTGATTTGTAAGAATTGTTAGTTGGTGCTTTATAATAAGGACTAGATGGAGTATTTGAGTAGCTATTTTGTATTTTTAGACCTTTTTATTCTTTCATTCTATTAATTTCCACTGCCTTTATAATTCTTTTAGAGTACCAAACACAATTTAACACACACTGTTTGCTTTCAAATTAATGCAAACGGAAAATTTATTTTTTTACTTCAATCCCATTCATTCTCATCATCATCTTAAAAGTATTTGATTCAAACTAAATGGGGCGTATTAGTAACTAAGAAGTATTCATCACTCAAAAAGAAAAGCAAGGATAGCCACAAAACCCATTAATCAATTCACTCAAATTCCCAGGAAAATCATAGCTCGCTCTTGAGCTTGTTTATCATGGGGAAGTATGAGGCACGACTATCATAACGCATCATGTCTGCACCACTGGTGACTACAACCACTGGAAGACTATGTTTAAATGAAGATAAAAGTGAAGGAAAAATAGAATGGAGGAAATCCTATGAAAGAAGTTTCTTTCCAACCAAATATCGGGGAAGGGTTAGTTAGAGTTAGGAAATTGGGCCGAGCAAGCCCGTTTAAGTCCTGGCCCTTCAAGGGCCTGGTTTATAAATTGAAGCTTCTAAATAAAGTTGGTCCTATGGCTTAAAAGGGTCGGCTCGTTAAGCCCTTCAACTTTTTCCCCCCCTGTTAGACCGAGAGTGTCTGAGGTGAAGGAAGTGGAACTGTAAAAATAAAATCACCATTTTCCTTTTCCTTGCACTCTCCAACTCTCCTATCAAATATCAGACGATCACTCTTTTATCAGTGTCTCAACTCTCAATCTCAATCTTTCACTCACTTGCACTCACTCACGATTCACAAATCACTAGTATCACGACTCATGCTTCAAAGGCAAAGCCGACTAACCATGAAGGTGAGGCCGACAGACTGTTCTGATTGGCTTTCGAAGATGATAACATAACCATTGTACTCATGTTGCTTAGTGCCTTAGTGGAAAGCTTCCTATTTTTATGTGAGTTATTTGTGGACAATAGTTTATTTTTATTATGAATTAGTGACTATGTTTGTTTGTTGCATGATGTGTGTTGTTTGGATATTAATGTTGACAACATTTATTTGATAAATTAAAACTTTAATTGTTATAATTTACTAATTATATTTCTTTTGGAAAAAATAGAGAAAAATAGTTAAAATTTGGAATAATAACTTTTGACCCTAATGCTCTCAGTGGGCTTTAAAAAATAGATATTTTTCTTATGCCATACCTAAAAGAACCGGCCATGGCCCTTTAAGAACCAACCCTAATTCTCAGCTCCAAGGTTAGTGGAGTTCAACGTGACAACGTAGATGAGTCTCTGAATGCAACAATGGATACACGTGGTTGTGGAAGCATGCATCGCTAAGAATCCCAAAGGTGACATAATTATAAGGTTCCATCTTACCACTGAAGATTGGACCATCCTCCAGGCATTAAAAGCAGCGTGAGACCATGGCGTTAGAAACATGGTGATTGAGGAAATTGGTTTATTCTATTTGGATAGGTAGGGGAGCCTATTTATTTATTTTTTTATTTTTTTTTCAAAAAAATTACTTTAATGAGTAAAGAATCTAAAATAAAGATAATCTCTTAACGAATATTTTTTCAAAAAATAATTTTTTCAATTAAAAATAACCAAATTAAAAAAAAAATTTGACGGTCCCAGATGAGATATGTTAGCTCCCCTTACCTATCCAAAGGATAGGTAGGAAAACCGGTTCCGGTGATCAAGGGTGATTGTACTGATGAGGCAGTCGTGCATGTTTGTGAACCCTAAATCATGGTTGACGTTGGTCTTTTTGCTGAGATTCAAACCATGTTAATGTGAGACAATTGTGAAGTTCAATATCATGAAGCATAGAATTGGGAATTGGGATTAGTCTAGCCCTATAGGGCTGATCTTTTTAGGTCCGAGGTAAAAAAAACATTTGTTTTTCAAGACTTGCTTGAGAGCATGCATGCAGGCTATAGGGCCGGAAGCTATTTTTTAAAATTTTAATTATTTTTTCTCGTTTTTTTTAAGAAACATAATTTATAATGAAATTAAATTATTGCCCGGTCGAGACAAAGAGAGAGGCGTGAAGTGAATGACAGAAATGAGTGAGACTCTGAGAGTGAATGAGTACTAAGCAACAAGCAAACAAGTAGCTTCTTTCATAGACTCGATCAGCAGGGCAATGGACAACTGCCAACTGGACAAGTCAAGAAAAAAAAATGAGCCTAACAGGGCTGGCTATCGGCTCTACAAAGCTGGCCCTTTTAGGTCCGATTTTATTTGGAGGCTTCATTTTATAAGCCTGACCTTTGAAGAGCCAAGGCTTAAATGAGTCGTCCGAACAGGCTCAGCCCGATTTTTCGGCTTTAGTGAAGCAATTTGGGCAGCTGATCACTTGGCAAGAGAAGCAAGGGACAAGTTGACAAATTTGTGTGTTCATCACGTTCCTAACGAGGTTCCAACATGGGTTACCTAGTGATGTTCATGTGTCGGAAAGAACCTCCTGATGATTATAGTTGATTGGTTAGCCGTGATACTTTCTCATCTTAAATATAAAACTATATATTAATTCAGCAATATATAAAATAAATTTGTGTTACTATTGTGTTTGTAACTATATTTTTTATGTTAACTAATATATCAAATTGACTATTAATCTTCACAAAAAACTACATGAAATTATTATTATTATTATAATAATATAACAAAATGGATTCTCACAATGTGGTCTTAAGTTTACTTTTTGTTAACCAGGAGACCCAAGATTCAAGTCCCACAAAAATCACAACGGAACCTGTTGTATGATCTCATTTAAAACTGGCATCTAATTATATATTACTGGCCTATTTGTCTCCAATGCCCCTGTGTCAAATAAATGAATAATAATAAGTCAAAGCCGCATCATACTCAGCTAAAGGGAAGGCCTTGCTTCATGGATTAAAAGATATACTAATAAAATAGATCACGGTAGGTTCAGGTTCTATGAACAGTTAATAATGGAACAACAAATTAAAAGACAAACTTGAAAGAGTCAAGGATGTTTTGGAAATTAATAAATAATCTTTTCTCGTCACAAATCTTAGGCCCTACAATATTAATTAATCCGCCAATTTAGCTTTGAACTTGAAGTCTCTTGTCATTATCCCACTAATGACTCTTTCGAATACACTGCTTTCAATTGGTACACGCACAACCTCAAAGCAAGAGCAAGTACGTGGCCTCATCACACATCAAACAAGTATAGAACCAAAGAGCAGGCATGTGAGAGATCAATTTCTTATTTGTATAATTTTCTTTATGAACGGATACAACATTCACTACACGATACTATCCGATCTAATTTTTTATTACAACACGCAACTTCTATAAACATCAATAAAAATAAAAAAAAAAAAAATACTCGTATACATATCTGCTCCAACCTCCTAGTCAACCAAACTGGCTGGCTTATACTGGTAAAAATGAAAACGGCAAAAGAAAGAAAGAAAGTGTCAAGCGTACTCCTTAAGAACACGAGGCATGATCGCGTGACTTAAACTTGAAGGAAAGGAATAGGGTTCAATCTTGCAATTGGAATGCATGATAGGTCGTTGGCTCTTGGAGCAGTCAATCCTGGCCGTTCATCCATATCAATAGTGCTACCGTCGCTCATTATCTTCCCTTGTGAATCAAGCGGTTTCCATGTGAAGCACTGAATCAAAGTTCCGATGACGACGGGCAGCTCCTGCATGGCGAGAGACTGACCGGGACAACCCCGCCTGCCCGAACCAAAAGGCAATAACTCATAGTGATGGCCTTTGATGTCCAAACCACTCTCTTTGCCCTCCAAGAACCTCTCAGGCCTAAACTCTAAGGGACTTTCCCAAATATTTGGATCTCTTGCCATAGCCCAAATGTTAACACACATAAGGGTTCCCTTGGGGATCAAGTAACCATTCACTACAGTGTCTTGAACTCCCTTCCTCATGATCATAGTAATAGGAGGGTGAAGTCTCATGTTTTCTTTTATTATTGCGTGAATATAAGGAAGGTTTGGGATATCTGCTTCGCTTATCAGTCTCTTTTTCTCAGTCACTCTATCTACCTCCTCTTGTGCCTTCTTCAACACTCTTGGGTTGTTTATCAGTTCTGAAATTGTCCATTCTACCGTTATCGCCGTTGTATCCGTTGCCGCCGTGAAGTAGTCCTTTATAATTTCAATACCATACCGCAATTTAATTACAAAAGTTAGATTCATTTGCACTTAAAATAAAACCATTATTATATAAGAGTAAGTAAAAGCTCTTAATTAGCTAGGTTCAAGGTACTTTATTTAGTGGCTTGGTAATCATCCAAGTATTCAATCATAGTGGCAAACCTTTTCAATCATAGCGGCGAACCTTTTTCAATAGTCTTCCTCTTTCTAGCAAAGAATAATTACAAGAACACAACTACATATTTTATATTACCCTCCTTCTCATCATACAAATATCTATCTCATACATGTTAAAAAATGGTTAAGATAAATGTTGTTGTTTCAAATTGATTTTTTTTTTTTTTCGAATTTAACTGGCCTACTGATTAACGTTTTCCATCTTTACTCTAGAATTCTCAAAACAAACATCTAATATTTTATAATAAGTAAGGATATTTCTGAAAAATAGTCATTTAATAATATATAGGTGAATTATATTTTGAATCTTAAAAATTATATTTGTTTAGCCGGAGAGGTAATATACTCACCAAAATTAATGACTTAATATGGTTCCTGGTCAAAGAAACCTCAGAATTCTCATCTTCGGCGACATCGAGCAAAATGTCAAGAAAGTCCCTAACTTTCTCTTCTCCGGCGGCCTCGCCGTAGTCGTCGGCCTTATTGGCAGAAGCTTTTCGTTGCCTTCGAAGCTCCTCGCGAGCAGTTATGATCCTTCCAAGAAAGCATCATATCTCTTGTGCAAGTCCATGGCTCTCTTTTTAAAACCTTGAACATCCAACTTCTTACATATTGCAATAAAATCAGCAACATTAAACTCTCCGAACATCTGAGTCACCTCCCGAACCAGATTCCTCGCCTCCGTGGCCTGGTTGTCGGTGCCGGAGCTCTTAATACTCAGCATCATCTGAGATATAACGTTGTTTGAGAGCTTCAAGAGTTCCTGGGTGAGGTTAACGCTCTGTCGGGTCATGGATCTATCCATGAGATCCTTAATGAAGCAGTGGATCTCCCGAGTCCGAGCGGGAAGAAACTGCCTGATGGTTCGGGCGCCCAACAGGTCGGTGGTGCTCAATTTTTTGATGAATTTCCAGTAAGTGTCGTACGGAGCGAAGGCAAAAGTAGCGTTGTCGTAGGTTACGAGGTTGATGGCGATGTTCATTTTACGAGAAGAGAAAGCGAGTTCGTGGGTTTAAGGAGCTCTTTGGCGAGTTCAGGTGTGTTGGCCACCACCATGTTGGCGTAGCCAAGCTTGAGGTGCATGAGTGGGCCATGTTTGGCTTGAAGGTCACGTAGGGCTTGATGAATTAGAGGCTTCAGGAGGTGAAGGTGGCCGATGACCGGCAGAGCCACCGGGCCCGGCGGAAGGCTCGGCTTCTGCTTCGACTTGTTATTATTGCTCTTTCTCTTAGAAAGAAGCCAGACTGAGGCTACAAGGATTAAACCTAATAACACAAGCTGAGACGCCATCTTGTAAATTGGGAAATTAAGAACAGCTAGAGATGGTAGTTATGGTTTAATGAGTTTTCCATTATGTGCTGATGCCAAGCCTATATATACACACACACAGGGATGTACAGAAGGGTAGGGAATAAAATGTCGTGTATTGATTGATTAATTATTATGAGACCGGCTAAATAACTGTACAAAGTTGACCACAACAAGTCCAAAAAGATTGCTTATGAAATACAACCCACCTGGTCAGAATTTTTCTCTGATGAAAAAATAATTTTACAAGCCTTGATCTCTCTCGCTGATCTATACATAAAATTTATAAACACTGTGCTATTTATTTGTTTATTTATCTTAGCCACTGGGAAAAGGTATGAGTTCACAAATTTGTTCTTTTCAAAAGTTGCAGTGTTTAATATTTTGATTAATACTTGAGCTGTTTTATATATTATTAATTTAGTTTTCTTTTGGTTCAGGAAAACCGGGGGTGCCCCCGGTCTTTTACATTCGTTTGATCAATCATCGCTTTATCATCTCCAACGCACACGTTATATTTGGTCATCGTTTGCAGTTTCGCTAGTTTTGATTCATGAACCATAATTAATATTTTTAGCCTTTTCGATATCAATATACATTTTTAATCTTGGCCGAAACTTATTTTCTCTTAGTAATTTGAAGGGTACTCTATAATATACTACTATCATTTTAGCACATTTAAAAGAGATTTTCCCCAATAATAGCTCTAATTGTAATGGGTTATAAATCAAATAATCCACATTATATAGCTTTAATTTGACAATAAAATACAGATTCAAGCTTACATGAAATAACAAATAGACATTTATACCTTTCATGAATAAACATTTAATATAGACACTTGTTCCTTTCATTGACTTAAAAAGATTATCTAACAATTTTTTATTTTGTCTAGGTGAAAAATAAATTTGATTTCATTATTCTTTGATAGCATATTAAACAAATACTATGTAAAAAAGACATTTGTATACATTCATAGTTACTCTTCTGCATAAGGGGGGAATAACCTGTTTCACTGTAAAAACGACATTTGTATAAAATTAGTTTTTAGAGTCCTATACGATATGACAGAAAGCCAAGCATTGTATTTGTTAAACGACATGTTGCTAATTATATATATATATATATATATAGTTTTATTATACACGTCCATGGCCATTATTCTTTGTAAAATTATCAAGTTAATAATAATAATTTTTTTATTACATATAAACCTTTAACTCTTATACCCACACTCACCACCTCACCTAACTTCTATTAATAATTTGTAATGTGCCGTGAAAATCTAGTTGTTGATTAGCGGCATTAACTAGTAAAATGGACTTGGAAAAAAGAAGTGTAGCCTGACATGATTCCCATTATTAATTATCCAGGAAGATCCGCGACCATTATAATTATAATTTTGCAAATAAATTAATCGAACTGGCCTCAAAAGGAACAGAAAAGCTGGAGCCCACCCTCATATTTTTTACACCAATATATCAGTCTAAATGTATACTAGCTAATAGATAACATTGTTTACAATACAAGACGGAGGCTTCTTTCGAGCTAAACTGACGATACCTAAATGTTCGGACAGGAATATCCCCAGCACAGGTGATATGGAGAAGAGAAGTAGTAGTTCTCACTCAAATCAAAATCTTCAGGAAGAGGATTTCATCAAGGTAGTAGTTGATAGCTCAGTCTTGGAGGATGGAAGGAGTGGATGTAGAGGTTACCCACAGGATCATAATGATACATGGCTTGTAAGCTTCAGCTGCAAACTAGTTAATAACTAGTTAATGTTTTACCAGTTTTTGCAGAAATAATTGGTTGCATTCAGGGCCTACAAATGTGTTGGTCCAAAAGGTATAAGAAGATTAATTTAGTTACTAATTGTATATAAGCCATGAATTATATGTTAAGAAGATGTGATCAGTATCATCCTTTCAAGGACACTGTGGATGATATTAGGATGCTTCTCTATAGAGATTTGCAAGTTGTGGTCACTCACAAATATAGAGAAACCATAACTCTTGTTGATGATACTGATCGGGAAACTTTATAGCCTATAGACTCCGTAAGTACTTGGGCCGTATCAAGTAATAGAGTGATAGGAAAAGTATCGTTCCTACGAGGACTCAATCTAACTAGCGATTAGATATTAAATTTCCTTGTTTCGTTTAAGTTGAACGGGCCAGAATTGTTTTAAGATAGTTATATTGTCTATAAATAGTAGCAAAAGAGCGAATTCCAATATCGAGAAGTAGAACCTAGAGTCACTAATCCTTTGTTGGTTTCTTAGATTTTATCCCCATTAAATTAATTTTGACTTAACTTAATCAGCTAATTAGAGTATTAATGTCTATAAATACCTTTCGGTCCATTTATATATCTACCTTAATTAATTATGCGATGCCTCACACAACTACATAAGATGCATTTTAAATCGGGCTCACTCTAATTTGATTATGCAGAACTTCTAGGTATATTCCTATTCTAGACACAAATTAGATTAAAACCTAATTTCACATTAAATTTAAACCTAATTCCACATTATTTATTTCCAATGTCAATTTAGGATTCACTCTTCCAAGTTCAACCCTAAAACATGCTCAATGGTGGCCATTCAATAAGCAATAGCAATAAACACATGATTAAATAAATTGAAATAAAATTAAGCAAAACTAATCAATGGGAATAATCTCTAAAACCCAAACAAGTTCATAGGTTCTCTAGGTTGAAAAGAAAAATTAGCCACACATAAATATAAAAAAATCCATTAAAAACAAGAATTTTAGATTTTAGAATAAAGAGGAAAAGAAAAAAGATAAGATCACAACACTGTGGAGCCTTCTCCTTATGCAACGCGTACTGCAACTCTTCTCCAATTCCTCATATCTGCGCCTCTTGTCGTTATCTCCGCTTCTTGAGTTGTTGAGTTGGTGTTCGCTGATGTGCGTCTTTGCTCTTTCTTCACTGTGCCGTCCTCCTCTTTCAATTGCGTCAGTGCTTTACTATATATTGATTTCTTGCATTTCCTTAGGGTCCACGTTTTATTCTTTCCTTATTTTGATTCCCCTTTTCTCAAGATACATATCCTATCAGGCCATCACAATAATATCTTTTCAATCAATGAAACATCCCGTGGCAATTGCAATTCGTGTGGGGTCCAATTCCATTCAATCCAATTCACTTTATTCTTTTAGTCAAACTTTCCAAATCCCATCTCCACATGCTCCATCACCTAATTGTGAAAAAGAAAAGGTAATTATCTAAAAATAATAATCATAACAATAAAACTGAATTTTTATTTTTTTAAAGAAAACTTACTATTACTATTTCCTAAACTCAAAAGCTTTTATTTTAAATTGAAACCCACTAATAATGCATCTAGATTGATATCTCTTAAAATCTCAACAAAATTTCTTTAATTTAGCATTATGACTTCCTAAATATATCAAAATATATCTCAAATCTATTAAAAATGGAAGTCATCATATACTTTCATAGTATAGATGAGGATTTTTGTCTATTTGATCAACCTCCTTCTCTTTTTCAAGAGGTGGACATTGATGAAGAATAAGAGTCTTTGCTAAAGATGTTGTTATGTCTCTATTGACAATTTGACTCAAGTATTAAAAAAAAAAAAAAAAAAGCTGCTTTGTGGAACGCGTCCGCCTTGCAGCTGAGGGGCCCTCCCTTTCCCTCTCTTTGTATGTTTGTACTAGCTACCCATGTTAAATATAAAACTTAGTTATCTTTTTTAAAGATAATAAAAAAAAAAATACTTAATTATATTATATGTTGTGTATGATTAAATTATATATCAGTTTATAAGTTAAAGAAATTAGTTTGAAGAAAATTGATAAATATAAATATTTTAAAGTAATTTAATTAGCTCTTTTTAATCCCTCATAAACTTCATCTTGTTTCTTATATTTAAGACCAAAGCTCGTACTTTATAATTTATACATACACCGTGTCCGTCTGTGTGTGTATAATATATAGAAATGAAAGGTGAGGGTACCTACCACTTCGGAAATAGCTAGTTAGCGTTGATGATTCTTATGGTATTAAAAGTAAGAACAGCATGTATGCTAAAAATGGAGTTAGCTATGCACTTCCTTCGTTCACTTCATCTGTACCAAACGAGAATATTCAAACTATTAATTAGAAGAAATATATGCCCCCTAATGTAAAATATAAGTAATTTTCTCTTGGGTTGATACAATATTTGGTCTATCAAATTATTCACTACAAAAAACAAGACTTTCGACGGTGACAAAAGTCGTCACTGAAAGCATAAATGTCGCGCCGAAAGGTTTTTAGCGGCCACAATATGTCGCCGCTTATACGACTGTTGAATGTTGCCGTTGAAAGTAGACAATCAGCGGCGACAATTTATCGCCACTGAAAGTAGATCAAAAAGCACTGAAAGGAAGGTTGTTGTTGAAAGATATGTATCAGTGGCAACTTTTTGTGTCGCCATTGAAAAGTATCCATGGCGACAAAAGTCGCCATCGAAACTCAATTTTTTTATAAAAAATAATATCAGCGCAACAAAAGTCGCCGTCAAAAGTCACTTTTTTTTATTTAAAAAAAAATTAAATGGAAAAAATTCCAATGAGCTTGCAATAGTATACCACCTAATTTCTAGCAACCAACTCAATGTAATTTAACAAGATGCATACACTTCAGTTCAAACATGGATAGCCTATAAAAAATTCCAGCAAGTTTGTAATAAATACAGATCTTTTGCCAACCTTTACAGGATGATGATCAAAGGCAAAAAAATGAACGAGAACAGATAGTACTGATCCACATTATCAATTATTAATTGAATTAGAAAAGAATAAAACAAATGAAAAATGAAACTCAATATACAATAGGATGTACTAAATAGTTTGTGACAGAATGACAAACTTAACACATGAACATTGGCTTAGACAAGGCTATTTGAAAACAGGGAATAATGCAAAAGAGCAATAAGAGTATTATTAGTTCATTCTCAAAAATAATAAGGATATGATCACAAGCACATAAAATGCTATGCATCGCATACTCACGCAAAATTTGCCATTGTATATGAAGATTGACAAAAGTGGCCTAAGACAAATCAAGCATGCCGTTCTTGCTATATTGATATCGATTCTTGGCTAGTCAACAAACTTCTCCAGCGTATGTATAATGCCGTGTTTAATGTAAAGCCACACTTACATACCATGTCAAGATTTGACCGGCTAGCTATTGTAAGTAAAAATCTTTTATATTATAAAATAGATAATGTCATAGAAGACAAGATCATTAAGTGCCCTGTTATAAAGAATTACATCGTAAGGCTTACTTTGGTAATCCCATTTCGAATGCTTCCAATAACAGAGGTGGTCTTTTATTTCATTGGAATCTAGGCAATTCAGTAAATACCCACAGAGTAGAGCCCTCTGAAATCAAAATAATTAGCGAGAATTTACTTCCTACAATCAAATTGCCGAACCAACCAATAATCAAAATAACACAGAATCAACATAATACGAAGACACTCAGATAGCAAAAATCTGAGAGTAATCGTCTGGAAGAGAAGCAAAAACGAATATATTGAGACTTCCTACAAATTTCATATTATAATGGTCTAGAAGAGAAGCTTAAACTTAAACTCATGAAGCAAACTGAAAGTCGTGACCAAATCGAACCAGTAGAAGCAAATCGAACATTGAACGAAGCAAATAGAAGAGGCACTGAACCAAATCGAACAATTAAACTTAAAAAGGTGACCAAATCGAACCAGCAAAGCAAATACTTACCAATCTATCGGTGAGAGCGAAGTCCGACCGAACACTGAACGAAGAAGAGACACTGAACCAACAGAAGAAATGAAGGTTAGGTCTATCGGTGAGAGCAAGAAGCGGCCGAACACTGAAAATTAAAACTTTGTCAGTGAGAGCAAGGTCCAGACTGAACCAGCAGAAGCGACGAAGGTTAGGTTTGTCCATTGTCGGTGAGAGGCTGAGAGGGAGGAGCAGCTAAACACTGTCACTGAACGAAGAAGCAAGAAGCTAGAGGTTAGGTTATTTTCAAAAAAGGAGGGCAGGGAGAGTAATTATAAATTTACAATTTTAAAAAATTATAAATCAAACTTTTAGCAGCGACATTAAATTGCTACTAAAACACATTTTTGGTGGCGACGCATTAAAGTCACCACTAAAAGTACTGCCTTTTGGTGGCGACAATTTTTGTCACCACGGAAAGTCATACTTTCAGCGGTGACAACAAAATGTCGCCACTGAAAGTTAAGCTTTCAGAGTGACATAAATTATCGCCGTTGAAAGCACTGCTTTCTGCGGTGACTCTATTGTCGACGTTGAAAGCCTAACTTTCGAGTTGCCGCCAAATGTTGCCATTAAAACCCTTTTTTTTTAGTGAAATTTGCACTTATTTTGATTTTAGTTCCTTAAGTTTTAAAATTAATTGCCAGGAATGAATATTTAATGTGAAATCAAGTTCTGTCACACAAAACAATAATCAAAAGCCCCCTAGTTGTTGCCATTAAAACAAGAATCAAGTTAAGCTTTCTTGACCAAAAAAAAGAATATGAGTGAGAGCGAGCGAGCGAGACAAGGCGCCGCGACGGTGACGACGGGAGGAGGGAACGGGGGGATGGTGATGGTGGAGGAAGCCGCCGTGAGAGCGGCCAACAGCCAGGGGGCGTGACTTTTACCTTTGGAAGTGGTGGGGGTTGGGAAAGTATAGCGAATCCGACATCGGAGACTAAGAAAGTTGAACGAAGGCCAGTGTCTGTCTCATACAAGGAGAAGCTTCTTTCTCCAGGTGGGCTAGGATTTCTGGTGAGCCACGCAGAGGAGGACGACATAGTCAGTGGATGGAAAGGATTCTTTGCGAAGAGGAATGGAGGGGCAACACATGTGGACCGGGTGTAGGAGTTGGCGAGGGAGGAGGACATAGATGAAGTACCCACGAGTCAATATCCCGTTTTATCAATGACGGCAGAGCAATACAAAGCTTGGTGCAGGCCTTGGATGAACTCCCTCATCATCAAGGTCTTGGGCCTATCTGTCCCTAAACATGTGCTATTTGATCGGGTGCGGTGAATGTGGAAGCCGCAACAGCCATTGAAGGTAGTTCCTTTGAGTAACAATTACTATATTGTGTCTTTCTCAAGCAAGGAGGATAGGGATTACTCATACTCAGAGGGTCCGTGGATGATTGATGATCATTACTTGTTGGTGCAACGGTGGAGACCAAATTTCAACCCATGGAAAGCAGACCGCCAGAGGAAGATTGTTGTTTGGATTCGAATTCCGGACTTGCCTATGGAGTTTTGCACTGTGGAATCACTGGAACTGATAGGAAGAATTGTTAAAATTGATCGGTCCATATCAATTTACGATAAAGGGGCATTTGCTCGCATATGTGTTGAGGTGGATCTTTAGAAACCCCTACTGCCAACGTTTACTGTGTTTGGCAAGGAGAAACCGTTGGTTTATGAGGGCTTGCACCTTGTGTGCTTCGGCTGCGACTTGTATAGCCACGAACAGGCGACATGCCCTGACAGGATGGTGGATGATAGTGCCTCGAAAACAAGCGTCTGTATGGATGACGAGAATGGACGGAGACCACCAGGCATGGCCGACGGTAATAAGGATAAAGCAAAGCAGAGCATGGCTGACAGTGAACAGTTGACGCAAGAGCATGGCCGACGGTGAGAATGGACACGCAAAACAAAGCATGGGGATGAAGGTGGAGGATGTTAAGGGGAACGCGATTCACACTAAGGCTATACACATAGAGTCGGATAGAGAGGCGAGCACACTTAAGGTTGGAAAACAAAGCAAGAATGGCCGGATAAAGCTAGCGTCGAGGGCGGAGAATACTGAGAAACAACGGAACCTGACGACACGTAAGGAGGTGGATGGGAACGGCATTTTCGAGATGGGGGTTACTGCTGTGAGGGCAACTCTGCAACGTGAGGATGTGGCGACGTCGATTCATACTAGCAACGCTACATCTGCAGTTTCCGGCCACCGTGCGTTTTTGGGACCCCATATGTTGTTATGGCGAGATTTCAGGCGAGGTTCTAATGCATGGCAGGGATGGCGGGCGTAATCAGTGGGATGGGAGTGAAAAATGGGATCTTGCGTGATTCTCAAGGATCAGATGCGTTGGAGGTGAAGAAGGAAGGAGCACGTGGGTCTACATTAAATGGGGAAAAAGAGCAATTAATTGGGGTGGATTTGAAAAAGTCAAACTCAAATTTTAAGGAAGTTGAGAAGCCCAAGTTAAAATGGATTGTAGTGGGCTTAAAGAGGAAAAAAGAAGAAAAGCCCAAGGTCTTTGGGAAGGAAAATAAGGTGAATGGCAGGCCCAAATTAAAGCTCAAAGGGGTTGAAATCATGGAAACCCAAATGGTTGAAATTACAAACCAGTTCTCACCGTTGCCTTTAAGTGACACTAAGGCTTCATCATCATCTGGGGCTTTGCCAACGGAACAAATTACTCCTAGTAATTTTGAATCAAATGAATAGGTGAATTTGGTCGAGGAGATGGGCATGCAGGTAGCACACGAGCCAGATAGTGATATGGGCATAGGTGAAGATTGTCCTTCGGGCAGTGGTATGGCCCCCTCAACTCTAGTGCAGTCTTAATGAATTACGTGATATGGAACTCACGGCCTGGTATGGGAACTCAAAAAACATCATAAATTGGCTATTCTGGCTATTCTTGAGACTAGGTTGAATGCGACTAAGATTGAAAAAAGGATCCGGCAATTGGGGTTTAGTAAATATTCCTTCACAGCTGCGGAGGGGTACAGTGGGGGAATTTGGTGCTTATGGGAGGAAGCTTTTCTCAAAGTGGAGATCCTGGAACATCATAAATAGTTTATGCACTTAAGATTGTAACGTCAAGAGAGGTTAAATGGTTCCTCACGGTAGTATACGCGAGCTCGAACCGTATCTACCGACGTATATTGTGGACTGAGCTTTTCTGGACTAGAGCTCCTGTAAATGGGCCTTGGTGCATTGGGGGTGACTTTAATGCTACAATGATGATGGAGGAACGGCGGTCCAATGCAATTTCAAAGTTAACGGCAGACAGTGAGTTTGTTAGATGGAGTGAGGACATGAACCTAGCTGATTTGGGGTTTGATGGACCATCTTTTACGTGGAAGAAAGGAAGCACTGAAGCTCGTTTGGATCTCTTTCTAGTAAATGAAGCATGGTGTGCTAGATTCACAGAGGCTAAAGTTCTACACTTGCCACATTATAAATCTGATCATCGGTCCCTACTGTTGAAATTGGAGGGATCTTCCTCTCAAGAACTAAATGACTGTTTCGCTTTATTGCTGCATGGGTGCTTCATGATACCTTTAATGACCTGGTTCAGAAGGAGTGGCACTCGCACAGAGGATGGGGAGCCAATATAGAGAGTTTTGCCCATGCATGTAGTCGATGGAATAAGGAGGTATTTGGAAATATTCAAAAACGCAAGAATCAACTTCTTCGGAGGCTGGACGGAGTTAATAAAGAGGTAACCAAAAGGGAGTCTGCCGCATTTACAAGAACTCCAAGAAAACTTATGGAGTGAACTTGATGAGACTCTAACGCAAGAGGCTCTTCTATGGGCACAGAAAGCTAGAATTAATTGGATAGTGGATGGAGATCGGAACACCAGGTGGTTTCATATGCAAGCAAATAGTTGAAGGAAGAAGAATCGAATTGATGCTATTTGTATAAATAATGGGGATTGGTGCTTTGATGAAGTACTAATTAAGCACCATGCGACGAATATTTCTCCAACCTATTTAAAAAAGAAGTTGTGGCATGTACCAACCTTGAGTGTACTGTCTCTTATCCCAATATCACGATGGTGCATGAATGGGTATGCAATAAGGAAGTGGATGAGGCGGAGATTAGAGACGCTCTGTTTAGTATGGGTGCGCTTAAATCCCTAGGGCCAGATGGTTTTAATGCACTGTTTTTCTAGCATCAGTGGGAAACGATCCGAGACTCAGTGGTTGAATTTGTGAAACAAGCTTTCCAGTGTCCGGAGAGGATTCGGGAGGTGAATGACACTCTGATTGTTTTAATTCCCAAAAAGGATCACTCGAAAACGTTCAAGGACCTCAGGCCAATCAGCCTATGCAATGTCATATATAAGCTGATTACAAAGGTTGTGGCCAATAGAATGAAAGGCTTCATGTCACATGTGATTTCCTCCCAAACTAATGCAGCTTTGTTCCAAGACGGCTCAGCTCCGATAACATCATTGTCGCACAAGAGGTGATTCATTATATGCGTACAATGGGAGGGAAAAAGGGTTATATGGCCATTTAAATAGATCTAGAGAAGGCATATGATTGGATGAATTGAAAATTCCTTCTAGACTGCCTTCATGAACTAAAACTTCCTTTAAACATTATCCAGTTGGTGGAGCAGTATATTAGCACAGCGAGCATGCAGCTGATATGGAATGGTAATAAGGCAGAGCAGTTTTAATCTTCACAAGGTGTTTGACATGGTGATCCTCTTTCGCCTTATTTGTTTGTGATATGTATCGAGAAACTAGCGCATATGATTCAAGAGAGGATGGAGGCCCAAATATGGAAACCTATTAGGCTCACGAAGAAGGGCCCGCCGATATCTCACCTATTCTTTGCAGACGATATCATTTTATTTACTGAAGCTTCCTTTCAACAAGCAAAGATGGTGCAGGAGTGTCTAGCTAAATTTTGTGAATACTCATGTCTCAAAGTAAACTCTGCTAAGACTCGAACCTTTTTCTCTAAAAATGTTAACCATGTTCGGTGTACGGAGTTTAGCAATATCCTCGAGTTTACTCCAACGGCGGATCTTGGGAAGTACCTGGAGGTGCAACTTCATAACAAGAGGGTTGGTAAGGAGTCTTTCCAGGCGGTGGTTGATAAAGTTAAGGATAAGTTGTCTCGGTGGAAGGCTACCTCTTACTCTTTAGCGGGAAAGGCGACACTCATCTCTGCGGTTTCATCAGCCATCCATGCGTACACTATGCAAACTTCTCACCTACCTAACAATGTTTGTGACGAACTGGATAAGCGGAATCGGGCTTTTTTATGGGGAAGTACAGCGGAGAGTCGGAAAACACATCTCATTGCCTGGGATGAGGTATGTAAGGAAAAGAAATGGGGTGGCTTGGGGTTAAGGCATGCAAGATCTCAAAACCAAGCTCTCCTCATGAAACTGGGATGGAGACTGGTCACACAAAGGGATGCTCTTTGGGTTAAAGTCGTTTGGGATAAGTATAAGTATGGGGAGGAGTTGCTACCTCGTATTACTATGCACCGCTCTAGTTCGAATGTATGGTCAGGTATTAAGAAGACATGGGAGTTAGTGAATGGAGGCATTGTTATAGACCATGATGTAAACTTAGTCAAGTGGAAGTAGGAACGACATGGAAAGTTTACTGTGAAATCTACATATCGAGTTTTGACAGGTGACGCGCAGGATTTGGGGCAAGACTGGGGAGGCTTGTGGAAAGTGAAAGCCCCTTTACAGTGCAAGACCCTTTTGTGGCAAGCAACTCGACAGTGCCTGCTCACGAATGACAGCCGTTTAAGACGAGGAATGACTACGGACTCGAGATGCCCCTTGTGCGGGATAGAATGCGAAGATACTATCCATGTATTCATGATTTCACACACTCCAAAGCTTTATGGCAGACAGTGATACCTCCGACGAGGAGGAGCAGGTTCTGGTCCCTAAGCCTTGGTGATTGGATATGGAGGAATATAGGGGGAAGAACAGAAGCATGCATAAGGTGGGCCTCTACCTTTACTGTTATGTGTTGGTGGATTTGGCGACGATGGAATAGCCTTGTTTTTTAGCAGACTTGGATACCCAATGATAGCCTCATAGCAAGTTCAAGAGCAATGGTGGAGCTCATGACTCGTACAAACGATTGCTTAGTAGGGACGAAAATCCAGGGAGCCACCTTAGCTCCTAGCCGAGAATCATGGCGTCCACCGGAGGTGGATTGGGTGAAGGTTAATGTTGATGGTGTATACTCTGCTACTACTACTCGAAGTGCATGTGGGGGGTTGTTGCGTGAATCCACAAGTCTCTTTCTTAAAGGTTTTACCTTTCACATTGATCATGGGGATGCACTGTCTGTGGAAATCTGGGCTTGCCTTCTTGGCCTTAGAATGGCATGGGCTATGGGGCTTAGGCAAGTATGGGTCGAAACTAGTTCCACAGAATGCCTAAACCTGATTCTCCATGACCATGTCCCGACTCACAGAAACGCTGATCTTCTTAAGGAAGTAAGAGTGTGCAACTGTGCAGCGGATCATTTAGCCAAGATAGGGCTAAACAAAGGACAGGGGTATCATGAAATTTATCAGCCTTCGAAGGATCTTCAAGTGTTGTTATGCAAGGATTGCAATAATTGTCATGCTATGTTAGGAGTTAGCTGAGGTATCTCATTTGTATCAAAAAGCCTCCTGACCACGCATCTAAATTAGAGATGACTTCCCATAATTACAAAAGACAAATTAAACATGAAATTAAACAAGCAAAGTAAATACACCTAAGACACATATCAAACTTGCAATTATTTAGACTAAAAAAAACATCAATGGAAAGCAGTAGTCAACGTAAAGGTAGCTAATTTTCATGTTGTTGACCATAGAAACGATGGCGTAGACGATGAAGATGGCCAGAGCTGTGCTTTCTTCACCTTTGACACGCTCGCCAGTACTCCTAATGTTGTTACGTCTCCCACGACCGTCACTTAAAATGTCTCCAAATCTATGCTGTACTCCTACATAAATATCCCCAACTCCTACATAAATATCCCCAATGAATCTTCCTCTCAATATCCACTCTGTATTATATTAGAAAATATATATACATAATAATACTCTCATGTATATATTTACATTACAATTCAGATATCTCTCTGGTTTAGGTAAGTCCTATAAAAGCTACATAATAGTGCTTACACAGATAATAATCATCATGCTTAGTCATATTCTTACTGTTGTTTCAAAAATCATAAACAACATGTTGCATTAATGAACCAGATCAGATCTCACACCTTTCATTTTTGAGATATGTTTCCTGACTTTTCCTTCACAGCCCTTGCACTGCAGTGACACCCTCAAGACCACAACCTATAAAATTTTTCAAACATTACACTAATATAATTGTCATTAATATACCATCCCCGAGTCGATCTTTGTCAACAACAAGCAGCAAAATGACAAGAAACAAAACATAAAAATAGAATTTAATATGTTAAATAATAATTAATAATAAAACAATACCTGGTCCTTGGAAGTAGCAGGAGAAGAATTATCTTTGTTCTTAGGTATTTCTGGGACTTGGTCAGAGTGTGACACCCAACTGGCGGGAGTTACGATTTTTTATTTGTGTCTACACAATTAGTGAGGGGATTCGGACTGCCCCAGTTGATTATTTTTATTTTTATTTTTTTTAAAGCTCCCACCTCCCCTCCTCTACACACACAAACAGACTCTCGCTCATAATACATTATTCTTAGAACAACGTAGGTGAATCAACTGATTTTTATTGGACTGTCAGATACGTATATAAATTATATCTGTGCAATAAGTATATTTTGTGCTGATGATAGCGTGGCACATTCAATAATTTCAAGGCCAAAATCTAAATCTAAGTGACTTCAAAAAAAAATATAGGGTCCAACTTCGTATAAATAACTCAGATATACTTGCGAATGCATCAAACTTTGCCTTTTCTGGTTTTATTCTGTATCTCAATTAATATAATATGCTTTTCCAGTCTCAAGCTTGAATCCTCAGAGAAAATATTGAAGTCTGTGATTCTTTATTCCCACACACACACGAGAAATCGGAATAACAGTCAAAAAGCTGTTTGTGTATGTATAATACATGAGGGGTGTATCCGGATTAATCGAGCGTGTAGGCTGGCTAAAAAGCAAATTTTGGATTTGTTATTAAACGCACATAACAAGACATAGCTTTTGTTGGTGAATGTGGGTCTCTTTTAGTGATACAGACATTTAAGTTTAATATATAATCACGCGTTTAAAGATATGTGGGGTTTTCTTCAGTAAAAGGATTAAGGTCCTTCTCTCTGTCCTTAATCAATTGCCTCTCTGTCTCTCACTCACATGTTAGTCAAGTTTTTAATTATGGTCTTCTATACTAATGAGTCCTTTAAATAAATGCAAATTATTGAACATCATGGGCCACACTTGCAGGATGTTTCACATGAATGTGTCAATTGAATTTAGGGACATGACAAGACCATTTACAGGGAAACTGCCGAAAAGAATGTGAACTTGCCTTTAACTTGTTAGTTGTTACTGATCTTTGATTTTTTTTAGAAAGTTTATTACTCCTGAATCCTGATGAATATAGCCATCACTAATTCATGCATGGATAATTGCTGAGACCACATCCTCCTCCTCCTATAAATGAATTATACTGTGAAATTTATTACATACTGTGAGCAGCAAAACTCCAAAAGGCCATTGACAAAAACAACTCTGCTTTAGGCAAACCTGGATTGTCCTCCTTTTAATATATATAGACTTCTATAAGCTCAGAGGAAACTACAAAAGGCTCATAAATGAGGCCCAAATCCATCAGCTGTGGAATCAAGGCTTCGATCATATAATGTGGGTCTTCATCTAAACACATTTGTTTAGTGTAATGTCTACATCTAAACTTTTATTTGAAAGTTTTTTGTAAAATGAAATAGAATGGGAATAATAAATAAATAAATAAAGTTGAGCCAGATGCATGTCTGAAGCCAATAGACGTGTGAATCTGTTGGCAAATTCCACTACTCATTCGTCCTTAATATAATATGTACGTCATTGAAGAAATTGAACTACAAATTAGAAATACCATATTTGAAGTCTATATAGAGACTTCTTGAGCCAAGGAGGTTAAATTCCAATAAAAATGAAATGGTGAAAGCTAATATATAGTGGGTGTAGGTGTAACAGCTCCAAGAGGAACATGACCAACGACCTTTGACTTCTTCACCCATATCTTCTGCTCCACTCTCTTATTATGAATTTATATCAACTCAGTGCAAGTAAACTAACTGACTTCAACCACCCCAAATGGCCAAATCTCTCCCACTATTCCCTTGTTGTAAGGCCATCGCCGTCGCAGTACTCCTTATTGCCTTCACCGCCCTCACACGTGCTTCCATGGAACCCTCTTTTTGTAATTTCACTTTCTTCATGCATGACATCGAAGAGGTATATCAGAGAGAATCGTTGCTGGGACCACCGCTCACACCCTTTCTCAAAACCCATTCACAGAATCTTCCCCATTCCGGCCGGCAGTGGCGGATCCACGTTGTAGATTGGGGACAAGTGCCCCCTTGAATTGGATACTTTTTTTTAAAAAAAAATTAGTACATGAATGGTTCCTCACCCTTAAATTAAGTGCGCACACTTAATACATCAAGACTGCACTTCGTAATCAGATGGGGATAAATGGTTGAATGATTGTTTAGACCTTATATTGAAAAAGATGTATTTGATAACATTGATAATAAGACAATTATGATGGAATTTCAAAAAATAAGGCTAGAAGGATGACATTGTAATTATTTTTATTGTAATATACTCTTTTTTTTATTAAAATATATATATATACTTAAACTTATTGAATGTCCACCCTTTATTATAATTTATGTAGCTGCATTTCTAACAACACTTAGTTTTGCTTTTCTAAATGATAGGTTTGTAAAATAATTGTCTCTCTTATATCATCGGTATTAACTTGATTTAATAAATATTTTTTTTTCTTTTTCCTTATTTATATTCTTTTATTTTTTAATGTATTTAAAATTTTCCTTAAAAAAAATTTTTTGGGCAACCCAAATAACCCCACCAATAGTGCTCCCTTTAATAATTTTCTAGATCCGCCATTGCCACCCCGTATCCCTCTTGTTGACGCTAATTCAAATCCCTCCACCACCACAACAAGCACCGTCATAATAAGCGACATCGGTACTCAGTACTCACAACAACGTTGTTATTGATAACAACAGTAACACGCTTCCGTATGTTAAGTCAGGTGCTCTACCTCTGGGAGAAACATTAAGGGTATGTTTGGTTTGGGGGGGGGGAGGGAGGGGAGGGGGGGAGGGGAGGGGGAGGAAAATGGAGGAAAATATTAAAAGGGGAGAAAACTTTTATGGGCCCCACTACAAATAACTTTTCTCTCTCCATTTTCCTCTCCCTCCTCCCCTCCCTCCCCCCCCAAACCAAACATACCCTAATGGATAAAGTTGTGTTTGGTAGAGTGACGGTTATTGATTATAAGGTCACACAAGGATGTGATTTGTGTTCTCAGGTTATGGGTAAAGCACGGGGGTTTTATTTGGCTAGTTCGTGGGAAGGTATCAGCAAAATTATGATGGGGATGGGATGATACTATTAGTTTCTTTGGTGTCCATCGAACGGCTCAGATTGAATCTAGTATTGCTGTGGTTGGAGGAACTGGCAAATATGAAAATGCAAAAGGGTTTGCGATATACTTGAAGATGTCCATTTATTAGCTGATCAGCAAACCACAAATGGGGTGCACACAGTTCTTCAGACTAATGTTTTCCTCACTCTATAGAATCCCTGACCTTAAGTATAGCTTTACGCTTTGTATTTTTTGCTGTTCAGTATTTGTTATCTACGAATATTGCATTATATTTTTACTGGAAAAATTAATAATTCATACATCTGTGGCTTTGTGAGCTGATATCTTCATTTGGTTGAGTTACTTACTACAGATGTTATATAATGATTAACTATATATACGTACGTATATGGTGCCCCTTATTTTTCAAAAGCTTACTTGGATCTATTGCTCCAAGTGAAATATCTAGTGAAAGCTCTTTCTTATTCTGGGATTTTAATTTGTTTTGATGGATCAGGAGAAAATTCTCTATTCTTTCAATTAAAAATGTATGTGAGGATCTTTTTTTTTTTTTTTTTTTTTTTTTTTTTTAACAAAAATATCATTGAACCTTCCACTTCCCTCCCTTCCCTCTCATCATCTTCTGGTTCCTATACGGTTGCATTCCCTTTCCTTCCTATTTATCAAGAAGAGTAGTTAACTTAATGATTATGGGGTAAATTTTCAATTTTGCCCTCATTTATAATTGGATATTTTTTAACTGTTTCTTCTCTCTCTATCTTCATGAGTACAATTAATATAGGTAAAATTGTCATAATCTCATTTATTACATGAAACTGGACTTATAAATATAACCAAATTTTTTGATCAAAATGAACTTATAAATAAGATCAGGTGGTATAGTTTAGCCTATATTCCCCTCCTCAACCCCTCTCACCCTTCCATCTCCTCCTTCTCCTATTCTTCTTTATCATCCCTCTTCAATCTTGTTTGTGGATATGTTACTAACCATGATCCAAAATTACTTGGAAAATAATAATTTAAAAGCAGTGATGATAATGATATTCTCTAGAAACTTTAATAAATATACATATATCAAAATAGATCATTATTTATTGTCAGGCAAACAATTTAGATAAGACTTTTTTTGATACGATTTAGAGAAGACTTGTTTTAGGTCGTGGAAGCATATAGACAAACAAAACTTAAAAAATATGCTGACTGGAAACTGGTCCAACATTATTTCCTTTTTTTTTTTTTTGCTATTATGTAACACCTTTTAAAAGATCGGCCCACTTAATTTTTCGGGCTATATGGGCCAGGATGATATGACCTTCTCTGAATAAAATAACCCAATCAGAGCTCAGTTACGTTAACGCAAATAACCCATGACTCTTAGGCTCAAGGGATGAATACAGGCCCAATATCTCAACTGAAAATTAAAAACGGTGACAGAATCAAACTTGGAAATTTACAACTTAGTACAGTGCCTCAAACAGAACTGTTTCTACGAGAAGTATATCTATGAAATTTTAGAACTGAAACATGCTGAATGATTACGTACACATATGTATATATTATTAAATTTATCCACACCAGATATGGCTTGTCATTTTAATTGGGTTACTTCTGTCATTGATACTGATTTTATTATTCCGTTTCAGGATTTACAAGTTTTGCAATCGAATACTTGTAATAAGGATGATCATCTTTTTCATAAATTTACTTGTTACGTAAGTACGTAACTGATATAATTTTTTGAAATGTTTGTCAGCCTGTGAAGGTGCTAAAATTCCCACTAATGTTATTTCTTGTCGTAATTAAGTATCATTAGCTCATTAAGTAGTCCTTAAATAAAATGCTGGAAAGTGACTGATCTTGACTCTTTCCCCAGTTTGAGTAAGATGGTCAAGTTTGATCATCACCAACAAATGATTCGGGGTTGCCGACTTATATATATGGGAAAATCATTTGTGCAGCCACTGCACCTAAGGTTCTGTACTGTGAACCATAAAACTGCACCGTTTTGATTAGTATTAAGAAAAAAAAAAAAAATCAAAACACCCATGACTGTTGGAGAATCGCTATCGTGGACAAGAAGAGGAGTAGCGCGCCTTAATTGAACCACCAGCGCTATTCTATTGGTTAATAACCACCAGCGCTATCATATTGGTTAATAACCATGATTCTTAAGATCCCTAGGATATCGCGCCATCATATTGATTCTCGGATGATTAAAAAAAAAAATTCAAATCCAGCGCTATCTTGGATAATATGATGGCGATTCTCCAACAGTCATGGGTGTTTCGATTTTTTTTTCCCTTAATACTAATCAAAACGGTGCAGTTTTATGGTTCACAGTATAGAACCTTAGGTGCAGTGGCTGCACAAATGATTTTCCCATATATATATATATATATATAAGGGATAAGGAGCAATTTTACATATGTAATTTACCCCCTAAGAGCGCAAAGACCACGTGATTTAAACTGGACCAAAATACACATGTGATTACGTTTTGGGAGCGCCCAACACCACGGCCGTTAGTCAACCGTTAGTCAACGGTTAACTTGGATGGAAATGAACAAGAACTAGGGTGAAATTACACTTTTGCCCCTAGTTTTAGGTGAAATTACACTTTTGCCCTTAGTTTTAAATATTAATTACACTTTTGCCTCTAGTTTTAAATATTTAAAAAAATTAAAATATCTACGCCGAGTGGCCCCACCGCCGCCACCACCACCGGCGACCACCATAGCCACCACCACCGCCAGTAGGGGTGTTCATGGGCAGGGTTGGGCAGGGCGAGACCCTTGCCGAAGATCACAGGCGCCAAAAAATGCGGCCCCGGTGCCCCGCCGCCCGATAGAAGCCCTAACATTTTTGGGCGGGGCAAAAATGGGTCAAGGGCGGGGCGGCCCCTTACATGCCCACGATCTCCGACGAGATCAAACCATGCCCGAAGTCCACATTAGGTAGGAGGAGCAGAGCAACATATCTTGCCGAACGAGCTTCACCTCATTGCTCGGGAATACCGACTCAAATTTCAAGATCGCCGACGAGATCAAACCACCATTTCTCCTCCGTCCTTCTTCACCAAAGTCACGGATCGAAGGAGAGCAAAGAAATGAAGGTGTTCGTTCCCATTAGCCGACGGCATGTATCAATCGAAAAATACAATTGGATCGCCGGAGAGTTTGAACTAGAATCTAAGTGAGTTCTTTCACACCGCCGCAAATAGATCTCGCGACCGGTGCATCAACCGTCTCGAGTTCAAGCTTCACCGGAGCGGTCGAGCCTTCACTGGAGCAGATCGACGCCCCAGGAGCAGATCGAGTTTCACTAGAGCTCCACCTATGTTCTACTGCGTCGAAGAAGAAGAAGAATCCGGCCCGTTCTCATCTTCGATCTTTGTGAAGAAGAAGAAGAGAAGGAAGTGAGACGAATGAGAAAGAAGAAGAAGCCGGTAATGGAAAAAAATATTATAACTACTAGGCAGGGCCAAATGGGCAGGGTGGCATACCATGCCCGATGCCCGCCCTGCCCACAAAAATGCCCTGCCCATTTGTGCCCCGCCTGCCCAAAGGCCGCTTTCCTTGGGGCAAGGCGGGGGCGATTTTTCGCAGGGCGCGGACGGACAGGGCGCTGGGCATGATGAACACCCCTAACCGCCAGCAGTGACGGCGGCCGGCGGTGGTGGTGGTCGCCGGCGGTGGTGGGGCCCACTGGCGTAGATATTTTAATTTTTTTAAATATTTAAAACTTGGGGCAAAAGAGTAATTAATATTTAAAACTAAGGGCAAAAGTGTAATTTCACCCGAGTTACTGTTCATTTCCATCCAAGTTAACCGTTGACTAACGGTTGACTAACGGCCATGGTGCTGGGCGCTCCCAAAACGTAATTACATTTGTATTTTTGGTCCAGTTTAAATCACGTGGTACTGGGCACTCCTGGGGGTAAATTACATGTGTAAAATTGCTCCTTATCCCTATATAAAATAATAAAATCTGTCTACCATCACATTTTGATACCGGTGCTGAATTATTTTAATTTGAGTGTATATTGTGATTGTGTCGTGTGTGTACACATTTGGACATAGTTTTGAATTGTGTGTGTGTGTGTTAGGATGTATGCCTAAAAAATCCAAAATATTATAAGAATCCAATAGCGCATTTGGATATAGAAGTAATAGAATTAATTCTATGAGCAGTTATTTTTGTTTTTCTTCTTGTGAATGGAGGAACTACCTTATGGTCAGTTAGGGTTTTGGCTCCAGCTGACCTTCTCTTATTTTATATATTTATATGTATATATTATATAATATTTTATTTTGACCAATAATTTGGCTTAAGCTAATCTCTTAGACTATGTTTGGTTTAAAGGAAGGGCAACTCCCCGCCTAGTGTGAAAAAACATATATGACCTTGATATGAAATATTTATGCAAAAAATGATGCAAATGAGGGTTATATTTGACTTTTCACCCTAAGAAGGGGAGCTCCCCTCCCTCCCCTCCCTTCAAACCAAAGATAGTCCTATCCTCTCTATAATTATACTTCTTTTTTTATTAGGACAATGTTTGGTTCATTACTTATTGAGCTGTGAGAGAAAAGTAAAATTCTTGTTTGAGATATCTACTGAAAATGTTAGTATCATCTTTTTTTAAAAAAAAAAAAAAAAAACCATGGCTATTAAAAAAAATGAATGATCATAATAATTGAAGGGGCCTGACCCTTTAGCTTGCAGCCTTGCACGTACCTCACCTCCCTTTGTCATTTTCTTCGTGCGCTTGAGACGGTTCATAGGTGTCAAACCTCTTCCACTTCCAGACTCCAGCGTTGTTCATCTTCATTTTAAGGACTAAATAGGTGCTCAAAATCACTTCTTTTCACCTCACTCATTTTATGAAAGTTATTCTACGTATTTTTCTCTTTCTAATGAGAATAATATTGTGTTGATTAGTGAAAATTTTGGGGTTATAATTTTGAGAGAATCTTGAGTTTTGATAATAGATTATTATATATATGTAGAGAATGATTAATGACTAATTTTAATTGGTTTTAATTTATCATTTGGTTGTCTTATATATGATTTCAATTAGTTTGAAAAGTAAATTTTTTGTTTGAGGTATCTACTGAAAATGTTAGTAACATCTTATATCTTGTTATAATTTATAATTGTCGGTAATTTTTTATTTATATTTTTAATATTATGTGATATTATTTAGTAAATAGTTTAATATATTTATTTTTTAGCCTGGGGCTAAAAAAATTCTCTAATTCCGTGATCGCTTTCGAGTTGATACTATATCCGAGAAAGAAAATGGGTCAAGTACATGAACATAAAGTTAATTATTCATTCTATACCTTGATTAATTGGTACTCCCTCCGGTCCTAATTATAAGACATATTTAACCGATTTTGGAGAGATTAAGGAGATGAGTTAAATTAGTTAATTTTACCTATTTTCCTAAAATGTCCTTATATAAATTTAAAATGATATAAGTAAAAGTGAATCAACAACTCTTATCACATACCTATCATACCTAAAATTTTCCTTTCCATACACTTTTTGATTGAAATAATTCTATATATATATACATATACATACATATATATATGTATATATATGTGTATATACATATACATACATACATACATACCTACATATATGTGTGTGTGTGTGTTTAGACACATATGTATGCATACACACACACCCACACACTCACAGATATATATATAGTCTATGTGTATATGTCTATATATATTTGTGTATAGACACACACACATATATGTATGTGTTTCTATACACACACACACACATACATACATACATACATACATACATGTGTGCGTGCACACACACACAAACACGTATAAACACACACTCACAGATATATGTGTGTGTGTCTATATATATATGTACACACATATATATAGTTTCTGTGTGTATGTCTATATATATTTGTGTGTAACACACACACATATGTATGTGTTTCTACATATACATACATACCTACATACATGTGTGTGTTTAGACACATATGTATGCATACACACACGCACATATATATAAACACACACTCACAGATATGTGTGTGTGTGTGTGTTTATATATGTACACACACGTGTGTGTGTGTGTTTATATATGTACACACACATATATAGTCTCTGTTTGTATTTCTCTATATATGTATTGGTAAATTATTGTTAGTTTATCGATAAATAAATTAAAATCCAACAATTTAAAATTTTCATTAACTGAAAGAGTCTACGCATCCATATATACTCACAAAGAACCAAACATACTTTAAATAATTAAATAGGGGCATTTTACGAAGAAATAGATAAAAATTAAAATGTTGTCTTATAATTAGGACCGGAGGGAGTACCGTCTTATCCATAATCTGCGTGAATATAAAATCGTTGTCAATATTACGTAAGGAAGATCTCATGAAAAATGTCTAATCAGCCGATCATGTTGAAATAAAACTTGACCTTGCACTGCACTGCCTAGGCCGGATTCAGAAAAATAGTTAAAGGTCGGTATCAGTGATGGGAGAGGTTTGAGGGTAGCGCCCGCAAAAAAATTTTTAAGGAAAGTTTTAAATGCATTAAAAAAACAAAAAATTATAAACAAGAAAATAAAATAATATCAAAAAAATTTCATAAAATCAAGTGAATACTAATAATGCACTAAAAGAGGCAATTATTTTATAAATCATGTCATTTAAAAAAGCAATGTTAAGTGCTATTAGAAATACAATTACACAAATTACAATGAAGGGTGGACACTCAATAATTTTTTTTTGTCCAAAGACACTCAATAAATTCAAGTACATATATTTTAATAACAAAAGTATATTACAATAAAATTAATCACAATGTCATCTTTCTAAGCCTTTCTTTTGAAATTCCATCATAATTGCCTTATTATTAAGGACAAGATACTCAATAAGTTCAAGTACATATGTATTTTAATTGTCTTATTATTAAGGGTGGGCGATAATTGTTGGGTTAGTTTCCCCTCTATAATTTTTTTTTAAATGCTAACATCATAATTCTTTTTTTTTTTTGGGGGGGGGGGGTGGGGTAGGGTGTAGAGTCATCAATCGTGGCCGGCCCGTGAAGGGCCAGGGCCTAACGAGCCGGCCCTCCCGGGCGTGGAGTAAGAAAAACACCTGTTTTTTAAAACCCTACCGAGAGCACCAGGTCGGGCCCTAAAATTACTATTCCAAATTTTAACTATTTTTCCTTCACTTTTTTTAAAAATATAATTAGTAAATTATAACACGAATCATTCAATAAATAAGCACAAATACTAATTCATAATCAAAAGCAAACCATGTTCACAAATAACTCATATAAAACATAAAAAGCATATCACTTAGCGACATTAGTACGATGACTATTATTGTCGTCATCTTCGTCACTATCATCAATTTTAATGATATTTGATTGTTCTTCACTTTGAGTAAT
The DNA here is from genome assembly GCA_019022655.1 of Acacia acuminata. Lineage (NCBI taxonomy): Eukaryota > Viridiplantae > Streptophyta > Magnoliopsida > Fabales > Fabaceae > Acacia > Acacia acuminata. The sequence continues at coordinate 841,883 of JAFJYI010000077.1, read as the reverse complement.
AGCCTTTCGGCTCATGAGTAAGAATATCATGAAATTCTTCTCCCGCATCATGAACACATCCATAATCTTTATTTGCAACAAATAATAAATCAAATCATAAAATTAGAATATAGTTATTATGTATTTGTAGTTAAATGGATAAATAACTCTATAACAAATACAATATATATATATATAAATATTAATAAATTTAAAAAGGAAAAAAAAAAAAAAGTCAAGTGAAAAAAGGGCACGCAGGGCCGGCGAGCCCTCCCGCGACTAATTTCAAATATCTCGTCCATTTTTCAAGACCGCCCTTAAACGGGTTAGGGCTTAAACGGCCGGCCCGATGGCCCGGCCCATTTTGACGGCTCTAGACTGGGGTGGGACTTGCCCTCCTTATCAAGTGAGTAGTTCTGCCCATGACTGCACCTGTTTGATTATCATCCGCCATAATAAAAAAAAAATAATACGTGGAGGTAGATGAGAGAGACAATACGATACGATAATAACGAAAAATGAAAGAAACATGTTAACAATAATTATGTAATATTAATTATTATTATTGTTTTATCATCATCGATATTATCTATTGGCGTATGTTTTTATAGTTTCAGATAGGATTATCAAAAGTATTTTTATCTCCAGCATTTTATTTACTGTCCCGTAGGTCTGAAGGGAAAAAAGGAGTTAGGAAAGATAATTTCTTCATGACGTTATTTGGTTTTTATTTGAAAATATTAGAATATTTTTTTTTAGCATACACTATATTATTAATTTTAAAATATTTATTTTAGAATTATGCATGTCACCGCTGGTACCTTTAATACTATTCCATCTAATTCATGAAAGGAGCAGACATGACCATATTAATGTTCTGAATCTGAAATCGTGAATATAATTACAGAAGATAGATCAGGTGCAGGGTTAGTTTGTCCAACGGATATCTTCTGCTCCACGAGTTAAAAGTCAAACTTAGAAGCCTAATATCTTTAAATTGGCTTGAACCTTGACTTTTGCATAGTTTAATGGCATTATTTAATTAAGATTAATTCATGTTTGATGACAAATTAGGCAACTTATTGTATGGATTTCTCATACAAATTAAAGTGTCCAGACTGAATAGGAGGGAGCAATTTATAGCGGCCTCTCATATATTAATTAGTTGATTAGTCCCAAATTACCCTAAAAAAATGATACTTTAGACTTAGAGTCAATATATTGATCTAATTATAATTTAGGATAAAAGATTTTAAAATAACGACACAAGCAAGACTGAATCAAGGTCCTAACGATAAATGAACTAAATAAAATTACTTAGTTTTCCATTTTCATGAGAGAAGTTCAAAAGATTGACAAGCTCAGGTTTGTAAAGGTTTGTAAAGGTTTTTTGTTGTTGTTTTTTTTGTTTGTTGGAGTTTGATTCTTTAATTTGTAATTTGTATATATATATGAAGCAATCTTAGTTAAAGGGATCCACATTTTTTTATCTTTCCACTATTAACCATTATTCTTTTCGATCTTTCGTATTAAAATTTGGAATATGATCTATAGTAAAATTTTCAAATATTTATGTTAAATTTTGATACGTCAGTGTAAAATTTCTCCACTTACACACGTATATTAGCTAAACACGTTTTGCAATTTCTGTTAAAAGTTAAAGCATAGTTACAAAAGTGTTCTTATAATTAAGACCGGAGGTAGTATTATAGAAAAAAAGACAAGAAAATATTACTTGAACTTCAAAAAATTCAAATATGTCTCGTTGCCTACAAAAGTATAGATACTCCAGTTAAGTAGAAATTAACAACTTATTTTAGTAGAAAATCATTGATTTGTTATTTTAAAGTTTAAGTAGTATTTTTTTTGTTTTCCCCCAATCTTATATTTTAATATTAATTCTTAAAAGATTGGATAAATTTGCTCAACTCGTATATATATCAGACAAGCATTTTTTTGTACTGTTTATACTCCCTCTGGTCCTTATTATAAGGCACCAACTAACAAGTTTATTTAGTCCTTTTTACAAGGCACTTGTTTGTCCCAAGGAGTATTAATTATTTGTTTCCATATGTGCCCCTAATTAATAAAGACAATGGATGAGAGTAATAATTAATATAATATTAAAGTTTAGTGCAATTAGTAGGGGTAATATTGAAAGTTACTTAAATAGTAAAACAACTTTATTGACTTTAACTGTTTTTATTGGTTTGTGTGAATAGTTGGTGTCTTATAATAAGGACTACCACTCGGTCCTATTTATAAGTCACTTTTTGACTAAATCACACATACCAACGCTAGCTAAAGTTAACGATGATTATGAGATGAATTTTCAAATTTACCCTCATTTATGATTGGGTACCTTCAACTCTTTCTTCTCTCTCTATTTTCATTGGTATAATTAATATAGGTAAAATTGTCACAATCTCATTTATTTGGTCAAATGAGACTTATAAATAGGACCAAATTTTTTTGGTCAAAATAAACTTATAAATAGGACCGAATGGTATATAATTTGAAACTTTTTTGACCTTTAAATCTGACACGTTTTATGTGAGGGTAATTTCACTACGTGGATGGATACTGAACTGTCAGCTAATCATTTAGTGCCTATTTGGCCTAGCTTATTTTTTACTTAAAAGCCACTTATAAGTATAAGCTAGGCCAAATAGGATTTTAAATAAGCTCTTATAATTATAAGAGCTTATTTTATAATGAAGAAAAAAGAGCTTAAAAATAAGCTCCTATAAGCTCTTTTTTTTTAAAAAAAAGAATGAAAAGAAAACTTGTAATCTCTCAATTGACCATTACCGCCACCACCGCCATCGCCCCCGCCACCACCACCGCGCACCACCACCACCACCACCACCTAGGTAGACAAAGAAATCAGATTTGGGAAAATTAAATTATATTCTTCAAGTTTCTATGAGGAGACAATCAAGAGAAAATAAATGGCTATAAAAATACCTCTGTAGAAGCTCTGTTCCCTCTTAATCATTCAGCAAACAAATACCCAAAATAAAGACAAAATACCGAGAAGGTGACAGTGTTGGTGTTGGTCGATTCTGGCGTCAGAAAATCGGAGGGAAGGAAGATGGCAACCGTGAAGGTGGTTCTGACGACAATCAAATCAGAGTTGAAGAACGACGGAGGTGGCGATCTGTTATGAGAAGGGAAAAGAGCAGAGCAACAGTAGTGTGGTGGTATTCATGGTCCCGGAAATCACAACTCCAATGAACAAAAATTTCAGCGGAAGGAGAAGTAAAGGATAGGGATAAATGGAATTAGGGCTCAAAACTAATGAGATGCAGAAGATACCTGACGGTGGTGGCGAGCGCGGCGTACACAGCGACGGCAGCGACGGCGACGGTTCAGAAGGCAGTGATGGTGACACTAGGGCAAGAGAGAATTCAGAGGTGTAATGAGAATGAAGAAAGAATGAAGTGTCCAATCGATTGTGTAAATGTTAGTGAGAATGAAGAGATGGCGATCCTGTCTTTTCCCACGAAATTGCATAACCCACAAAAGTCCTTATCACATCTGAGTCTTTTTACAATTTCGGAGGACTTCTGGGGGTTTTACAAATTCATCTGGTATTTAAATGGAATTTTCCCGTTTTAATTTGAATGCTGTGGGAATTGTACCACAGGACCAGACGTACCAATAGCATGACAACCAATGGCGGAGCTAGGATTTTAGGTTTTTGAGTGCACAGTTAGTGCTGCCTCTAAAAAAAAATTTTAAGGAAAGTTTTAAATGCATTAAAAAAAACAAAAGAATATCAACAATAAAAAAAAACTTCAACTTAACATAGAAAAATAATAATCAAAAGTCAACTAACATTTACATCGAACGATTACAAAAGCATTCTTCGATTCTTCATTCCTTGAAAATATTGCATTATATCTTCATCATCAATCATATCAAATATATCACATTCAGCATAAGTTAGCATGCATGAGTTAAACCAATCATCACTTATCCGATTGCGAACCTTATTTTTAACAAAAGTCATTGCAGAAAAAATCCACTCACCACTAGCAGTTGCTATCGGTAGAACGAGTGCCAACTTTATCAACAAATAGACTAGTGGATAAACAATATCCTTTCTCTTCTCAACCATCTTCAAAGCAAGGTTAGAAATTGTTTACAAATTGACAAAATCTGAATCAACCCTCACATCAACAATAAAATTACCGAGACTTGAAGACAAAAAGGAATATCTCAAGCTCATCAAACTCCAAATGATAGAATCTAGCAAACTCAATCAAATTTTCTTTGTTAAAATTAGCAAATAAATCACAAAGATCAAGACAACTCAAACAACTTGGTATTGACATTATCAAATCGATCATTCAACTCTTGAACTTGAGTATCTATCACTGTATTAAATAACTCCACTTTAAAGTAGTGGAAGAATGTGAATGATTCCAATCTCCATCTCGATCTCCCTTTAGGACAATAAACATCATTCATATTTGGAATGTCAATATCATATTTATTGGCAAAAATGTTCGTTTCTTGAAGCAATTAATCAAAACCATTATCTCTCACCTCTTGTAAATGAGACTTGACTACCTTCACTAAACCAATTACATTTAAAAGTTCTTGATTGATCTTTTCTTTGTAGTGCTTGTGACAACTCCTAAGAAATCCCCAAGATCAATTTCATAAGATGCAACAAGAATGCAAATTCAAAATCTTCCATGGCATACAAAATGCAACCTGCATCGGTTCTTGCAGCATCATTTTTCAGTTCTTCTTCAATAATTTTCATCAAGGAAATTATTGGAGAAAATAATGAGATAACACTTGTAACCATACCAAAATGGGAACCCCAACGAGTGTCTCCAGCTAGCTTTAAGGTTGTCTCTTGATTTAAACATTTTTCAGTTGGTATTTCACCACTAGCAATTCTTTTAACTATTAGCTCATACTAATTCATTTGAAGAATTTCCTTCCGCTTGCATGAACCCCCCACAACGATAGCCATCTTTTGAAGCATGTCAAAAAATTCTTGAATCTTCTTGTGATGTTTTGCAACCTTCACAAGTGCCAATTGTAACTGATGAGCAAAACAATGAATGTAGAATGCAGATGTGTTGTCTGCCAAAATCAAACTCTTAAGCGCTTTGAATTCACCCCGCATATTACTAGCACCATCATAGCCTTGACCGCGACATTTAGACAAACTTAAACCAAGTTTAGAAAATAGCCCATCAATCGATTCTTTTAGTGACTGCGACTCGTAGTATCTGAAACATGAATTATGCCAATAAAACGTTCAACAATGGACCCTTTTTTGTTTACATACCAAAGTACAACCGCCATTGGTTCTTTAATTGCAACGTCACGAGCTTCATCTACTAGCAAGGAAAAGTAATCATCACCGAGATCACTAATTGTTGCTTTAACAGTCAAATCAGCACAAGCTTGAGAAAGATCTTTTTGAATCATTGGTGAAGTCAATTTGTGATTATCGGGAGCATTTTGTAAGACTACATCACTCATCTCTTTATTTGGCTTAGAATAAAACTTTAGAATTTCAAGGAATAAACCTTGTTTATTTGAACTTGTAGATTCATCATGTCCCCGAAAAGGATGACCATTGCGTAGTAGGAATCTAGCACAATCTAAAGAAGTTTTCAGCCGAATATGATAATCAATTTTCTGTTGTTCACAAATATTTGAAAAGGCAACTCAATATGTTGCTTTTGCTTCATCAAATCTTGACCAGCTTGATAACATCTATTGTGAGCACTGTTATGATCTCCAATATGAACTTTGATTCTATCCTTCTTGTGCCAATTTTTGAACCCCACACCGACCAATGTTTCATGCACCGAACCACTACCTCCAACCTCCCTATCAAGTAGATAAAAATACAAGCAAAAACATGCATCTTTTGATACACTATACTCCAACCAAGAACCAAATTCTTCATACTAGTTAGGATTGAATCTACGCATTTTTCCATACATTTCTGTTTGAGGGAATGGTTTAAGAATTGGTTGAGTTGGCCCCTTGAGCAAATAAGCTCTCCAAATATCCTCTCTTTCTCTAGGATTTGATGTAATTGAATAAATTGAATGTCTTTTTCCCGAATCCTCTTCAAGATTTTCGATATTAAATTTTGCTTGAAATTAAGATGCTTGTGGTGGTTGATAGGATTTTTGCACAAATTGGGACCGAAATACTATTTGAAACTTGCATTCTTTGAGATTAGGGTTCTATATTTATGGGTTTTAGACGTTTGAAATAAGATTGTATCTTTGACATTTTCTACAAACAAAACAGTAAAAAAGTTCAAACAAAAAATAGTTTTACTAGAGTTCCAAACCAGACAATTAATCAAAGTATATCATCAAAGTATACTTCAACACAAACACACAATCACAAAGGCTCATGATCACCATTGAAAAGGAAAAACAAATTAAAACATGCAAGGACATCTCGATAAAATAATATAATACTAGATACGAATGCAATAAATTCTTGAAATCATGATGCAATTCATATTTTAATAAAAAACATAGTAAACAGATTTATTCCAATTGAATTCTAATATTTTGTTTTGGTAGGTTCGGTTATTTAATTTATCTCATTTAAGTGACAGAGGAGATAATGCCATTACACCATTAGCACTTTACCAATGTCACACGAAGGCACATCTTGTCCTCCAAAGGATCTTCTCACCAAGAGTGTCGCAATGTTTTGGTAAGTTGTCTAATTCAATTTTGAGTGACCCTTCCTTTTCTTTAAAAATGTAATTCAATCTCTAATAATACCATATGAACAGGTGGATTGTTGGGTTGAAATATCTGATAGTATCTATTAATATGCATATCAATCTGTGCTAGAGTAAAAGAGTCACTATTAGGAAAAGGAGTTTCTGCATCGTCTATAATATCTGAAACTTTCAATGGAAACTTTAGTCATTTCTCTTGTAAATTGGTTTATCTGCTATCAATATATGTTGATCTGACTAACTAAGCTCAAATAGCAATTGAAGTATTCTCAGAGAAGGGTTTGAGTAGTAAAAAATCCACATCAAACCAGAAAAACACAAGTAATAAAAAAACCAACACAAAAAACCAACACAAACACAGCACAAGAAGTAGCATCATAAAAAAGTAATTCCAACAAAAATAGAAAACTAAACCAAAGAATGACACTCATAGGAAGTTTTGCTACCGGCGTGAGCCAAGAACGCGGCAATCTCGAATTGTGCTTAGAAAACAGATTCTCGAACTGATAGGTCTGGAAGTAATCGACAATCGTCACACAATTTCGAATTGCTGAGACAAGGAACAGCAAAGAGCAGAAGTAATCTCGAATTGCTCAGATGAAGAACAACGACCACCCACCACCGAATAGTGAAGACGAAGCTTAGGAAAGACGGAAAACTTGCAACCACTAAAGACTGATTTGGGAGTGACGGGGGAGGAGATCATTTAATAAGCAATTTCGAGTTCGGAGAGCGCAGGCCAAATCGATTTAGGTCCGGGGTTTTAGGACTTTTTTTTCTTTCATTATTTAATTATTAATTTTTTTAAAAAAAAAATAGGCCGGCTTTTATGTCTCCGCACCCGTGCACATTTGCACTCACGTAGCTCCGCTACTGATGGCAACCAAAACCAAACGGTGACCACCAACCCGGAATCAATCCAGTGATACAAATAAACCTTAAACTTTGATTCAAACTTCAAAGTTAGCTCCTCCAGAAGAGGTGTCCCACTTACCTTCGTGTTTATGGATGGTTTCAAAGTTGACTTTTTTAGTGGAATTCTTCCGGATTCCAATAATTTTATTGTGTTAGATAATATCTTCGATCATGAAGATGACATTACAAACACCAACAAAGCCATTGGGATAAAGAAAAACCCTTCCGGATAGGATGATGCTTAATCCGCAAGATTGAGAAATCACGAACTTAGTAAACTCATATCATAATGTTTCAAGATCCTAGTCCATGTAAGACCCCATTCATTCATCTCTCAAAGCCACTTTAGGACATCGGTCTTTACATACTAGGAAAGTTTAGCCTAATTATGTGATCTCACAACATCTCTCATGGATCGCTTGTTAGATTCTTTCTGGTGCACAGGATCCCCTTAGAAGAGGCAAGTGTGGAATATACTTAGATCTCTGAAAACAAAAGTAAGAGATTATAGACTCAAGTTTTTAGGAGAAAGAAAGAGTTTAGAAAGAACTCATGCTTCTTATTATATGAGAAATAATACAACTCACCTTGTTTTCTCCGAAGGAAGGAAAGCCTTATATAGGTGTTTAATCTTACAACAGGACAACAAGAGAATTATTGTATGTTACAGACAGCTGGACCCATTTTTCACAACTTACAGACATGTAGCAAACTCAGACTCATGATACACCAAAAGTAGAACTTAGTGACATACAACTCATAGTGGACTCTAAAAATAACTTGGTGGCAAACACACAGCATCTCGTAGAGTACAAAAAACATGACCCAGTAGCTTCTAGCTCATAAAGGATTATAGGACAGGCACATCTTTTGATGACCCCCTTTAACCTTTGCAAAGGGGCTCATGATCATCATCGGTGAGAGATTAGAATAATCTTCATCATATGGTGGATCAGTGAAGTGCATTTTCGTAGATCAAAATCTTCATGATACGTGGATCATTGATGTGGGTGCACTTTTTTGGGTCCTCTTGTGAACAATACTACTTTGGATAGTCCTATCAATTTGACTGACTAGAACAACTTCCTTGAAGCTGAGTGCCAATCTGGTATGGATCATGTGATTCTCCAAGTAGAACATAAGTACCTTGACTGGTCATGATACCTTGGTAAATAGGATGTGATTGTGAGGGAGTAAGACCTAAAAACTCTTCATAAGATGGAGGTCTTATTGAGAGGTGAGGGATTTATGTTGGATCTATGAGCTCTCTTTCTTCAAGAATTGGACCAAGAATGGTACATACATCATTTAGAAATTCATTAAGTTGGCTCAAGTATTTTCCCACTCGAGTTAATATTTATTTATCCTGAGTTGTCCAATTGTCAGCAATCTTCTTGAGTATGACATTGTTCTCTAAGTAGAGGACATTGTCTTCACTAAGGCTATAAGACCCGTGAAGTGAAAAAAGACAGCAAAATATTTTTTTTGTTTGGATATTGGGATATTCCACATATGTTGCTCATTGAGGACATTGATAAGTTTGCCCTTCCAGAAAGACAGGGTTGCAAAGAGTTTGAAGAAGGTTGCAAGGTGGCAGTTTTCATTGTCAGCATCACAAAGGTGGTGATTGATAGGAAGAGGTGGAATGGCACTGACACAGGCATAGAGAGTGGAGCTGGACCAAAGATGTAAAATCATTTCCTTAAAATTCAATTATCCATACACTTGATCAAATCTCTAGATGATAAACATTACTATGGCGTAAAAGAGAAAACTTAAACCCGACGGTCTACCATAGTAAAACAGATTTAAACTCATCTTTCAAAAGTTAACCATGGTAGAAAAAGAGTTCAGCTAACCATATGAAAACACTACCATGGTTATAAAGGGTTTAAATCATTGCAAATATCTATCCATTACAAAAAAGAATAAAATAATCATTTAAAATTTATCATAAATAATAAAATCATTCTATGTAATGTACACTAAGCAATTTCAAATCAACACATTTATAAAGTCATTTTAATTAATAGTTGGGGCTTGAGCTTCTCAAAACTCAGAATATAACATTCAATCATAAACCCAAAGATAAAGCTCATTTTTTAGTACTATTCTTTCTCAAATGTTTATAAAATATCAAAAGTCAACTATCCACTCATAAAAAATTTAAAATCTATCATGGAACATAAAACTCTTCTCATTGTTTCATAAACTAAACCATGATTAATCAACACACTTAGGTCTTGAACTTCTCGAAGTCCAAATATAATAATTCGACCACAAACCTAATATCAAACTCAATTATAAAAAATACTTGGACAATAATTTTCTCAAAATAATCCAAAATATATAGCATGCAACATAAGCGCTACAATGGCAATACACAACAATTCACTACATAAATAAAAAGGAGGAGGAGGCTTTACAAAGATGATCACAATAATCAAGCCTCTAGAGCCTTCCTCGACTAACTAGTACAAGAATATTACCAAAAAAACGTTAAGAGCAACAGGGTGAGACAAAAGCCTCAATAACTAGCTATCCAACTTGTTACACATACTAATATGTGCTCGTGAGGTACCAAGTAGAACAATTTATATAACAAAGTATTAGAGATATAATTCACAAAATTCCATATCACACATTCCATTTCGCAAACGTCATATCACAAATTCTAGATTACCCATTTTGTATCACAATTTCCACATCACAAATTCCGTATAAGGATTTCCAAATCACAAATTGTGTATCACAATTTTCACATCACGAATTGCGTATCACAATTTTCATATCACGGATTGTGTATCACAATTTTCATATCACAAATTGCATATCACAATTCCCAAGTTGTCTTTCATCTATCCAATCGAACCACCTTATTTTCGACAATGAGATCCATGGATTAAGTTACTATTCATGTTACTGACTACTCAAAAGCTCACTGGTCATGCGATAAGGACCGGTCAAAATCCACAAAGCACATGCCCAGAGCATGGGTCTTTTCCTCTTGTTGAACTAGTGGGGTGTCGCAGCCCCTCATTGATTCAATGGGACAGCTCCTCATTGAACCGAGACGAGACAATAGGAAGCCAACCACCGTTCACAATAGAGGCTATACCACGTGGTAGAACAAATTACTTCATCTCATCTCAATCCAATCATCACAATAAATAGCTCCACGGAATTTCTCAAGATTTTCACATTCATATAATACTATTTAAATCATTTTTATATACATGTCATAATATTTCAAGTCACACAGAGACGCCCCCGCCCTTTCAAACCCCCCCCCCCCCCCCAACACACACACACACACACACACAAAATTGGCTCTATGCTCTCTGTTTTTTTTTTTTTTTTTTTTTTAAAAAAGAAGTTACATTGTACTCCCTTTCACACACACAATCGGCTTTATGCTCTCTCTTTTTTATTAAAAAAGTTACATTTTGAGCCTTGTACTTCCTTTCACACACATAAAATTGGATTTATGTTCTGTTTTTTTTAAAAAAATAAAAATACATTTTGAGCCTTGCACTTCCTTTCACATACACACTCAAAATTGGCTGTGCTTTTATATATATATATATATATATAAAGAAGTTAAATTTTGAGCCTTGTACTCCTTTGATTTAAAAAATCTCAAAATGACCAGAATAGGCCTTTAGTAATACTGTATTATGCATTTCTACATATTTTTTAAAAAGCTCGATACATTTATTACAATGTCGAGGTCTTGAGGACAGACTCCTTTAAGCTCTGTTCGCACATGGGAGAGGTGATGCTTTCATCACGGGCTTCTCTTTGTATCACGCACTAGGTAAGCCCAAAATGAGAGTCGTGGGCCATGGGATTCTTTTCTTCTGATATCGTAATGGTGATTCTAATATAATCAGGTATTCCATTTGGAATTGCTTTCTACGTGTTCCATCTTCATAAGTTTGACAACCTAATTTTGATTTGTGGCGCCTCATGGATCCTACTTTATTCATACAGGATGAGCCAACACTTAGGTTGATACTTATACCAGTGACTAATACTAATAATCTAATTTCAATCATTTGAATTTAGCGTACAACAAGAGCAAGAAAATCTCGATTCGTGCTGCTCCCTGCTTAATCCAAATATTAATATATTTTTCATCTGTCCATCTTGTGTATATTTCATTATTTTGGATCGGTTGATCTTGGCAATCTGCATGCTCATCATAGATTAGGTTGTTTCAAGATGCAAACTAAAGATGGGTGATCACTTAAAACCTTTTTATATTAGGTTACTGGCGTAGTCTGCCTGTCACCAAGTAATTTTTCTTCATCTCCTAAATTATTGGTTTTAATATCATTCTAATGATTAGAAGGAGAGCTAAGGCTCATTCTAATCGTTACTGGCTCATTAATAATTTACCCATTTCGGATTACCAATAAGACATGTTATTGCAAGTGCAAAATTCCTAAACTTGACAAGCCATTAACAACTTTTCAATTGATTTTTATCATCTTGGAGTACCACTTAGACATGTTATTGTAATTGTTAAGTTCCTAAACTTGATGAGCCATTAACAACTTTTTAATCGATTTTACCCATTTCGATTACCAATCAGACATTTTATTGCAATTGCCAAATTCCAAAATTTGACAAGTCATTAACAACTTTTCAATTGATTTTACCCATTTTAGACTACCACTAAATCATGCTATTGCAATTACGAAGTTCAAAAGCTTGATAAGCCATTAGCAACTCTTCAATTGATTTTACCTATTTCGGTTTTCGGACTACCAACTAGAGATGTTATTGCAATTGCAAAGTTCCTAAACTTGATAAGCCATTAACAACTTTTCATTTGCAAAGTTCCTAATCGTTTCCTGCTTTCGGTTTTCATAACTTGTTAAAAGAAACTTTCAAGAGATGGCATCAATGGCGCACACCATTACATGCACACTCTCTTCCTATCATTGATTTCACCGTGCCTGCTGTCAAACATAATAATAAAAGGGTGTGCGAAACTTCATGAATATATCACACAACATAAATCTTTGGGGATAACAAATTGACACATTTTATCTACAGTTTGATGACAAATTACGCATAGTAAAATACCCGTGCTAATGTTCTTGTATGAAGTATGTGTAATTTTGAGTCAACCATATTAACGGCCTCAAAGAGTACAGCTTGCAGCCCGACCCGAAGCCTAAAATAGAACGGGAAAATTAGAGACAGCAATTTCTACATTGGTTCCATTCCAATTAAAATAGAATACAATAAATGGGTGAAAAAGATGAATAGAAAGACAGCAGCTTCCCATAGATGGAGAAGTTGTGGCAACTCGATAGAGGGATGAAACCCAAAAAATAATACTCCTCCGGTCCTAAATATAGCATTACAAATTCAAGACCGGAGGTAGTATATTTGTGGGATGTTGAAAATTATAATAATAAACATAAAATGAAATTAATTATACCTTGAAAATCATATTAAATTACTTCAGTTGAAGGAAAAAACTTTATTACAAATAACAAAAAACATGCTTAACAAACTTTGTTTATTTGTTTATTTATTTCATTAAAAAACTTCTTTTAATTGCTCTAACATGTAGTGCTAAGGGAATTAAGGGGACGCCTACATGTGCTCAGTGAATAATGGTTTTATAGGATGAAATTAGAAGGACAAGACACAGTTGCGATTGCAACACATGCCTTGGCATTCATTTCAGAGTTCTAACAGGCTGATAAAGTGAGAGTATTTGGAGACAGGGGGCGAATTATTATTATTATTGGGGTGGGCGAGGTAATAAACACACAGACAATACAAATATATTAAAATTTTTTTGGGAGGGGGTGCGCCCTTTCCCAATAAAGGGAGCCCATCCCTGTCCGATAAATCATCAGATAGATGTAAAATATAGAGTGAACACAAAAGCTAGAAAAGAGAGTCCGATAACACCATCAAGAAAATTTCTGACAGAGGGACATACCAGGGATGGATGCTTTATAATCGAAAAAGTGCATGTATTGCTCTCCAAATCACGAGAAAGCAAAATTCGCACATGTGGGACAGTCTTCCAACTCTCTCCCAGTGCTGGTTTGCAAGTACCAGAGTCTCCCCCCACCATGTGATTAGTCACCTATACAACAGATCCACTGGATTTATCATTTGAAGGATTTATAGATTATAGATGCCTAGCCATATCAACTGTTCTCTGGCTTTTATCACTCCCAACCCCCTTCCTTCTTTCCTACTGCTAGTCTAGCTAATTCAGAAGAATTCTGAAATATTTTCTAGGTAAAAAAATTGCAAAGTAAAGTACTTAGTATCATGTTATTCTTTACATAATAATCACGTTTGCCACAATCTTGGAGGAATTTAACAACTGAGTTGGACATACTTGTGGCCAAAAAAGTACTGATAAAAACATGGGCTGCGTGAGGCCTTGATGGCTAGAAAAGTAAACAACATCAGATAAATCATCTAACAACAAACGGAGATGACTTAGAGACTATTGATTATAGGAGCAAGAGGTAGTTGTAATTCAAGTTTGGGAATGTTCCCAAAATTGACTTCTGAGCAGATGAAGTTCATTGCTCCAAGCATCAGAATGCAACAAACAATTGTATACAAGTTACTTTCTCTAACTGAGATCAAGTATGAAATTGACACCAAGTTGAACATATATGACAAAGAATGAAGGAGATACAAGATGAAGTACAGCAGAAAAGCATTAGGTTCAGCAGCATGCTTCTTATGTCTGTTTTTATTTGAGACAGGGCCAGTTCCTTGACAATGAAGACTCAAAAAGTAAGTGATATGTCATTCCTTGGACAAAATTAAGGTCAAAACTTCTATCAAACTATCATATGGATGGTTACACTTGTACATCAGACTGAAAACCCTCACCCCTTCCAAGAGATAAGAAGGGGGAAAAGAAAAAAAATCCAACTATACAGTTACAGCTACCCAATTTTACTGGACGAATTTCTGTTTAATAAAAATTTAGGATTTCAGTTGCTTTATATATCCATTTATAACTGAAAGGATTATAACCGAGAGGGAACAAAAGATAAAAGAAGCAACACTTACCAACACAGCTACATTATGCTCATGTGCTAGCTTCTTTAGTAAGAACCCAACAGATATCATCAAAGCATGTCCTGAAATCACCCATAAAATGTAAACTTCAAAGTCTCAGAGCAGTTAACTAGTATTTGATCCTTTTAGCATGGAAATAAGACTTTCATAACTTGGGGAAAAAAAGGAGAAGATTATGCATGAATAGAGGGGCAAGCACCCGTCAATCAACTTAGGAGACTTAACTTATAACAGATGAAAAAAGAAAAGAAAAAAAAAAATCATGCATGAATAGAGGGGCAAGCAACCACCGATCAACTAAGGAGATTGAACTTATATTATAACAGATTGTTAAGAAAATCAATAATGTAAGAGGGAGATGCATGAAGAATGAAGATGAAAATGACCTAAATGTTGAATATGGCATAAAAACTCTTATAGTCAGTAAAGACTGACAAAGATTATGAAAGTAAGACTAGTATGGTTCTTTACTTATTTGTCAAGTAATTAAGAGTATCTCTCGAAGTTCAGAGCATTAGGATGCCAAGAAAGTCAATAAGACAAATAAAAGGGCAATAAAAACACAAAATGTAACATCATTTGAAAAGAAAAAAAAATCATGACAAGTATTGGCTAGCACGCCATGAAATACAGAATGCAAATAGTTAACATACCTTGAGGACCACTTCCCCCAAGGATGGGAGTAATCAGTGAAGAAACTGAATCAACAATAAGCAAACGAACTTGACAATCGGATTTGAACATCTGTACAAGGATACAGTAGTCATTTATTTGGCAGAAGCAAATACAAAAACAACCAACATTAATGAGAGGTTGAGAACCTCGGATCTCAAATTGATCTCCAGCTGATGCAACACATCAAACATTTGAAAAATGCTGAACACTGAATAACATATTATTCGGTCCAATACTTTCTGAAGAGGTTTGTCATCAGCCTAAACCAGGAGACAAGAAGAACAAATAAATGAATATGCACATTCAAAAACAGTTAATAAACAAGAGTATTATACAAAAATGTTGATACATAAGTAACCTGATCATTAAAGACAGGATCAGAGGACTGACCAACGAAATGGGCAATGCGCTGGGCCGAAAAGGCATTGCATGTGTCCAAGTATATGACAGAACCCATATACTTCTTTGCAACAGTCGTGGCAAACTGTAGGCATGCCTACAATTAAAAAGTAAATACTTTGTATCAGAACAGATGTGATGAAACGGAAAATATTCGTATTATATTGAGGAAATAAGTGCCGTGCTAAAGTAGCATCATGTGCAAAATAGAACGAGGTCAAAACATATGATTTTATAGCAAACACAGCCATTGGTTCTTACCTGCGTTTTTCCAGATGAAGATGATCCAACAAGTTCAGTTAATTGTCCTCGGCGTAATCCACCTTCAAGCAATGCATCAATCCTGAATTGCACAAATTGAAACACTAGATAATGTTGTAATTTGTACAGCCCTAATTTCAACCCCATCACCACTCCACTTATATAGACCAGATAACCAATAACAACATTTACTAGGATTCAGTACTAAAAAAACAAGAGTTGCACCGAAGATACCCTTGACATCCGGTGGATAATGCGTGTTTATTCCGTTTAGAATCTTCAAGCAGATCCAGACCGCTCAACAATGGTCGATGCAACGCATCAATGATAGATAGGAGCTGATTGATACCCTACATAACCGACGCAAAACAGCCTGAAACCTTTTAAAAGATTTTGCAAGAGGAAAAATAAATAATAAGAAGAACTTGACCTCCTCGAAAGGGAGTGGGGGAAGTAATAGTGTACGACTAACCTGATTTAGTCTCTGCGAGGTGGACTGCTTATGCGCAGAAGAAATCAATACATCAACATCATACAGGAGGAAGTCTTCCACTGAGAAGATGGAAACAGTGACGATGAATTACCAAACCGTTGCATGGTGAAAACGAGCAATTAGGATATATAAAAATGGAAAAAGGTTTCCAAAATCCGAATAGTCGGAGCCACAAATTGGAATTCTACAGAATTTGTAAGAGGTACTGCATACATTGGGAAATTGCAGAAGAAAACAGATGAAACGTACCAGAGAAAATGCCGTGGGAAGCACAAAAGGCTTGGAAGACAGAATCAACGAGTGGATATTCTTGCTGCAGAGACTTCAATGGAGCCATTTTCTCTGCTCCCAAACCCAACGGAGTTTCATAAATATTTCACTTTCAAGGAATGAATTTACCGCTTATTTTGAGAAGGAAAAAAAAAACGAATTTGCCGCTTCGAAGTTATTATATAAGAGCGAAGGGAAGAAGTTTTGGGGAAGGAAGGATTATATATATATTACTGGTTCGGAGATAGTATTAATTATTAATCTTTTGTGTCAGAATTGTTAATCGAATCTAATCCAATTTTATATAAACCCGATCTCTATCGAATTTTATATTAGAATTAGAATTAAAATGAGAAAATAACCTCTCATCAAATCACACATATACTCAAATTATGATTGGATACTAATTTTAAAAAAGGGTAGATTTTTTTCCTCATTAAATTAAGAATCTTTTAATTTAATGTTAATTTTAAAAATGATGGTAAAAATGCTAATTTTAAAAATAGATTTTTTTCCGAATCTTTTTTTGGCCAACCATTTAATTAAGAATCCACCGCATGACTGTGGGGGACATGTCCCCGAATGAATAAAAAGGCCAAGGCCGTTTACTTTGCCATCTTCAATTCATCTCCGGCATCTGCTTCCGTATCCAGCCATTACCATCGGCCACTACACTCCTTTCTCTCTCAGACTACTCCAGTGCCACCACACACCGCCCGTAAGCTTCGACACTTCCGCCTTCGTACTTCCCCAGGTCTCTCATCTTTCCCTATCTATCTTCTGCATATAGCTTGGGACTTGTTAAATCTCCTTCGGAATATTTAAGCAAGTTTTTATGTGCACGCTAGTACGGGATTTAGCTCTGCCATTCGTTCTTGGTAGCCTTTAGCATAATCGCATGAAAGAGAAAGGATCTCTTCTTGCTTTTCGTCGAAATGTACTTGATTAACTGCGTTAGCTTGAGTTGTTATAGATTTTAAAGACAGTAAGTGCTTGAAATCTTCTAAGGCGGATGCATGTTGGAGTACTGGTTCTTTAACAGTTCATTTAATGAATGGAAGTGAACGAAATCGAAAGGATTCTGAGAAGTCATTAAAAGATGGAAGAACGTAATGGATATTATGCTTATTATCATGTTTTTGTTTGAACGGGAACACAATGCGTTGGAAGCGGGAGGAAACAACTTTATGTAATTATCTTGTTTTTATGTTTCCTTTTTACGTTCATAGTTTAAAATTGGAAATTCATACTGTCATAGAAGTTTTAAATTTTTAAGCCACTTTACGAGGAAGAAACGGACATCAATATCAATCAATATGAATTCTTAAAATCTATAGTGAGTTGCATTGATCACAAGATGTGAATATTGCAACATATTTCTCAGACTCCTCAGTGCAATGCATAGGAACCCACTGTTATGTGTCCTACATAGTTAGGAGGAAGAATTGCCTAGTGAACATCTCATTCAATCAAATGTACATTTAAATCTCCTAGTGAGAAGGAAATTTGTTGAAGTTACATGCTCAAGACATTTTCAAAGAACTAAAGAATAATAAGAGAATCTATAGGAGAAAATAGGATATGGTAACTTTGAAGACACTATTTTCTGATTTAGTGAACTTTTATGCAGAAAAAATGTAGTCTTAAGTTCATTTTCTAAATTCAGGATTACATGCCGTATATGACAAGATAGAGCAATGAAAAGGAGTTCAAATGCTTGTATTTTTTAGCATATAGTTCATTTTCTAAATTCAGGATTACATGCCGTATATGACAAGATACAGCAATCAAAAGGAGTTCAAATGCTCGTATTTTTTGGCATATATTTTTGGTTTGGAGATACGAGCTTATTCTTGATACAATGTTCTGCTAATCTGTTCTGTAGTGGTTTTGACTTGACTCGTTATTTCTCATCCTGAAGTTCAATTTAGCCATTACTTTATGATCACAAGTTATGTATGCTGTTAAATTATGCAATTTCACATTTTCTGATGCATATTGCTTGTGTATGCCTCTTCTGCCTTCATATCAATCCTCAAGAATGAGGCATGCCAAGGAAGAACCACCAACTTCCCAGGTGAGTGCTTGCCACTTAAAATGTAAATTAAAGCCAGGAGCCCCCCCCCCCCCCCCCCAAAAACCAAAAAACAACAACAAAAAACCATAGTTTGGATCCAAGAACTACCGACAGAGCCTGAATAACTTATATTTATATTCTTGACAGGCAACTGACATAATATCAGCTGTGAAGGAGTTGCATAGATTTAACTCTCAGGAACTTCATAGATTATTGAGGGACTCGGAAAATTTTACTATTACCTACCTTACTGAAAAAGGATCTCTGATAAAGGTGGTCTTAATCTCAGTATCAGAATGCCAACTTGTCTTGTCTCTTATTAAACTTCTGTATCTAATTGTGCATATTTACAGGTTGATATGGAAAAACTTGCAGGGTCTCTTCCACTGCACCTTACTGCAGTGCTAATCTCATCCAATAGAGATGAAAAAATGTTCAAATACATGTTATGTGGCCTTCGTCTCCTTCACTCCTTGTTTGATTTAGCACCTCGGCACGCTAAGCTCGAGCAGGTTGTTGATATATTCCACTTCTTCCCCTCCCCCCATCTATCTTCCGGTGGTAAAGACCTGTTATTGAATTGTGGAAGATATGATGTTATTGCAAATTCGCAAACACAAAGACATTTAAGGTCATATGCAGTGTTAAATAATGGTTTGATAGCTAGCAGTTGACTCTTTGGTTGGTTGGAATGACCTACCATTAGAGATAAAGAAAGGTGTGCATTCAGTGGTAACTTTTATGATTATGTGTATTCTAGAAAGTGATTGATGAGGGAGTTAATGCAGAACCAATCTCTCTCTTCAGGGAGTCATCTTATCTGAATCCATTCTGGACCTTTACTGTTAGCTCCGATATATGCCATATTTTGATTGAGAGGCACAAATATTATCTGTTACAAATATTTTTAATTTTGGGGCATGTATATAACTTGATAGATATATTTTAAAGTTGTAGTACTCTCCTATTCGTGTTTCTTATTGACACTAAAATGATCAGTTGTGTCAAATTATAGGGAGAATCACCTAGTCAGATAACATGGCAAGAATATTTTTAATTTAGGACCATTAGCCACTATTCGTTTGGTTAATGTTCCTAATTAATAAAATTGCACTAAAGTGTTCTCACCTAGTTAGATAAAACTTGTTGTTTTTGTAAAGGGTTACAGCTTGGGAGTTCTCCCATGATTCTTTATTCCGCAAATATGAAAGTTTTTGTAACTATGTGATGGTATAACCTGATTTCTCTGATTAATGTCCTTGGAATATGATTGCAGATTATGCTAGATGATATGAAAGTATTGGAACAGCTGATTGACTTGGTTTTCTATATGTTAGTTCTTCTTGGTGGTTACAGACAGGTTTTCTCTGGTTCTTGTCTTTGCAGTTTAATCTTCTGCACTGTTAACTGTATTGAGAGTAGTGCTCATGTTGCAGGAAGAGCATGCTTTTAGTCTTAAGTACCTTGTGTATTCAGCTATTGTGGCATGCAATTTATATTTATTAACAGGGTTTATATCGACACAATGGCAAGATCTTGTACAAGTATTGGTTGTGCACCCTAAGGTACAAATTGACTTTTGCTTCACTATCATCTGGAATTTAAAAATCATTCTTTTATTGGATATTAGTCATAGCTGATGAAGCAATATTTTATGTCAAAGCATCTGAAAGCCATTTTTTCCTTCATCATCTCATATTTGTCAAACTTGATTTCTAGATTCCTCCCTACACTTTAACAATTAATGTAACAATGCAACTATGCCAGGACTTACTATGAAGTTTTGTGAGACAGGTTGACTTATTTATGGATGCAGCCTTTGGGTCAGTTCGTATGGTAGTTAGGCGTCTTGAGATTACACTTTCAACTTACCATAAATTTTATCCTGGGAATCCAATCTGACTTCAGAACGAGCAGTTTATCATCTCTGCCAGCAGTGTGAGGCCTCTCTGCAATTTCTACAGTCCTTATGCCAACAAAAATTGTTCAAAGAGCGCCTACTCAAGAATAAGGTTCTTTGAAACTAGACTTGGCTTTATACTTTGGAAATGAATCACCCTGACTTTAGTTAGGGGTGTTTCTAAATTTAGGTCAGAAATGAGAACCACTTGACTTTGTAGACAATGAAGCATCCTTAGGACTCTGGCTGGATCTTATGTATATTTCATAAACTCTGTATCTGTTGCTTAGGGAACTTCAATAAAATAGACCAGTTTCGACTTTTGTGTCTTTCTTAATCACAATTACTATCCAACTCCAGGAAGGAAATATGCAAAGTTCCTCTTAAAATTAAGTGACCTTTATCCTTAATAAAAATGTCTCATGAAAGGAATGCATTCCTTGGTAGCATTATTAAATGCTTCTGTCACCCTAAATTGATCACTCCGTATAAAATGAAGCAGCATTCTTGTTTTGTTACTTTTAAGAGTGTCAAATCTTCACCATCTTGCTGCTCTACCTTTCTCTGGCATCACCAACTGAAATCTCTTAGTGTGTGGGGGAGGGCCTTAAACCACGTTCCCTACAATCTGATAGAGAGGAGCTTTGCATTGGAAAGTGGGAAAACACATTGTCGACTAGTTTTCAAACACAAACTTTAAAGTGGATCTCACGCAGCTATACAAGTTGTTTTTCACTTGAAGTTGCACCTCTTGATACCTCTTTGGATAGGTTTAGCAGGGCTTCCAAAAAGAAGGGGAGCTACAGGTTCCATTACCCTCTAAATTTGCTTTGATCAGATTATCAATATAACTATCTTGAATCATGTTGAATAGATTTTATATCACGTTTTCCATATTCGTAAGGAAAAAGTTAAACCTAACACCTATTTGCTTGGAATTGATTAAACCATGCAGACATATCTAATTCCCCATTTCAAAATGGTCAAATATTGGGGATTTATTTGTAATGCTTAGCAGCTATAGTGTCCTTGTTTTTATCTGGGAAGAAAGACATCAAGAAGCCTTTTTTCTTATATAGCCATAATTATGTCAAAAGATCGACGTATTTTGAACTGTTGCCTGAAAACTTTTAATTTTCAGAATCTATCCCTATTCTAGCCTTTTCTTATACTTATCCGGATTCCCACTTTTCCTTAAATGCTTTGCGTTGAACTCTCATTGTTTTTGGTACCAAAGCTGATCACGTAACCTGTGCATAAGATTGGATAATAGTTAGTGAAGGTGTTGTGGAGTGGGGGGTTATTCCTTAAGTTGCCAAGGGCTTCATTCAATCTTGCAACTTGTTATGTAGTCACTAATTGTCATTGTATCGGTTTGTTCAATTGATGAGACATACTATACCTTGTGAATATATGAACTGCATATATTTTTTTATCTATTTCAGGAACTATGTGGAAAAGGGAGCATCCTTTTTCTGGCTCAATCCATCCTGAAGTTAAACATGGAATCATCTTTTCCCACTAAGCTTATGGCAGCTATATCTAGGCTAAAAGCTAAAATACTTTCTATTGTGAGTATGATGGCAAAACCTGCTAGAAGTCATTTTTTAAATTGAATTTACTTCAAGAACGTAAATATTGATATTAATACTGCTACCACTCTCATGCTGCAGCTTCTAAGTTTATGTGAAGCAGAAAGCATTTCCTATCTTGATGAAGTTGCTAGCTCATCACAGAGTTTAAATTTAGCCAAATCTGTTGCTTCAGAGGTTAGTTCCCGGCTGGTGGCTTGTAGTCTAAAATGTTTAAGATCAAGGGCTCCACTGTTTTTTTTTCCCCTTTTGTTTGGCTCAATAGAATTATTACCTGAAAAATCATATAACTTTGGTCTTATTAGCTTTGTACTGCTTGCATATTTTCATTATTATTTATAATTATGTTACTTGTCAAATGAGGATGGACTTCTGAGCTGACATTCAGTACGAATTGTTGAGTTAAAAATACAAGTTCTTCCATTAAATCTCAAAACTAATCTTATGCATGGTGGTGAGCAGA
This sequence comes from Acacia acuminata, assembly GCA_019022655.1. Classification (NCBI taxonomy): domain Eukaryota; kingdom Viridiplantae; phylum Streptophyta; class Magnoliopsida; order Fabales; family Fabaceae; genus Acacia; species Acacia acuminata. The sequence goes on along the minus strand of JAFJYI010000077.1, from coordinate 819,031 downwards.
AAGTGCCTGTGCCTTGGTCAAGCTTGAAAATTTGTCCTTTTGAGCCTGCACATTGATCTTCCCATTGTCTTTCTCCTATAATGAGCATGGCTATGTCTTCACTCTCAGTATTGTGCTTTTAATGTAATCCTTGTTATATAGGTTTTTGACTTACTAAAGACTGCTTTCGGAGGAGATCCTAGACATCTTGCCAATGACAGAAGTTACCCAATGGGATTCTTACAGCTCAATGCCATGCGTCTAGCTGACATCTTCTCTGATGATTCAAACTTTCGATCTTACATGACAAGTTGTTTTGTAAGCCATCATATTCAGAATATAAAAAGTTATCATACTTTTATACAATTGATGTTACTGTTGACATGCCAATGCAATGGTGCGAGCTCATGTGTGTGTGTGTGTGTTTTTTTTTTTTTTTTTTTTTTTTTTTTTTTTTGGGAAGGGGGGAGATGAAAAAGGGTCAAATTTTGTTTGAGTTGGTGTTGGAAAAACACGTTCACGCAAGTCGAGACAAAACTCCTCTCACAAACTTATCATGTATACCATAAATTACGTTGGAAAGTTTCTACCACTAATCCAAACAGGCACTAAGTCATATTTTGCTCACTGAGATTTGGTTAATGCATTTCTTGATTTTCCTGATGTTATTCATTCTGCTTCCAAGACATTGATTGTTTCCTGATGTGACTGCAGACCAAAGTTCTAACAGCAATATTTTCACTGTCGCATGGGGATTTTTTATCTTGTTGGTGTTCATCTGATCTCCCCGAGAAGGAGGAGGATGCAACTCTTGAATATGATATATTTGCTACTGTTGGATGGATTTTGGATAATACTTCTTCACTCGATTTGTTGAATGCAACACCTTTGGAATTCAACTTAACTCATAACAGCATGCCTCAGGCTTCTTATGCGCATCATAGGACTTCGTTATTTGTCAAAGTCATTGCAAATCTTCATTGTTTTGTCCCCAACATATGTGAAGGTCCGTCCTTTGCCTATGCACTGCAAACTCATTAAAGATATTTGATTGATTTGCAGATTTATACATCTCCTTATGTAATTTATCTTTTTGAAAAAATTTAATTTGAATCCCCAGAACAGGAGAGGAATCTTTTTGTCCTCAAAGTCCAAGAATGCTTGCAACAGGATCTATCTAGCTTGCTGCCTGGATTTTCTTTTGCTTCTGATTCTCCTAAAGCTGCCACTGCTTGCAAGAATCTCCGTATGTATTGTTTTCAATCCATTCTTATTGTGGAATTACAAATTGTTTTCAATCCATTCTTATTGTGGAATTACAATTAATATATCATTATTTTCTCACAAGTGACTTGTTTTTGTAGGTTCATTGTTGAGTCATGCAGAATCATTGATTCCAAACTTTTTAAATGAGGAGGATGTGCAACTTCTGAGGTTTCTTTTTCATCTTCTAATTCCCCTAACGTCAACTTCAGTTTAATTAATTTCAAATAGTTGTTTCAAACTTTCACTGGTAAATAATGTCAATAGATCCCATTATTAATGCTTGAGCATTGAATCAGATTCTGGTGACATCATATGCCACTTGAATCTAATTGGAACAGGGTTTGATCTGGGCGATTTAGGAGAGCCTATAATACCTCCTCCTTCCTGTAACTTTGGAAGAAGTTTATTCTTGAATGCATTTGATATCATAAGAGCATTGCTTGAAAACATATACATAAATATAGTCGGATCATATAGTTCGCGAGGACAACTTTATATTTCATGTCTAAACAGATATTTCTATATCCAAATTGTTTGCAGGGTGTTTTTTGACCAATTACAATCTCTACTTTCATCTGTTGGATCCGGAGAAAATCATATTCAAGTAAATCACTGTCCTATATTCCGAGCAGTTATTTCTGGTTCCTTATGAATTTCCTTTTTAATTTTCATTGTAGTAGTTTTGTTCCCTTCTACTCATGGCCTTTCTTAATCAGTTTTAAATGTTTCAAAATCATTCTACTGGAAAACTCAGGACAATAAAGTTGACAAGTCATTGCCTTTGGATAAGTTTTCAAAACTCAACATCAATGAACACTATCAGGTTTGTGGTTGAAGTCTTTTTTTAATAAATAATAACTCTAAAATCATTCAGTTACCATGTTATATGGCTATTCGCAAATGAGAGTAACATAATTATTAAATTGTTGTTCGAGTTATTTAGTTATTTTTTAGCTTCTCCTCTACATTCTCCCTGACAAATGTTTGGTTCCATTTAGGAGGCTCAGAGTACAGGAAGATGCTCACCAGCTTTACTAGGAAAGGAAACTACTGATCTTAATGAGAAGAGTAGTAACTTAAAGGAAGGGGTTTCAGAAAGTACTGCATTTCCAGTTGCAGACCAAACTAATAGCAGAAATGTAGACATGAGTAAAGGTGATGACATGAATGGGCAAGATCTAGTAGAAGATAAAGGTATATCCAGTAAGACTGCATCTGGAGGTGCAGTAGATATGGACAAGGATACTCAGAATGTTGACACGAGTGGTTCAGATACTAGTTCTGCAAAAGGAAAGAATGTTACTGATCAGATGGACAACATTGAGCTCTCAAAATCAAGTGATAATATTAAAAAATTTGGAGTTGGAGACAATCCTGAGGATGAAAAGGTTGATACTGTACAGAGGAGGAAGCGAAAGAGAAATATAATGAATGATAAACAGGTGTCGATGATTGAGAGGGCATTGTTGGATGAGCCTGAGATGCAGCGAAATGCTGCTGCGCTACAATTATGGGCAGAAAAATTAAGTCTTTATGTATGTTCAATACAACCCAACACACATATGGACTATTTTATTAACCTAACTTCATCTGACTTCCCTGATTCTTCTTCTTCTTTTTTTCTTTCTTTTTTCTCTTTGCAGGGTTCTGAGGTTACATCTTCCCAGCTTAAAAATTGGTAAGAATGCCCCATTTTTACATATTTACTCATCAAATATTTGGTGATTTGATTGTTTGCCATTGTTGATACATGAAATTGGTTGTATAAGAAGTAAGTATCTACAAAAAGAAAAGAAGAAAAAGAAAAGGAAAAGAAGAAAGAAATAGTAAAGAAAACAACAACAAAAGAAACAGAATGAAATTTGCTATCGAAGTTTATGTATGTTGGAATTCAGAGGTATAAATTAAGCTTTGTCCACATAGGATGACATAGCAAAATATCTACTTATGACTTTCTTACGAAATTATATTCATATCTTGTTTAAGTTATACCCGATTGAAAAAATTTATTTGGTACTGGTCTTTTTCCCTTTCATTTTTCTTAGCAATCTTTCGCGTCAAGAAATTAGAATCTGATTGTTGAGGCCTTGCTTTGTAAGAGCACAAATATTGAAGTGTAATACTTGATCGGTATCTTTAACATTTAAGCTGATGACATTATTCGTTGGGGCCTGTTATATATTAATCAGATATAGGGGTATATCTGGTGTGATTTATATAATCCTCATGTCTGTATGTCTTTCATGTCAGGTTGAATAATCGAAAAGCAAGGCTAGCGCGCACAGCTAGGGATGTTAAAGCAGCAGCTGATCCTACTGACAATTCAGTCCAAGATAAGCAAAGAGGACAAGGTGGGTCCTCTGAGTCACCTGACAGTCCAAGTGAAGCATCTAACGCGAGAAAAGATCTTTTAACTCTTGCCAGAACAGCTTCTTCTAATAACCCTGACTCTTCACTGGCTGAAGTTGATGGTGGCCCTCCAGAATTTTAGGGCAAGGCTGGTCGGTCTGTTGTCCTTGTAATTTGTACATCTGTAAGAAGAGGTTGGTTAAGGTAAGGTGTTTCATTTTCAAGTGCAAGGTAAGTAGTATAGGGATTGGGGAGTGCCTGGAGGCCTGGTACAAATTGTTCTTAGTCTTCATGCGAGCTTGCTTGCGAGGACATAGCTGAGAAAATTTGCAGACACTGGTGGCTCTTTTAACGAGGCTGGTGAAGGAAAAACGGTAATGGAAATATGTTGCTTTACCAGTCAAGGGAACGATAAATGTGAGGTCTGTGAAGGAAGGTTTAGAGCTATTTGTTAGGACTTAGGAGTGTCTTACTGTACAAAAGTTTTTCAGAAAAAATTAGCAATGTGGTAATTAAGCCTTTATCCAAAGGTCTGGGGTTGGAGAAGGGGGTTAATGAGATGAATTTTTATGCGATTTCAGAAAAATGAAGTTGTGAATCATTGTATTCCCCCTGCCAATTAACCTTCGTCCAAGCACTCTCCCAGTTATTTTCTTTCTAAACCGGAAGGATCACGTCAACAGACACCTTAAAAAAGAATTTATAATATTGTTTTCACATCAGGAATTCTTGAAGTAATTGTTACCCGCACGTGTTTGGTGAAGTCGGGATAAAAAGCGTTTGATTATGCATTTGTTCGCAGTTTAATTTCCTCTAGAAAACGATTTTTGAACTCACGTAAGATGGTCATCCAAACGGATAAGTAGAGAGGGGAGCCACAATTGCCCAAATAAGATTCGAAAAGATTGTGTGTTAATGGATTGTGCAAGACTAGTTACCAGTTACAAATAACTATAATTTATATATGAATCAGCGGGAGTCAGATCCCAAATTCGTCTTTGTGGCGTCCAAAACAGCGAAGTCGCCCAAGCATGCACATGATGATTGTCCTGATTTACTTGTTTTGTAGTATCAAAACATATAGCTAAAATATTCTCGGACGGATAAACACCACAGGAAATCTAACCAGTATATATCCCTATAAACTAATATTTGGCATCAGTAACATTATTAAATGGATAACAAACCAGGGACATCACAATTCACAAGCCTTCTACCTCTATACTCATTCCGGACACCCAGCCCCATGAACAATATGCAAGAGCAAACGCTCACGTTTTAAACTGAAGCTTTCGTTCGTCGTCAGCAAGTCAATAAAAAATATCCCCTACGGAAAAATCAAGGGGTTTACGTCATCTGAGCTCTCTATTGTCTTGACTGTGGTAACAAACAACCTGCTGCCGCAGGCGACGTCAGATTATATGACAACCTACCCGTGTTATCCATGACATGAGACTTTGGATGTGCCGTACTGAACATAAAACTGGAGCTGCCTTACCAATAAAGACACAGGATATCAGGCAACATGTCAGAGAAGACATTGGACCCGTATCATGGAATTGACTTTACATTAGAACCCTCGCTTTGCACGGGTTCTGGAGTTGGGGTCTTTTGGGGTGCCTTCTTCAGAAAGCTTTTAGTGTAGAGGGAGCCAAAGACAATGACCTGATTATGAACAAGTGTTACTACGTTTTTAATAATACTCTTTAAACAAATTGCTCAGAAAGAGTAAAACTGGGTCTTACAGCTCCAAAACACTGTTCCAAGCTAAGAGGATGGGCAAACCACGCACATGACAGCATAATGCTCACCAACTAAAGCAATTCAAATGAGAAATGGTAAATCAGATGAATAACTGCAGGACAATGTGAAATGATTTGTTTAAAGCCATGTTTACCTGTCTTGTAGTCATTATAGTAGCAAATGTTAGAGCGCCAAAAGTGCGAATTGTGTAGGAAATAAAAAACTGACTAAGTGTGGCAACCTGTAAAACTCCACATAATAAAATAACTTCTTTAGTGAATTAAGGATCAAGCAGTATCATATGATAATTTGTTCAAATAATCAAATTAAAATAAAAAGGAGAAATATAACTTTTGTCCCTAATCTTTTACTCAATTATTAATTTAGTCAATGAACTTTGACTCAATACAACTTGATTTCTGTAACTTTTTGATTCAGACCGACTCAATAAACTATAAGTCTATAAGGATTGAGTTGTTTTGAGTCAAAATTCAAGAACTGCATCAATAATTGAGAGAAAGTTCAGGAATTAAAAATTGTATTTTCCCCGAAAACAAGCATAGACAACATCATCAGCACTCGTTCATATTTACAGCAGGAGGTAGCCAACTTACTGTTGAAAGCAATGCTACATCAAAGAAACAATCATTATGGCGATAAACAAACTCGACTGCTGGCACTAAATTTCCTTGTAAGATAAGGCCTACATAAGAACATACCAAATGTCATAAGAATAACTTTCACCAATCATGCAGTAGTTGTGAATATGGACCAAAATATTATGGCTGTAGGAAATAAAATCCCATATTGAAAAGAAAAGAAAAGTGGAAAAAAATGTTTGGCAAACTTAGAACGCTGGCCAAGTACATGCTGTAGGCTTAACTAAGAAATATGTGTTTTCATTGTACCTCTAACACCTAAAGAACGTTTCTCGTACTGAATGCTTGGGGTTTGTTGGTGAACTCTCTAGGTTATTGCAGATTGTAGAGAATAAATTTATCCTGAACACTTAAGGTTTCCAAATATCATCCAGAAATCCTAAATAATAAATCTACAATGAAATTTCATCCTAAAAAATTTAAGACAATTTTTCATTAAAACCCTACCTGTCAGGCTAAGAACACAAGAACAGAACGTAACATAGAATATCTGGTTATGTATCTCCATGTCATAACCTTTAAACAGCTTATCTTGGAACGTACTTGTAAACCCATCAAACCTATTAAATACAAACAAATCAACATCTAAGCATTCAAAACATTCTCAAAGTTAATGGTAAGAGCACAAAATTAGTTATGAGGATCAATATGAAAAATGTAAAAACTCAAAGTGACCAAATTAAGCTTAAGAATAGCATGCTTGTTTCAGAGTTCAAATCCTCAATAAAAACATTGAGTGTAGTTAAAGAGAGGAAGGGGGGAAATCACAACTGTCAGGTAAGTAAGCTACATTTTCCCCCCAGCACTAAGAATAGTTTAACAAATAAAAGGGGACATGTCATATGAGCAAAGCAGTATTCATGTTTAAAATTTTTTACGAGTAAATATTAAATCACTCATCAAAATAAAAGGCATTATTTTTGTAGTCATACCCAAGATAAACAATCATTAGGAAAGCGCCCCAAGAAGTGTTTTCCCTTCCTCTACCATATGGGCTTATGTCAGGTCCTGCCTACATGAACAACGAATTAATATTTTAGTTTATTACAATAATGCTCCTGAATTATTAAAGTTTGTATGAATCATCAATTGAATGATCAATCGAGCAAAAGTAAATAAAAAAATATTTTAGAACTCTAACACCTTCCCCCCTCCTCGCTCTCAACTTTTTCTCTCCCCCTCATCCTATTCCTTTGATGGGCATCTATGCGGAATTAAAAACCAACTCAATTATGCACCCCATAGTACTCAATGTGGGACTAAGGCATCTCAAACTATTTGCCCTCCATTAATTAGCCCTCTGGGAGGGTAAAACATCCCCATGTCTACACTATATGAAACTTCACTTGGCTTCTTTGCTAGTTAAAACTCTATCAATTAAAACCCTCCACAAGTAGTCTTCTTCGGAATTGCCTACCGTTAGCTTTGATACCTATTGATGGGGACCCTCCCTCCCTAACGAACTAGCTATTGGTGAGGGAAAGGCACCCTACATATGTACCCTATAGAGCATCTATACTACTTAATGTGAGATTTAGGAATTTCATACTATCTTGGTCTCTATCATATTCGTGGATGGCTTCTCTCCACTAAGTCGACAGTCCATTGCAATGGTATGCCGTCCAATTAAATTTGATGATTCAAAGTTAACAGCAGTTAAAAGAAGAAAACACAAGTTGGGGAGAGAGAACTCTAAATAACCGCCAAGCCAACTATCCTTAAGTTCCCTTCACAAAAGTTTTTTACCTTGTCAAGAGCTTTAAATCAACCCACCTCAACTTGATTTTTCTAAAAAAGTTGTGAATATTTCAAGTGAAAAATCGGGAGATGACCAAATGAATAACCGTAACAGAAAAGAAGATTTTGAAGCTTTTGGCCCTTTATAAACCCAAATGGCTCTAAATGGACTTAGTAGGACAAATTATAAGTACAAAGTTACATTGGAAAACGCCAAGACCTTTTCAGGAAGAAGAATTTAGTATCCTTTTTTCTTATGGGCAAAATATTGATATTGGTATTGTCGTATCAACTCACAGAATGATATGAGAAGTTCATTTTAGTAAAGTTTAGTTTCATTTTTATTGATCTACTGCTTAGTAGGAAAAATTCGTTTATGTAATTTTAGGTGCATATAGCCATACAGGTGTTCATTGTCAATTCTCTGATAGAAACTAACCAAATGTGGTTGGAACGAAGACAAGAAAAAAAAAACTTAAGGACCAAAGAAAAAAAAAATTACAGGATATAGGATGAATATTGAGCAGCCCAGTGTCACCAAAAACGCCAAGAAATAGTCATGTCCCACATATCTCTTCTGCATTATGATAGTGCCCCAAATCTGTTATAAAGTATAAATGCAGAGTCAAATAAGTCTTGAGCAAAAAATTCAGTGGAAGATATCAATGAACCACGAAAAATGTTGAAGCACCGTAAAATAAGACACAATATAAAGATTTCATCTAATTTTTGATCCAGAAAAAGCTGGGAGGGAATGGAATTATAGAAATCAAGAAGAAGATAGTTTGACATGTTTGTATCCTTACAACACAAGTATATAACTCAAGAAACTGTCTCTTTTGTATACCAAAGGAACCATTATATAAATCAAGGATTATATGACCCAAAAAAACAGAGACTGGATTGGTGATATGCCAAATACACCAATCACCTAAGAGTCACATTTCTCACAATTGAAGAAATTCAGTATTTATGAGTAGAATAATCGTGATAAGAAGTAGCTGAAATATTCCAAAGCTAAAATTTGACTTACCATAACTGGGATCATTTTAGCACACTTTGCAAGAGTCTGAACTGGGAAACTGACATATTTAAGGGCCTGGATCAAGCAATATGATCATCAACTTTTAACTGATAAGGATAGCAAATTTATATGAACTTCAAAATGAATTGTTGCAGAAGGTATGCAGATTACCTCATACTGACAAGTTGTGGTCAGAATGTTTGTCACTGACACAACACAATACTTGTAAATCGGAGCTGCTGGAGTTAATTTTTTTTTACTTGCCTGCAATAAAATTTGAAAATTACAGAGTCACAGATTATTCAAACTCTACAAATGCAGGTTGTATTTAAAGCACTACAAAGCGTGTGACACAACCAACTGCGTTTATGCAGCTAAAACAGAAAACTAAAAAATGCATACACATGACAATATTATTCCATATAAGACCAGCTAACCAGTAAGGAACCAGCAGAAACAGCAGTTGTTGTGATGCGGTTGCAGAAAACAAGAAACAGTGAGTATTTGAAGTACTCCTTATCTACCCCATAAGGAACTCTCATGATCTTTTCCTGCAAGAACAAAATATATATATATATATATATATATAAGTACACTGGTTTTTTTATATGTTAAACTATGGAAAACCAAAGAACAAGACAAAAAGAAGCTGCAAGTTAACTGAAGTAAAGATTAAAGAAGAAACAAATGATTGAAGAAGAGCTGAATCTAATTGGTTGGAACCTCTTATGACAGGTATTTACATTATACAGCCAAACAACCATCAAGAGGTGTAAAGATTTAAGGATGGCTAATCAAGAGATGAAGCTAATTGTTACTGACTTGTTAATGATGGCTAATCAAGCTTGTTTTTTCCAACAAAGTAAATATTTTGCATTCACTCGAAAAAAGAATTAAAAAAAAAAAAAAAAAATCTACAGGTAATGACTTCATGAGACATTTATTCAAATAGAACCGCCAGGGGTATTTCGGAAATTTCTTTTTTAGGCCTAAACAACAAAGAATACATGAACATGCGAATTAATTACATGTATCACACTAGAAGAACACACTTGTGTTGGTCAAGCTCACCAGAAATAAACGGATAATCAATACGATTCATTAAATTATTGGATTCAGACAAAATGTACTAAAAAACTCTCAAAATCAATGTGAAAGTCGTTAAAATCAGCAAATCCAATTGGTAATCGAGCGCAATACTACGGTTCGAATCCAATGAATTAAGCGAAATCAGCATTTCTGTGAAAGGATTCAGATTCAAACCTGCAGAATGAGAAAAAAGCAAGCAGAAATTAGAAGACGCGATAGAACAAACCTGCAAAACACCATAGGTGACGAGAGTGAACATGATTCCCGACACCGCAAATATTCCTTTATACAACTTGTTTTCCCTCCAATCACCTGACAGAGAAGAGGCTAATCCCGCCATAGCCCAGGAACGACACGCACATAGAACATACGAAAACCTGGAAAGAAGAACACGGCCAGGAAATGTGGCGCGAAAGAGAAGTGGATAGCGCGGGACACTAGACTTGGAGATACCGGACAATGGGAACAGCGTGCTCTGATTTTTCCCTCGAGAGTGTAAACGTTAGACTGAGAGTTCAAAAAACAGAACAGAAAAGGGATTGGCCCTCTCAGCCTCAGGTGTCCCGCTTTCTCCGGCGTGCCTTTCTAACACCTTGGGCTGCCACGTCAGCCTCCGCCTTCACTGAAAGGGTCAACGACTCTCGGATTGGGACGGTTCTTCCTTTGACTGATGGGCCCAATAACGGGTCATGACCGCTAGTGATTCACGGATTCAGATCAAATCTCCTGGACCCAAAATGAATTTACAGAAAAAAATGGAACAAAATAAGAAAAATTGATTTTATATGTGAAATGTCTTTCAGTCCCCTAAAAAGGTAATAAGAAAAAAAGTGTAACTGAGGGTTTAAGCTTTAAACATCATAGTAAAAAATCAAGTCAAGAAATTTTTTTTAATTAGATTTGACAATATTTTAATTTACCCCAATAATATCATATATTAAATATTTGTATGAAAAAAGGTACTATTGAGTAATAATGACAAAAAAATACAATAAAATATTTATAACTTGATTTTTACTCTCTTAGAAATCATTTTTAATTGATTAATATTCAAACCTTACCTCATTTATATGTCAGATCTACTTATCCACTCATTGTTTTTGAGTTGTCAGTAAGAATAAGCTGTATTATTCAGATTTTAGATTTTGTGTTAATTTAAACGAATTGATAATGATCAGCATCTTAACAAAAGGACAAAGCACGTACGGTGGGCAATTTTCAGTTTATCTTGCTTCCTACTGGTGTTCATCAGAATTTTGTAGGTGTGAGCTATACGACAGTCCCACGCAACTTGTGTTGGCTTGTGGCTCAGAGCCTAACTGCATTACTAGTTATAAATATAGGATAACGTTTCCGTCTGCAAAAAGGAGTTCACAGGACCCCAACTAGTGGTGGTGGTTCTTTCATTTTTCTCCCATTTTTACTACCGATTTGGTCACAACCGTCACCTGAAAAGAAAAATGAAGTTATAGGATTTGATGAAACCATAAAAACTAAAAAACGAAAACTCTCAAGCCTGAGTTGATGGATTCTGCTTCATTCCCTCGCTTCCTAATCTCCCATGTCATCTTCAGCTCAAGGTAGTGTTTTGATCTTTTTCCTCTAATGATATGAAAGTTGAAACCATTGATGTGAGCGTTGAATTTAAGAATAGTATGAATATTTTGTGGCAGCTTGAATCGCTCTTCCTTGACAGCTCAGCGTACAAGAAATGGCTTGTGGAAGAAAAGGCTGTGTGAAGTTGGAGTGAGAAACTCATATGGTGAAAGCAGCATGAAGAAGAACGAGAATGGGTCAATGTTTGGAGCGATGGACGAGTCATCTTCAGCACCATTTGGAACATTAGACGCAGAAATCACACCAGAAACTGCAGATTTCTTTGTGAGTGATGCAGAAGGTGATCCAGATTGCCCCACCAAAGGTTACTCGTCCGTTGAGCAGGCTCTTAATGCACTACGCCAAGGGAAGGTTGGTCTCATTATTATAATTTTTGCTCATTTCCTCTCAAAGATTCTATATGTACACCTTCTGTTTACAAAACTGTTAAAAAAATAAATCAATTTATGATGAATCTCTAATAATAAAATGTATTGGTTTGTGCTAGTTTGTGATTGTGATAGATGATGAAAATGGGGAAATCGAAGGGAATCTTGTAATGGCTGCGTCGATGACTAGTCCAGAACATGTGGCCTTCATGATAAAGCACGGATCAGGAATTATTTCTGTTGGCATGAAGGATGAGGATCTTCAAAGATTGAAGCTTCCTCTCATGTCTCCTGATTCTGAATTTGAGGATTCTTCTGCCCCAGCTTTTACTATCACTGTGGTATGTTCCAGAGTCTACAATCCTGCTTGTGACCTTGCAGCAGCAAATAGAACTATTTATAGTTTTGTCCTTTGTGTGTGTTTAGGATGCAAAAGTTGACACTTCCACGGGTGTATCAGCTGCAGATAGAGCAAAGACGGTTATTGCTTTGTCATCTCCAGACTCAAAGCCAGAAGATTTCAGAAAGCCAGGTCATGTGTTTCCCCTTAAATACAGAAATGGTGGTGTTCTTAGAAGAGCAGCTCACACCGAGGCTTCTGTAGATTTGGTCACCATGGCTGGATTGAGGCCTGTCTCTCTTCTTTCAGCTCTTGTTGATTCAAAGGATGGTTCTATGGCTCCCTTACCCATTCTTAAAAACTTGGCATTACAACACAACATACCAATTGTTTCAATAACTGATTTGATAAGGCAAGTTTTGTGATTGTTCTATTATACTACTATACTTGACCACTCCCAAAGCTGGATGAAGTATCACAAGCTAATCATTATATTTATGGTAAAGGTACCGGAGAAAGCGAGAAAAACTGGTTGAAAGAACTAGTTTCTCACGCCTCCCTACTAAATGGGGCGTATTTCAAGCATATTGCTATCACTCTAAATTGGATGGAACTGAACATGTGGCTATTGTGAAGGTATACCTCCATATATATTATACCTATTGGCTTTGATTAGTTGTTTCGTGTAAATTTCATTTAAGTTTCTGAGACATGCATAAATGAACAGGGAGAGATAGGAGATGGACAAGATGTGTTAGTGAGAGTACATTCAGAGTGCATAACAGGGGATATATTTGGATCAGCGAGATGTGACTGTGGGAACCAGTTAGAGTTGGCTCTGAAGTTAATAGAGGAAGCTGGGAGAGGCGTAATTGCGTACCTTCGAGGTCACGAAGGAAGAGGCGTTGGACTTGGTCACAAACTAAAGGCATATAACTTGCAGGATCAAGGTCGTGACACTGTTCAAGCAAACTTGGACCTTGGCTTAGCCGTTGATGCTCGTGAATATGGCATTGGTGCCCAGGTTTGTTCTCTCCTTCTTCTTCAAGATGTACATTAGTATTTGCATGTTTTGATTCTAATGTTGGAATTATGATGTTAATTAAGTGCAGATTTTGAGGGATTTAGGAGTTCGAACAATGAGGTTAATGACAAATAACCCTGCAAAGTTTGTTGGACTGAGGGGTTATGGTTTGGCAGTAATAGGGCGTGTCCCTGTGTTGACACCGATCACCGAAGAAAACAAGAGGTACCTGGAAACAAAAAGAACCAAAATGGGTCATGTTTATGGTTCTGATATACAATCTCCGTTATCTGGATTCATCGATCCTATTGTAAATAACGATGACTTACCCGACAAGGACGCTCCAACCTAATACATAGTCAAAACAAAGAGCTGATAGTTTCTTATTGAAGTGAAAGAAGTGTGTGAAGCATTTGATACTGGAACATTTCCAATCAAAAGATTCTTCTTTTTTTCCTCGGGTGAGTTTTATTGGATTTTCGAGTCACTTCCTTGTATTATTCTAACATATATAAAGGACCTTTCCGGGATTTTAGTTGATTGTAGTATAGATCCGTGATAGGAGATGATAGGTTCGCAATTATGCGGTTTTCTCTTGTCATAGTGATGTTCGCAGATATAGATTTTTATTCTATTCTTTTTACTTTGGTGCTTTTTAAGTGGGCAAAGATTTAACAGATCTTTGGTTACGTTGTTACAAAGTCGTCAGTCAAGTTACCCCAGATCAAGATTCTACTAGTGCATGTATCAAGTTACCCCGGTAAAGATCGGTATTCCGCATCTACCGGATTATGCATGTTTTAGTACTTTTTGTAATTTCTCGGGACTCTTTAGTTGTATTTAATGGACATTTTTTAATGGAATCCGATTTATTCAAAGAGGTCAAGTTGATCTTTTATTAAAATATTTACTTCCACCAAGAGTAAAAAAAAATAACATTTTGTTTAAGCTAAATTAACTTACTACCAGGAAAAAAAAAAAAAAGAGAGTATGAAATTAGGTGCATTTATGAATCCCAAATTACATTTGTTTATTATATTGCCCTAGTAAATTAAATCCAAGATATTATTTTTGTTTATTATATTGCTATTTTTTATTATTACATTTAAGAAAGAAGTGTGTGAAGCATTTGATACTGGAACATTTCCAATCAAAAGATATCATTTCCAATCAAAAGATTCTTCTTTTTTTTTTCCCGAGATATGTTTAACAAGTTTATTGAGTGAATTTCGGTTGGCAAGACGATGAAGATTAATGAAGATCCTCGGGTGAAATTTTTCCATTTGTTTCTTAATAATAATAGTGTATTTAAGTTGAAGACAAGAACACCTAAAAACTACTGTAAGGGGCAATATCGATATCATCTAGGAATCATCTTCGTGATAAAATCGCCGCCATAGAAATAGAATAAGAAAGTAATGTATTATTTGTATGCATTTTATTTTATAAACAATTTTATCCGTTAAATATATTTAATTAAGGACTTTATTGCTTATTAAAATGAGATCTAAATGGGACTAAAAAATTTTAATAGATAATTATTTTAATGGGTAGAAAATCTAAAATAAAGATAATATCTTAACTAACATTTTTTTAAAAAAATGTTTTTTTCATTAAAAAAAGAAAGAAATCTGGACAGTTCATATGCTCGTCTAAAAGAGGAGCTCTCCCTGCCACCCAAAGGAGGAGCACGGAAAAGGCGTTCCATGTCACAACAAGTCTAAGGTAGAAATCTAATAGGAAAATGAAGTTTTAGATTTATTATTTTTAGAAATCACAGTTGATATCTAATGAGCTTGAAATCTAGCAATATCGTCATGAGTGATGATTTATTTGTGACAAATAAAATCAGAAAGAGAGTAATTAAGAACTATATAAGTATATATAATATATACGAGTAAAATAAATTGGACCTTTATTACTGATTTCTGTATTCTATGCTGGAACTATTTATTCTTAAAGGAAAGATTGATGTTGCGCATGCACACACGTATATTTGATATTCTGCATCAATATATTCAATAATGACTCCCTTAAAAAAAACTCTTGAAAGTTGAAACATCAAATAAATGTATACACTATTGAGTTCTTCTTCTTCTTTTTCCTGAGACACATTATTAAGTTCACATGTTTGTCAATCATGAGGTTATATATAAATATTGATACACACGCATATATTTTTATATAACCATAAATACATATACATATGATGCCTTTTTAATGAAACTCTGATAGAATTAGCATGATCCTGCTTTATATTTATTTTACTAAAGCCACTGTGTTTTGTTGCTCAATTATTTTTAAGCAAAAAAAAAATGTTTGGCCCACCTTGATGTATCAAGACATGATACTTGCTAATAACATCTCTCTAATTCTATTTATAAGGCACAATCAACATGTTTTTCCTAGGTCAAACAAAATGTTAAACCTTATTAAACAAAGTTCACACTATAATAAATGAAGAGTATACATTCAGAAAAAAAAAAAATTAATGACATGCTTTATAAATATGACTAAATTTTTTTATAAATAGAATAAAGGAAGTATATCTATACTTATATATTTTATAGTACAAGAGATTGCTTATTAATCTAGCTCACATACTTGATAATATATAATATCTCATGATTCCTTCAAAAAAATTAAAATTAAAATTGACATTATATAATATATAATATATAAATTTTAAAAAATAGATCTTTTTTTTAAGTATGAGAGGGTGCTTAGTATAAGAAATTTTTTAATCCAGCCCCACCAAATAATTGGACGGGCTTATTAACTCTTATAGACCCAAAGAAGATTTTAAAGCCCATGTCTCCTAAAATTTAGTTCCTGAGTAGAGACTAGAGATAGCCCTTGCATCTGTCGTCCAGAACCCTAGACGGCTGCTCTTCTTGCGCAGGTGTGATAACCGATTTTGAATGCTTTAGCTACAAATGATTTTCTGTTTTCGAGTTTCCGACGGTTAATTCTTCTCTCGTTTTAGCATTGAATAGGTCGAGTATCAATTCCAGCAACACATGGCTCCAGCTAAAGGTATTTCCCTCGTCGCTATCGAGTACTTTCCTCCCTTTCGATATCAGCATTCGATTTGCATCAAGCATGTTCGAATTCATTGTCGTTGAATTTACCCATTTAACGATAAAAGTAATGTACTTGTCCTTAGTTGTCTCTGTATTCCAAGTCAATTCTCTTTACGGCAAATGTATGGATATTTAATCTTTACTAGTAAATATCAGGTTGCTTTAGCAATTCTTATTGAAAAATGATCTAGTAAATATCAGGTTGCCTTAGCAATTCTTATTGAAAAACGATATTTTTGACAGCATTGCCTTTGCAAGATTTTATACCTTAGCTTCGCACTTTATTGTCTTTGATAGCCTTGTTATATATTTTATTATCACTACATCCTATTCCTAATTATAAGAACTAGTTGACTTTTTTTGGAGAGATTAAGGAAGCTAAAAGTTAGTTAATCATTTTATTTGTGTTTAGATTATATATTAGTTTATTAGTCAAATTAATTAGTTTGAAGAAAAAAATAAAAATAAAAATCCTCAAAAGTAATTTAATTAGCTTTCTTAATCTTTCCAAAAAAATCAACTGCGCCTTATAATTAGACCGGACCGGAGGGAGTAGTTGTTAATAAGAAGCCCATCTTCGTGGAAGTTAGTAAGCCGGTATTATTTATAAATGATCAATCAGCTTCAGCACCTTTATTGACATTGTTAACTCTCGATCTCGATCTGCACAGCTTTTTTCCAGCTAAGATGGCATACTTTTATTTTCTTCCACGAATGATTTTAAACTCTTCTGTTCTTTGAGTGATAAAGAAAACAACTTGAAGTTTCTCTAAATCCTTTCCATAAGGATGCGGAGTAGTGACTGTCATGCTGTAGAGTGCAGTTGATGTTATTCTTATTCTTTGTAAGGCTGATGCGTGAAATACTGTTGGAATTGATTTTTCCCTATAACATGGCTGGTCTAGAGTTTATTTATTATTTTAAATTTAATTGGTGTTGGAGATCTTGTGTGTGACTGAATCAAGCCATTTTATCAGTTGATAGTTCGAAGAAAACTGATCCGAAGGTGCAGGCCTTGAAAACTGCTAAAGCAGTCAAGTCAGGCCCTACCTTCAAAAAGAAGGCCAAGAAAATCAGAACCTCTGTTACATTCCATCGGCCAAAGACTTTGAAAAAGGCTAGGAACCCCAAATACCCTCGCATTAGTGCTCCACCAAGGAATAAACTTGATCATTATCAAATTTTGAAGTACCCTCTCACTACTGAGTCTGCAATGAAAAAGATTGAAGACAACAACACTTTGGTTTTCATTGTTGACCTACGTGCTGACAAGAAGAAGATAAAGGATGCGGTGAAGAAAATGTATGACATTCAGGCCAAGAAAGTAAATACCTTGATCAGGTGAGCTAGGCTTTAACGATAATCAGTTTACTCTGGAGCATTTCTAATTATGATCCATATTGCCCCTTGCCATTCTGCGTGTTTTTTTTTTTTTTTTTTTTGGGGGGGGGGGGGGTGTTCAAGTTAGATATGTGCTGGCATTTCTAGGTTTTTGGTTAGGTATTAATATTTATGAGGAAAGAATTTGGAGTGCCTGGCATAGTGTTGACAACTTGCATTTATAATCTTAGGGTTTGTGTTCTTTTGGTTGACTGTTATGTATGGAATTGCATATCTGGAGAACTGGTTTGAGCTGTATCGATTGATGGAGCAACTTTGCTGAGTTTTCTTTTATACTTGCTCTATTCTGATGCATTCGCCCCCTAAATTTTTCTTTATACTATTACAGGCCCGATGGCACCAAGAAGGCATATGTTAGGCTGACACCTGATTATGATGCATTGGACGTAGCAAACAAAATTGGGATTATCTAAGTCTAAGTGTGAATCCTACATCACCTGCGTTATTATTCTTGTAATAGTTGTTAGTCAGTTTCATGGAGAGATAATTCGTAGGGGACTTTGGAAACATGGTTGAGTTCTTTATGTTGTTTTACTATTTGGTTTATTCCTGTTCGATCGTCATTAAGCAGACCTTGGGTTACAATTTTGACATGAAATTTACTTTTAAGTTGGTGGGTTTAAAGAGTGTACTATCTTTTCCTTCAATGTGAACTCTGAGACCTTGGTCGTCCTTTTTTAACTTAAAATGTGTGGCGTTTTGTGAGATGAAAAATTCGCGGTCTCTACAGGCATCAGATGGTTATCCCTTGTACCTTGTTTGTGTTTCAAATTTACCTTTTTAAATCCATGCAAAATTTTTACAGAACTAAACGGGGGTTGGCTCGCTAACATGTCAATGGGTTTAAAAAAGTACCCACGAAAGGGGACGCCATATAATGTAGCAAGGGTCGGATCCGTTGTTTTAGTATTTGAGGGTTTTTTTTTTTTTTTTTTTTTTTTTTTTTTTTTTTTTTTTTTTTTCAAATTTTCATTTCGTATAAAGCAAAATTACTTAAAATAAGATAAATTTAACAGACATCTAAGACTTTTGTTTTAACTTTTTGGTTTGTTATGGTAATGAAGTTTTGATTGGCGAATTTCTATTTATCATCTCCTTGCTTGATCGAATGTAGCCAAGTGCAATGGTATGGCGTTTCTATTCTTTCTTCCCGCGGTTGCCTATTGGTGCAAGTAATCATGAAGTTGAAAATCCAGAAAAAACCATCCGAACCCAGGAACCCAAAAAACAGGAAAACAAAGGAAAGATATGGTTAAAAACGAAAGTACATGGATCAATTGGTACATGAGGTGGGTTGAGGTGTTGTAGTGTGACTGCATAATTGTGAAGCCCTTTCTCTCGAAACAGATGACTCCAAGCTAAGAGCGAGATGATCTTGATGATTGACATTAGATCTGCAGATAGGACAATTCGAGCGAGACCGAAACCAGGTGGCTATGCAAGAAACATGAAAGACATGAGCGCAGCGAGGTAGTCTCTTAACCCATTCTTCTTCTTCAAACTCTGCCAAGCATATCGCACACTCTTTGTTACTTCCCTCATTCTTCTTAAACTGAGACGTCGGAAGAGATGATACGACCCACAACTCTAAACCATGACCTTGAATCTGTATAGAATGATGATGATCATCAGGATCAGGCTCATTGAAATCCCCCCTTGAAGGCTGGTTTCTAGAGGAACTAGCGCGAGGGCCTCCATACAAGCAGAACTGCCACATGCAGTAGAATGTTAGTAGGAGGAAGAGGGCGGTAGGTATGATAATTGAAGATGTCTTGTGCCCTCCCCAAGTCCAAGAATTATCCTCAGACGTGCCTGAATTGAAAGTCATCATTATCGGCTCAAGCAAATGAGGCCTTTGCCAACCATTTCAATTTAGTAAATTGGGTCAACAAGAGCATTAATTAACAGAACGGAGCGTTCTTATCTAAGTACATATATCCATATAGCGACACAGTAGTTGGAGGTAAGTTTAAGGATTCACAAATGCGATCGTTTCTTGTATTAGATAGATAATATCTAAGTCACCAAAATTAAAAAAAGATATTTTTTTTCAGTTTTTGCATAAATCCTGACATTTACGCTGGACAAACTTGTATCTATTATTTAGTCTAGATTTTGTTTGTCCAAGTACGTTATGTTTGTATGTCTCTGTAAGCAAAATTTAGCATAGTATTTTCAGAGGATTGATAAAAAAGAGAGACCAAAAATTAGCATATTAGAACTAAATTTGCCTTTTTGTCTCTAAACAAAAACATCAGAAAAAACCGACAAGACTAAGTCCCTCAAACATCACTCAAAACCAGGGTATGCCATTTAGACCAGTCACCGAACTCCATTTACAAACGGGGGTTTAAAAGGCACTAAATTGAAACTTGAATCAAAATCACTGGTCGTCAAAGCCTCTGACGCTTGCTTGCAGGAACTTGATAATAGTTAAAACTCGGAGTCGAACTCGATTGCCAAGAAACAGGGTTGTTAATAGCAAAGTTCAACATAGAGGCTGAAGAACATAGAGCTGGGGATTCGATGTCTTTAAGGTTAAAAGGTGGAAGCTTAATGGGTTGAATAGGAGGTGGGTTTCTCCAGCAAGGAAGAGGACCAGCAACAAGAAGAGTCTGAAGCAATGGTCCAGCCTCCATCACAGACTGAAGAAGCTTCCCTTTTTGAGGCAGAGTTTTTCCTTTGATCATGTTCTCAAATATCACACTCGCAGGATCACGCTGTGTTGTCTTTTCAGAATTGAGAAGACCCACGTTTCGGGAGTCAACAACGTTAATGTTTGAGAAATCAGG
The DNA here is from genome assembly GCA_019022655.1 of Acacia acuminata. Classification (NCBI taxonomy): domain Eukaryota; kingdom Viridiplantae; phylum Streptophyta; class Magnoliopsida; order Fabales; family Fabaceae; genus Acacia; species Acacia acuminata. The sequence continues at coordinate 798,560 of JAFJYI010000077.1, read as the reverse complement.
AGAAGAAACAGCGTCCAGGAAGGAATCAACAGCGGAAGAACCGTGAGAGAGACTGTTCGACTCAGTGATGCTTGAGTTGGTTTTTGTGTTTGGAACCATAATAAGAGTTTCGGGAATAAGTTGAGGGATAACACTATTGTTGGGAACATTAGATGACGATGTGGTTGTGAGCTTGTGAAGAACTTTGGTGAGTGCTTCTCGAAGTTCGTCTCTTTCATGGTACACAATGTTGAGGTGATCCAAAAGTTCCATCTTGAGTTTGTTTGCTGATTCTAGTTCCAGCGTCGCATGCAGAAGCTTCTGCTTCAATTCCTCAATGCTCTGCATATTCAGAAACTGAAAATGTCATTATCGAAACTAAAGTTTCACGGTGGATTCATTGAAGAAATTAAATGGAAATTTCTTGCAGTGTTTCACACCAAGCCTCCGACTGTGACTTTGAGAGCACGTTACGGAGAGAATTTTGAGCAGGAATAACATTTTTTAAAAAAATAAAAAATACGGCATAAAATGAACAAGGTAAACGACAACGTTTGGTGCGTGGACCCAGGGATCAATGTTAGACTTGGGCTTTTGCGTTTTGTATGGGAATGGATTTCTATCTAATTCGAGTTTAGTCCCGGTGGAACCATAAACTGTCAGTAATCTCCCAGACTTTTTTTTTTTTTTTTTTTTTTTTGTAAGATAATCTCCCAGACTTGCGAATAAAGAAAGATCTTTTAAAATAGGAAACTATTTAAATAAAAGGGAAACAATTACGGGAAAAAGGGGGTCAATATAGAATTAGTATAGTAGAAATTAATACAAACCAGGAAATTACAAGAGAGAGTCGGCAATATCACACCTATCTTCTCAAAAACGAAACTTCCGTAGGGTCAAAGAAATAAATTGGGGAAAAATATCTGGCTTTTTCTGCCTGCTCTGTCACGTTCACAAAGTTTGAAAGCAAAGCCAAAATTCTAAAAGCTGCAGACTAAAGACTGACAAAAGCACATAATTCACCAAAAAAGATCTTTCATTGCTCTGTCCCCAAAACACACACAAACACAGAATTTTACAGTATTAATAGCAGAATAAGTTTATTCTTTAATACGGAAATCTTTCCAAATTTTAAGGATAAGCAGAAAGAATATACTTCAAAATCAGTTCGCAGACCAGTATTAGAAAACCGGAACTGAAAAATTCACAAGACAGGCAGAAAGTTTGAACCTTGAAAGAAAAAGAAAGTCTCAAAACTGAATTCTATAAGAAGCGAATGGAAGATGTGACATTAGAGGCATTGAAAAACAGAGAACCAAACTAAAAGGAAGAAACTTTGGGTGAATAACGAGAGGTAGATGAAAGAAAACAGGCAAGGCACAAAGACCCACCTCTGCTTCATAGGCCCACAACGTCCCTAGCTCTTCCATTGTCGTTCCCGTGATGCTGTCAGAGAGAAGAAGAAGAAGAAGGGAATAATAATGGAAAAAAGAAAGGAATCGGAGGGAAGATGAAGAGGGGAGAACCTCTAATATATAGGAAAAAGAAAGAAGGAAAAATGCGAATAGGACAAAATGGAAGGAGGTGGGTTAGGGGCGAGAGAGAGAGAGAGAGAGAGAGAGAGAGAAAAAAAGAAAAGAGTTAAGTATGTAATTTTATTTTATTTTTGGACAAAAGTATGTAATGAATAATATGAACGAGTGAAAAATTAAATCAGGATGTGTTTTTTGATTTTGGGACTTAAAAAAATAAATTATGAAATGACAAAACAGTATTGCTTGTGGGAAAAAATGGGAATTTCCATGTTCTGCTCTCTGGAAATGACTTAAAACTCTCCCACTCTTTCAGGACTAGTGTCTCTCTCCCCAAAATAAAATCGCTTTCTTTCTGTCTCTCCTCCTTTTGGTCAATCACTTCATTTCCTTTTTTATAAATCCCCCTCATAAAATCTACCTTTAAACTCGTTTCAACTTTAAACGCCAAATTTCCCTCTCTTTTTTTTTTTAATATATTTTTTAATAAATATAATGTTAAAACAAAACAAAATGTAGGTGGTGATCTGTTTACGCGCTTTGCACAACTCTACATAATAAGCCATAATTTCTAGATGAATTCCTTCTTTCGTTGGATTATTCTTCTTCATCGTCCGAGTCTAGCTCCTCACGCAATTTTATTAAGACATTTAAAATTTAAATCAATTTGAGCCGTTACATGTTTATCAGCAGGTCTGTTAAAGAATTCGAGTAGTTTAAGATTCTCAACTTCTCACTCACACACGTACAAATATATAAACAAAAACAATACTCATAACACCTAAAATTACCTCAGAGGCTGGATAATAAGAAAAATTTTAATCTTAATTAATAAACAGTTAGTAAGCGGATGATTGTTGCATCAGAGGCATATATTCATCTTAATTGTAGAACATCTGGTTGTGAACTTGTGATAGTTTTTTTTTTTTAATTAATTAAAAGATATATATATATATATATATTATATATTAGTTCTCAACTTGTGACATTCTTTTGTTAAACTTATTTAGAATTAAATATCTTACTTCGATTATTTTAAAAAAATTATATTCTTTTATACTACCATATAGCCAAATATATCGGTATTGACATAAAGACACCAATATTCGAGTCTTGAAATATGTTAGCATTAGTAGGAACACGCAAATGGCAGTAATGGTAATTAAGCGGATTCTAGGCAATGACAACGATAGTCACGGGTCGACGATGATAAAAAAAATAATAATAATACCACTATTATTAATCACCGGCGTAATTGTTAAGGGAGAGGAAATAGGAAATGAGAGAGAAAATAATGGACAATAAATTTCAGAGGATGTCACATTTTAATTGAAAAGATATCCTCCAATACCTTGTAATAAAAATTGACATTCTTTGTGGTGATCTATAATATAAGAAATAAACCTGACTTGTCTGAAATTTTAGATTGGTATTTACATTTTCATTCTCATTAAATATAGGGAGAATTATAATAAAGGACCTAAGAAAAATAATATTTATTTAGAAGAACCATAAAAATGGTAATTATTTTAAATGACAAAAAATTAAAACATTAATATAAAGAGACTAAATTTTCCTTGGTCAAATTTCTTATATTATATCTAATTAAATCAGAATTTAAAGTGATTGATTGAAAATAATAAATAGAGATCAAATCAGAATCTGGAATATGCAAGTTAGAGTCTCTATTATTGGTAACTTTTTATCTCTCTGTGAAGACTGAAGAAGAAATCGTAGGTTTTTTCATCCACAAAGATCTCTCAGGCGTCCTCCCCTCTATTCTATGATCTTCAAGTTCTTCTTCTTAATAATTTTTTATCTCGTTTTCCTTTAGTTCGGTTCTTGTTATAATCATTAAAATCTGATTAATCCTTGCCCCTTTAGGCTTTGTTTGAGAGTTTCATTTTAGAGGGAAAGGAAAGAAAGAGAGGGGGTTTTAGTAGTCCCTTCCCTTGATATATACAAGGGGAGGGATTACCAAAACCCTCCATTCCCTCCAAAATGGAACTCCCAAACAAAGCCTTAGTATTGTATATTTTTCAAACTTTTGTTTTGAATCACTGAAACCAATTCACATGGTCCGTCACTTTTCTTTCTTTATATGGAATGGAAGGTTGCCATATATTATTGTTCCAAAAAAAAAAAAAAATCACAAACATTGACCTGTGGGGTTTTTTTTTTTTTTTTTAATTAGATATTTCATTCCAAAAAAAGGTTGTCATATATTATTGTTCCAAAACGTTTTTTTTCATTTCTCACCTTTATGTAAAAATTGTAGAACCAAGAGCAATTTAGTCTCTTTATATTAATGTTTTATTTTTTAGTCCTTCAAAATAATTACCATTTTTATGGTCCTTCTTAATAAATATTAATTTTTTTAGGTCCTTTATTATAATTCTCCCTTAAATATATATTACTTATTATTTTTCTATAATAAATTTTCACCCACTATATATCCTCATGCACACTCTTTCTAAACAAGGTTATCATTGGAAAGTAAGTCACATAAATTACACAGTTATTGCTTTTAAAAATCACTTTATTCCTTTTTTAAAAGTCATTTGTACTCCATTCTTATAAAACAAGAATAACATTAAATATATAAATTTTTACATATTTGCCTTTATTTATGAAGGGTGTACATTTTCTCTCACTTCTCTTTGTCTCTCTACATTTACATCTCCCTCCCCCCTATTATTAATGAATGATAAAATTGTCAAAAACTCATTTATTACCCTACAAATAACTTATATTTTGAAACTGTTATAGACTCATATAATGGGCCTGACAGATATGCGGCCCAATAAGAAGGCTTTATGACATAATCTTCCTTAATCAGGTAAATTATTAATCATCCCATGATCGTGCCTATAATCGAGGATCGTACAGGTAGTGGAGCAGGCATTTGCATATCGTGGAGACGTATGTTGCCTGAGGAGCGTACGGACAGCTAACAGGCTGAAACCCTAGGTGATCTCTATAAATAGGAGGATACCTTCCAGGTGCATGCTCTCCATTCTCTATTGAATTACTTACATTCAGTCTCACTATGGACACACCCCACCCCTCAGGCGAAACGCCATACCTATGTAGCACAGTGATTCCCAAACACTCTGTGTTATCTTCCTTATAGATAACATTGAGTGATCCTCTTCTCTCTAGTGTTTAATCGATAGACATCTCTGATAAGCTATTTGGTCCAATATAAACTATTCACTAGTCCATTGAGCCTAGACATTAATCGCTCTACACCAACGTAAATGAAATTTTTTTGGTATAAATGACTTATAAAAAGAAACAGAGTGGTAATAATTTGAATAATGTGATTTTAACAATTTTTTTCGTAAAAAAGGACTCGAAGGAGTAAATGGTTAGATTTGTCAGTCCCTTTATTTTATCAAATATACTTTTAATCTTTAACATAAAATATATTTACCTAATTTGATTAGATTAAAAAAATCGGTTAGGTTAGTTAATATGACATGTGTCTTCTAAAATACCCTAGTTATATTTCTCAATTCTCTTATTCCCTCTACTCTTTAATTATTGTTGAGAGAGCATCAATGAAGGTAAATTAAAAAATGATTGACAAATATGGAAAAAAAATCATTGTATTAAGGATAAATATCAACCTCCAAATATCTTTTATATTAAAGACTAGAAGAGTATTTATTACTCCATCCGTCCCTATATATAATATAAAAACCTTTCAACTGAATCGTGAGATTTTAAAAAACAGTTAAAAGTAGATAAATGTAATAATTATGTGGGTAATTTATTTATTTTTTAAAAAATGCCCCTATTTATGCATAGGTGATTGAGTGAGAGAAAGTAATAATAAGAAGGGAAAATTATAATAAAGGACCTAAGAAAAATAATATTTATTAAGAAGGACCATAAAAATGGTAATTATTTTGAAGGACCATAAATTAAAAAATTAAAATAGAAAGACTAAATTGCCCTTAGCCAAATTTCCTATATCCTTTCTAATTAAATCAGAATCTGGAGTGATTGATGAATAATGATCAATAGAGAAAAATCAGGATCTGCAAAACTAGCATCTCTACTGCACCGAAATCGTCTCTCAATTACGATTAAGGAGACTTCTTTTTTCCGTCTCTCTTCTAAACTTCATGGAGAAATAAAGAAGCAAAGATACAACCACATACTAGAGACCTTCAGACTTCATCTTCGATCTTCATCCTCCACCCTCTCACCTTCTCTTCACCTCTGTCGCCGATGACCTGTGACCATCCCAACTCATTAAGAATTAAGACTATGAATAGTATGAAAGACTATTAAGAATTAAGATTAACTAAAGCATATAACTAGGAGATGACTTCTATTGAGAGATAAAATTCCTAATAAATACATATTTTGAAATGAAAGATGGAAAAGGAAGTCACCTTGATCGTAATTGAAAGGCGATTTCAGGGCAGTAGAGACATTAATTTAGCAGATTCTGATTTGTCTCTATTTGTCATTATCCATCAATCACTCCATATTATAATTTAATTAGAGAGGATAGAGGAAATCTGACTAATGACAATTTAGTCTTTCTATTTTAATGTTTTAATTTTTGGTCCTTTAAAATAATTACTATTTTTATGGTCCTTCTTAATAAAAATTATTTTTCTTAGGTCCTTTTTTATAATTTTCCCTAATAAGAAACATATGAAAGAGAATGTATGTAGTATAATAATTAATTGAGGGTAAAATAAAAAAAAATGCATATATTATTGAGACAAAATCAAAAAGGATCTTACATTTAAGGATAAGCCCATTAAAAAAGGGCTTATATATAGAGACGGTGAGAATATTATTAGTCCCTTTTTAACGTCCTAAAGACCAAAACATCTGGTTTAAAACTATGGCATTAAAAATCAAATGAAGACAAACAATAAGTATCAAACTTTGTGTTAATTTAAGAAAATAAATAGGCCGAAATAACAAAAGAGATAGCACATCTTAACTCAATGTCATAAGGTTTCAATAATTTATCAGTTTTTACTTTATCAAATATTATTAAAGTCAGTTTTTCATCTAATTTTGAGACTTCCCACGTCAATCTAAATCTACTTAATTAGGCATGAATATTTTTAATAGCAAAAATAAATTATGAAATAGTTGCCTCCAATCTTTAATATAAATTCTCGTTTTATAGTGAATTTTAATTTGTTGTGTAGATTAACGAAATCTTATAAAAGTGAAGGTAAGCATATGTGTGCGTCAAAACTTGGTAATTATGTGCTTGGCAAAGGTGTGGTCGTCACCAGAAATAGCAAGATTGGTGATTATTAGCTTTATTTCGAGGACCCTTTTTTTTTTTTTTTTGGCTGAAAACATCCTTGTTGGTTGCAAGGCAAATCCACGTGGGTGGGCGTCATGTTTTGCTTCCTAGCTGCCAAAACAAATGCAGGAATATATTCTTCGATTTTCTTATAAAACTAATAAAAAAAAAGTGTGTGGATGTGATTTATTTTTATAATTAAAAATAAAAAAATGTAGGATGCATGCATGGATTGAATTAATTACATTATCTGACTACGATAGGGCAGGCTATGTATACTAGATTGAGTTCTGGGAACTGCCCAAGAAAACTGAACTCAACAGTATATTATATTTTTCTCTAAATACCAAAATTATCCTTTTATTACCATCTGACTTTTTCATCTCTGTGATCGTGAACCAATCAACATAAGATGAAGATCCAAGGAACAACCCATGTTCTCGCCGCATTTTTTAAGGTCGAAATTTGCGAGAAGTGATTGTGATATATATATTTAATTATAGTATTATAGCTTAATTACTATTAACACAACTCTAATCAATAATCATATCCAATCTCTTCTTTTTTCTAATTATTGGTTACAAATAATAAAAGATTGGGAAAAAAAAAAAAAAATCATTTGAATTTCAAAATATTGATTTTTTACTAAAACGATAAGTTGTCAATTGCATTAATGTTGTTTTTAATCTCATTGCTCTTGTGGGCAACGATTTTAAAGTTCAGATGATATTTTTCTCATTTTTTTTAAAAGGATTTTGTTTTTAAAATATGCCTAAATTACTTTACTTTTTAATTTTTGACAACAAAAATGGTAGTTAGAATTCAAAAAATGTTGGAATAATTTTAAAATGAAAGAGATGTATTTGTTGAAAAGTCAAGTCCTTATAAATTAAAGAATTTATATGAAGGTTGTGTTAGTTTTTAAGTAAATCCTACACATATACTATAAGTGTTTAGATTAATAGTAAAAATTATTTTTTGTAATTTACGGTATACGAAGTAAGTCCATGAGAGGAGTTTTGTTTCAACTTGTGTGAAAATAATTTTCCAAGGCCAACTCAAACGAGCCATAACAATGTAACTCTTATGGAAGAGTCATTCTAAATAATCATTGGCTATTTAAGTTATGTTGGATTATAAATCTAATAAATGATTATGGCTTTTAATTTTTTTAAAAAATGTTGCTTCAAAAGGCATTACTTCAAAACATCATTTCATGGTCTATAAATAACTTGCACCATCACTTCATTTGTGACATCACACAACAACAAGAAATCAAACTCATTGCCTTTGTTATTGAGTGCATACAAAGATAAAGTCAAATTATCATTTTGTAAAAGACATTGTTGTTTGGATTAATAGTAGAAACTATTTTTTGTGATTTACGGTATACAAAATAAGTCTATGAGAGAAGTTTTGTTTTAACTTGTGTGAACATAATTTTCCAAGGCCAACTCAAACGAGCCATAACAATGTAACTCTTATGGAAGAATTATTCTAAATAATCATTGGCTATTTAAGTTATGTTGGTTCATAAATCTAATAAATGATTATGGGTTTTAATTAAAAAAAATGTTGCTTCAAAAGGCTTTACTTCATAACATCATTTCATGGTCTATAAATATAACTTGCACCATCACTTCATTTGTGACATCACACAACAACAAGAAATCAAATTCATTGCCTTTGTTATTTTTCGCTCAAAGGGATATATATATATAATATATATATATTAATACTGTAAACCGATACAATACGTAAAAACAACAACAAACAAAGCTAAAACAAACACAACAACAATAACAACAAAATAAATCGGATACAATAATAGTCAAGTACCGTACATTAAAAATATAAGAGTAGAAGTAGAATCATGGACATAACCGGCCTCCTCGAAACCCAAGGTTATAAGTGACGAGCAAGAGAGTGTTGGTTGAAAAACCCACCCCAAAGGGCACACAATCTTATAAGCAATAGATGCAATTAAATCAGCTAACTGGGTATCCCATCTTAGGGTAAAAAAACCAGTAAACCTAACCTCGGAAGAAAGAAGACCCTTAATGTCTTGAAGAACACTTCTGCTCCTCTGACCAAACAGATCCGGTGACCTCGACGACACACCAAAAAACACCTCTTTAGATCCTCCCCCAAGAACGCAAATCCGAGCTACCAAGAGATAATCAGACCTCATAACGTCCAAACAACCATCCAACCAAGAGGATTTGAAAACAGATCTGACAAATCTGTTTATTTCCTAAGACAAGAACACCACCACAAAACCCCATATAACAAAAAAAAAAGAAAACAAAAACACGAAAACCGTAAAAACTCTCACCTTGGCAAATCGATCTAAAGAAGGAGAGGGGAAAATCACCCTGGGGACGGTAATCCACATTTGCAACCCCGAGAGGGAGAAGGTGCTCGCAGTAGTGGAAAAGCAAGGTGCTCGCCGACAACATGTGGTAAAACATACTGCCGGTGGCGAGATGAGGGAGAAGAGAAATCGCGGGGCAGAAGAGAGAGCACGTCGATAGAGAGAGAAATAAAATAGAAAAAGGTTGAGATTGCCTTTGTTATTGAGTGTACACAAAGATAAAGTCAAATTATCATTTTGTAAAAGACATTGTTGCCTTGGCTAGTTTGAGTGTTGGGAGTATAATCCATACTCAAGGATTTTATTATATCTTGTAAGATCCAAATTGTACCCTATTATATAGGAATAAGAACTACGCAAAATACCTAAAAAACGACCTAAATAAGACCCAATTAACGTCCCTTTTTAAAGGGGCGTGCCGGGAGGGTGTCGTTGTTTTTTCACCTACAATTCAGTCGCCTCTTATGAGGCGACCTTAATACAATTCAGACGCCATATTACTTTTTTTTTTAAAAAAAAAAAAAAAAAAAAAAAACCCAAACCTCGTGGTTCGGGAGCTAATGAGCGCGCGGCCGTCTCTCGTCTCGGCAAGCAACGATTTGGGCAAACGAAGATCGATCTCGACGCTCTCCACAACGGTGCAAACCTTGCTCTAGACCGTAGTTCTCTAAAAACCAACCCAAAAAAACAAAAACAAAAGAACATGCTAAAGGATTGGAGGCTCCGGAAGAAGGTAACAAAAGCAAACCCGAGAAAAATATAAAAAGCAAGAGAACAAACCCGAAAAAAATCACAAATAAAAAACAATAAAGAGAACAAACTTAGAAAACCGATCTCGCAATGAAAGAGGAGTAGAGAGGAAACTCGGATCTATAATGAATGCGGTTTTCGGCATCGGCGGGTCTCGGATCTTGGCGGCAAATGAGCAACGCAGTGGGAGAGCAACGCGGTGGGAGAGCGACGCGGAAGCGGCAAGGTGAAGGTAAGGAGCGACCGGAGAGAGAGAGAGAGAGAGAGAGAGAGGCACTGGAGCATAAAAGGTGAAGGAAAAAAATTTGAGAGTACCCGTAGCTAATCGGGGTGAGAGAATAAAAAGTCACAATTATTTAATTGGCGACCAATTTAATTCGTCGCCTAAATTCTGAAATTCCTCACCGGAGCGAAAAATTTCCTAAATCGCGTTAAAATTTTTCTAAATTGCACCAAATAATTAATTCCTCAATTGGCGACCAATTAAATTCGGTCGCCTAAATTCCTCAATTGGCAACCTGAAATTAATTCAGGTCGCCTAAATTCCTGAAATTCCTCACCTGGCGCGAAAAATTTCCTAAATCGCGCTAAAAATTTTCTAAATTACACCAAATAATTAATTCCTCAATTGGTGACCTGAATTTAATTCAGATCACCTAATTTCCACAATTGGCGACTGAATTTAATTCGTCGCCTAAATTTCAATTGGCGACCCGAATTTAATTCAGTCGCTTAAATTTCAATTGGCGACCCGAATTTAATTCGTCGCCTAAATTCCTAAAATTCTTGAAATTTCTCACGGCGCCAAAAATTTCCTAAATCGCGCCAAAAATTTCTTAAATCACACCAAATAATTAATTCCTCAATTAGCGACTGAATTTAATTCAGTCGCCTAAATTCCTAAAATTCTTGAAATTTCTTATCGCGCCAAAATTTCCTAAATCGCGCCAAAAATTTCCTAAATCGCACCAAATAATTAATCCTCAATTGGCGACTTCGAATTTAATTCAGGTCGCCTAAATTCCTCAATTGGTGACCTGAATTTAATTTAGGTCGCCTAAATTCCTAAAATTCTTGAAATTTCTCACCGAGCGCCAAAAATTTCCTAAATCGCACCAAATAATTAATCCTCAATTGGCGACCTGAATTTAATTGAGGTCACATAAATTCCTCAATTGTTCCTAAAATTCTTGAAATTTCTCACCAGGCGCCAAAAATTTCCTAAATCGCACCAAAAATTTCATAAACCGCACCAAATAATTAATCCTCAATTGGCGACCTGAATTAAATTCATGTCGCCAAAATTCCTGAAAGGGCGCCAAAAATTTCCTAAATCGCGCCAAAATTCTTGAAATTTCTCAAATTAGCGACCTGAATAAAAAGTCAGGTCGCCAAATTTCCTCAAATTCAAGTATATAATTACGACAATGCCACTGCCTTCATTTTTACTTCCTTTTTTAAAATAAGGACGTCTTTTAGGATAGTAGTATTCATATTTTGTAGTAGTGAGGTGGGGGGAATTAAGTCTAAAAGAAAGTGTTATCCACGTCTTGAAGACATTGTGCACTACTTTTTTCTTCATCTCTTATTCTTGTACTCCTTAGATATTCAACCCCTCCGACAAAAAATTGCTAGAAAAATAAGCTGCAAGTGCTAGTTTAAATAATTGTAAGTGTTAAGGGGTTTAGTGGTATAAATCATCACTGCATGTAGAGATTATAGACTTAAATACTTGATTTGCAATTAATACTCTCATATTCTGTGAGTATTAGAGTTTTCGTTATAAATTTATTTTCATTTTCAAACAAAATGAATGACTTAATTATTCCTTTTTTGTTTCAGTAAGGTAATTAGATATGCTGCGCTAATAGAAAAGGAAGAGGTATATGTGACTAAAATGAGTCCCATATTTAATACTACTTGATATGAGCTAGTATATCATAATACACACACATATATATTGACTATTGTGATAATTTATGTCTTCTTTCCCGTGATCACTTAAATAAACATGTGTTGGGAGCATGAAGGGTACGTAATGGCTTATGCATTTTTATTATTAATATATATATTCAAGGTTTTTGGGTGTTCTTCAACGTACCATTTTGTTACTTGGCCGGTCACGCATAATAAATATTGAGCTTGTTGCACGTAAAATCAGGTAAAAGGTTCCTATATACTAAATGGCTGGTTAAGGGGATATTCAGGTAGACGCACAAAGTGACAATACCTGTTTTTAATTTATAATTTCACTAATTCTAACATAAAAATACAAGTATATCAAACTAATTATGAATAGATAGGTGTCCAGTTTTTAATAATATTTGTAGCTGACATATTTGTATACTTAAGTTATTTTTCTTATTACAATTGTTTAATAGGTGCCTGGACGAAGGCGGCCAAAAAAATTTCAATTATTTATACCCGACAAGCCGTTTCGGCACAGAGTCATATTTTCGCCGTCTCTGAGCATATTTTATAGAGAAAACCAGTGATGATGAACTTGTTGGTTTGTTTCAAATACAACAAAAGAAGCAGCAAAAACACTTCCCTCGCAATAATTAATGATAATATAAATTATTTTTTGTTGTGACGTTACTAACATTAGATTTTGCTTTAAGATTCCTTGTTCTAATTGTAGAATGGTGTGAATGTAGCGTATACACAACAAGGCACAGAAATTAAAAAATGATAGTGCTCCTATCGTCGTATACCTTAATCAATTATTAATGTTAATAAAGTGAAATTCATGGTTGAGTTTGGAAAGAGGAAGGGTACAAATAGCTAAAATTGTAACATGTATAGCTTGCGTGTATACGACAAAGCAGCTTAAATTAAAAGTCACATCTTCTCCACAATGCAATGTATCTGGCGGGGACAGAACGTGCATTAGTGTTATGTGATTATGTGTAAGCAAAATCTTTAATCTTCAGCTTTGTCACTTGTGCACCTCCTTAAAGTTGACCCTTTCCCTTGTTTTATAAAAGTGTATTTAATAATTAATGTCTTCCGTGTGTGTTCAGATGAGGGCGACGACCAAAACCGCTGCGCCACTTGTATTATAGACTGAATATATATATGATATAATATCAAGTACAACTTGTATTATAAACTAAATCCTATATTTAGAAACGGATAAGTATGATATAATTATTACTTTCTTAACTTTTTGTACTCTAATTCTAAAATTCTCCACCGTTTAATTAATTTTATTATATGACTGTTTGACTGAGTCATATTGGAATGTCAATACCCCTTTCATTGTAACCTATGCTGGTTTGCTTAGTTTTGCAGTTTTCCTAAGTAGTTTTACGGTTTTTCTTATTCTCTTTTTGTATCATCTAAGATCCTCGTTTAAAAGGAGACATTTTAGAAAAAGTGACACACAATTTGTTTATTGTTAGGAAATATATTAGTGTAAATATATTATACTTAATGAGTATCGCATATAATTAGGTATTATAGGGATTATGATTGACTAGGGAATCAATCATCATAATGGTCATTAACTCTTTTGTCTCCTCTCTTATGTATAAATACCCCTATTGTGTATATGAATAGACACATTGATTTGGGAATACCTTTCTTTTTCTATCTCTTTCTTTGAGTTTACATTCATAATAATGACAAACTAAACAACTAACCAACTTTTTTAATATCAGTAAATTAATTAAGTCGTTTTTATATTCACTATTGATAAGCAACAAGTTTTGTAACTTATAAATTGTGAGACTTATTTTCTCAAACATCGTGTGAGCTCCACGCTTGTAATATGTTAGAAGTAACTAAGTAGGTAAATAAAAAAAAAAAAAAAAGTTTGCTTTTGTTACCTTCTTCGTAAATAGGAATGGTAGAAATATATTAGAAAATTTTAAAACACGTAAGCCTTTTTTTCCCCCTGTTGTGATATTTATATCGAGGAGCAAATTAACATCCAAACTGGATTACATGAGCACGGATCGAGAGTCCGAGAGTAATAAAGTGAAACAGCAAATATTTAGTTTTACTTAATTTTTCTCTATTTTAAATATTTTTCGCAAAAATAATAATACTTATAAAATACAAATAAAAATATGTTAATTTGTGGCTCTCTAAAAACGAACATTTAGAGATATGCAGTGGTGATCGATAGCAAAAAATTCCAGTCCAAATGAGATTAACGTCCCCGATTACAAATTATTTCATTAATTTTTATACCATAAAACTTTTGGCAAATTGTACTATTCATTAATTTAGTACTAATATTTTTTTTTTTTCACTTTCAGTATGGCGAGTGGAACCCACTAGCTTCATTAATTAAGCTCCCGGGGAATGAGGGATTTGTAGTTAAATGTTTGTGAAAAAGCATACAAAACCTAAGGGCTACCGAAATAGAGTGCATCCGCTTTAGGGGCATTCATGTAAATCTCGGTTAACTGAGTCACAAGGGTGGTCCATAAAAGTGGAGACCGTATAGGCTCTTGCCACGTTAGCTTGCCCAAAGTGTAACGACTTTAACTGTCAACTCGGTCATATTTCACTATTTCAGAAGGGGAATTATAATGACTTCTAATTTATGCAGGGGCAAAAGGTTTTAAGATAACATGTCTTATTTCTGATTCTATATAAGTCGATTTTCCACCCATTTTAAGGACATAGTTGATTAAGCTAAAGCTTTTTTGTGTGGGGAACGACATGTGTTAGTTGTCTATTCATTTATAGAAACTATTAGCGACGCTGATAATTTAATTAACCTTTCTTATTGCCTTCAGGGGATTTATTGTTTCTTAAACAAATATTTTTAATGTGTATATATGCTGACATTTTTATACAATGCAAACAAAATACAAGGATTACGGAGAATTTTTGAATTAGTCTCAATTAGATTGTGGACATTTTTGTTAACAATTTGCCTATAAATTTAGTAACTTATATAATACAATGACTTCATACGCCAATCTACCCTAGCTAATAAAATACTCCCTTCTTAATTATAAGGCATAGTTGACTTTTTTAGAGAAATTAAGGAAGCTAATTAAATTACCTTAGAGTATTTTTCTTTCTATTTTTTTATTCAAAGTAATTAGTTTGACTACTAAACTAATATATAATCTAAAAATACACAATATATAAAATGATTAAATAATTTATTTAGCTTTTTTAATCTCTCCAAATAAAGTCAACTATGTTTTATAATGAAGACCGAAAGTAGTAACTTGTTATTATTGTTGTAATATTAAGTGGCCAGTGTTGGTTGGCCTTTTGGCATTGCATCATGTGCTCTAAAAAATAGCTAGAATTAAGGAGCAAGCTGCAAGTACAAGACATAGAATTTGAAAGTTCAACTACATGCATGCACGCACGCATTTATCTGTTCAATTCGCTGCATGAACACATTTTTTTTTGTTTCTATTGATTTCTTGCGAAGGCATATCAAAACAGGAAGCCATATAATAAAATGATGGAAAAAATATAAAACTCAAAACCTTCAAGATAAGTCAAAATTGTGCAGACTACACTATCATTTTGCTGATTTTTATTATCGTTTTTATTAATTAATTGTTTTGTGATCCCAGATTAAAATAGGGATACATGAATTTAGTAGATTTTGTAAATCAAAGCATGGCCATTCAAATTCAATTATTGGGTTGTACTCCTTACTCACCTAATGAGGGATTAAGGATGTCTACGTGTTCACTCACAGTCACAGAGAGAGGGAGGCCATGTGTTGAAACAGCGAGTCCATGCTGTGCCGAAAAGAGCAGAAAGAAACAACATCCCCGTGAATGAATGGCGGTGCCGCTCACTTTATAATTCTCTCTCCAGTCTACTATAAAAGTGTTTCTATAATTATGATTGGAAATAATAGATATGTAAGATTCTAGAGTTTTACTAGAAATTCTATCTTTGTATACTCGTTTCTAAATATAAGATAAAATTAATTTTCTTAAAAAAAGATTAAGAAAACTAAATAAATTATTCAATATGTTGCATGTCTTTAAATTATATATCACTTTATAAGTTAGACAAAATAATTTTATAAAATGACGAATATAAATATTTTAAAATAATTTATTATATTTTTTAATAGGTAATTACTCAAAAAAAGTCAACTTCATCTTATATTTGAGATAAGATGAAGTATGAAATTTAAATAATTGAATAATAAAGTTTTGTTTTTTAAAAAAAATGTATAACTTTTTAGATTGTATGCACTATGCACCATTATAAAAAAAAACCTCTATAACGTCCATGTTTCTACACTTTCTACATCTAGTTACAGGAAAATGTCTATGTGAGCATAGGCGGATGCAAGTATTAGACAAGGGGGGCATGTGCCCCCTTGATTTTGATTTTTTTAAAAAAAAAAAAAAAAAAAAAAAAAAAAAAAATCAAAGCTTTTATTCAAAGGTGATCCGGACATATTTTATTCAAAGAAGGGGGCACGGCTCACCTTGCGGACATATTTTATTCAATCGGTTCACCTTGTGGACATATTTTAGCATTGTGACCTCAACTGGGAAAGATCTGCTTCCTTTTTTGAGATACTTTCATAACATTTTGTTGACTTTTTCTTTGTATTTTATGTGGATATTCGTAAGACAAAAAATTTTATTAGGTTGCTAATTTTCCGTCATGAGCATTTTATGGCTAACATTTGCTTTTTTCTTATTGATGATGATCAAACTTGCAAATGATGACAAGTGAAAACCTTTTAAATCCTATATTATTTTTTTTGCTTTTGATAACAAGTGGAAAAAAATTTTCGGGGGCGCTGCCCCCGAACCCCCACACCCCTCCCACTAATAGTGCCCCTCCTTTCATAAATTTCTGGATCCGCCCCTGTATGTGAGTACATCACACTTACGACGTGCCCAATAAACAGGGACGCGGAAAGTAGTAAATAGTGAATTAAAAGAACAATACAGTAAGAGTTGGAGGTAAGTGAGGGAGATAATGGGCCTGTATGGGTTAATAGTGGGAGCAATGACTTATTTTCGATCTGATTTTTTTAAAAACCCGATAAAAAAAAATCAGGTTATAAATATGATTTATCTTTGAATTGATGGTTGAAGAAGTGGCGGAGCCTACGTAAAAAAGCTAAGAGCTATTTGGAAAAAGCTATCACATAGAGTTTTTTCCTTAACTGACTTTTAGGAGCTTTTTTTAAAAAAGCCCAATGAACTTAAAGGTCAAGCCAAATACTCAACTTATGGCTTTTTTTCTATTGCCACTTATTTTTATTTTTTATATACAAAAATTTTAGGAAAGAGGTTGGGTTCACCTACGATCCAAGGGTAGGGCGAAATCTCCATTTCTTTTAGGTGATACCGAAGTTGGGTAGGGTGAGCCGTCTATTACCCTCAGACGTTTACCTAAGCACCTAGGAGCTAGGATGTCTCCTCCGTGCCTTGACCAATTCTAAAATTGAACCCCCTCCATTTATGAGAGTGTCCAACCTCTTTGTCAGTTAACCTAAGGATAAAGGATACTCCCTCCGGTCCTAATTATAAGACAACATTGAGGAGTTCATTTTGATCCTAATTATAAGACAACATTCTTATTTTTATCATTTTTTCCTAAAATAGCCTTATTGAACTTTTTCAATGATAATTAAATGCAATAATAATTTAATGTTGCACCTATGTATTATATAAAATAAGTAATGTTTGCAACTCATTAATATCAAGTACATCTTAATTCTACTACTTTTTAATAAAATAATTGAGCAATCTTTGTCATATTTTTTCCATACTACCTCCACTAATACTTCCTCTACAATAATTAATTTAATAACCTAATAAAATATTAATTTTATTATCTTTTTTGCATGGCTAAAAAAAATAACCTTGTATTTGTATTATGCCCAATTAAGTAGATATTCTCTTGATAGAAAGATTTTTTCTCTGGAAAAATCCATAAAAAAATTTAAAAAAATATTTCTATACATTTAAAATTCATAAAATTAACTATAAAATTTTATGAATTCATCCCCTGGAGTGTGGCTGTTCCTACAAAATAGATGCGCGCTGGGCTAATGTTTGACAAAACTTGTCGTGATTTTAAGTTCTAGGTAAGGGTTTTTTAAGAAAATCAATAAAATTAACTAGTGTAACTTCTTTCCTTAATCTCTCTAAATTCTGATAATTATATTTTATAATTAAGACTAGATGAAGTATTTTTTTCTGACCTTAAACCACCTAAAATTAAAAGAAGCGGAGGCGTGAGGGAGCACATGGGGGAGCAGGTGGGAGTCATGTGGGGGCCGTGGAGGATAAGACACGTGTGGCTAAAGTCTCCCCCACGAACCTTTCATGGGCCATCCTTGCAGGACACGTGGCCCCTCCTACCTGTGAGAACGCACATGCTCATGCTCACGTCACGGTGGGAGTGCTTCACTCTCACGTTGCACGTGCCCCACCAACCCTCCTCCAATCAATGCCTCTTCTTTCCCTCGCCACGGCGCCACCACACATATCGCCTATCCAAATATGAAGCATGTTCGCACTTTGCGTTTATCCTATCAAAATTGACGGAAAAAACTGTAGCTTTAATAATCTTGTCCTGAGTTGAAAAAATCCGACTTTACCTCTATTTAAATCTATCTCATCTCCCTTTTAATTTATTTCTTGTTATTCAATAGGCACCTCTAATGAATAGTGATAAAATTATAAAATGGTAACAACTGATATCCTTTCAAGTAATATACCACTCTGGTCCTATGTCCAGGTTGGCCAAATCTCACATACCAAAGAAAAGTTAGTTGACCTGATGATTATGAGGTAAATTTTCAACTTCGCTTTCATTTATGATTGGGTACTTTTTTTACTGCTTTTTTCTCTTTCTATCTTTATAGTGCAATTAATATGGGTAAAATTGTCACAATCTCATTTATTTCCGAAACTGGACTTATAAATAGGACCAAATTTTTTTGGTCAAACTGGACTTATAAATAGGACCAGAGTGGTATATATACTTTCTCGAGGCGGATCCGAAATTTACTGAGAAGGGGGCATAATTTACGGGGTACCCCCGAAATTTTTTTTTCAAAAGAAAATTTTTAAATACATTAAAAAATAAAAGAATATAAACAAGAAAAAAATATTCATGAAATCAAGTGAATACTAATGATGTAATAAGAGAGGCCGTTATTTTACAAACCTTTCATTTAGAAATAGCAAGGCTAGACACTCAATAAGTTCAAGTACATATATTTTAATAACAAAAGTATATTACTATAAAAATAATTACAATGTCATCATTCTAAGCCTTATATTTTGGAATTCTATATATTACTATAAAAATAATTACAATGTCATCCTTCTAGGCCTTATTTTTTGGAATTCTATCATAATTGCCTTATTATCAATTCTATCAAATACATCTTTTTCAATATAAGGCACTAAACAATCATTCAATCATTCATCCCTCATCCGATTACGAAGTGCATTCTTATGTATTTCATAGCTAAAAATTCATTAAGAAATAAAGGCGCTAAACAAATCATTCAACCGATTTTGAGATTTTTTTTTTTTTTTTTTGAACATTTGTTATTTTAAGGGGGGTACTTGCCCCCCAAGTCATATACCTCAATCCGCCTATGTATACTCCCTCCCTCTGGTTTTAAATATAAGAGTTGATTGACTTTTTTTTAGAGATTAAGAAAGCTAAATAAGTTAATTTATATATCAGTTAATTTATCATATCATATTTATATATCGGTTTATATGTAGATAAATTAGTTTAGAGAAAAAAATACAAATATAAATACTTTAAAGTAATTTAATTAGCTCTCTTAAATTATCCAAAAAAATTAACTGAATCTTATATCTAGGACAAGAGGTAGTATTATAGATAAGTTATTTAATAGACCCCATGTTTTTCACTAGCCAACGACAGTAATTAAGATTATGATGTTATTATAGTATACTAGCCCAGGCCGGCATCCCCAACACGATGCGCGGGTGAAAGGCTGGATATTTATTAATGTGTTATTATGTAAAAAATCACTTAGATTTGTAAAGGAATAGTCAAAATAGTAAATTGAATATTTACTAAATATTTTACACTTACCTCCCTCATTATTAATTTACAAAATATTGTATGAACTACATTTTCCATTATCTATTTTTTATAACCGGCCACCTCACCCTTTTATTTTACTGTTTTGAACTAGTTATTTTGTTGATGTGTCAATTAGAGAGATGATTATTGCTCTACTTTTATATAGTTAGCACCGTGTGATAATCTTGTAACTTAGTTGCCTACTTAGCAACACACAACTTACAGCCATGCGTAGCTATATATTATCTAAAGCCATACACAAATTAAAGTTGAGTTGTAAATTGTAATGTACTGTAAGCTATGTTATTCAATTTTCACCGAGCTACAAATAGTAAGCTATATTATCTAAAACCATGTGCGAGTGAGTGATCATGACTGTTAATGTTTGTTATCAGCAGTGGCGGATCTTGAAATAAATGTTTGGGGGGCTAAATGTATACTCATTAACTAATTAAGAAAAAATATATTTGGGGGTCAAATGTATAAATTTTTGGGGCAAGTATATAAATTTTGTATTAAAAAATCCTTTTTATATTAAATATTTAGGACTTTTTTTTGGGGTCATGGCCCCCTCTCGGCCCTTGAGAAGATCCGCCACTAGTTATTAGAGTGCATGTTTAAATTCAAGACATGCATGCAAAGTGGCGGAACCAGGAAAAAAATGTAGTCGGTCCAAAAAATAAACATATTGAACTACTCATTTTGATTCTTATTATAAGGCACCAACTAACAACTATATTTGTTCCTTTTTATAAAACACTTGCTTGTTTTCAAATAGTATTAAATATTTTTTTTCATGTATACCCATAATTAAAAAGGTAATAAGTGAGAGTAATAATTAATATGATATTAGAGTTTAGTGTAATTAATAAGGATAATATTGAAAATTACTTAAATTTTAGGACAAATTTAATGACTTTAACTGCTTTTATTGACTTGTGAGAATTGTTAGTTGTTGGTTCCTTAAATAAGGACCAGAGGAGTATTTACTAAAGAGTATCAAATTACCTGAAAAATATAAACAAATAATAACCGATAATTATAAATCAAAATAATATATGAGATGATACTAATCTTTTCGTATTTCAAACAAGAATTTTACTTTCTTCTCGTGAGCTCAATGAGTAATGAAACAAATATTATCCTTAGTTCCTTACAAAGAAGATAAAAAATTAGATAGGGCCAAATTTGTGGCCAAATTAAAATAGTATCATATAATAAATTAAATACATATATACTCTAACAAATTTTATAACATCGATTCGGAGCTACCTAAAACCAAGCCCCAGCTGGCCATCACTATATCCTGCATGAATGCACTTTTTCTTTCATTTTTCTTATTCTTTTCATGATTCTCCTCACTCGCTTCGTCGTCACTAAACCCCTCAAAGAGTGACCTGCATGCATGTGTTTTGTGTGATAATACATTAATTCGACTTTCACTGTAATTATAAATGCATAGACGTCAGTTCTGCATTGAGTTTAATTCTTTTCAACTACATACGCCAACTTCTTCCTTCTTTCTCTCTTTTTTTTTTTTTTTTTTTAACAACATCCTCACATTAAAATTTTTGCGTATGTAATCTCTAGGAAATTAAGTAGACCCAATCTTATTATATAAATACTTTACCCTTACAAATAATTAATACTATACCATATATGTTTCTCTTGAACACACGAAAACTGCCTCTGTTGTTAGATATAAGTTACAATGTATGAAATAGAGCGGATGTTTTTTTATAAGTTGTACACTTTTATACTTGTTTAAAAATTTAAATTCACTCTTTTTCTTAAGTTTTATCCCTAATTAATTGTATGTCTCTCTTGTCTTCTTTTCCCACTTATTCCCAATCACTATCTTCATAATTAAGGGTATATTTTTTTTTAAAAAAAAATTGCATTTCTTACATATTTATTGCCTTTGACAAATTCTAATCGATGCATAAGGCCGGCCAATGAATTGTTATAATCATGAAATCGATCCATTTTTTCTTATGAAGTTATCATTAAGTAAGCTCCTTCATTCCCATTACCGTCAATTCTTCAAGTTGAGTTAGTAATAGTAATGAATTCAAAAATAATTAAAGACCTTGTAGAATACTGTAGTAATTTTTATATATATCTTGGAGTCTCACATCGATTGGCAATGGAATTCAATTAAATCTGCGAACGTACGTGGTGTGAATTCAAGTGGTGAGATTAAGGAACGTGATGGAATGTTACACAAAGAGGGTTTATTTCATTGGATGCTAATGAAGCGTAGGGATAATTAATGGTCTCGCCAAAAAGCAAGCGTCCATTTCAATGTTCATTTGACCAATTATGCACAAAGGATGTGGTTGTTGGAGTTTGGTTTGACTGAGAAAATATCATAAAAGAACACCAAGAATGGTGGGAAAATATCCAATATTTGCTTTTAATTTAATTAGGGATATAAGAGGATTTTCTAGAAACAGAGAAGAAAAAAGTGAGTCTAAAGGTTGAAGACATGATATGATGACAGGTAGAAGAATGATGGAGAAGTGAGGGTTTCTATTGTTTGTAGGAAAGGAACACAACACAAAAAAAAAAAAAGAAGGCTCCGCTGTACTAACAGGGGAGACACAATAGTTTATATCGAAGGATGTGTACGTAATGACTCCAGCTTTCTCGTTTTACTTTAAGTTCGTGTTTTCTTCCTTAAAAAATAAAAATTCCTTCATTTTTTCTTAACTATATTGAAGGGTTAAATTGGTAAGTAAATGAGTTTTAAAAACGTGTCTTTTTTTTTTTTTTTTTGTAATTATTTGATGAGTTTTTTCTTTTTTTTTTAACATGTGAGGTAAGACGACCTGCTACCTCCCCCATGCAAGGGTGTTTCTAATTTGTTATTTCGGAAAAATTAATCTTTTGGTCTTTGTACTTTTAACTGGGTTGCAACTCAGTCCATACACTTTAAATCGGTGTAATTTAGTCCTTATAGTTTTGATTTGATTGTAACTCAATTTTTGAACTGTAGCTCACTACAACTTAATCCCTATAACTTTAACTATTCTATAATTCAGTCCTTATGATATAAAATAAAGGTGAGGGATTATATTATAAAATGGTTAAAACTATAGGGAATGAATTACAATACTGAGTCAAAGTTCAGGGACTGAGTTACAACAAAATAATTATCAAAATTAGTTAAAGATATAAAATATGTACTACAAACTAGGTCTTATAATTAGGACCGGAGATAGTATAATTTCTTAAGTTATGCATGCCCTTAGGTGTAAAGAGGATAAGTGAGAGAGAATACATACAATAAATACAATCAATAAGGGTAAATTAAAGTTGAGAAAATATAATAAATGTCTAGATAAATCTATAAATAAAAAATATTTTTTTTTAGGACACAACTATTTACAAATTTAAAACTTATAATAAGTGGTAGAAGGAGAAGGAGTAGATCATCACATGGCACACCTCGCACCCATTTTAGTATTGACAACTGTGCTCCTAAATGATTGTACGTGCACCAATAGCTTATAAATCTCATGCAAACTCACCTCGTTTCAATTTGAAGCTTAAAAGAATGCTTGCTGTAGCCGGACCACCAATTGCCAAACACTTGAGGCTTCATCTAAATAAATTTTGGTTTTAATTTTTATATACGGGAAGCTAATTAGCTAGTTTTAGATTAATTTAACTGTGAATACTATACATTAATACATACCCTCCTAAAATGTTGGTGCATCTAGTAACATTTTTTAGGGCATCATCTAACTAATAACAAAGGGGAAATTATTTAAAGGCTTAAAGCTAAGAGAGGCAGGGAGCATAAGCTCTTTGGCGCACAATCATTTAAGAGTAGAGCATTCTATACTAAACAACTACTCATCGTTATACTCATTTCGGTTCTTTTTATAAAGAACTTTTTTCTTTCTAAGGGCTATCATAAACAACTTTTTTCTTGTATCTCAAATTTTAAACTCATTTTTTTTATCTACTTCTATTAAATACACATTTTTATATTAATTATCATTCACTCACCACTAGTTCTTTTTTATTCAATTATTTATTACTCATATTTTATAGTCATTCTCTCTCCTATGCTTTTTTTCATAAATATGAGTATATTTAGAAGAAATATAATATTTTTGATACATTTTTATTTTTAACATATTTTAACCGTTAGTTTGTTTTGTATAATCATAAATGAAATTGTTTATGAGAAAGATGGAAGGGAGTGTTGGAGGATGGTTAAAAAAACTAGGGGAATTAAAAGCGATATTGCTGCTGGTAATAACGGAAGCGCGTAAAGGGAATGATGAGAGGGGGGTGGACCAAATGGGAAAAATGAAAAGGCCTCGTTATTGGTAAAAGAAAATGCGGTCTAAACGCTCCGCTCATTCACATAATCATTTCCGACAGTTGGAAACGACTTTTTTTCAGTTTGAATAATAAACAAAAAGTGACACCAGTTGACAAGACAGTAACATAATTCCACTCCCTAAAAGATTGAGCTCTTTCCTTTTATTCCATTTTCATGTTCTGCCTGAATCATTGTGCTATTATTCTCTTCGGATCCTGCTAAATTGAATTGTCAGACCAAGCAGCATGAGATGAGACTATGAGTGGCTTGTACCCACCTGATATCATTCTAAAATAATAAGGAAAATTTATTTGAGGTGGGACTAAGAAAATATCAACAAAAAAAAAATAAAAAAAAAAAGGAAATTTAGATATCGAGAAAAGTCCTAACAACTTTTTCTGTGGAATTAACAATTCTTTGGGACTTTTCTGATATCTGAATTTTCCTTGAGATTTTTTTGACATTTTCTTTGTTCCTTAAGACTTGAAATGAATTTTCCCGAAATAATATCATAAAACTGTCTATTTTTTATTTTTAAAATGATTTTGGAATTATTTTAATTTAATTCTAAGTTCTGGCATCTATCATAGTTTTGTAAGCTATTTAATGCCAAGGAGCTTAATTACTAACAAGTCCTAATGATAAGACAAAAAAGTATAAACATATTTTCATTTTTTATACTAGAACTTGTTATTGCATGCTCATCAGTTGCTATTGGACTTATAAGCAATTAAGTTCATTTATTGGGACCTCATTTGTAATTCCCCTTATAAGAAAAAGGTATAATTTCTGCACAAATATATATATATATATATATATATTATTTTTGAAATTCTGAATTAAATGGCTCTTTTTATAGTTCTCTTACAAAACGATATATTTAATATATTATAATAAGGGAATTTGTAAGGTGTAGAAAAATGCATCTTAATCTTTAGCCGAGAAAACATTATTGCTGGTTGGCCAAAAAAAAAAAAAAAAAAAAGAGATATAACATTATTGCTTGGAGCGCAGAATAAGATTATATTGGAGCCAACTGTGGAAGCATGCACCAATAAGAAGTGAGCTTTTTGAGTTCAAGGAAAAGAGGAAGTAAGAAAGTACAAAGGTTATTGTCCCACTTTGAAGTTTAGACTTGTGGATGTGTTTGATTTGAAGAAAGAATAAGGAAGGGGAGAGAAATTTTTTACGTTGTATCGATCAAATTACTCATAAAAAAATTCTAATATTCAAAAAATGCACTCCCAACAAAAAGAAATATTATTCTTATTAATGATAATTTGGTCAATATCCTTCCTCCCCTCAAAACAAACACACGGTATTCTGAATAATAGCCTTGTTAATGTGGTCCACTTTCTGTTATTTTTCATCTTCTTGAAGTTCAAACTGTGTTTGTGTTCAGTCTTTCGATCACTTTTCTGAGGGGTTCATTTATGAATTATAATTCAGGCCCAATTAAAAGCTCAAAGTTGTAGCCACAGCATGGGCTGGACCAAACCAAAAGAGACAGGCCCGTAAAGATAATCTTGTTCTTGTATGAAGCCTAATGGCGCACACTCTACTCACAATTTCATCATTAAATTCTAGATGGCGCTACCAAATCGGTCTCTGTGCAAAAATTCTGTGATTATTGTTTGTTTGTTTGTTTGGTTTTTTTTTGTGGCCTAAATTTGAGTCCACGAAAAGATGCTAAGGTTCGCGCACAGTCCAGAGACACACGTTTATGTCGTTGTTACTTCCTCAGGTGGAAATAGGCCAAATCCATATCGTGTGGCCTATGGCTCCGACCCGATTAGGGCGTGACGGGTCCGCCTATTTATTAAAAGGTCGTCAAGGCCTATTTAAAGGTCTAAATATGTAAATAGGCTAAGTCTATTTTGTTAAGGCCTGGCTTGTAAGCTTTCAGGTCTGGCCTATTTACACAAAAATTATAATTTTATTTTTATCATATATGTATATATATATTTAATTTATATGTTTTTATACTCATATTTTAATTTTATTTCCCAATCATTATTATATTGTGATTTTTAATTTAAAGTTATATTCACTGTCTTTCTCATCGTCTTTTCCGTAATCGTGTCGCTTGCTATTCCTCTCCCACACACTCGCTATTCCTCTCGATCTCGGCTCTCGCTCAATCTGTCGCAACTCGCAATCCAAATCCTCTCACTCTCCTTTGTTCCTCGCTCAGTGCCTCAGTCTGTCGCAACCATTATTTTGTTACTATTGTAATATCTTTTTGCTTAAATTTTTCCTTGAATATTTTGTTGACTTTGTAATCTCTCCCCAATATAGAAACTATTTTTGCCGCTGAACTGATTTTGTTGACAATGCATTTTCGATTGGGTTGCTGTACTTCAATGTTTATGTCAATGGGAATTTGGCTTATGAAGATCTGGATCTCTCTGGCATTACTGGTTTACTGGCTTCCCCCTTTTATGCTGATTTTGTTGTTAATACAGATAGCTTTGGGGCTTTGAGTGTCAATATAGGACCCTCAAATAAAAGCATCCCTTATGTTGTTGATGGTATCTTGAATGGAATTGAGGTAACGAAGTTGAATGATTCTCACAATAGTCTTGAACGGAGAGGTTTGTGCCAGTTTCATTCTGAAGAGCTGGCCAAGGGGAAATTCAGGGTTTTTCCTTACTTTGTTGGCTACTATATGCATTGTATTAAGTATATCCTTAGGCTTTATTTGGGAGTTTGGAAGGAAGGGAAAGAAAAGGGATGCAAGGAGAATGGAGGGGAGGGGAGGGATGGGAATGGAGGATATTTCCTCCTCTTGTTTGGGAGTTAAAAAATAGTAAGGGAGGAAGATGGAGGATTAATGAGTTACTTTTACCATTTTGTCATTTTCTTTAATAATTAATATAACGATTATACTTTACAAATAAATTTAAATTTAAATTTTCTAAAAATATTATTTATGTAATTTTTATATTCAAAAAATTATTTATGTGGCGGCGGGGGGGTGGTGGTGGTGGCGCGGCGGCGGGTGGTGGTGGTGGTGGCGGTGGTGGTGGTGGTGGTAGTAGTGAATGAGGGTAAAGAAGTAATTAACCTATTTTCCCTCTTAAAATCCCCCATATTGGGGAACTTTATTTTTTAGAAGAACGAGGATTTTGGGGGATTTGTAAAAATCTCTGATTTCCTCCCTTCCTATTTTTAAAACTTGCAAACAAGGGAAGGGACTACCAAAACCCTCTATTCCCTTTCCTTTCCCTCCAAAATGAAACTCCCAAACATAGCCTTAGTGATTCGAAGGAGGGTACTTGGGTTGAGGGATTCTTTCTTGTGGTCACGGTTGCTGGTGGATATTTCAGATGAACATGTTATGGTAAGCGGTCTTCCTTCACAAAGCAAATAAATTGCGTGTAAAATATCAGCAGATCCTGGTGACTATGGTGAAGAAGAAGAAGAAGAAAGATAAGGGGCTGCTTTGCACCTTAAGCCATTTTCTAAGCTTGAAAAATTGATACTGCTTTGAACCTTAATTCTCTACTAAAACGTACTCTAATTACAGAGTTATCATCCTGTGTCTAGATTGCTTTACTTGTGTATATAATATGTTGTAAGTGTCTCCCCTTAAGTCCTCTCCCTAGACTAACTCCCCCTACAAGTTGTTTGTTTTTGCCTGTATCTTGTTTGTAATGTTTGAAAATAGGTATGGAACTTTGATGTTGAGTAGTATAATGTTAGTTGTGTGGATGCCCCCGGATTATTTTAAAATTGGTTTGGACAAATTTTGTTGAATAAACTATAGAGCAATTTTCACTTTACCCGAGTGTGTTCAACCTTACTTGAGTGAAGAATGAAGACTACTAGTTCAAATAAATTTGCATTATTTTCTGACTTTACTTCCATATTCTAACATCCTCAACTAATGTTGGTGCCTAGATAGTTTCTCTTGCAGCTCAGTTGGATATCATATCCCTTGGACTACTAGTTCAAATAAATTTGTTCATTTACCTTGCAAAATTATTTTCATTCTAATCTTAACAGCTTGTGGCGTAATTATATTTCAGATTTCTATACTTCCATATTCTAACATCCTCGGGATTTTCTATCGTTGGACTATGCTGACCATGCACAAGCAAGGTCTATAAATCCTAACTATTATGGTGATATTATCTTTTTATGATATTTTTATATATTGCATCATGGATGTTGTGTTTTTGGGTTTATCACTATTTTAATATGAGTATATTCAGTGCTAAATTATAGTCGATACATTTTTCTATTATTAGTAATTATGATTATTTTAATTTTATGTTAAAGTCTACCATTTGTAAATATGTTGGCTTTGAAACCTACCAAAAGCCTACATTTATTTAAGTTTTAGTAAGTTCAAAGCCTACTTATGGTTTTCAAGGCTTACAATATGAGGCTTTTTTAGAGGCCTACATTGTAAGTAGGCTTGTAAAAAGGTTTCAGGCTTGTCTATGCCTAATGTAGGCTCAAGCTTGAGCCTAAAAAAATGCCTACATGTAGGCTCAGGCTTTAGATTTCCATTACAACCTCAGGCCTATTTAGCTAAAGCCTGACCTGACCTGACCTATTTCCATGCCTACTCATTATGCTCAATATAAGTATGCATTGCCTCTAGCCTTAATATAAGGTCTAGTTTATAATACAATTTATACTCTAAATAAGATCTTATATTACAGATTAAAGGTGGTAAATTTTAGGGAAGATGACAGTCAGGTCCCAAGGACCATAAAAAACAGCAAAAAAGTCCCAACAGAAATTCATCATCAACCCTCTTTTGCACATTATCTCCCTCATCTTTGTAGAGATTCCGTTGGGATTGAATGGGGACATTGACGACAAGTTGCACGAGGTCGAGCGTAGAAGGAGCTGAGGCGCACAGGTTCTGTTCAGTTTTCATCTTCGTCTCCAAAGAACCAGTAGTGAAGAACAGAGGAGAGGTCAACCACTGCATTGTTCACAATCTCTATCATCTTCTTCTGTGATCTTGAACGAAAGAAGTAGACGGTCAGCAGGAACCAGAGGGAATGTCGTCTCTACTCAACTTGTGGCTTTTTCTGTTATAAATGCCCTCTGTAAGCTTAGGACTTAAGTTTGAACATAAATCCAGATTTGTAAATTTTGTTGTGAATGTGACTTTTTCTGTTGTAAATGTGGCTTGTTCTGTTGTAAATTCCCTCTGTAAACTTAGGATTTGAGTTTGAACGAAAATCCAGGTTTTTAAATTTTGTTGTAAGTGTGGCTTTTTCTCTCGTTGTAAATGCCTTCTGTAAGCTTAGGACGATTAGAATGACTGTTTTTTTTTTAAAAAAAAAACAGTCATTGTAAGCCATTTTGAAACTTAAGTCCTTGAACGTACAGAGGTCATTAACAACAGGAAAAGCTATATTGACAATAGGAAATGCTAACAACAAAATTTTCAAACATGTTTTTATTGTTGTTGTATTCAAGTGTCTAAAATACAACGATTGTTTTTATTAAAACAGTCGTTGTATCCATTTTGAAAATTTTGTTGTCAAAATAGCATTTGATGTTGTTAATATAACATTTATTGTTGTTAATAGCTTCGTGCATTTAGGGACTTAAGTTTTAAAATGGCTTACAACGACTGTTTTTATTAAACACAGTTGTTGTATCTTAGACACCACTGAATACAACAACAGTAAAAACTTGTTTGAATTTTTTTTTTTGTCACAATAGCATTTCCTATTGTCGATATAGCTTTTACTGTTGTTAATAGCCTCTGTGCCTTCAAGGACTTAAGTTTCAAAATGGCTTACAACGATTGTTTTTATTAAAAACAGTCGTCCTAAGCTTACAGAGGGCATTTACAACAAAAAGACCACATTTACAACAAAATTTAAAAACCTAGATTTTCGTTCAAACTCAAGTCTTAAGCTTACAGAGGACACTTACAACATAATAAGCCACATTTACAACAAAAAAAGCCACACTCACAATAAAATTTAAAAACCTGGATTTTCGTTCAAACTCAATTCCTAAACTTTCAAAGGGCATTTATATCAGAAAAAGCCACAAGTTGAGTAGAGATGATGTTCCCTCTGGTTCCTGCTGACCGTCTACTTCTTTCATTCAAGATCGCAGAAGAAGATGATAGAGATTGTGAACAGTGCAGTGGTTGACCTCTCCTCTGTTCTTCACTGCTGGTTCTCTAGAGACGAAGATGAAAACTGAACAGAACTCGTGCACTTCAGCTCCTTCTACGCTCGACCTCGTGCAACTTGTCGTCAACGTCCCCATTCGATCCCATCAGAATCTCTATGAAGATGAGGGAGAGAAAGTGCGAAAGAGGGCTGATGATGAATATTGAGTGAGCAGTTCGTTTATTTTTCGGGGTATATCAGTAATCTAACATACAATTAATAACAAAAAAGTTCCTAGGGACTTCTTTGGGACTTTTTTGTTATATGAATTTCTGTTGGGATTTTTTTGTTATTTTTTATGGTCCTTGGGACCTGGCTATCATTTTCCCTAAATTTTATGCAACTGCATGACATTACAAGTGTGCCTCTCCTGCAAAAATAGAACTTCGAAGTTCCATACAAAAAACTTGTGTTGATGTGATTGAATTGTAAATACTTGAACAACTGTTTGAATTGTTTAGTTAAATTTTGATTCAGGTGACCTTACTGAAAGGTGCTTGATCTTGTGAATCATTGTGAAAGTACCACACTAGTACAAAAAAGCCTTTTAAGACCGGACAAAAAACACTTCGTAAGACTGGATCTGGAACCGGTCTCGTTCCGAAACGTATTAAAAATATGGTCCCAAATGTTCTGTCTTAAAAGTGTTTCTAATATAAAAAAAAATCCAAATGAAACAATCGGTCCCAAATCACCAGATCCGGCAACATTTTGAATGTCCCTACGTCATCGCGACAAAGAACCAAGAGAAGATTGGAAGCAACAACAACAAGAAAAACAAAAAAGATGATTACAAAGTCCGTAAATAAAAAAATAACAAGAAACAAAAATCATTCACTATGGAAATCAAATTTAAATCAATATAAAATCGAGGTGAAATTGAAATCCGGATCTACAAAAAAATCACAAGCTTAAAGCAACTAAATCTGAGCAAAATCCTCTTGTCGATGCTAACAAAACTTCAAGCAACCAAAATCGAAGTCCGGATCTCGAGCAAGAGCAGGTCAAGGTAGGAATAAACAGACTTACGCAAAGAAGAGATCTCGGGTTTGATTTTAAGCCGATCTCGTGTGAAGGAGGCGTGGGAGGAGTCATAGATCGAAGAGGAAGGAGCCGCCGTCGTCCGAATCCTCGAAGTAGTACGCGCTTTATTTTGCCGAGGATTGGAGTCGACGCCATCGCAAAACCCTCGAAGCATCTCACCGCCAACGTTGTTAAGGATTTGATTGTGTGGTTCTTGGAATGACTTACGAGATTGCGAGTAGGTTAGAGGAAGAGGATGGCATTCTTGTTGAGGATTTGATTCGTGAGGCTCTTGGGACACTCGTTGAATCTATAATTAAGTAAAAGTTATATCACCAAGAAGACAAAGCATGAACTTAACTGTGGTTTAGCAAATTTAGCTTTTTTTTTTAAACACATATAAGACCTATCTTTTGAAAAAAAAACGGTCTTAAAAGTATACTTTTAAGACCTATTTTTTGAAACAACCGGTCTTAAAGGTGTTCTATATATTTACGAAACTACCACCGGTCATACTTTTTTTTAAACACTTTTAAGACCTATTTTTTTTGAAACAACCGGTCTTAAAAGTATACTTTTAAGACCTATTTTTTGAAACAATCGGTCTTAAAAGTGTTCTATATATTTACGAAATTGCCACCGATCATACTTTTTTTTTTTAAAACACTTTTAAGACCTATTTTTTTGAAACAACCTAGGTCTTAAAAGTATACTTTTAAGATCTATTTTTTGAAACAACCTTTAAAGGTGTTCTATATTTTTACGAAATTTCCACCCGGTCATTTTTTTTTTTTACACTTTTAAGACCGGTTGTTTGAAACAACCGTCTTAAAAGTGTACTTTTAAGACCTATTTTTTGGAACAACCGGTTTTAAAAGTGTTCTATATATTTACGAAATTGCCACCAGTCATACTTTTTTTTAAAGCACTTTTAAGACTCGTTGTTTGAAACAACCAGTCTTAAAAGTATACTTTTAAGACCGGATCCTTTATAAACCAGTCTTAAAAATGTTCTATATATTTACGAAATTGCCACCGGTCATACTTTTAAGACTAGATCCTTTATAATCCGGTCTTAAAAGTATTCTATATATTTATGAAATTGCCACCGGTCATACTTTTAACACCGGATCCTTTATAATGCGGTACAAAAAGTTCCTTATATTTACGAAACCGCCACCGATCATACTTTTTAGACTAGATCCTCTATAATCCGCTCTAAATGAGGCGGTCTTAAAGCCTTTTTTTGCACTAGTGTCAGTTGCATGTGTGTCAAGAAATATATAGATATGAGTAAATATCTATATGGTTTATTTGGGATGCGGCTTTGGTTGGATGCATGCTGCCATCCGCTGTGGTCCTATGCATAAAATGACGCCATTTTTAGCGCAAAACTGAGCTCCCCCCCCCCCCCCTTTTAAAAAATATATTTGAGGCACAAATTGGTACTTAAATTATTTTTTTTAAAAAAAAAACTTTATGATACTTGACCCAGATACTTCATGGTCTTGAAAAATTATTTTAGAATCTTGAAAAAATATTTTAGGATACTCGATTGATACTAAAAAAACACTTGAGAATATTGACCGATATCGGAAAAAATACTTTATGATATTGAAAAATTATTTTAGGATCTTGAAAAAATATCTTGAAGTATATTTTTAGTATTAGTCAGTACCTGAAATATTTTTTCAAGATCATAAAATAATTTTTCAATATCATGAAGTATTTTTCCAAGATATCGGTCGATTCTCAAGTGTCTTTTTAGTACCAAGTCAGACTCTCTGAAATATTTTTTCAAAATCATGAAGTATTTTTTCTCGCAGACCGGTCAATATCTTGAAGTATATTTTTAATACTACCTTCGGTCCTAATTATAAGAGTTAGTTGACTTTTTTTGGAGAAATTAAGGAAGCTAAATAAGTTACTTAATCATTTTATATGTTGTGAATCGTTAGATTATATGTTAGTTTATTAGTCAAACTAATTAGTTTAAAGAAAATAAAAAAAAAATAAAAATACTATAAAGTAATTTAATTAGCTTACTTAATCGCCTCCAAAAAAGTCAACTAGCTCTTATAATTAGACGATAAGATCTTTTAAGTACCAATCAGTACTTAAAATATCCTTTAAAAAAGAAAAAGGAAAAAGGAAAAACTCAGTTTAGCACCAAAAACGGCGTCGTTTTGTGCATAGGACTGTAGCGGATGGCAACATGCATCGGACCAAAGCTGCATCCGTTTATGTGTCTTGGTTAAATGATATAATATGAAAGTGTTCTTATTGCAAGTAGGCAAACAAACAATGCTTCCCGTGGAATTACATGCGACGGGGTCGATTTAAAAATATGGCAAAAACTATACAACAATGGCTAAAAATTTTCTTTTATATAGTTTTCACATGATAAATTACATTTCTGAGAAAGTCACGGGCTTGTATATAAATTCATAGGAAAAACCAACAAAATCAAATAAAAACCTGACTGATCGATTAGCAGAATCAAGTCAATGTAACAAGATAAAAAAAATATCCAGTTGCGACCATCTAGCCCCAGTGGTCGGCCTCAAGATTCTAACAATTTGATTAAATTTAGTAGTGGTCCAATAATGTCGTATAGTAACCTACTGCATCAAAGATGATCTGTTCGTTCGTAGGCATATTCTCATTACTAGGATAAAAACAAGAGAAAAGAGGCAACTCTGGTCTACAATGTTTATCTTCTCTTTAAGAGAGACGCAAAAAAATAGTGGTAGCAGCAGAAAGTGGGGGGCTATAGCATGAATGGGCACAATTATTGTGGGTCGTTCTCAGAATTATTTGGGTTAAAAAACTTGTGGCTATGAATCAACAGTACTGGGAGACAAATAAGTGAACAGATATAATAAAAAGAGGCTTAGGGTAGTGCTGTTAAAGTGCAAATTGCAGGAGAATAGTAGATGATCACATGATTAGGTGTAACTGTCACTTTCAGCCGTCCCTACTATTTCAATTCCCTTTTTGTTCACAAGACTGCCAAGTTTTTTTTTTTTTTTTAGAATAATATTAATGCATACGTAAAAATATGCGTATGTATATTTAGCCTATGCACATTCTTCGTTGATTATGGCCGCATTTGTTAGTTCAAATATTTATTGTTACGTTAGGTGTGTCTTTGGATTACAATAAAAAAATATTTTTAGAGTCAAAACCATAGTTTAGGAAAAAAATTACCCAAATATTTGAAAAAAAGGAAGAAGCATTTTTTTTTCTTCTTCAAAACGATGGTTTGAGTTAAGTTACCCAAATCAAGCAAAAAAAAGTTAAGTTACCCAAACATTATCAAATTCTGTTGAACTATGGTTTTGATTGAAAACGTGGTTTAATTTGAGGATTCAAATTCTGCAGATCATAGTTTTGACTAAAATCATTTTTTCACGTTTTCTTTATAATCAAGTCTTCAAAAACTAATTCAAATACATACTAAATCCCTTTGTAATGCCTATTTTATTTTAATTGGTGTTATAGAACAAGTGAAAATATAAGCATTTGATAAGGTCAATATAGAAAATTGGGAAATTGCTCCTCTATACCAATACAACTATGATTTGCTGGATTAATTTTTTTTTTATTTTTATATAAGAAAAAGTTTAGGTGGGTTCGGCACCGGTCTCCCACCAAGGCTAGATCATAGCCCCGGGGCTCTTTGAGCTCTTACAGGGGTTCTTACATAATTACCTACCAAAGGAGCCCTTATAACGGTAGCGGGAATCGAACTCTCGTCCTTTTGGGACTTGAGTCCGTTCTTTACCATCTGTGCCAACTCTCATCGGCTGCTGGATTAAATTTGATTGTTCAAATTTAATATTTTTAAAATCATAAATTAATGGGTTCACTTAAAAATTGATCCAGACGATTTTAAAACGTGTGATTGCGATTTTGTGAGAAACTAACTCTAAAAAAATGAAGAAATGAGAGACATGATATAATTATTCTTATGAGAGAGATGAAAGGATTCTTCATGCTTGCTCAATTTGTACCGTGTTTTAACTTATTAGACTTCTCTTTATAACTCTGAAAACATTAATGACTAATTGAAGGACTACAATGCATTTAAATTAAATAAAGTAACTGTTCTGTCTAGTTTGACAGAGGTGTGTGATCCGTTGAACTAGTATGTTAATTTAAGATCGGATAACTCTTTCTTAGGTATCTATGGATCAAATACCTATAAATATAGTAGATCACTATACATAAGTAGGTGTTAGGCAAAGGGGGTGATGTGTGCGCACAGTGACGGTAGAATAGTAATTGTGAGAGAATGAATCACATACACATTTAAGGTTTACCTCTTATTTATAAAGTTTACATGTAGGGTTAGGGTTTAAACTTATAGGCCTTTGTGCCTCTAAGCCCAAGTGCTATACCGTTATGTCTATGTCATGTGGATTGCGCCTTGTTGAGCCACACATTGGATGGGTCTCATATATAAGTCCATAACAATAACTACAATATATTATCCAAAATTAAAGGGAATTCATTAAGAAATTAACATTATATTCATAACATAATCAAATATATGGTTAAAATATGACTAGACACTTTTACCAAAGAAATGAATAGATGTCACGTGTTGCATATGATTCTACTAATATTGTTTCGTTATTATTCATAACTTACAAATAATATAATAATTTTTTATTACAATTTTATACTTAGTTACTAGCATATACTACTCTGACAAATATATCTCCAAATAATTATTCAGCAAATTTAGTAGTGAATTTTAAAACACAATCTAGACTCCGGAATGCACAACTATATGTTCCATATCAATTGAAAAAAATGATCACAATAATACAAAGGTCATCAAACAAATGATTCACATGACACACTGTGTTAGAACCCCAATAATGAGAATCATTGAGGCTGAGGTTTGGCAATATAGGGGGTGACTGAAAAAGCCACCATCGTGGTTCTGCTATGTGGCATGTGGGATTGTCTCATTTCATAATCAGCAATAAGCACGTGGCACAACTTATTAAAGACAACATGTTTCAATTCACGGCATTTTATTCAGATCAAGAGGGGTAGGAAAAAACGTTTACGGCATTATAGGTTTAAGAAAATCTAATTTTGTTCCTCCTGAAAAATTAAAACTTCATGTGTGCATTATAATTAAAAATAGTTGATAAAATTAATTATAAGAAAAAAACATAACAACAAATACCCCCACTTATCCTTAATATAAAATATATTTTGGGAGTTAATCTTTATTCGATTTTTATCTAGTTTACTCCAATTAATGCTCACTAAATAATAATGAAGAAGAAAAGAAAATTAAAAAATTAAAAAAGATCACTAAATTGTTTTTAAAAATATATGTCATATTAACTAATTTGATTAATTTCTTTAATCAGTCTAATCAAATTAAAGAAATATTTTTTATAGACGGTGTGATATCTAATATACCCTTCCAAAAGGAACAATTGAAAATGTGGATGAATTCAGGAGTAAGCAGACAAGTCGCCCCAATGATTACAACATCAGCCACGCTGAATGAGATCTTAACCTCGAGCCTAGCATTTACATATTTGTGGACACCTGTTTAAATTGTACTCGTACCACCTCAGCGAAACCTCATACTATCAATGACATTGGATTGGATGATGTTCGAAAAGTATTTACCTTTGTATATCATTAGAAAAGTAACTTCTATCCTATTTTTTTTATATAAAAAAGTTTAAGTGGGGTAGATATCGATGCACCCATCGGGTCCGCAGATACGCCTCTAAGTTCAAAGAGTATTTTCAGAGATACTTATAGATTACTCACTAACAAGACCCTCATATCGACTCGTGGATATTGAACCTCCTTCCCTTTAAGATGAAGATCGATGCCCTGGATGATGTTTGAAAAGTATTTACCTTTGTATATCATTGGAAAAGTAACTTTTATTGCTATTTTTTTATATATAAAAAAATTTAGGTGAGGTAGACACTTGTACCTCATACCTCTAACCTTAAAGATGTTCTAAAAAATAACGCCTTAATCAACTGTATTAATCCTCATTCATTTCTATCGCAAATTTAAATAGGTATAAGATAAATGGGGGACCAAGAACAGTAGGGCGGCCCACATCACACCGAAAAGCATCCCCAAAGTCGGTTCGGTCCACAAGGTAGGACGAGATAGAGGGCCCCATAATACAGAGCAGTCGGTGATTGTATCATCGCAAT
Source organism: Acacia acuminata (assembly GCA_019022655.1). Classification (NCBI taxonomy): domain Eukaryota; kingdom Viridiplantae; phylum Streptophyta; class Magnoliopsida; order Fabales; family Fabaceae; genus Acacia; species Acacia acuminata. Next base: position 760,856 of record JAFJYI010000077.1, on the reverse strand, counting down.
CACATCGGACCGTCCAGGAGACAGGCCACACAAGCACGCTGCAATTTTTGAAATAATCTCCCCTCGTTTGTGGTTCTCCTCACTCCATGAACTGTTATATAATCTCTATATAAAACGGCCTGAGCCAGAAGTCGAGTCGCAGAGTTTATCACAGCAAGCACCAGAGTAAAGGGCGTTCCCTGTTCTCCAAACAATGGCGATTTCTAGAATTGCTGTCGGACATCCATCGGAGTTTGGCCAAGCCGGTGCTCTTAAGGCTGCTCTGGCCGAGTTCATTTCAGTGCTCATCTTTGTGTTCGCCGGAGAAGGCTCCGGCATGGCTTTCAGTAAGCCTCTTCAGTCTCGTGTTTTTTTGCTCCTCAATGTCGTGGATATGTAATATTCGTCTTTAACTGTATAAGATGAATGGTTTTGCAGACAAGTTGACGGACAATGGATCGTCGACGCCGGCGGGGTTAGTGTCAGCATCGTTAGCTCATGGCTTCGCATTGTTCGTGGCGGTTTCAGTTGGCGCCAACATTTCAGGAGGCCATGTGAATCCCGCTGTTACTTTTGGCGCCTTCGTCGGGGGTCACATCTCTCTCATTAGAACCATTTTGTACTGGATCGCCCAATTGCTTGGCTCTGTTGTTGCTTGCTTACTCCTTAAATTCGCCACCGGCGGACTGGTAACTATTTTACTCAGCTCCTTCATACTCCGGCCCTCAATATGGTGTAATTTGCACTTGTAATGAGATGATAGATAGTAACTCTGTCCTAATTATAGGAACACTCTTATATAGTATATTTTCCTATAATTAGGATTAGAGGGATAGCTGGTAACGCAATCCAAACAGATAAATTGATCTTTTGACACTTCATGTTTATTGATTTTAATTGTTTTTAACTGAGAGAAAAAACGGTTATTTAAAGTTTATAAGGGAGGACCCTGAACTTGTAGCGCAATCCAACCAGATAAATTGATCTTTTGACATATATTCTTCTTAAACAATCTAAAACACGTGGAAATTTGAGATCTGGGTTTGTGCTGTGCGGCAGGAAACATCTGCTTTCTCATTATCAACTGGAGTGGGTGCATGGAACGCGGTGATGTTTGAGATAGTGATGACCTTCGGTCTAGTGTACACGGTGTATGCGACGGCTTTAGACCCAAAGAAGGGTGACATTGGGACAATTGCTCCGATCGCGATTGGGTTCATTGTCGGAGCGAACATATTGGCGGGTGGGGCCTTTGACGGAGCATCCATGAACCCGGCTGTCTCTTTCGGTCCAGCCGTCGTGAGCTGGACGTGGGCCAATCACTGGGTTTACTGGCTGGGCCCCTTCATCGGGGCAGCTATAGCTGCTGTTGTTTATGAGGTGGTATTCATGAACCAAACTCATCAACAACTTCCCGTCGCAGAATATTAAGTCTATACCCTTCCTTGTTTAAGTGGAATGTGGCCTTCCTTTATTGCTTCTACTTCTCTTGTTTAAGGCATCTCCCTTGTTTGTTGCATTCTTGTTTCGTTCCCTTGAACTTTGTCCTTTGTCTGTCTTGTTCACTAGGATTATTTTTACCATGATTATGTTTTCTTCTGCCTATCTTCAAATTTTAGCATCTCTTATGTATATTACATCCTGTCTTTAATATAAGATCTTGTTAATGAAATTTTATATTAAGGATGTAACAAGTGATTAAGTTTAGTAATTTCTCATATAGAGTTATTGACTTTAGAGATATAGTAATATGAAGAAGATGGAATTATTTTAAGCACCAACAAAACCAGAAGTGCCTCTTGTTTCAAAGAGGGGAGTACGGGTTATTTGACGGTCAAAGACAAATTGAAAGCTTAGTGTTAACTCTAAGGATTCTCAAGGGAGATAGGATGGGACGGAGAATAGAAACCGAGTTTCAACCCTGCCTGATATTACAATATATATTTCAGGAACTCCTACATCAATATATTTTGAAAGGGAAAATGAATGTACTTATCTAAGAGCGAAGCTCATATCAGACTACAAGGAAATAATGTAGAAGAAACCATCCCATACAAGTTACAATAATAATTTGCACTAAACAACGATACAGGCAGTAATTTTATTAAATAGAAACTGTGACGGCAAACCGAAATTCTAAATAACTAGTGACTATTCCATTAGTTTGCATCAAAATCCAGTCGAATGATCATTTTACAAGTGCCACATACTGAGACGCTCTCTCAACTTTCAAACAAACCACTTCATCGAAGCCCTGGGAACTAAACGCATAAGCTCAAATCACCCAAGAAAAAGTGCAGAAAAAGCTCAATAGTTCATGGGATTGTTAACAAATTATAAAATCAAGAGCTCTGTTCTTCATGTTTGTTTCTTCTCATGGTTTTTCCTGAGTTTTGCTTTCCTTTGCTTGAACAAATGCAAATAAAGCTTCAACCAGAGGAATGGATAAAATGCAAGTACAACCTGATTCATTGAATTTAACAAAGAAAATAAAAGAATAAGAAATTAACAAGATTCACTAAAGCAGATAACTTGGGAAGATTAAATAGAAATTAAAAAGGGAAAGGAGTCATAACACATTTTTATTCGATCTCAAGGTCAACTGGAATCCAGCTGGTTCATGTGCACCTCATCAATTATGCAAACTTCCTAGCCCGGTAGTAAATAAGGCCATATGTTATAGAGCAAGGACCAGGTTCCGTGTGCTATGTTATAGCTATTTCTAAGCCTTTTCTTTTTTGTTATTTTTGGTTTCAGGTCTATTCCAGAAAATATAATTAAAATCCGACCTATAGTAAATACATAGATACAAGAGTAATATGCTCACACCAATGGGCGGATCCCCTTTTTTTTTTTTTAAATATACATAATAGGGGACTTGTCTTTTCTAACTAGATATTAGGCGAGATTGATTAATGCTTCATATGTTCATATGCCTAGAAGGAAACTGGCAATCCTTAAACACAGTGGATAGTGGACTTTCCGGATTAGTCCTTTTGCTCCATATTCAGACTCCTTATCTTGTTTTCACAATTACTCTTTCTTGTTTAGTTCATACGTAGGTAACTTGTCTTTTCCATTAACGAGAAAGCTTGTACCCACTCTTCCAGTTTCTACAGCAACTATTGAAATATTTTTCTCTGCTATAAAGATAATCAAGAACGGGCTTCAAAATATAATAAAAGACCAATTTCTTGATGATTCTTTGATTAAATACATTGAAAAAGAAATTGTTTTCTGTTTTAGCATGGATTCAATTATAGATGAATTTAACAATATGACAACATGGACAATAAGAGTTAAGTTAAGTGATCTTAATTTATGTAATATATTTCTTTCAATTTTTTGTATATTAAGTCTATATTGTATTTCAAGTATTTTTATTTATGATATATTCCCTCCGGTCCTAAATATAGAATAAAGTTTGTGGTGCAAATTGCACGACAAAATTTGTCCTATATTTGAACCGAAGGTAGTAGTATTTTTTATTTTCGCCCCCCGTCATGAAAATTCCTGGCTCCGCTCACACCTAATGACTATCATACCAGGAAAATGGTATGTTGGGTTGAGATCAGAAAATCATCATCCTTTAAGCAGTTAACTGAATTTGCTTAACAGAATTATAAACAAGATGTGCAACCTTACCCTGAGGAAATCATAATAACTGAATGGGAGCCCTGAAAAGGCATCTGCATAGAGGTTCCTCTTCTTAATAATAGGAAGTGCTTGATACATGAGCCACACTGCATGGTAGATTTGATCAGTTGCACTAATTTGTACAAAGCACATTAAATGATGATAATGGATAATAAAGGAAAGGATCAACAGCAACACCAATATGAGCTGCAACTAACAAATTCATAGGGAAACGGAAAAAATGAAAACAGGGAAATGTAGATAAGGACTCACTTTCACCGGGACCAATCCCTAAGGGATACAGCACAATAAATGCGGTGTACCTAATCCATAAAATAAAGAATCAAGCTCATACTTCAATAGTGCATTCTCGGTAAACACAACAGAAAATTTTAACCTAGTACTATTCTTATGTCATGCACAACATTAAAGAAAACAAGAAAGTTTTGAAGGAAGAAAAGGACCTGAGATAGGTGATCCAAGAAGGACAACTTCCGATGCAGTTGAAAGCATAATGTGAATATCTAATTACCTGCACTCTGAGAAAGTCCCATCAATTTTTCTCAAGACATCAAATATTACCAGGTCAAAGAAAGTTTTGAAGCTTTATGAGAGTGGGAAAACTCTGAGAAGGTAAAATCTGTCAAGTGTTAGCTTTTATACGGTGCCATTTGTAACTGGCATCAAATGTTTAAAATGCTACAGCTGATGATCACAGTGATATCTCAGAAAAGTTTTGAATGTTTTAGGCTTTGAGAATGGAGTAAATGCTAATACAAGATATTAACTGCATTGTCATTGTGAATTCAACCTGAAAGCAATTTACCTCACTTATGCTCCATGCAAGGAAAGTGATAAAAACTGATAGTGATTCCTGAACCTAAATATAACATAAAGCATGGTTACATTAAACCGGCACGAATGAAGTTATATTGTTTGAACTATGTCATAACACAAAAATTCAAGTACAATACACAAACCTCATCAACTTTATCAACAACCACCAACAGAAAGTGGACCCTTCCTCCCCATTGCATTAGAGTGAGTAATACTCCACTTGGCACAATGCCTATAATTTTGAAACATTATGTCTTATGATTCCTTATAAATCATAATGATTTTTCTTCTAATTAGAAGCCATTCATCAACAGCAGACCTACCAATGGCTCCGTGTATGACTTCTAAGAATGCACTGCATTGCAGCAAACCTTGAACAGAACAGGGAAGTAGACCAATCACATCTTGTACATGAGAAAACAATACATCTTTTACATGTTGAGAAATTCCATACAAAAGGAAATTAAAGACTACTCCCAAAATTTCATTCTTCCACCATTGATTCTTAAGGTAGAAACTGGGTTGTGTGACTCGTAACATGCTTGATTTGCAAGAGAATAAAGAGGCCGAAAAATAAAGTGGTCTCCATTGTGTGTGTGTGTTCACAAACTAGAGGTGAGAATAGATAAAAACGGAACGGCCTCCATTTGCATCCCTGCCTATACAAATTCTGCTCAATTTTCAAAGAAATCAAACAAGAGAAGCAGACATATTTTTCCCCTTGCCCATTGTCACCCAACAATATTAGCTTATTATGCACGCAATGAAACAATGGGAGTTGTGAGGCAAGACCGTGGGAGGGAAATTTTTTCATCATGGACCCTGTAATACTTATTTCAATAAGTAAATGCAAACAATTTGTTTATAAAACAACTCAAGAACGAACTTCAACTCTCGCTAAATGTCACTTCAATAACCAAATTCCCTTTTTAATTTCAACTGTGCAGTTTATTTGTTGAAGCTTGAGAAAAGTGAAAGAAGATACATACTTATTAGCTTGCCGGAAGAAGCATAGGTTACAGCAATAGAGCGAGTGGACAGAAGATTGGTCAAAATTACAAGGAGGGAAAAGGTCCTGCAGCAAAATAATGAACAGAGTAAGTGAATCAGAAGAGTGCAAAAGAGAAATAATCATGAAAGAGAGAGATAGATACCATCCAATAGCCTGAAGAGTGTTGTAAGCGAGAAGATAGAGGGTGGACAGACGAGGCATTTGTGGTCTGTGGATGTTGCAAGTTGCGCGCCTCTGGTTCGTTATAATTTGCCTAGTTGGGTTGTGGGTACCGGGTTTTTCAATTGGGTTGGGTTTTCGCTTCATACAAAAGATCATTATATGGAATAGAACCATTTACATAAGACTGGCAAACCAGAGAATAAAGAAAATGGCTTTCCCTATATTTAATAAGTGTAAGTACATATATTTTAATAATAAAAGCATATTACAATAAAAATAATTATAAATTCATATTTTTAGATTTTATTTTTTGGAATTCTATCATAATTATCATATTATTAATGTTATTAAATATATATTTTTTCAATATAAGGCATTTTTGTATCACGGGAAAATAAAATAGAAGGAGGGAAATTAAATTGGGCAAACTTGAATTTTAAGAGAAGGGTATTTTTCATATTTTTAAGGGTGGGCATTCTTCTCATACACCTGGATCTGCCTAGGGGTCCGACTCAAGGTGAATTTAAATTAGTCGAACTAAAGGTTCCAATAAATCAGGTGGGCAACCAAAAATAAATAAATAATAAAACTGGCAACCTAGCCCCCATTTTTTCCCTTCAATTTTCGTCAAGGTTGCAGTAGTATCTTTAACCCAGGTATTTAGAGTTTAAATTAGTTTTGTTTTTTAGAATATCAAGCACGTATGATGATCTCTTATATTTTTTTTAGCTGAATCGCTTTTTTTTTTTTTTATAATATGTTTAAATTAAACGATCCTTCTTTTTATTCAAAATATAATATATATTTTTAAAGGGTTTATATTTCTCATATTACATGAGAAGAAGAAGATTCCTACACACATATGAAATGATGGGACCCACATCTTTTTGTATCTATGACATGAGGATACACTTTTCCTACAACATGAAAAATATATTTCCCATTTTTAAAATGGAAAGATGTATTCTATAACTTTTCCCCTAACCAACATAACTTATAATGGCGGATACTAGCCAGAATTCCACCATTTGCAGAGTAGGTTAAGAAACTGGTGGCTTGATTACTCTCTCTATAGGTGTGTATACACCGTTAAATAAGTTTGTAGATATTAGCATTTTAAAGACAAATAACACTTCATATTTTATAAATTCATAAAGCTACAAAATTAAAGTAAACATTAAAATGACAAATAACACTAGAAGTAGGGGTGAAAAGAGGCCAAACAGTTTGTCAGAGGCCTACAGCCTGATCTGTTTGAAACCTGGTCAAGCTTGGCCTTTCAGGTTAAAAAGTCAAGTCAATGCCTGTTTTTCTTAATAGGCCAGACCTAAGCTTCCCAATAAGCCTTTTAGGCCTATGAGGCTTGCTTGTTATAAGGGTAAAATAGTAAATTTGTAATAAAAATTGTTATATTGTTTTATTTGGTTTCATATTTTTATGATGTATTTTAGATCATTTATATTAACTTGTGTAATTTGGCTTATTTTCGTCCTGTTTAAATTTGGCTTGTTTTCGGCTTGTTTGAAGTAAGTCTGTTTTACAATGAGACCTGTAGCCTGTTAGCCTACTTCAAAAGTGTTTTTTTTTTTTTTTTTAAAGGCCTGTATACAGGCAAGACTTAGGCCCAAAAAAGGGCCTATAACAGACTACAGGCAAGGCTCAAGCTACTTTGTAACATAACAGGCCTGACATGGCTTGTTTGCACCCATGACTAGAAGAGATGGGAAAAGAGTAGTAAGGGGAAAAAATACCAGCAAAATGGAAATAAAAGGATTTTTTTTTCCCAAAAAAAGAAGAAGGAGGTCATATTGCTCCGGATCCGACCTAAATTTGTGCACGAACTCGAACTTTCATAATCGTAGTCCATCTCCCGATACATGCGATGGAGTAGGGGTGAACATGGTGCTTAGATGCCCTGTATGACCGTCCATGTCCGGTAAAAAATTGTCCTGCCCAGCCCTACAAAAGTGGCCCAAAAACAATTTGGGCAGTTTTGGGCTGGGCCAATGGCTGGGCAGGGTCGGGCATTGGGCAGAGGGTCCCGCCTACCCATTTGGCCTTGCTTGAAAAATTAAATATATTTAAATAAATATTATTCTATATATACTATTTTATTTAAAATATATTATATTATTATGTCTAAATATATTATATTATACTTCAGGTATCTCTAAAGCTTTGAAATTCTGTGAAGTGTGAACTAGAATCTTTATGGAGCAGGGTAGGGTATCACTACTTGAGCAAGGGAAGTCCGCCTTGCCCAACCCAAAAATGATTAAGGCTTTTATTGGGCGGGACGCATCGGCGTAAAATGCTACAAAATATCGAAAGCCCGTTCATTCTTACCTATGCTCACCCCTACGATGGAGTACTGTGGCCAATAAGTTTGATGGCTTTTGAATTTAAAATCCAAAAAGATGTACAATTTCTATCTTTTCATTAGGCTTACGAGGAGGTACAATTTCTGGATAGAGATTTTCACAGTTAAATGACAATTTCGATGTAACAAAACACATCTGGAATCACTACCATCCATCCAGCAAGTGGTTGCTTGCCTACTCACGGATCAAATAGGATCCGATAGTGTAGAATGAGTAGTTGGTGGAGTACGAAAGAAGAATTAGTTAAGATTTTATTATTATTAATTAATAGGTTATCCATTAGGGATATTTTATAAGGATGTTTATCCATTAGGGTTAGGATTTATTTAATATCTGCAATATCTCGTTTAAATAGGATATCTTCTATTCTCAATTGTAATCCGCATTTTCATGATTGAATGAACGATTGTTGAGTAAAAAGTATGAGTATCATATGGATAAGTAGAATGAGCAGCATCATACGAAGAAGTATCATATGGATGAGTAGAATGCTCAGTGGCAGTATCATACGTACGAAGTATCATCCATCTGATACTGAGCATTCTACTCATCATCCATATGATACTTCGCATGATACTGCTCATGATTATTGAAGAGGGAATGAACCACAATATGAAAATGGAGAAATGCTGAGAAACTCCGTTTGAATACACACACACACACACAAGGCTGTTGAACAATACAGTGAAATTGGAGAGGGAACGAACGAAATGCTGGCAATATGAAAACAAGAAACGCGGACAATGTGAAAATAGAGCAATGGTCATATAAGCATACATGCGCCCGATCTCCCTGCGAGCCGCCGCGGCGGCGCGGAATGCCGGGAAAGATAAATAAATTTAAATTATTAAAATTAAATATGAACAAAAAAAAAATATAAATACATATAAATAAATTTAAATTATTAAATCCTAATTATAGAATATATTTAATCAATTTTGGAGGGAGAAAATATGAGTTAAATTAGTTAATTTTACTCATTTTCCTAAAATGCCCTTATATAAATTTTGTACTTCAATTACCTTGTTGATTTTATATAATCCCTCATTCATATCTGAACCGTGTTTTATGTTATAAATAAATGACTTACGTTTGGCTTAAGCTTCATAATTTCATATATCAACCTCTTATGGCGTCCTCCATAATTCATATGTCAATTCAGAACTATTATTGCTAAAATTATATAAGAAAAATATGACAAAAATTGTTCAAAAAATATTTTATTAAAAAAAGTAGAAATAAGGTGTATGTGATATTAATGAGTTGCAAGCATTACTTACTTTATAGAATATATTGGTGCATTATTAAATTATTATTGTGTTAAATTATTATTGAAAAAGTATTAATAGGGGTATTTACGGAAGAAATTGACAAAAATTAGAATGTTATCCTATAATTAAGACCAAAACTAACTCTCAAATGTTATCATATAGTTAGGACAGAAAAGAGTATATAAATACTTTAACCTTGTAGACTTTTATTAGAATGTTTTATAATTTTTCTTACTTTTTATTTCCTGCACTTTGGTCAAATTTTGATGGTTTTAAATGTATAATTATTGCATAAAGTGTCATGAATGTTGATGATTGTAAGTGGGCTAATATCTCTGGTTTAAACTTGCTTTATTATCAATAAAAAAAAGATGATTAGGATTTTACCAAAGATTTGGGGTGTTGAGTGAACCTTGGCATTTTCCTTGTTAGCTTTTTCACAAGATTTATATATATACTTGCATGGTCTGTAACAACTTAATTAAGCCATTTCAATGCCTTGAAAATAACTAAGAGAGCCAAAAAATTCAATGAAAAACCCCTCACCCAGCTTTTCAATCACATCTTTAATTCACTCATATATGAGAAACCCGTGATGAGTATGTCATCCACTTAAATCAAAACATAAGTTGCATCTGTAGGTGTAACTCTAATGAAAAATTAGGGCCGCGTTTGCTCCGCTGAAACTAGTATTTAATCAAGGCAGCACTCAATCTTTCAAACCAGGCCATCTATTAGCTCGTTCGCATGTTTTAGGCCATATATGGAATCCTCGAGTCTACACGCAAATTGATTGTTGCTGCTTTCAAAACCTGGGCTTTGTTGCATATATATATAATATAATCTTCCTCTTGCAACAGTCCTCTGAGGAAAGCATTATACACGTCATGACTTTGAAGTGGCTTTTACTAATCTCCATTTTCTTAAATATATAGAACTGATCCACGAAGTAAAACAGTTTGCTTTTCGCACTACAAGTTTTTTTTTTTTTTTTGGCCAACAAGAAATTCTTTGATAGATCAATACCAGATTCAAATACATCACATGTTGAAACTATCAGCCTGGATGTACACTATTCCTACAACATATCCTTCTCAACAAGGGCTTAGTGCCAACGGGTTCTAGTAAGTCAATCCACCGGATATGACCCACTTAATGCAGCTTTGACAACCCAATCCGCTATCAAGTTCGCTTTTTTAGGAAACTGTTGAGATTATAGTTGGTATTTTGGGCTTTGTATACTGGGCCCATTTATGATTGAGTATATAAACAGAATACCTCTGATTGTAGAGTTAGTTGATTAATAATATGGAATTATTCAGCTCAACATGGTATCAATCCCAGGAATGGTTTGATCTCCTTTCTCTCATACCGGTGGCCCAAGATGCACGCCGAGATTTCAAGAAAAGGAATTAAACACAGTGGCCCAAAACGCATGCTGCAGAATCCAAGGATAGACATCAAGAAAAGGCCCACCTTTTCCACCGTGGATTCAAGATTTGTCGTGGTGTTCAATTGGCACGTGCAGAGAATTCCTCAAGAATTAATCACGCACAGTCGGATCTCCAAGACACCAAGCCCTAGCGTTCCGCGATAAACACACACAGCACACGCCTCTTGAAGAACGCTTGCCATCACTGGATTCCCAAGAACGCTTGACGGTTTGGGAACCAGATCCGGTCACAAATATTGCTCCCCAGGGCCGAAGGTAACTCACCACGGCTGATTCTCATCTGCGATCAATTCCCAGCGCCGAAGGTCATGAACCGCGGCTGAATCACGGCTGAATCTTTAGCGCCGAAGGTCAAGAACCGTGGCCGATCAGAATCCGTGCTTCCTCAGACGAAGACATTTAAAAACACGCTCCTCCTCAAGCATCAACAGTAGGTCAGAATCCCCATATTCTTGAAGTTTTTTTTTTTCCCCTTCAGATATCAGAGGTGCGTTCAGTTCTTGTGCCTTATCTGCATTATTAGTCATTCCGATTCAGAATCCCTCATGGCAGAGAACAGGGATAAATCTACCGCTGCCTCTATTCCTTTTGCTCATCCCCTTTACCTTCATCCCTCTGATACACAAGGATCAGCCATTATACCACAAGTGCTTACTGGGTGTGAAAATTACACCATATGGAGCCGGTCAATGCGAATTGCCCTCAGAGGAAAACAGAAATTGGGTTTTATCGATGGGTCCTGCACTAAGGAGACACAGGACCGTGGTCTCCATGATCAGTGGGAGCGGTGTAATGCTGTTGTCCTTTCTTGGCTACTGCATTCACTCTCTAAGGACTTGGCCAACAGTGTGATTTTTCATCAAGAAGCTCACCTCGTTTGGGTCGATCTGCAGGAGCGTTTTGACAAGGTAACAGGCTCTCGAATTTTCAGTCTTCATAGAGAAATTAACTCCATGAGACAAGGGACTCTCACTGTTTCACAGTACTATTCTAAAATGAAAGAATTTTGGGATGAAGAATCTGTCATACTACCGATTCCCTCGTGTAAATGCTCTACCTCTCAGCCTTACTCTCAACGACTCCAGCAACAGAAATTATTACAATTTCTATTAGGACTCAATGACACTTACAGTGCTCCTAAGAGTCAAATTCTATTGATGAGCCCCTTACCTACTGTGAATCAAGCATTCAGTATGATTATGGAGGATGAAGCTCAGCGTAATCTCAGTAACAATGTACAAACACACCCATCTGAAGGAGCTGCGATGTTTGCTCGTGGAAGGGGGCGTGGGAGCGGCGGTGGAAGAGGAAGAGGAAGAAATACTCCACTGCCAGAATGCTCCTATTGTCATAAGAAGGGACATGCCAAAGACAATTGCTGGCATTTAATTGGATTCCCTACTGAATTTAAGGGGAACCAACCAAAGACCTCTCAAGTGGCCAATTTCACTCAATCTGACAAAGAGGGAGTTGCAGCTAGTGACAATGTAATTGCCCCAACCTTTACCCGTGAACAATATGACAAGCTGATGGAATTTCTTAAGAAGGACACTGAGCCAAAGTCAAATATGCATGCATTGACTGGTACAGGTTTGCATTACTCTCCTTATCCTTATTCACGTGTTAATTGGGTAATAGATTCTGGTGCCACCACACATTTAGTTGGAGATTTATCTTTACTAAATTCATATGAAAAATACACAGGGCCTATTACAACAATTAAAATTCCTAATGGTGATAAGGTGATAGTTACTCATATAGGAAAGGTTAAATTGTCCAATGAATTTGAGTTACATGAGGTTTTGTATGCACCACAGTTGCAATTTAACCTCATATCTGTCTCAAGGATTACAAGAGATGCACATTGCATGGTTACCTTTTTCCCTAACCATTGTCTTTTGCAGGGCCTTCAAGCTGGAAAAATGAAGGCGACTGGTAGATTAGTTGAAGGTCTATACATCTTGCACAATGATATAAATACTAATGCTCATCTTGTAAGCTTGGTTGATAGAGGAATTTCTGGTCACAATGAACCAATAGATATTTGGACCTTGCATAATAGGTTAGGTCATGCCCCATTGTCAGTTTTAAAACACCTCAATTTTGTAACAGACAAAAATTTTGATATGAATAAAAGTTGTGAAGTTTGCATTCAATCTAAGCAAACAAAACTTCCCTTTCCCTCTAGCTGTATTAAATCTATTCATTGCTTTGAGTTGCTGCATATGGATGTTTGGGGTCCATATAGGGCACCTACACATCAAGGTCATCAATTCTTCCTTACTATTGTTGATGACTACTCTAGGTCAACTTGGGTGTTCCTCATGAGACATAAATCTGAAACTGCTGGATACATAAAGAATTTTGTCGCTTATGTTCTTAATCAGTTTAATTTCCATGTTAAGCGCGTACGTAGTGATAATGGTACTGAATTTGTAAACAATAATTTGCAAGCATATTTCCTTGAAAAGGGAATTGTCCATGAAACATCTTGCCCATATACTCCGGAACAGAATGGAATTGTAGAGCGCAAGCATAGGACCCTTATGCAAGTTTCTAGGAGCCTTATGCTTCAATCTCACATACCCATTCGGTTCTGGGGGGAGTGTGTCAAAATGGCAGCATATCTAATTAATCGGGTACCCTCTAGGATCTTAGGTTTCCAAACTCCCTATGAAAGGGTGTACAAAAACCAATCTGACTATAGTTGCTTGAAAACTTTTGGCTGTTTGGCATATGCTACTGATTTGACTAATTGTGATAAGTTTCAATCTCGTGCCATCCCTTGTGTGTTCCTTGGTTACCCAAGTCATCAAAAGGGCTATGTTCTTCTTAACTTGCGAACTAAGAGCATTTTGGTTAGTAGACATGTTGTCTTTATTGAGGATGCATTTCCTTTTCTTAATAATTCGCATGCTGATCCGATAAATGACACTGCAGAATTTCGCCAAATGTTTTTATTTGATGATGATTTACCTTTAGGACACGTGAATGTGCAGCCTATTGTTTCCCCTACGACAAGAGAAAATGAGGACCACGAAACTGGGGGTGTACGTGACATTCCTGACTCAGAAAATACACTCGATCAACCTGGTTCACAAACATTGCCTGCTGCCCATGAAAGGACAGCAAGGGAGCGTAGACCCCCTATATGGGCGACAGACTATGTTTGTGGACTAGTTGTCTCAGAGTCAGGATTACACAGAGAGAAGAGTAAATGTTTGTATCCTATTGAGAATTATATGTCTTATAATCATGTTTCTAGTTCACACATGTGTTTTCTGTGTAATATAGATTCGGTTGTTGAACCTACTTCTCATAATGAAGCAATGAAAGATAAAAAATGGCTTCAAGCAATGAATAACGAAATTGCAGCCTTGGAGCGCAACAAAACATGGGATATTGTACCTCTCCCAAAGGGAAGAAAGCCCATTGGTTGTAAATGGGTCTATAAGGTTAAGTATACATCTGATGGCACTATTGACAAATATAAAGCTCGTCTCGTTGCTAAAGGTTTCACCCAACGAGAAGGGATCGATTATCATGAGACCTTCTCACCGGTGATTAAAATGGTTACAATTAGAATTATTTTGAAATTGGCTGTTATGTATGGCTGGGATTTATTTCAAATGGATGTGGATAATGCATTTTTGCAGGGAGATCTAAATGAGGAAGTGTACATGACCATCCCCCATGGTTTTGAAGGCCAAGGGGGGGGATTGGTGTGTAAACTTAATAAGTCGCTCTATGGTCTTAAACAGGCCTCTAGACAATGGAATGAAAAATTGTGTGGTGCATTGATTTGTGGTGGTTTTAATCGTAGCAAACATGATTATTCTTTGTTCTTTAAGAGGTTTGATGTTGACATTGTGCTAGTCCTAGTGTACGTTGATGATATAATAATTACTGGTAGTTCACAACAACGAGTTCAAGAAGTAAAGAACTTGTTGCATAGCAACTTCAAAATCAAGGATTTGGGAATAATGAAATATTTCCTTGGTATTGAGGTAGCTAGGTCAGCGAAAGGTATAGTGCTTTCACAAAGAAAATATATTCTGGATTTGCTTGCAGATACTGGCATGAGTGGCTGTAAACCACTATCAATTCCTATGTCCACTACGCTCAAACTATCAGCATATGAAGAAGGGAAACACAAGAAGGAGGATCTCTTTAATGATCCGGAAAGATATCGGAGACTAGTTGGTAAGTTGATTTATTTGACACACACTAGACCTGATATTTGCTTCTCTGTGCAGGTCTTAAGTCAGTTTATGCACGAGCCCATGAAGTGTCACATGACGGCGGCATTGCATGTGTTGCGGTACCTAAAGCAGAGTCCTGGGGTAGGAGTGCTTATCAGTAAAGAAGGCACCACTACCTTAGATTGTTTCTGTGATGCGGATTGGGGAGCGTGTGAAACAACTAGAAGATCGGTTACGGGATATTTGTTGAAGTTTGGTGGTTCGCTTGTGGTATGGAAGACAAAGAAGCAACACACTGTTTCGAAGTCTTCAGCTGAAGCAGAATATCGGGCGCTAGGATCAGCCGTATCAGAAGTTGTGTGGGCTGTTGGATTACTCAAAGAAATTGGCTATGGACATCTTACGCCTGTTAATGTGTATTGTGATAATAAAGCTGCCTTGCATATAGCTTCTAATCCAGTGTTCCATGAGAGAACAAAGCATATTGAAATCGATCTTCATTTTGTTCGAGAAAAACTTTTAGAAAAAGTTATTACCTTGCAGCATGTTCGGTCTTATAGTCAAGAGGCAGATATCCTGACTAAGGCAGTAGGTAAAGAGATACAGGATAGGATGCTTAGCAAGTTAGGAGCTATAGATTTGTTTAGCCCCCAACTTGAAGGGGGGTGTTGAGATTATAGTTGGTATTTTGGGCTTTGTATACTGGGCCCATTTATGATTGAGTATATAAACAGAATACCTCTGATTGTAGAGTTAGTTGATTAATAATATGGAATTATTCAGCTCAACAGAAACCACACAAAATAGTGGTTCTGACTAAGATTCCTTATAGCAAGGATATTTTCAATAATTATGTCACATCTCCACCTAGCGAGGTGATATGCAAATGCAGCCTTTATTTAAACTGCACTATAAGTTCATAGATTGGAAAGTCGATCAGGTGAACTGTTTTTATAAGTTATATATATTTATCTACTGATATGACCTAATAAACTATAAAAAAAAATGGGAAAAAGGAACTTTATTAATATGTGGATCAGATTAAAAGGGTAAAAGAACCCACAGATGCTTGATATTTTACATAGGGTTCTTTCATCATTTGGCGGAAAGTAAAACGGCAGCAAGAGTTATCGGGGAGAGATGATTACAGCTGTGTCACACTCACACTCACACTTGGGATAATCACACCAAAGCTAAAAGAGACCCATCTACGACTCTAATTAACACTACATGCTGGTTAGAGACTTGCTTAGGAGATGGCCCACACATATTGATGATACACTTCCTTACATACATATTAACAAATCAGTGACTAAAAAGAATTGGAATTAGCCTACTGTTAGAGAAGTAATGATGTCCCTGCTTGTTCGTAACAGGGGAAAAATGGGTCAAAAATCTGACTTTCCTCTTCGTCCATAGCCCATAACGAGTCTGAAGTAGCAGAGTACTCCCATGAAGGACAAGAGAAGTCGCAGCCCTCTTCACTGTTATTATTTTCTTCTGACACTTCAATATCTTTCCATATATCATCCATAGAGTACCCTTCTTCTTGATCTTGACCTATCATCGGTATCTCTGTGGAGGATATCATGTTATCACCAGGACCTCCTGTGTCATAAAAGCTTTCTTCTCCAGTAGTACTGTTCTTGGAGAATGATGCTGATGATGATGAAGGTGATAAATTATTAGGAGCGGCTGCTCGCTTTTTCTCTTGAGCCATCTTCCTCATGTGAGTCCTCCAGTAATTCTTAATCTCATTATCAGTGCGTCCTGGTAATTTGCGGGCGATTCTTGACCACCTGCCAGAGATTAATTAAATGCCTCGTGAATTCAAATTATAAGGGGAACTTAAAAAGATAGGATTAGAGTGTCTGCTGCTGCGTCCCTGCTACACCTCAAATTTGGGTCATTCCCAGATGTATTTATGTTCTTTTAATCATTAAATTTTACATGAAAAGAGTGATATTTTCATATCTTATGTACAAAAAATGAAATTGTTTTTAGCTTTTTAAAGATTTAAGACTCCGAATAAAAAAGAAACTATACAATTTTGAAGTCTTAAATCTTTAAAAAATATAAAACATTGAAAACAACTCAGTTTTTTTATTTTTTTGCTGAGAATATATTAAAATTAACCACTAAAACACATCTAGGAAGGGCCCTAAATTTTGAGGCGCACCTGGCACAGAAAAAATATGAAGAGAGAAGAAAAAGATGCAGTAAATGATTACGTCGTGTTTATGCATGTGTGTATATGTATGTATAATCAAACCTATTTCCCCATTTAGAGTGAAGGTCGAGGACGAGACGCTCTTCTTGGGGGGTCATCTTGCCCCGTTTGAGACCAGGATGAAGGTAATTAACCCAACGTAAACGGCAACTTTTGCCTGTTCTATGCAAACCTACAATAAAATGAAGTGGTTAAAGGCTGCTTTATCTTTTTTCCATGATCCAGCAAGCCCTAGTAACCTTTATTTTCCTATCACTTTTTGTGATCTATCTCCCGCCACCTTCAAACCTGAAATCTTGGCAATAAAATCCCATCTTCGATCTCCAAAAAAGCCAACAAACGACATCAGTTTTATGTCTTCCTGTTCTGTCCATGGACCTTTTCTCATTTCTTGCTCAACCATTTTTTCTTCCTAATATTCTCTCTCTCTCTCTCTCAACTTTAATTTTGCCACTTGCTTGATGCCTTGCGTAGCACCCTGGCCAATATTTATACCATAAACTTTGTTATTATTTTAATAAGCAAGTTTTCATTATTAATCATTTCACTTAGATTATATATTAGTTTATTAGTCAAACTAATAAGTTTGAAGAAAAAATAAAAATAAAAATACTTTAAAGTAATTTAATTAGGTGCCTTATAATTGGACCTATTATTTTAATAAGCAAGTTTTCATATCCACGGTTCATGTGGTTGTGGTGCCTGCCTGCTCATTCTGTCATTATCATGAGGAATTTATTGGACCAATTTACCTGTTAATTTATATTATATGCTTCATCATCATTTTCCAAGGACTGCTTGATTGTAATAATTGTTCAGTGGCCCGACCGCCAAAATTAGGATAGGGTCAGTATTTAATTAGGTGAGCTGACAGATTTCCTAACTGATCAGTGACACACACATATATAGATATATATGTATGTATAGCTACGACTTACAAAGGATACAGACTTTCACATAGGTAAAGATCAGCCCTATATTAGAGAGCCTTACAAGTGAAATAAAGTTATTAAGGCCAAAGGTTTCTTTCACCCATAATACTAGTAGTATTTTAGGATGCACTCTTTTGGATCCTTTAGACTTATGATGATAATAAAAATGCTTTCATTTAAAGGTCAATGTTCATGGATAGGGCTACCACAAAGTCTTGCTTACACTTATTATTTTCACACACATTATTAAAAAAAAAAAAAAAAAAAAAAAAAAAAAAAAAAAAAAAAAAAAAAAAAAACTTTTGTGAAGACCGTGTCCAAGAAAATTTTGCGTGTTCGGTACATGATTTAAAATATAGACTATAATGGATGAAAAATAAAATATTGGACAAGGGAGGCGAATAAGAAGACGAGTAAATGGATCTTCTTCTTTCCATTTTTCTAAAATTTCCAACAAATTATTCCCGGACTTGCGTGATAGGCCGAGTAAAAGTGGAATGGGGAACAAAACTTTTAAAAGTGGAGAAGAGGAAGAAGTCATTAAGATTTATTTAAGAAGATATTTTCTTCCTCTTGTATGATAATATTGAAAATGGAGATAGAGACATTGTTAATTTAAATGCCAATCAACATTCGTATACTATACATGCATAGCTAGCTAGCAGAATCTATAATGTTGCCATGGCAGAGAGATAATATAATCTCTAGCTGGGTGCTTAATGTGACCCCTATGATGCCCTTCCTGCTGCCCCTAAAAAATGAAGGGCTATTCAAATGTGTTTTTAAGTTTTTATCATTATATTTTATATAAAATGATTGACATTTTAATATTTTATTAAAAAATAGGAATTCTTTTCAATTTTATATGATTTTTCAAAGATTTAGGGCTCTAGGTGAAAAAAAAAAAAAAACTGCACCGTTTTCTTGAAAAATCATTAAAAATTGAAAACAACTCCATTTTTTATTTATAATACTTCAAAATGTTACCTATATTTTACCTAAAATCTAATAGTAAAAAAGAAACATGAAAAAAAAAAAAAAAACATCTACAAGCCCCTCAATTTTGAGGGGGTATAATCTCGCGTTAATATTACCCTTGTTCTTTTAACGGGTTGAAATCAAGCTTGTTTCATTTTTCCAACGTTTCTCTAACCCCTAACCCTTGGACCATGGCCAAGTCATTTTTGCTTTCCAATTTTATTTTATTTTATTTAAAAAAACTGTTCATGTCTGGAATCTCGCCCTCAATACACCTGCCAAGCTAAAGTAACACTCATCGATCTGCTCATATGCCATATCTTTGTCTTTCCCGTTAGATCTCACAACGTAGTACTCCCTCCGGTCCTAATTATAAGAGCAAATTTTAGAGTTGATTTTGGTCCTAATTATAAGAGCAAGTTTTAACTTTTGTCAATTTTTTCCTATAATACCCCTATTTATACTTTCTCAATAATAATTAGAGGTAAATATTAAATAGTCCAAATGTTAATCACACCTCGATGTCCCTCAGAATCTTGTTTTTCTTTTATTTACTCACTTCTTTTATAATTATTTTTTTTATTGGGGGCGATAATCTAGATAAAATCAATATTAGGCTTTTAACTAATTAAAGATTTTACTATCATTCTCCCTCAGCGTGCGTGTATAAAGCCCAACCCAGTCGGTGATATCTTACTCGTTTCCTAACCCCAATAATTGTGACATAAAGCCCGTACATTACATTGAGTGAGGGTATTTTAGGAAAATAAAGATAATTAACTAATTTAACTTCCTTCCTTAATCCCTCCAAATTCGGTAAATAGCTCCTATAATTAGGACCGGAGGGAGTATCATTTTTCTCTCTGATATTCATATATAGTAGTAATACTTATCCACTTTAGAATATAAAACATATTTTGTGAGTTGATCTTAATCTTAAATATAAGACATAATTTTCATTTTTTTTTTCAATTTTTCTAATTTTTCTCTCCATTGATGCTCCCTTATTCATTATTTAGCTTACCACAAGTATACAAGTCGCAAGTAATATAAAAAGTGTCATTCCCACGATGACTAAGGCAAAAGTAGGCTAATTGATGCAATTATACTCTTAATTAGGTTGAACAATGCAATTTGTGAAAACAATTTTTTTGTTCAAAACAAGGTAAATTGAACTGAGCAAAATAAAATTTGATTCTAACTTCAATTAAATAGAGCCTGGGTAATCCCCTTTTGCACTTCATAAAACTAGATTAATTTCCTCTCAAATAGTATTTCAATAAATATATATGTTAGCTAAGGTTTAAAAGTACTTGAAAAAGCTCTCTTAAGTCAAAATCAAATTTTCTTTTCATTAAAATGCACAATCTCTTGCTGTAATTAATAAAATTAACTTTAAGCAACAACCTTAATATGGTAATGAAGATTGGTAAATATATCTCTATTTTATTAACAAACCATCAATTTTTCATGTAAACTTCTAATCAATCATGATTTTGACTTAGTTCTACACCTAGACTAACTCTCTCAAGTCAAACCCAAATGAATAAATCAATCTAAATGGTGCCCAAACATTTAAAAGCATTAAACTAAGGATAAAATCAACAAAATATCATTAACCACTGAAATAGAGGAATAATCAAGTTGATCTTAATCCATATAAAGGTTTAAAATAATTCTAGATGAAGAGTTTATATACACATAATCATAAATGGCCACAACTATACAAAAAAAAAAAAAAAAAAAAAAACAGCTATCAAGAAACAAGCAAAGAAATGGAAGAAGAATGAGAAAAACTAAGGATTGAAGCTTCAAATCTCTTCTAACTCCAACCCCAAATCTCCAAACTCTTCAAAATGCAAAACCCTAGCTCCCAAAAAATGTCGAAGAAGTCCAGAATAAGTGATTTTCGACCTATTCCTAGGTTTTATATTTGTTTTTTCGCTCCAATTTTCTAAACACATGGCATCATTTTCACGCATTCAGAGACAATGCTTTTTCAGGTGATTTCGCTATAGTTTGGCTATGGTGAATCCACGGCCAAACAATAGACAGAGAGGTCATCTTTTGAGGCAGTTTTGCAATGGCTTGGCTACAACAATTCCACGATAAATGCAAGCTTCTCTTCCATAGTGTTTTTTTTCCCCATTCTTTTCTTCTCTTCACAACTTCCCATGATTTTTGAGAGCTTTTACAACTTGTTATCTTCCACCTACAAGGAGGAGGAATTCATGAGCTCTTTAACTTTCTACAATAATCACAACTATCTGCATTTAACTCATGGTTTAACAAAAGTTTGAGTTTGCTTTTGTCACATTACATCTTCTATAATGTCTTTATATGCAAAATTTGAACCCAAAAATAAGTGAAAAGAGAAGAAAGTATGCTGGACTATTTTCTATTTCTGACTTAACATCCCTCAACACAATAATGAAGGAGGTGAGAGAATTAGGAAATTGAGAAAAAAAACTAAAGTATTTTAGAAAATATATGTTATCTTAACTAGTTTAACTAACTTCCATAATCAAATCAAATTAAATAAATATATGTTGTATTAAGAACGGACGGAGTAGAAAGCTAGGAATGTACAATATCTAGATGTTACAGTGGATCAGTGATCAATATGTATGGCTGCCCAGAGCGCACTTAGTTCTCTAGATAGATCCATTAGACTCAAATTATAAAGAAATAAATAAGAAAAGGGAGTATATGGTTGAGATGTGCAGATGTGAAATATAGGGTAATATCTTTACAGAGTGGAATATTGCGTCATTAGCCTCTATCTTTACAAATAACACTCCATTGCGAAACGGATTCTTGTGAATATTGAGATTACATTTTGTTTGTGGGTGCTGTTATCATCTAGTGGACACAAGAATTCAAAAGCAGAGAGAGAGAGAGAGAGAGAGGCCTTAATGACGTGGATGGCACCATTAACCATTTTGAGGGCTGATCACTTAACTTTATATCATATATCGCGTTATTTTCCATTAAGGATTATAGATAATATTAAAAGTAGTGGAAGGTGGTCCCATATATACCTGTGCATTTTATTCTAAATGAAGATTGAGTAGCAACATTGCCCACCGAAGTTTTATAAACCCACTGTCTCTATCAGCTCTTATTTTCTTTCACAGATCCACTCTCCTCCTTCCTTCTTTGTAGTTCTCCTAATATACATAGTATGCTTTCAATCAGATCAATATTTTCCTGGTTAAAAAAAGAATAAGATATATTTTCATATCTCTATCTAATATCGCAGTATTCTATTTTGGCCACACACAAAAAAAACGCAGTATAGTTAGAATTATTTAAGCAGGGCCTTTTAAATCTTAAAAACTAATCCTCTTGCTCTTAGCAGTAGTTTCAAATATTTATTATAATGATTACCCCATCAGTTTCGTGAATTATAGGCTCCAGTTTTTTTCCTCTTAATAATGTTGGTGCGGAGTTGACAAGTTCCAGCTTGAATATTATATAAAGAGGCAGAGCTAATGGTATTCGATAATTGGAAAACACAAATGAATTAATTAAACTAGATCCGGAGGATTTGGACGTGCCTTTTCCATGACTGATTGGTTTACTGTATATATAATTAATAATTAATTTTTACCAGCTAATTGGGAGAACATGTCTTTTTGGGGCCCACCAAGGTAATATTTTACTTCATTTCAACATACTGATTAAACGAAAGAAAAGAAGCTGATAATAAAAATTAACATTGTTTTCCACTCTCGCTTTTAAAAAGGGAGAAAAATAATGAAAGAAATTGAGGTGCTTCCGCTAGTGATAAATGGTAATGCAGATCAACTTGTGGTTCATATTAAATGTATATATATTGAAGAAGAAAAACAGCCATGCAAAGTTTGGTCTTTATTTGTTTTCCATATCCTTTTATTTCATGCTTGCTGGCTTCGACAAGCGTAATTAAAAGCCCCACTGGAGTTCATTGTTAATAAACGTCATCAATCTGGTCACTTTGCACTTGAACAGGCTGGTGCTGCTTCTGTTGCTAAGTTGTAGAACCGTTATTTCTTAGTATACAGTTTTTAATGTGTGATTATACTCTATCTGTACTTAATATATATAATACATATTTACCTAATTAGATTATATTAAGAAAGTTAGTTGAGTTGGTTAATAATAACATGTATTTTTCTAATACACTCTAATCATCTTTTTTAATTTTGTTATTTTCTCTTATCGATTATTGTTGAATGAGCATTAATAAGGACAAATTAAGAAAATATTATTGATAAATTTATCAAATATGTCATATATTATATTAAGGATCGTAGTATATATGTTTTCCTACATCATTCTTAGTTAGGACCAACATCAACTTATCAAATATGTCATATATTTAAGACCGGAGTATATAGGTTTTCCACTGTGTGTTGGATTTAGTTGAATTTGAATAAGCTGTCAGCTGCTATAATGTTTTTTTAAATTTTTTTATACATAAAGAGTGTTTAAATCCCATGACACGTTTACGTGTATACTGCCTAAAAACTTGTGTTAATTGTTCTGTGGAAAATCTTGGCTTATATATTTTGCTCTGTCATATCCCAAGGTTCCAGAAGCAACCTCTCTTTAAAGCATGTTTGTGGATTCCACTTAGTGATGAAGAATACCACTTTTTCATCGACGCAAATGGAAACGTACACGTACACCTGAAAATACAATTATAGTTTGAGATAAAATGGAGATCATGATCGAATATGTATTGCTTCTATTGGTTAGTGGATAACCCACGCAACGTATCATGTCCACGAGTTAATTAATTTGAAGTGGTCCATTAATTAATTAATCACCAAAACAATCCCCAAAAAAGAAAACCATTTAACATAAATACGCCCTGTACTTTGTTTACGTTAAATGGGAAAGAGATCATATATACATGGTATATAATCCTTTTTAATTACAGATAGAGGTGTTAGTGAAGAATATTCATCAAGTATAAACCCCCTCTCCACAACCACAACCACCACCACCACAAATAGTAAGGTTGAAATGATATATGCTGTTGTGTTGGTGGCACTACCTTCTGCGGGGAGAAAGATTCTGATGCAAAACCTTTATTTAATTTCCTAATTATAGGCTTTATTTTGAAGACGAATCTAGTTGGGATTTAGGAAAGCTGATTTTGTAAGTAACGAACCCAACTGGTTTAATTTCTTTCACTATCATGCTGATGGATTGATTAAGTATTCCTTACTTCTCAATTAGACTTTGGTCACTTGGAACTTCAGGATGTGGGAATGGTGGTGATTATATATGCACTTTATTCGGTGCTTAGAGGGGGAAAAAACAAGACTTGCTTGTGATAAGATCTTTGTTTTTGGCCATTGACATGTTTGAAGATTCTTTATTTCCAAGTTGACCAAGTGGCTATGGCCTCCACTCCTATGGTGGAGATTATATATCCCATCCGCCTAAATATTTGCTTTCAAAGCAGATTATCGGTGCGGTAGAGGAGAAACCCAGTGGATGAAAAAAACAAAACTAATCTTCAACATTTGTGATAGTTTCAACGGTTGATAGGCTTTTATAGAAAAAGCTACCTCTGATAAAAGTTACTTTTTTCAATTTTTGGTGTGATTTTTTTCAGCTTATAAAGAAAAATGTTAGAGATAAATGATCCAATAAATAATGTACTATTAAATATACATTTGTATGTATTCTAATTTATCCATTAAAATATATTTAATCAAGTATTTTAGAGTTTTTAAATTTTTAACAATAATCTAATCTTTTATCAAATTTAAATTTAAATTTTCATCTTCAATTACCACAATATATGCAACTAATATATATATGAAGTATTTAATATTAAGATTCATGTCATTTTCAGTCATTTTTTATTTAACTGATTTTTTAAACGCTATTAAACAAGAGCCCATTTAGAAAAAAGTCACTTCATCATCATCATCATTATCCTTCCAAAAACAAATCACATCTAAAATCTATATAGGTGAAGCTTATTAACGAATCAAGTAAAAGTTTAGGTTCGAGAAGGTAATATTCCTCCCTCTTTTTTAAATAAAGCGGAACATGTACTCGCGGAACATGAAATCACTAGCCTAGTGAGTGTGTAGGGAGCTGGTTTACATGCATTTGGTTATGCTCCACTTTTCTTACCATTCACTTCTCATCTTGTTCCTCATTTTAGCCGTTGGATTAAAATTTGAGCGGTTGATTTAATGTTTTATAACAATATTATTTTTATATTAATAAAATATTACATTATTAAAAATATATATATATAAATAATATTTTTATAAAATATTAATAAGAAAAGTAGACTATAGCCAACGCCAAACGTCCATTATTGGGCCTTTTGGGTTGGCGGTAGCAAAAAGCTATCTAACTTTTTAAAAGCTTAAAAAAAGTCGGGTTGTAAATGGTGATTTGTGTTTGGATTACAACGGCTTTTTTAAAAGTATTTCTTAACTCGATGAGTGTTTGGATTATTATTTGAAAAGTCGGTTAAGATAAAATTCAAAAGGCATAAAAAAATATTTAAATTTACATATATTAATTCAATATAAAGAATTTATATGGAAGGATTTAAATTTTGAAGTATAATCCCAAATTATATTTTTGGAAGAGATAAAAAATAAATATAGAAATTGTTAAAGAGGAAAAAAAAAAAAAGGAAAAGGAAAGAAAAAATTTTAAAAAAAATAATAAACCCTTCACGAACAAGCTGAGAAAAACGTAACACCAAAAAAGCTGGGAATTGTTTTGCCCAAAGCTCAGTAGGATTGGGTTTTTGAAATAGGCTATAACCCCCCCACAACGTCACATTATTGACTTCTTCCTCTCTCTCTCTCTTTTTATAATAACGTAAGCCGGATCCAAAAAAGTGACTTTGCTTTTCATATATGGGTTGAAGCTTGCATCATCGGATTACTGAATAATAGGGAGAGCATTGCACAATGGGCTGATTGCAACCAAACCTCCCATAGTGGGCCTTTATTGATTTATTCCATGATGTCAATTTTTATGTTTGATTTTTCTGGGTTTTGTCCCTTATTGGTCCTACGTAGGTTTGTAACATTAAGCCCAGCTGCAAAACTGCGCTAACAGGAGGTTCAGTTTGCCCCTCTGATTTTATTTTTTTTGGAAGATTGCACCGTCCGAAAAAGAAAAAAATACGATAAAATGGTCCCTTGAAATTTTAAAACAGTGTTGAAGTCTTGTGGGATTTTTTTGCAATATTTTTCATATGTAAAAAGACACAAATTTCCCTCATGGAGGCTCATGGACTTATCCGCACAAGCATATGGACTTGTCAAAACAGGCTCATAGACTTATCAAAACAATCTCATAGACTTGTAAATGCATGCACATAGATTTATTAACACTTGCACATGAACTTGTCAAAACATACACATGGACTTATCAAAACAGGCTAATAGATTTTTCAATACATGTACATAGAGGCATTTGTGTCTTTTCACTTGGAAAATATTGTAAAAAATCACACAGAACTTCACCGCAATTTTGAGATTTCAATTAACCATTTTATTATATTTTCCCTTATTCAGAACCTAGATACAATTTTCTCTATTTTTTTCATGGGAAAGATAATATAGGGATCAAATATTGTTGTGCAAGTCATGTGATCTCCCATTTGTTGTGTGCCCGTGTCTGTGTCCGTGCGAAAAACTTACAGATATAGGGATTGGGATGGGACTTGTAGTCCTCTCAAGTCTCAACCTAACATGCCACTTTTCTGTTTTGCTTTCTGCACAATTTCAACGGTATTCCACTTTGAACTTTTGAAAACTGGCCTTGTTTGACTTGCCTTTAGATTCCTTCTCCGTGGAAAAATGCTTCACAGGTACAACAGTTTTTCCCCTAATTTTTCAACATATATGAATATAAATATAAACAAGTGGATATATGGTAGTACAAAGCCGAGAGCACCCAGCACATGATCTAGAGGAATAAGTTGACAAGGTTTTCACAAATTTTCAAACTTTTTGTCAATACCAATATGAAATATAAAGACTTGTTAATCATAACCTATGAATACTGAACCCCTCAGTTTCTTACACTGATCAACTGTGTAACGTAAGAGATTCTCATCCAGTTATTGTAAAAGTAACTACAAGAAAAAAAAAAAAAAAAAAAAAAAAAAAAAAAAAAAAAAAAAAAAAAAAAAAAAACCAGTCCAAGTTTAGTAGCTACATGTATGAGTGAAAGCCACACCATAAAGCAATTCTCGGCCAGACTCTGGGAATCTTTTGGAAGGCTTAGAATTATTAAGCCCCGACATGTTCAATTTATTTTCACGTGACATAATAAATTGGACGTTCAGAACACGAACCATTTCGAGGACAAAGAAACGAACAAGGCGTTTTTGGGTATGAAATGTCAGATACACAATTGACAGGTATTTGCGATTTAGGATCCTCATCATGCATGTATCTCTTGTTTTAGCCCTGAAATCTAGTTCTGCTTTGCGCCCTTAAAAAACCGTTTGAATAAAAAAGTTCGCTGCTCAATGCTCATGTACTCTTTTTACCGAAGAGAAATGTTTCAGTTGATTCATCTCTCCATTTAAATGGTTGAGATTTAATATCATATAAAAATATTAATATAACATTAAAACTTTGAAACTTGGTCAAATGATGAAGAGTGAAGACATTCAATTGAGATCCTCTCATTTTCTTAATACAGGGAGGAGATCATCTCATTATCTTAATTTTTCATAATTCCTCATAAGCCTATATGGACGTTGATTGAAAATAGGAGTTAATCTGGACCTTTAATTGGGAGGGTGAAAGAAAAGTCAAATGAGTGATAAATAAATGAATGACTCATTTTTTACCTTTCGATTTAATAAGATTTTATACGTGATTTAAAGATTATAAAGAATGATAAAAAAATATATAAAAAAAAAACCGACCAAAGATATTCTTTTTCTTACCGTTCTACTCAACCTTGTGGATTCCAAAGCAACCAGTTTAAGGCAAAAAGAAGGAAACAGTCGCACAAACACGTGCTTTGTTGGCGATAGAAGGAATGATAATAAACAGTGGGCAATCGGTGGGAACATGCGAAAAATGGGTACACGAGGCATGGTTGGCGTTGGGGTGGGGACTTGGGAGGATGGGAAGGCCTTAATTCAATATATGTTGGGCCCAGCGCCTCGTGGGCCTGCTCTTGTGACCAATG
Organism: Acacia acuminata; assembly: GCA_019022655.1. NCBI lineage: Eukaryota > Viridiplantae > Streptophyta > Magnoliopsida > Fabales > Fabaceae > Acacia > Acacia acuminata. The sequence goes on along the minus strand of JAFJYI010000077.1, from coordinate 732,594 downwards.
CATGTGCCCTCCACGTGCGCTTCCCTTCGACCCGCCAACCGACCATCTCTCCTCATTTTTATATACCCTTTTGGGTCTTCTCACACTCCGGTCCTCGTCGGAAATCAATCACACCTCCCACTTTTTGTTCTTTTCTAACCACTAGATCTTATCTTTCACAGAACAACCACCGTCCGATCATGAAAGCCTGCGCCTAATGTTTATTATATGTCCCATAAGAATAGGGATCTTGTGGGCTCCCGGCCACCGTCGACGATGGCGATTGTTGGAGGGATGGACGCAAGAGGAGTGGGGTCCACGTGGATGATTTTCATTGGTTAGGTCATTGTTGGTCTTTCTCAGAGTTTGAAAACTGCAGGATTGAGGAGAAGTGTCGAAACTCAATCAATGCAACAAACGGAGTCAAAGTTAGGTGGAGATGATACGAGTCTGAGAGTCTGAACAGTCAACCCCTCAGCTTTACCTCATTTGAATTTTCTCATGAAGTGGTTGGAACGTAGCCTCCTTAACCCCTACAAGTGCCCCATTACCTGCTAGGTCCTTGCTAACACCATTGTGTTTTCCGACCACACAAAACAAAAACTCCATGTATTTTACATTAATATTGATGCTTCTGCACTTGAAAGATACGGAGTACTACTATGGAGTGTTGGTTTTTTAATTTTAAAAAAAGTCCGAAAAAAGCTGATTTTGAATTGCCTATCATTGTTTTAACTTTTAAATCAAAAAAACTCAAAAAAAGTCGGTTAATGAAAAAGTTCCAATCCACTTTTTTCCATAACACTCTCAATTTTTTGACGCCAGCCTGGCCACTTCTACCACCATCAATCCAAACATAAATCATTATCTATAACTTAATTTTTTCCTACCGAGCTTTTTTTAGAGTAAAATAGCTTTTAAACCACCGCTCCTATCGCTAACCCAAACACGCTCTATGACTTTTAATGATCTTGTTGCAAGCCAATCACTTCATAGCTCAAATTGAATGGGTGTCTCAGAATGTTCCTTAAAGACCACTAGCTTGTCTCCTGAATTCTGTGTGTTATAGCCTATATTGTGCTGGATATTTAACTCAACCTATGCTTGCATTTATGTCTAAACAAATTATAGTCGGGTAGTATGAAAACGTTGTAATAAGTCGCTGCGCATCTTTTATTCCCCTTCAGAATAATATCTTGCTGCAATGTCATAAGCTTAATTAAGTGGATTTGCTTCGCTAATAGTGCCACATCTGCCACATTCACGTGATGTTACTATGAAAGTGAACATGGAATTCTTAATTGGATTTGTCGATCTTAATCATATGACTTTAGACCTAAATTGAATTACTCTGACCGTGATGCCCAAAATGTCAATGAGAAGCTCGAATATCATGCAAATATTTAAAGAGGCAAGGTGTGTACTTTTCCAATGATTTAAGTTGAACTCCTACCGTTGAAATTTTACTATTTACAAATGTATCATTTATATACAATATAAACATGTTTAATTAATCACTCCTCCTCATGTCCTTAAGATATATTTAAGGAATTCATCTTAGTCCTAAATATAAAACATAATTTTTATATTTGTCAATCATTTTCTAATTTATCCATGTTGAGGCTCTTTTAACAATAATTAATGAGGAAAAGGAATTAGAGAATTAAGGAAGATAACTATAATGTTTTATAAAACACACTTCATATTAAATAATTTAATTAACTCCCTTAATCTAATCTAATCAGCTAAACATGTCCTATATTAAAGATAGAAAAAGTTTAAAATATGAAATTAAAAATTATTAAATTTATATTTCATATAACTAGACGAGACCTTTTTTTAAAAGAGGAAAACTTAGATACCCCTTGCATCTATCATTAGGTGTAAAAAAAAAATTACCCTCTAAATGTCAATCGTAGGCCTAAGTTTCACCTTTTTGTCTCCTCTCAATTTTTCACCAAAGTGTTCAAGTAAAACACAGGACAAGAAACCTTCGATTTTGTAGGCTACTGCCTTCTTCTGCGTAGCTCTCTAGTCTTTAAAAGTGTTGATAGATAACTCATTCCATACATTTATCTTGTATACTATAATCACAATTAAACAATTATTTGTAAAAACTCTAATCGATACCACTAAATAAATAAACTAATGCATGAAATTCTACTACTGCACATATACAGAACTGGCTGTACAAAATCCCAAACAGCCATATTTTGTTGGGTAGCTGTTGTCTGCCGCATCCCCATTTTGAATCTCTCTTCCCATTTTACACCTTCCCTTCTTCTTTTTAACTCTTTCAAAAATCTCAACACATTTGACATTTCACCTTCGTCCACTGTTTTCCCGCCTCAGTACATCCCTCCCTGTCCCTTCTCTTTCGTCTCTCTTCTTCCCATCCTCTCTGCTCCATCAATTTTGTTCATTTCCTTGTCGCCGTCATGCAGAGAGAAACGGAGGTCACTTCCAAATCAAGAAATTCAGAGCTCCAAATCCCCAAGAAATGGAAGGACAGAGACACCAGCCCTGAAAGAACTAAAGTCTGGACTGAACCTAAGCCCAAATCCGATAGGAAGGTCTCTGTCGTTTATTACCTTTCCAGAAATGGCCAGCTTGAGCACCCACATTTCATGGAGGTCCCTCTCTCCTCTCCTCCGGCACTCTACCTCAGAGGTATTCAAAATTTCAAACTTCTCATTTCAAATTTATAACCAACCAGGGCACCTTATAGTAATAATTTCTCATTCTGTTTTCAGACGTAACCAATCGCCTGAACCTCCTCCGTGGGAAAGGTATGGCCAGCCTGTACTCCTGGTCTGCGAAAAGGTATCGTCTCTGTTCTTTGAGCTATTGGAACTCTCACTTACAGCTTCAATTAGAGTTCTGTTGCTTAATTTTTTGGGCTGTCGATGCAGGAGTTACAAAAACGGTTTCGTTTGGCATGACTTATCAGAGAACGATTTCATCTACCCGACGCAGGGGCAAGAGTATATTCTTAAAGGATCAGAGATTCTAGAGCACTCTTCTGTTCAAAGGCCTTTTGAAACGGCGTCGTCTCGGTCTCTCAGGCCGCCTGAGGATATTCGCAAGTCGGACGATGATTCTGATTTTCCGGTGATCACGAGGAGGCGGAACCAGTCTTGGAGCTCCATTGACCTCAATGAGTACAGGGTCTACAAGTCTGAGTCGTCCGGTGACTCTTCCGTGAAACCCGCCGCCGACGCGTCGACTCAGACGGAGGATAAGCGACGGCGAAGGAGGGCGGTCAGGGAGGAGAAGGAAATCGAAGCGGAGGGTGAGAGAATCCCGGAGTCGCGTATGATAGGTCATAATCAAAGTACGGAGCTGAGCAGGGAGGAAATTTCACCTCCACCGTCGGATTCAAGCCCCGAAACACTTGAGACGTTGATGAATGCAGATGGACGGCTAGCATTGTCGTCTGCTAGAGTCAATAAAGAATGTGCAAATCTGTCGGCTTATAACTACCCAAGCGGAAGGCTGAAGGCATCGTCGGTTCTGATACAATTGTTATCGTGCGGTTCAATCACTTTTAAGGACAACGAGCCCACTTCCATAAAAGATCAAGGCTCATCCTTGACGGGGAATGACAAGTCCAGGTTGACCCGCAGAGCAGGGAATCAAACAACGAAGGAGACGGGAACTTCAATTGAAATACCAGATTTGAACGGAGTTAGATTAGAAGATATGGAGTATTTTAGTGGGAGTTTGATCGAGACCAAGAAAACCGATTTTCCTGCGTTGAAGAGGTCATCTTCTTACAATGCTGATAGGTATGTTACTTCTTGTTTTTCATTTTCTTAATGTCGTCACTGGTTAACTAACTAGACACTAGTTATAGATAATTTGTGTTCAACTTTTTGCTTTTTCACTATTTCCATAAAGTTTTCAACTTTTTTGGTTTAAGAAAAATAAAGTTTTCAACTTTGGTTTGCCTAGTAACGAGTGATATTAATATTGTAGACTGTAGAGTGTAGACTGTGACGTTCATACAGTTTCAGCTGCATAGGTTCTATAAAATAAATGTGGGTATGGGCCGGGATGTACCAGTAACTTCCAAGAGAAAACGGAAAACCTCATCGAAATTGAAGACTTGATCATATGAAATTAGTGAATGAGGAACTTAAACTTAGGGTCATTTGAATTAGCGGTGATGGAAATAATTTGTTTTAATTTGATTTTTATAAACTTAAGATAAAATAAAATCATATTGTAAATATGGTTTATATTTCAATTGACGGTGGTAAAAAACTATTTGTACAGTAAAAAAAATAGGTTTTAGTAGCTTCTTCTTAAAAGTAACCTATAGCCTAAAAATGCATTTAAGAAAATGTCAATTCAAATACCTTATTTTACTGCCACCAGCCCACCACTGTGCTTTTTCTCTTCCTACCATGTTTTTTCAGCCCTCACCGTCTTCCAAACAGGCCCTAGTAATTTGAATCAGAACTATTGTAAAGAATAACAATTATGATCTGCAGTGTTATTTTTAATTAGACTCCAAAGAATGTTGGTAGTCCTAATTAATTAATAGCGACATAAATTATTTTAGGAATTGAAATGAGGATTTATCAGAGGGAATTTAGTGGCATATATGTTTCGTGTATCAATGTTGCAAGTTTGACCCAAAAAAAAAATATCAATGTTGCAAGCGAACGTGCCTGACTGCCTGTGTCTGCGGATGTTGTCCAATGTCGCATGATCATGTGATCACTTAGCTTCTTTGCTTTTTCCCCCTTTGGGACCATAATAATGTGATCAGTTCCTATTCATCTGAGGCAAGAGGGAGACAAAAAAATGGCTCATAATTGAACATTGTTTGCCTTATGAGAAGTACCATGAGCATCAGGAAAAAACCATCTCATAGTGGCTGTTTCTGTTTGGAAAGTACGTTGAGGAGGTTTCTTATTAACTAAAAGCTCAGAGTTTCTGAACTCAGAAAAAATTGATTCTCTTCTAAACATACCTGATGCCCTAGTCTGCATTTTTAGAGTTATGGGTTCGTACAATTTTCACAAGAAGCCAGCGAGTCGCGGTTCGTTTTGTAGCGTCACAAGAGCAAAACTTTATCAATCCCTGACCTGGCTTTATGATCTGATCTCCACCCAATGTTGTTTCCAATAAATTAGGCCTTCCAATTTAATTAACTCTGCAGAGTACGTTGTTTTTTACCCTAATCTAATGAATCTGTCAGCTCCAGCATGTGGGGTCACTGTTGAAAACATTTGCATAGTTAATTTCATAAATTCTAAACTGACACAACCTCTGTCATCAACTACTGTACAAATTCATAGGGAACCCTAAACAGTAAGATGCAGATCTGTTTATATATTGGTTAATGTGTGTATATAACTATATATATTAATGTGGCTATTGGGGGTGTATGTATGGTGGGGTGCAGTGGATCCCAGTTACAGATAACGGAGGGTGGAGACGCCGTGAGGGCCAAGTGCATGCCGAGGAGGTCCAAGATGATGACGGGGAAGAAAGAGAGTAACGGCAGCAAAAGATTTGAAGCGCAACAGTCTGTGTGAAGTGAAGTGAAGCAAAGCAATGAAATGAAACAGAATTGCTGGTGTCTGGTGAGAAGGGAGGCTAGAGCTGCACACAAAAGCAGGGCACTTGTAACTACTAACTATGATTATTATAATAATAATATTATTAGATGATGAAATATGCTAAGTTAGGAACTATATATAGCTTATTTAGTGACCAGATGCTATGTCATTTTGGCTTATTGTGCCGGCTGGTGGCTTGGATTCTTGCCCTTTTCTGTGTCGGTGATTGTTGAGAGCCTTTAATGGATTTTTATATAGCCTTTGACTGTTAATTAAATGCTCTGACTTTTACACGTCATAAATGAGATATATTAACCCAAAATATTACTCTTCCTCCCCACAATCCAAGCAAATCCTAGGAATTGTTAATTTCTTATCCATCCTCTAGCTTGGCCCTGCATGTGACTTGACTTTTATTTGTTTTTTATCATTAGTATTATTTAACATTTGAAAAAATGATATTTAAATACTACTTCAACCCTTAAATTTCTTTTTTTTAAAAAGCATTAAAATTTATAAAGGATAAAGAAGGGATGTTTGAGAATCTATATTTTTCATGTTTTGGTTTAAAGATTAAAATGTCTCTTTCTCACTTTTTTTTTTCAAGTATTTAACGATTTTATAAGAACCATTATGATTTTTGTTAAAATATTTATTATTTTTATGGGTTGTGACCAATTGAGTTATAAGATTGATTAAAACAATAATAATCTTAACAAAAAAATCATAATAGTTTTGATATAATTGTTAAGTACTAAAAAAAATATGTGAAAAAAGTATTTTAGTCTTTAAACCAAAATATAAAAACTCACACCATATTCTTTTAAGATAAAGTGAACCCTACAAGTAGGTCCCACTCCCATGTGTATTTTCTCCGTCCTCGTAGTTGGAGAAGGGAGAGGCTCAGAGGGGTAACGTGTAAGTGCTGCGTTTCTGGTTAGATCTGGCTTATCTTAATATCGGCTGCAGTCTTTTGCTTTTGCTGGGATACGGAGCCGTTTTAGCGTAAATACAAGCGGGTGCTTTTTTTTTTTCCAATAATATATATATTAATATTATAAGATACTTCAGAATATCATTAAAAAAATACTTCATGATTTTAAAAAATATCTTACGGTATATTTTTAATATCAGTCATACACTAAAATATTTTTTTAAGATGATGAAGTATTATCTCAAGATAAATAATATCTTAAAGTATCCTTTTAGTAATAGTCTTAAATAAATCCTAAATCCTAAAATAATTTTTCAATATCATGAAATCTTTTTTCTGTATTATTCACTATTATAAAATATCTTTTTAGTATCACTCAGTACCCTAAAATATTTTTTCAAGATCCGAAAATTATTTTTTAAAAACATGAAGTATCTCTTCATTATGAAAATATTTTTTCAAGATCCTAAAATAATTTTTTAAAAGCATGAAGTATCTTTTCAATACTCTTTAATATCTTCAAGCATCTTTTTAATACTTGTTAATATTCTAAAATATTTTTTGAACAAAAAAGCACCATCTTGTATTTATGCCAAAACGGCACCGTATTCCAGCAAAGGATATTAAGCGTAAAGGATAAAAACCAGATCCTTTCTTGTTTATCCAAAAATGGGATTTACACATGTCAGGCTAGTGAGTATTTCCGGAGATTGAGGCAAAAATCATACCGTCCTAATTATAAAACATAATTGATTTTTTTTAAGAGATTAAGGAAGTTAAATAAGTCACTTAATCATATCATATATTGTCATTAGATCATGTATTAGCTTTGTAGTCAAACTAAATAGTTTGAAATTGTTCAAAAAAAAAAACTAATTAGTTTGAAGAAAAAAATAAAATAAAAATACTCTAAATTGATTTAATTAAATTTTTTAATCTTTAAAAAAAAAAAAAAAAGTAACTATATTTTATAATTAAGCATCGGAAAAGAGGTATCTTGTGAGTGCATAGTTACAAAGACTTCGCCACAATATGACAAAATGACTCAACGTCACATCAGATTCTCCAAAGCTTCACAATTTGTCATCAACATCTTCCCACAACATGAGGAAATATATATAACCTCCAAGTTGGGGCACTGGGTTTGTTAGTGGACAACCAAATTGAAGCATTTTATGGTCCCTCACGCACTTGTCACTCCAAGTCTCGTACTTTATAAAACAAACAATTACTGTACTATTCAGCAGTTGGGGTTTGACTTTTATTATTTCCATCGTCATTGATATTAGCAGACTTCGTAATTAGAGTTTCTTTGTCTTCAACCATCTTTTGGGTGCGCCACTTTGAGCACTGTACTCTATTCCCTTTCAGCTTTTGATTTAAAAAATCTCAAATTGACCAAAAACAGGCCTTTAGTAATCTTTTATTATTATGAATTTCTATATTTTTTCTTACAAGTTCGATAGATCTATTCTTATGTTGACTTAATAAATGCTTAAAATCACATTCTAAATTAAAAATTAAAGGCCAACCTTACTCGGCCTTCACCGTTCTTCTCCATCCAAACTAAACTTTCGTGTGGGACTGTGAGCGAGTTGTTGAGACTTGAGTCTTGTGGGAGATCTGTCAAAAAGTGGGACAACGCGTCTAATAACAAATGAAAGATTTTGTGTGTACGAACGAATCTCTCCAAACCTAACCTTTGTGTCGAGGACACGTGCTTTTTTTTTTTTTTTGCCCCTCCAAGATATAAGTATGCTCCTATTGAAGTAATTCTTGTTTGAGGACTGAGGTAGAGTAGTGAATGTAAATGCCTCTGCCTGGCAACAAGTATTCGAAATGTGAATGATTAATCCCTTTCGTTAAACTTAAATCCCGTTGGTTTTGACTTTTGACACTGTTCCATGACTGCGGGAAAGGCTATGCCTTAGTCACGGGCTTCTAAGCCCAAGATCAAAGTTGTGGCCTCACAGGGTTCTCTTGGTCTCATATTGTAGCAGTGATTCTAATATATATATATATTAGGTTACTGGCTTAGGCCTGTAAGAACTGTGCTCTATAAACATATTGGTGCTAGTGACAAGACATGGAAAAAATACTTCCTATAGAAGTCTGTCACCAAGCAAGTTTTATTCAGGATTAGTATGACCTCAGGTTCATTATTGTCTCAACTTTTAATGATCAGCAATAATACTTTAGTGGCTACTATTATTCTTTCTTACCTATACTTTCTGCACATTCATGTGTGAATCTGCTGCTATCAATCTTATTCAGTTTTCCTCGTGATTAAATTTCTTGCATCTTGTGATGGAAAATTCTAATGTTTTGTATCATGAACCAATCTCCTTCTAAATAAGAATTTTTGTCTACACATGAAGAACGTTTGTTGTATGCTTTGGTGTTTCAATCCTGCTAAGGATCATTCTGATAATTAACATCTGAAAGTTGAATCTGAATTATGCAAAATATTTGAAGGATAATCTCTATCGTGAATTTGTGTTAGTGGGCAGGTCTTCAACAGTCTCTCCATCAAAGGATTTGGATGACTTTGAAGCCGTTTTCAGGATCTCCAGAAAGGTCTTTGGGTACATATGTTCACTTGTGAAGGATGATATATATTGCACATTTAGTGTTTAGAAATGGCAAGCAAATGTCTTTATATGATAAAGTACCCGGGGCACTGAGAAGACTAGGATCTGGTGAATCTTTAATCCCAATTCATGATTCCTAGGGCTGAACCACTCAACAGTCTCACAGGCAATAGTGCATTCTGAGTGAGTATTGCAAGTCTTCCAAACTATGTATCAAGAACTTTGTTGAAGGCATCGAAATTGAACGATGTTTGCTTGAGATCTAAAAGTTGTGATTCCGTTGTTATAATCATTTATTTGAACGAGTGACTGTGAAAACATTTGTTATTGAGTATTTGCAAAGTTGGTCCCTCCATCTCCATCCCCACCATCAATATTCTTGAGGGCTTCTCCCTCGGTTTGAGATACTGCGCCTCCTCCCTTTATTAAGTTCTTTTAGGATTTCATCCCAATTTTTTTGCATTTGTATAATGTAGTTCTGACTTAAAACCTTAACAGAGTTTTTTTTTTTTTTTTCGGGGCCAATTGTTCTGAGAGTCAAATTTGCATGTCTCCTTTACGAATAAGCAGGAAAATAAATTTGTATTCCTATGAAAGGAAGCTTTTTTTTTTTTTTTTTTGGATTACTCCACAGGTTAGTTACCAGCAACCAACTAATTTGGTTTACGAGAGTAATGTAGGCCTGTAATAAGAGAACCTCGCTACCACAAAGTAATGATCACCACTGCATACTTAAGACTCAAACACAAGACCACCGGTTAAATTAAAACAACACATAACCGGTTGATCTAAACACTTGGTGGGATGAAAGGAAGCTTTAATAAAACAAAGTAAACTTTAATTTGTTTTCTGAGCAAGTGAAATCCATGATCAAAGGCTGCATTGTTCAGCATTTGTTTCAAGCTTCGCAAATATAACCTGATGTCTATTTTAAAATGTTTTATGCCTTTTGTCCGAATTAATTTTTTTTCCCTCTTATATGGATTAAAAGAATAGATTTCTACTACCCTAAACATCTACCTCTTTTGACCCTACATTGCATCCCAAAGAACTCATACGTTGGTGTCTCTCTTAAAACATTGAATTTGTACAGAACTTCAGTCTTCTTTTTAAAGGGCGGAAAAAGGACACGTTTCTCTACACATGAGGCCTGAGGAAAAAAAATCATTCTATTTATGTCCTGTGAGCAGTTTCTATGAATTTCATTTCACTCCAATGTGACAAAATCACATAGTTTTGGTCAGCGACAAAGCTCACCATTCATGAATCCAAGCAGCAGTTGGGATACGAGACATATATAACATGGAAAAAGCGATTGCAACTTAAAGCCACATTATGTCAAACTATGTTCTCCAATAAGCCTGTCAGTCTCCCGTTTTCCCCTTTCCGCTACCACGTTTACCATGTGTGATTTCCGTTAGTGAATCCTGCATTTCTAAATCAATTAAACGAGAAACTCCAAGTACATTGGAAAGTGAGGATTTAAATGACACTGAAGTTTCAAATGATTTTAGATTTTTCAGCAGTATTACCTCGACATATCGGTTCATTAGCACCTCAATCTTGGATGTATGACACGAATGCATCTGACCATTTCTGCTTTACAGATTCTGAAACTTTGGAACCATTCATGAAAGGAGTCCAGAAGCACCCATTACCAGACAGAACCCACTTTACCCTCTCTTTTGGACAGGATAAGTCAATCATGGAAGCCTTGTTGCCCTTATCCAAACCAATTTTCTTCGGTGAACCAGACTTCTTATAACTCTTCAAAAGACATACAATTGGTAATGCTGAAATTGCAATCAGGTTCTTTATATGACAGAAATCTGTAGTTTTAAAACTCACCTTAGATTTAACTATAAATTTCAAAGATTGCACATAAATTTCATCTTCTCCAGCAACTCCGGCAGAACAGTTCTCACCAGAAGGCGTTTGCTTTTCACTTCCATGCTTCAACAATGGCTGAAAAGGAAGTATAAGTTCACTCTGAGAAAACATGCAAACATACACTGATGCTACCTCATTACTTTTCCAACTGACAGAAATTTGTTTGTATGTGATACCTTGGCTGTGGCTGTGAATCCATTGTCTTCGCCTAGATATCTCTGAGCAGCTAGCAATGAACGAAACCGCCGCCCTGTCCCAGGCTCAATATATGTCTGCATAAATCAAATCACTATTCAAGTTCATGAAATAACTCTAGTGAACAAGTTTCTGATAACCTCTGTCTGTACGTGTCTCTGTGCATGTGTTTGCGTTCTTGCTTTCAAGATTACAATTTTTCAATTTTCAGGAGATTGGATCTCTCAAAATGCATCCTTATAGAGGCAACTTAGGTTCTGTGACTGTTCACTTAAAAATAGTGTCAGACAGTACATTGAAAACCCTTGTCGGATAGAATATAAATAAGAGTGAAGCTATTCCATGATAACAACTAATACAATGAGTAGGTTACAACAAAACATGTACAGTTAGATTAAAGGACACCAATGCAAAATGGCAGCACACTATTCTATTCATCTTCTAAAGAGCCAAAACTTTTTCATGTTCCAAATGTCAAACCAAGTAATTTGGAGTTCTCCATCTATCCAAGAACTAATGTGATTTCTGTATGAAAGACACGGGCAATAACTGAACAGATCCGATCATAAAACCCAGTTTATACAAGTGGGAAGGTTGAAGGACCAGCTATAAAATACAAAATATCCCATATTAAAAGGGATTAGGCAAAACAAAAGTACCCTATCTAAGATTCCAACATCTTCACGTGGCTTCTCCTCAACTATCCAATTATCAGGTAATCCATAGGATAAGGCGCTTCCCCTGGTTTGAGTGTCAGCCTGCATCTGAAGCAATATTAGTAATGTGAGTGGAGAAATGATCCTCGGATTATGAGAATTACGATTGTTGTGAATCAACATGAAAATGTTTTTATTTTATGCTTTCTTAGTTTTGGTATGACTTCGACAGTTGTTTATCTTTCCTACTCATATAAAATTTTAGCTAGATTCTGCATGCCACTGATAATAGAACGCTTGTAGTTAATACCAACATGGAGCTACTTAGAGCCTCCTTTGCATTTTCTGTCAGTAAATTAAACAGTAAAAGTCAGCTACTCACTGTATTTTTATTTTCAGATTTCAATCTCTTAGGTTCTCTCGTCCCTTCCATTAGATGTCTCTGTACAGATACCAGCGAACGAAACTTCTTCCCAGTGCCAGGCTCATAGAAATACTGCGCTACAGAACAAAATCATCAACTGAGTGCAAAAAGAATTTCAATAAATCATGACCCTGGTTAGAGAATGTCCAAAGTGGGGTCCAAGCAATCACCGCATCGGCACCGAAAATAGTTTCGGATATTTGCTAATACCGTCAAACTTGGTCGTATAAACATTCATGCATAAACATCATTAATTTGAAAGCCGTACGGTGTTCTTCAATTCATAGGTTTCAACACGAAATGGCAACTGGCAATGATACCTAATCCAATTCAAATAAACACGTTTCACAGCTTACACCTCTCAATACACTAACGGAAAGAAAGTCTATGGAGGACGATAATCCATGAGCAATGCACGCATGCATGAATGCAAAGCTACTTACGCATAATTGAAGGTACATTTCAAGTATAAGGCAACAGATAAATCAAATGAAGGTACAGAAGAGGCTCATTCACCTTGTCAATATGACGGTAGCCGCGAGAGGAGGCGGGACGAGGCTTTTCCTCGACGATCCAGCCGTCGGGAAGACTGAAGGGGGCACCGCTCGTCTGCAAGTTCGCTGGGGTCTCAATTAGACTGAGCTCTCCTTCTTCTTCTTCATCGGATTCATGCTTTGGAACCGGAAGAGGAATTACCGCTAACGGCAAGGATTTGCCGCTCATGGTGTGGGGAAATTGCCGTGGATTTCACCAACACCAGCTCAACTGGGAATGATTCGTACCCTGCTCAGTGTGGTAATACAGCTATTTGTTTTTTTTTTTTTTTTTTTTTTTGATAAACGAAAAAGTTTTGGAATAATACATAAAGTTTTTTATTAATAATACATAGCCCACTCGAATGCTTGGCCCATTATCCACATAAACTAATGTGAATCTAATACACAAACACAGATCGATGTACACCTTGTCCAGAAAAAAAAAAAAAAAAAAATGCATACCCGTGTACGGATTAATACTTCTTTTGACAAAAACAAAATTAATACTTCTGGCCCAAAATAAACGATGATTAGTCTGAACCTCGTCGTCAATCATTTAATATTCGTGCTCATATTAAATATAGGGTTACGTACTAAATTTGTCTTGGAAGTATATCACCAAGAAAGCAATTTTGTTCCATAAGTTTTTATTAGAAGAATGTTGTCTGGAAGTTTTTTTGGAGCAATTTTACCCCTTCACAATCAACGGTCAACTAACCGTTGACCGTTAGGGTTGTTAACGGAGGGGCAAAATTGCTCCTAAAGAAAAAAACTTACGGCAAAAAAATGCCCAAAAAAAAAACTTCCGGGCAAAATTGCTACTTAACCCAAAAAATGTTAAAAATGTTTTTTTATTTTATTTTTGGATCTACATGAATAGCCACTTTAATAAATAGTTTCTTGTTCAACTAGGTTGTCCTTACACTACAAAATGAATTTTATATTAGGTATCGATCGTATTAAATGTTTTTGAAAAAATGTAGGGTGACTCAAATTTTTCATACATTAAAAATATAGTAATGTTTTAGCAAAAATAAAAAAAGTAATTTACCATGAATTACGATTTATTGGTTTACTGGCTAATATATTTTCAAGATAAAGTAAGGCCGAATTGTAATTTATACTATATATAATATAAAATCAATATATTAAATTTACCCATACTATAAAATTCATGGTAAATTACTTTTTTATTTTTGCCAAAACATTACTATATTTTTAAGGTATGAAAAATTTGAGTCGCCCTACATTTTTTCAAAAACTTTTGATACTATCGATACCTAATATAAAATTCATTTTGTAGTGTAAGGACAACCTAGTTGAACAAGAAACTATTTATTAAAGTGGCTACCTGTATCCAAAAATAAAAAATAAAAGATAAATAACATTTCTAACATTTTTTTGGGTTAAGTAGCAATTTTGCCCCGAAAGTTTTTTTTTGAGCAATTTTGCCCCTCTGTACATATATGTATGTGTGTGTGTGTCTAAATATATATGGACACACACACATATATACATATATATCTTCGTGTGTGTGTGTAGACGCATATATACGTGTGTAGATATATGTACACACACATATATATCTATATTTATATACACACACATATAGATAAAGTAAGGCCATCATTTCAATTACATAGCGTGTGGAAAGAGAAATTTTAGGTTGGAGAGATGTGTGACGGAGTCGTTAATTTACTTTTACTTATGTTATTTTAAATTTATATAAGGGTATTTTAGGAAAACGAATAAAATTAACTAATCTAATTTCTTTCCTTAATCTTCCAAAATCGATTAAGTATATCTTATAATTAAGATCAAAAGTACTTATTATTATAAACATTGATTTCAAATGCATCACAAGAGAATTTTCCAGGTACAGTCTTGAAGGGAAGAGTATTTAATTGTTTATTAATTTAAATTGGGTTCAGTGGTAGAAGTACCTATAAAATTTTCTCAAAAGTACGCCTCCCATCATAAATTTTGGTTAGAGGCAAAAATGGCCATCAACTTCTTAAAATTGGACAAAAATACCATCAAAGTTAATTGGAGCAAAACTCCGTTGTGTGGGCCCTTAATATAATTTTTAAATGGTTATTTAATTAAAAAAATAATACTCTTCACACTCTCTCTCCCCCACCCTCTACCTCCTCCACACCGTACTCCTCTCTCCTTCTCTCTCTCCCCAACACCATTGCCCATTGTTTTTTTTTTTTTTTTATAAAGGAAAGGCAAGCCGAAGCTTGAGAAATAGAAGGGACAAGACACAAGAAAGTCAAGCCCTTAATACAAAAGATAAGCCAAAAACTAGGAATGGCAGACCGATCGGTCCTTTAGATACATTTCAAGGCAGCTAGTAGGAACAGTTGGAACTAAAACCACATCCGCCCCATGCTGGTCATCATGACCATTGCCCATTGTTGACACTCCAACTCTCTTAGGGCCCGCTTGGTATGGGGAATATTTGAAGAGTAAAAGGAAGGGGATGAAGGAAGATGGTTTTAGGAAAGATGAGTTATCCGGTAGGAAGAAAATGAATGAGTCTTGATAGGAAAGAATAAGAAAATACATATTTTATCCTCAAAAGTAATTAATTCAAAATAAAAAAGAAAAATGTATTTTTTTTCTTCATAAATCGAAGATGAATACATCAGCTTTGAATGCAGTAGCAAAATCAATTGATTCCAACTGTGAAGAAGATTAAAAAATATATAACAATATCTTGTTGAACATAAAAATAAATAAATAGATACAAATATTCAAAATATGTATAAAAATCATGGTATATTTAGATATTTGATAGATCACCCAAAGTTATAGGATAATGGATAATATTGAGAGTTAGAAAAATATTAGGAATACATATTTATTTAAATTGTTTTAGATATTTTATATTTTATTTAAATCATCTAAGCCCAAACCTTTTGAGCTTTGTTTCCCAATTTGATCCCAACTTTAAAATTATAATTGGTTTTTGAATCAATCTTACTTCATTAGAAACTTGATTCAAAGAGCTCTATAATAATAGGTTATTTACTGAATCTGGATTTAAATTAACAAATTTTAATATAATGAGGAATAGAACAAGAAAATCAAAATTCGAATTTGAAACTACAAGAGAATTCGAATAAATCCTTCCCTCAATAATTAAATAAAGGTAGCCAAAGATAGTTTTTGTTATATTCTCTTCATGAGACTTAATCTGTTTTCTAATTCATTTTAGTGATTCATCTTTTTTTTCTTCCAAAACTTTAGGGATTCATCATCTCAGTATTTTGTTTCGCGTTAGAAACATATGATGATGAACTTGTGATGGTAACGAAGCTTGACTAAAATATATTGGATGTCAAATTTACGTTAATAATGGGCCTGTTTTTTTTTTTTTTTTTTGATAAAAAAAAAGTTTTGGAGGGGTTCAACATCGATCACCAAGGTTAGGGCAAGACGGCTCCGGCTTTTGAGCACTTAATGGGAAACGAGATCGCCTACCAAAGGAGTCCCAGCGACGGCAACGGAGATCGAACACACATCCCTTTGGGACTTGAACAAATCCCTTACTATCTATGTAAACTTCCTTTGGCTAATGGACCTGTTTTGAGAGAACTTTAAGTAGCTTAAAGTCAGGAAAAAAAAGTTAGAAGTGAAGTGTTTGGATTGAACTTTAAGTTCATTAGGTTTTTTTTTTTTTAAAAAAAAAAAAAAAAAAGCTCTTAAAAGTCGCTTAAGGAAAAAGCTTCATGGGGTAACTTTTTCCAAAAAACTTTCAGACGTGGGCCCCGCCACTTTTACCATCATCAATACAAACACAAATCATATTTACAATCGACTTTTTTCCTACCGAACTTCTAAAAAAGTCAAATAAAAAATAAACTACCGCTAACCCAAACTGGCCTAATATATTATGGTAGATTCAACACCCAAGTGTTTTCTAAGGTGTATCACTTGTATTTTATGATGCATTCAATATCTTAAAATAATTTTTTAGGTGTATCCAGAACCTTAAATTATGTTTGTGTGCATTTAGGACCAAGATAGAAAAAAACTTTAAGTGCTGGAAAATGCTTGAGAGTAATTGACACACCAAAATATTTACTTTAGGCTACCTCGACCCATTATTAAATCTCAATAGTTAATATTTTAGATAGATAAAGAAGGTTAAAAAAGGGTTAAGGCAACTAGGATACTGAAGTATATTTTTTAAGTAGATTTAATGTCTTAAGGTATTTTATGGTGTACCTAACATAACATATTAAAGTATGTTTTTAATCACTCTAAAGTGCTTTTTTTGCAATTTTTTGTCAGATTTTTGTGTAATTTTATACTTGATAATTTAAATAATTTAGGACATTGATGCATTGAAAAAATATTTTAAAATGTTGGATACAAAAACAATAACTTATAGTACTAAGATACTATGTGTACCAAAAAAAAAAATGATTGAAGGTGTTGGATCCACTACAAAATACTCCTTTCGGTCCTAATTATAAGACAACATTTGAGAGTTAGTTTTGGTCATAATTATAAGACAACATTTGAAAGTTAGTTTTGGTCCTAATTATAAGACAACATTCTAATTTTTGTCAATTTTTTCTTAAAATGCCCCTATTTTATTCTCTCAAACGTGTTTGGTTTTTTGTAATTACATATGTGTGTGTATGTGTCTATATATAAATACATATACATATATACACAAATACATATATATGAACACACACACAGATATATATATATATATATATGTGTGTGTGTGTGAGTGTGTGTGTGCGCTATGTATATGTGTGTGGGTGTACATGTATAAACACACATATATATACATATATGTGTGTCTATATATATATATATATATATTTGCGTGTGTGTTCATATATATGTGTGTAGATATATGTATGTATATGTGTGTGTGTCTATATGTATACATATATATTCTCTCTGTGTGTGTATGTATTATGTATGTATGTATACACACACATATACGTGTATATAGCAAAAACATTATTTCAATTAAAAAACGTGTGGAAAGAAAAATTTTAAGTCGGAGAAGTATGTGGTAAGGGTTGTTAATTCACTTTTACTTATGCCTTTTTAAATTTATATAAGGGCATTTTAGGAAAATAAGTAAAATTAACTAATTTAAATTTCTCCTTAATTTCTCCAAAATCGGTTAAATATGTCCTATAATTAGGATCGGAGGGAGTATTTACTTAAAAAAAAATTAAAAAAAAAATTAGACGAATAAAATGAGAAAGCAACCACAAGTCAACATGTCAACGGTCTAGTTTTATTTCCTAGCACACACGTGTACGGTCTGCAGCAAGCGGAGCCGTTGCTAGCACTCATGATGCAGCTCAATTGATCTTTGCATCCAATAGCCGAGAAAAGATCGAGTGGTCCTTCCGTCTGTTGCCGCATCAAAATTCTGCCGTCCATTTGTTTCTGGAAGCTGTATCCGTTCATCGCTGCTGCTGATTCACCGGAAGTTCATCATTAACTGGCGCCAGTAAAACCTTCGATCATATTGCCGGCACCGCCGAGCTAACGGATCGTGGAATCTTTATATCGAGCTGCCATTACCTCTGGTAGTCACTGGCTCCCTGTTACTGATATTGAATGTATTTATTTTAGATGATTTTAACCCCATTTGTGAAGTTTTATTTGGTAAACTTAGATTTTTAACCTAGTTGGTGCCGTAGTATTCCGTTGAAATGGAAGAATTATGTGTTCTTAGCTTTTATAATCTGATCAATTTCGTCCTGTTGCTTGCTATTCTTTTTCTTCGCCATTGACTTTAAATGATACGGTTTTCAGAGCCCGTGTACACTGCTCTGAAAACTAAGAGAAGTATCCCAAGGAGCCGACCGGAAAGTCACAGGGGACTCGGCATAGTTTCTCACCTGCAAAAATAGAAATAAATGGCATTTACTAAGCCCTGCTTATGTTCATATTTTTCTTTTCATTTACGTTTTTTTAAAATATTTTATGACCGTCTTCTTCTATAAGGAGCTTGCACACAAAGGCATGATTGTAATTTACAAACGTTGCCTGGTGTTTCTGCTGTATGTTTCTCATAGTCTTTAAAATCGACGAGCTTTATTCTTCTTTCAATACAGGAAACAGGACATAATCTGACGTTAACTCCGTTTCTAATACAGGGCGTCTAATTCTTAAAAAAAAAAAAAAAAAATCTGGGAGGGAGTTTATGAAGTGTTGTGAAGTGCATATAAATACTGGACAGTAAACACCGCAAAATCTAAAATATCTACATGCATGCAGCATATATATTTACAGGGGTATTAACACAACTGTAATATAACACTTGTAGTTTGAAATTGAAAATCATATAACAGAATTCAGTTTATTGGAAGGATGAAAGAAAGAAATGCTATGGCTTGTGCGATGGTAAATTTTTCTCGGGCAGATTAAATTGAATCTTTGTTTGTTTGGGAGCATAGATTTAGTTGTTGTACTTCTTATATGTACCGTATAAGTCTTGCGCCCCTTTTAATGTGAAGCAACTTTGAGTTTTATTTGCTGCATTCTTTTGAAATCAGGGGACTTTGGATGGTAACTAATGGGTGACGAAAAGACAGCATTTGATCATCCTTCCAAAATTGAACCAAAGCGGTCTCGTCACTGGTTTGTTGATTCTGCTGAAATAGATTCTTTACCAAACAAGAAACAAGCTACAGAAGATGCTAATGGAAAAGCAAGTTCAGGATTGTCAAATGCGTTTACATCTTGGGAGAGTAATTCTTCTGTTGATTCCATTCCAATCCAATTTATTGGCCGATCTTTTAGATCTGAAACTAGACCTTGCAATTTCAGTGAAAAGAAAACTCTTGTTGTGGCTGATGATCTCAACGCACGAACAGAAATGATTTATGGGGAAGATGCCTCTTTTGATTTGTCTATATCCCATTCCGTTCAAGATTCTGGTACCTGTCTGGGTTTCAGTGGAATTAAAAGAGTTAAAGTCGATGGTGTTAAAGATTGTAATCTTAACACACAGAATGTTGGCAGTCTACATCAGGCTTATAACAGAGAACCTGATGCACGATCTGTATTAATGGGGCAGGATGTCACAAATGTAATTTCCTTTGGTGGGTTCCTAGATGAACAGGGTGTCATCCCTGTGAACAGGCCAGCTGGAGATTATGATCCGTTATACAATCAATCCTCAGTTGAAGTGTCATTAGCAGCTCACAAAACAGAGACAGATGTTTCAAATTCCAATGCAGTTGTAAATTCTCCTCAGTTGGCTAAACTTAAGCCCGAATCTCTGTCAAAAAATAGTCCAGAGGTCAAAGTAACAAGAAAAGGAGTCCCAAATAGTTTCCCTTCCAACGTCAGAAACTTGATTTCTACTGGTATGCTAGATGGAGTTCCTGTAAAGTACATCTCAGTAGCAGGGGAGGTAAATTCAGATCCTTCTGTCAGTTTGTTTCAATATGAAGTCCTGTATAATAAGTTGTGGTTACATTCTGTCATATATGAAGGAACTCCCTGGAGTTATTAAAGGTTTTGGCTATCTTTGTGGTTGTCAGTCATGCGATTATACCAAGGTTAGTCATATACTGATTTAAGAACCTGTCGAAATAGCTTAGTCATTGCACTATTGTAATTGATAATTCATATGACTCAGGGTGGCTTTTCATATTTTCAGGTTCTAAATGCTCACGAGTTTGAGACACATGCTGGTTGCAAAACAAAACACCCAAACAAGCACATTTACTTTGAGAACGGGAAGACCATTTATCAAATAGTTCAGGAATTGAAGAGTACCCCTGAAAGTTTGTTGGTTGATACAATTCAAACAGTTTTTGGTTCACAAATTAATCAGAAAGCATTTCACATTTGGAAAGGTATGAATATATGCATTAAAGTTTTTCTTTTGGGTACATCAAGTATACAATTCTCTTACCCCTTCCAACTCCCTGTAGAATCATTTCAAGCAGCAACCCGTGAACTTCAGCGGATTTACGGAAAGGAAGTACTAAATATCTAAGTCACTAGCATCTGTCAATGTTATCGAGGTTAGAAATTCTAGTTGTACATAGTAAGACGTATGAATCTCTAACATTATCTTATTTCTGGCCTCGCAGTCTTCCTGGAATCGTGTAGTTTTTAACGTTTTATGGCAATGGATGCCTGTTGCTAGATTTTGTACATATCAATGAGATTAGGTGACATGAGAGGGGGCATATCAGGGACATTATGTAGAAAGTTCATATCCGTCATAAATAAAAAGGGCTTAAGGAACAAATTGTCTTTATTTAGGAAGTTTAGCGTACTAAACTTAAGGTTTGGACTTCAGCGTTAAACATGTTGTCTTCGGGTTCGGGTTTTAGTGTACACCGGTAACATACAAATCCTGGCGCACATGTTGCCGTCGGCTTTCAAGGATAGCAACGGTATGTAGTATGGCAAATTCATGAGACCACTCTTTACTTTTCTTTTCTTTCTTTCTTTTTTGAAAGCGGATTTATGAAAACCACCCCTTACTTTTCTTTTATATTTTGTAAAGCAGATGGGAAGCAATGAGCACAAATGAGTAACTGTTTCGAGCCACAAAATTAATTGTTCACGGAAAATGCTTCAGATAATGTCCATATTTATTTTTAATTTCAAATTTTTAAGGAAATATTAGATTTTTGACATAAGTTTTAAGAATCGATTAATATCAGATTTTTATCAGATTTTTCTCACACGTAAATACAAGAAAGAATGACAACGTTAAAATATAAATCGTCATCCAAGTAGTACTTCCATCATCCTCCTTGTTTTTTTTTATATAAAAAATGATGGCAAAGTGTGCAACCAACTCCTCATTGTTCATGGGCAATGTGTTGGCTCCATGTAGAAATTTTACAGCCTTTAACTTCAACAAGCTGATTTTTGAGCAGCTTCTCCAGTCCCTGCTGCCTGATCTTGGTTGATCCTAATTGTACTTTGCTGCAATGAAGTTTTCACGAAAAATTCATCTTTAGAGAGCATGTAGGATAACTCTCTGAAATTTCAACCAAAGAGGATGATCATATACCTCTTCTCTAGAGGCATTATCGGCTAGCGTTTGCTTTGCATCTCTTGCTATGTTGAAGAAAACTTCCTCCACATTCAGGTTTGTCTTTGCACTCTACAAGATGACGACGACGACAAGAACCGGAAAAAAAAAATAAAAAAAAATCAGTACCTAAGCAAAAACGTATGGCAGCTACCACATTCTCAAGTACACATAACTCACTGTTTCAAAGAACTGAATCCCATACTCGTCAGCCAGTGCTCGGCCTCTGGATGTTGGCCCAGCCTGAATAAATAAAAGGTAGTAAAGCAAACAGTGAGCATGTGAGAAGAAGGTGGGGAGTAGGGAAAGCCAAAGAAGTTCATAAATATGTTAGCAGGGTGTGCATATGTACCCTTTTGCTTTCGTCCTTGTCAGCTTTGTTCCCCACCAATATTGTGTTAACATTATCTGAAGCAAGTTGTTGCATGCTGCGAATCCAATTCCTAATATGTAATATCTGTATAAAGCGGATGCTGAGTGGACATTACAGAAGAAAAATGCTTCACAAAAATTTACGACATCCAAATATCAGACTCTGAAGACAGAGAATTTTTACTGTTAAATGACGATTCGCCAGTAACATCGTAGAGTGGCAATATTCCCATGGTTCCGCGAAAGTAAACTGAAAAAGACGCGAAAACAATTTTGGTCAACACAAAACCACCTACCTGACAAAAGCAGTACGAAGAAGAAATAATTATAATGAAACAGTATCCAGCGTTCGCATCATCCAGGACTGTGTCTGTGGTATATCTTGATCTCTTTACCCTGTATTCTCTCTATCTTTCTCAACAATCTTTTTTCAATCTCTGTTTCTTCTTTTCATATCTTCTTTTCACCCCGTTCAAACTATCCCTTTCTCCTGTATTGGGAATGTTATGAACCACATGTATACACCATGCAAATAGTTGTTAGCTCATTAACCTCACCATTTGTAATTGTTCGAAACCGCTTTTGACCTGCAGTATCCCAAACGTGGAGCATGATCCGTTTCCTATCGAGTTCAACGATTCTTTCTTGAAATCAATGCTGCGTTGGTTAGGAATATATATAGCTTATCATGTTGAAGATACATTTGCAAGACAAAGTTCTGCTCTTTTGGTTGGCGGGTGAACTCACCCTATTGTCGAGATGAAACTAGAAGTGAAAGCCCCATCTGCAAAACGCAGAAGAAGGCAACTCTTTCCAACTCCTGCAAAAGATACATGAAATTTAGGCTAAAATCAACAAGATTATGCAAATAATATATTAATTTAGATTGCATTAGGCTAAACAACTCCAAATTTAATGTTTTTGGAGATGAAATGAATCAACCACCCACACAATGTTTTCAGATCAAATAGGAGAGAGAACGAAGAGTCACATACCACTACCTCCCTCTTAGTCATCCGTTTCCCCAAACTCGTAAAAAGTAAGTAAGCAAGGAATTAATTCTGCAATAAATATATATTCCTTAGTAATGAAGTTTAGATTAATTTTGAACGGCCGCGATTGAGTGTAAACGGCTGGTAAAAAATTAATTCTGCATTATATGTTAAAATATATTCCTTAGCAACTAAGTTTATGGACCCTCTCCCCCTGCGATTTTCAAAACCATCCCTTTTTATCCAATTTTCAGACATACTTTTATTTTTAGATTCACATAACTCGTGTAATTGTTACAAGTTTTAACTCTGGTATGATAATAAGGATACGCCTATCCATAAGAATTGTCGGGCTCAACTATAACTTTTGCTTCAATTAGACTTGCATGTTCAGTTAAAACATAAGATTCACAATTTTATTATGTTCGTATTAAGCAAAAAATAATCAGTTTATTTGTTGCCATTAATAAATGTGGAAATCTGGGCGATACGATTAAAGAGGTCTCAGTCACAAATTCACAAGGTGAATGTCTGACTTCTCCAGAAGTGTTGGAACATTAATTAACAGCATGAAGACAAGTTCTCCATGTGAATGTGAATGTTGTATTGATCTCAGAATTTTGTTCTCCAACGTGTATAGCACGGACCTTTTCCCCTTTCTTTTCTTTTGCTAAATCAGATATATATTCAATAATCAGAACAAGTAGCAACCATAATTCAACAAAATAGAGCCAAAAAATCCCAAATAAAACAATGTGGCCGGTCGTTTAGAAGAAGAGCCAGTGGGGGATGGGAAATTTGAGGCCAAGATCCAAATAAAATAAAATTCCCTTGAATCGCAGCTTGATTGTTCCACCGTTAAGCCCAGATATAATACAAATGGCACGCCAGTAAAATAATGAAGCTCTGGGATTGGAGGAACAAGTGCATTTTTGATTGTAATTTTTCTAAACCTCCTAACCCGGGTATTGCTATTTATATGCTTTGGTCCAGTTTTATTCCTGTTTCTGACATTGCAGGTGAACCAAATCAACCTAGTACTTACCAGATGTCACAGTGGGAGAAACCGCCCAACGGTTGGCTAAAGCTCAATGTGGATGGGGCTAGTGCGGCGACTTCTTCTCACGCAGGGTGTGGCGGAGTGGCTAGGGATTGTTTGGGCAATTGGATCGTCGGATTTGCCAAGTCGATTGGTGACTGCCGGGCCAACTCGGCTGAGGAATGGGCCATCGTGGAAGGCTTACAGACAGCCTGGGACCTGGGTTTCAGGAAGATCATTTTGGAATCTGATGCGGATTCGACTGTAAATTTGTTGCTTGACAGTGATTGTGTCTCTTGTAGTAACTTAATCTTGAGAGCTAGGGAGTTGTTATTGCTTAGTTGGCAGGTGGATGTTCGAAGTATTTCTAGGGATGCAAATAGAATTGCGGATGCCTTGGCCAAAAAGGGCATCTCCGATTCTGTCATTCTCAATGAGTGTCCTTCTAGCTTGAGGAACTGGTGTATCCAGGAGAGTTTGGGATTAATTTCCCCAATGGTGTAATTTAGCTTGTAATGTAGGCTCGATGCCATCCTTTTTAGCAAAAAAAATAAATAAATAAATAAATAAATAAATAATGGAGTATCTGAATTCTTGTTCTGATTTGATGTGGTTGATGACCTGAAGAGAAAGGCAGTTTATTTAAAATTGAAAGCCACGTATTTTCCCACTGACAGCCATTAGTTATCGACCTCAAAATCAGCACTAGCCCATCGTCACGTTGGTTACCAACTAGCTAGCTCCTTTTTATGCACCCCTATTTTATTAGCGAAAAAAACGAACAGTGTTAGATTTTTTTTTTTTAAAGAAAAAAATATCTAATGATATTTTATACTCTATTTGTGGTTAGGCATTGAAATTTTTGGTCAATAATGTTGTTAGTGAATCAGTGGTATACAGTTGTTGCTTGCTTGATTATTAGTTGTTGAATTATTAATAAAGGGTGAAGAATAAAGGAGGTTCGATCCACAGACCTGCTGTCCCCAAAGTGACTTAATCATTCGAAACTATTTTAAAGACAGAAAGACAAACATAGGAGTTAATTATTGGGTGAGATTGATTATTATCAAAGTTCAAAGTATATTGAGTTGTAATTGGAAGGTGAACTTAAAGTATATAGCAAGAGAGTGCAACACAATGGAAGGCCTCCAAACTAAAAGGGGTCTCAAGGATTGACCTTACTTAGACTAGATGTGCCATTAGTATAAAAAAGAGTTTTAAGACCGCCTCATTTAAACCGAATTATAGAGCATTCGGTCTAAAAAGTATGACCGGTGGAAGTTTCGTAAATATAAAGAACTTTTTAAACCGATTATAAAGATCCATCTTAAAAATATAACCTAAGTGGCAATTTTGTAAATATAGAGAATACTTTTAAGACCGGATTATAAAGGATCCATCTTAAAACTATGACCGATGGCAATTTCATAAATATATAAACACTTTTAAGACTAACAATTCTTTTAAAAATATAAATGGTAGTTTTAACTAAAATTTTAACTAACAATTCTTACAAATCAATTCTAATATCATATTATTTTAATCTCTCTCTTGTTCTTATTATTTTAACTAACAATTCTTACAAATCAATATAAATAGTTAAAAATATTATTTTTTTCCCTAAAATTTAAGTGGTTTATAATATTATCCTTACTGATTAATGCATGTTTAGCAAATCCACAAAACCGTAGTTTTAGAAGTCTTTTTGCGCAAGTCGAGTTAAAACCCTTCTCACATATTTATATCGTAAAAGTTATTCTCTAAACACTAATGCAAACGTGCACTTAACGATAATATCATATTAATCACCCTTCTCTCCTACTACCCTTATTAAATATGAGCTAAAGTATATTTTTAGTCCTTTAAGTTTTATATAAGACATACTTTTGATCTTTTAACTTTATAAAGTATACTTTTGATCGTAAAATTCTAAGACTGTTAATATTGCTAATAGAAAACGCTGACACGACGAACTCAAGTAATGACTAATAGCAATTAATTACACAAATTTTATATATTCTTTAATTTATTCATATTTTAAATTTAGGTTTAATAGCATTTAATTTTACAGTCATCACTTAAGTTTAAAAGCTTGTTATCACTTGAGTTTACGTTTTCCGTTAGGAAAATTAACGGTGTTAAAATTTTAAGACTAAAAGTATACTTTATAAAGTTAAGTGACCAAAATTATACCTCATATAAACTTAAAGGACTAAAAGTATACTTTAACCTTAAATATAGGCATACATGAAAATAACATTTAATGTTTCTAAATAAACAAAGGCAAGGATGAAGAACTCTTGTTAATTTGTCCTTTTTTATAATAACCACGGAGCGAGTATAATATATGAGACAGACCCTAACAAATTTAGCGAGCAGAATGAAAGTTCTGACGAGAAAACGCCAATTTTATGCTGCTCAATTTGTCCTTATCCTGTCGTGCTGGTGTGAAAATATTGGTGGTTCCTGTGACAGGTTTCGAGTTGACACTGGAGAAGAATAAATCAATAAACAAGACCACTTTGTGGTTAAGGTGTGTGTGTAATCGACGTTCAAGGATACAATAACATAAGAAATCATGGAAAAAGATGGGAAAAGCATAATAGGGGAATATAAGGGGAAAAAGAATGGGCCAGCGAAATAATGCTCCGAGTATATGCTGAGGAAGATCCTCTCCTCCCACCCCACAACCCCCAAAAGGGGAAAACCGAATAATGCCGCCTTCTTCCTTATATCTCACAAAACTCATTCCTTTACTATCTTCATCTTCAAAATCTGGTAGTCAAGTCATATACGAAGAAAGTGATGGCGGCCAAGAAGAAGAAGAAGAAGAAACAGAGCATTTGATCATGTTCAACAAATGGTAATTACAAGTCTCAGGGCTTGTTTGATCATTTGGGCAACTTAACATCCTTTGGCATTCTCTTCTTCCAGGAACAGCACATATGAGATAACACATGATCCTACCTTATCTATATCTCTGTATTATTGCTGCAAGAGAAATTATAGGTTTCGAGTTCTAGCCCATGTTATGTATGCAGTTCCAGAATCGATTGATATATTATAGGCAGTTAATTTTACCGTTGCTTGTTGGAGATTCATAGTTCTTGGCTTGCAGACTATGTACTTCGTTTTGCAATTATTGTCGCTCATTTTTCTGGCATTTTCATGTTTTATACTGTCGAGGTTTCAGAAGCTACCTAGAACCGTGTGAATATGAAAGGTTTGGCATGTACCGATGTTTCCATATACTCTGCTTCTTCGGTGATAACGTCTCGTGATGACAAGATCCTTTTTTTTTTTTAATTTAGGTTACCCGACTGATTCTACATGTATGCCTTTTTTTAAAGCTCTGGATTTAATTAACGCAGGTTTATCATGTTTGGAAAATACATAGTAACGATTTGAAAACTGAAATTACATTGTTTATTGCCATATGTTTTTATTTCTACTCTGCGCGAATTAAAATACAGTACTTGATTAGCGGGGACTTCATCGAGGAAGGACGCTTATAATAAATTCATATACTGCGTGCCCACTTGTTTTCGTATTTATAACAGGATTTGAATTCATTATGTGTGTTATCGGTCAACTTCTTATTAATAGAACCAATCTTTGTTGGTACTTTACCTTGAGTTACTCTAAATTGCGTTTCCTTAAAAAATTTTGAATGATCCAAATGGGATTTTAACCATGCAGGTGAATTTGTATTTTTTAAAATTATTGGATCTGAATTAACAAATTTGATCCGCAACTGCAATGCTCTGGTGGAGAGAAACCATTTCCCTCTGAGCAACCTGAGCATGTATGCTAGTATTTTGAAGCACTGAAATTTAAATACTCGCTGAGGACTATACAAGCACTGAATCACTCCTTTGTAGTTGAGATGCTGGTGAATAGTTCTTCAACAAGCCAACGTACTTACTTTGTGAAACATAAAAGTTATTCTTTAAAAACTAATCCAAACATGTAGTCATGATCATTTAGTTAATTGAAGTTGATAAGTGAAATGGTCCTCATTTTTGTTTGGTTGATTAGGCACTCTGTGTTACACTTATCAATATTACAATAACTTTAAATTTGTTTTTCTTGCCGAAAAATATAAAGTTCAGTTCACAAATTCTACAATAACTTTGCGGGTGAAAATTGTAGAGCAGGTAATGGGACAATCATATATTGAGTAACGGCAATGTCTACAATAATGGGCTGAAATATTTGGGCATCACAGCATTGGGTGTGAAGCCCAAAATAACTTTAATCAACGTCCCCCCAAAATAAAATAATAAAATAATAATAAGAGGATGTTGAAAAGGCAAAAATTTTCATCCTTTAATTTATCAAAAAAAAAAATAAAATAATAATAAACAGAGGATGTTGATTAAGGAAACAAAAATTTCCATCGAACCTGTCAAAGTATTTTTTTCAATTGATTAGTGATAGTTATGGTCTCTCTATTACTATAAATGACCACAATTTGACAATCCCCACGAAGTAACATCCCAACATCATCCATGGTGTCCTTAAAAAAATGGTCCTTGTCACAACCTCTTACAGTATAATTTGTAGCCTTCATAAAATCAATGAACAAAATAATCTTCCTATAACCTTTCAGCCAACTCAAATGTAGGCTATGAAAACAACCAATTAATTCCACATAAAAAAAGAGGAAAATTCACTAATTTGTAGCTAAACCCACCTAGCCATCTGTTATTCTGGTCACAAATATATCATCCCACCCATTTCTTCCATCCTCCAAGATTGAGTCATCAACTTCCAATTTACTAACAACCTCTTTGTGGTGGTTCATATTAATATAAGAAGAACTCCCTCTTATCTGTAGTACATATTTTGAGAATATTTTTATCCAAGTAGGCTCTAAAACGAATGTGATTTGCATTTGGCCCCTTTAGAATTTGTCCTATCAAAAAACTTATTATAACGCGAGAGCCATACATCCCAACAGAGTTGACCATGGAACCTTAATTTTTGGTATAGTTTCTTCCAATGTCATGAGCCAGATTTCACTTGATCCAATCTACACCATGCAAAGAAAGGAACATATCCCATTTTTCTAGTTTGACCACAAATTTCTAGCAATCCATGACATTTGAGTAGTTCTGCAGCATGTACCTAAAGTCTTCTTCCATCTTGCAGCCAAATGGGCAAGATAGATGTTTCCAATCCTTTATGCAATCTCAACTTTGATGTATGAGCACTTCCATAAACAGTTAACTACATAAAAGTTTTAATTTTTTCTGGAACAAACCAACTCCATAGGATCTTACATATGTTATCTCCATTTAGTCATCTACTTGAAAAAAGAAAACGATATGTAGATTTTACCAAAAAAAGAACAATCAATGGATAATTTCCTATATATTTAATACTCTCCTCTCTCCTCAAAGGATGGATACAAAGTTACAAACAATTCGACCAATGACTTGAGGAGGAAACCAGTATTTCATTCTCCTTTTTATTCTAGCCACTGCTTTCCAATGAGATCTTCATACAGCGCCACACTTTTTCTTTTTTGTTTTTGCCAGCGGCGCCACACGAATTATCAAAGCTAAAATATCATCACTAGGGTCTGGGGCTATCCTGGGGGTAGATATTGAAATTAGAAAAAGCATCTTTGGACCACTGTGTATAGCCATACATTATTAAAAATTGTAAATTGTAAATTTGTAATTGTCCGTTTGAGCGCGCTCTAAAAAGCGAAGTCATTAAAAATATAATTAAAAAAAAAAAAAAAAATTGTTTGCGAAAGAATGGTGTAAGTCATGCGAATGGCCCATCGACGGCCAGGGCTCAAGCTTTATCATCGATCCGCACTTTCAATATCCGCCATCGAATCATCATGGCCGTCCATTCACTCATTCTCATAGGAAACCATGTGACGGATTTAGAAGACCCCAAAACACCGATCCGCGTGAAATACTTTCAGCCAATCAGAATCTCACATTCTTTTATATATCTATCACCGCACGTCTGAAGTCTTCACCACAACTCCATTCCCTTCAATCTCGCTTTTCTTGCCTGATCTCAAACCCTAGCTCTTCGAATTCTCAAATCCTACAATCCTATAATGGCACCCAAGGCCGAGAAGAAGCCCGCGGAGAAGAAGCCCGCCGAAGAGAAGAAGTCGACGGTGGCCGAGAAAGCTCCTCCGGCGGAGAAGAAGCCCAAGGCTGGAAAGAAGCTTCCTAAGGAGGGTGGCGCCGCTGCCGGAGACAAGAAGAGGAAGAGGAACAAGAAAAGCGTTGAGACCTACAAGATCTACATCTTCAAGGTCCTCAAGCAAGTCCACCCAGACATTGGGATTTCCAGCAAAGCGATGGGGATCATGAACAGCTTCATTAACGACATCTTTGAGAAACTCGCTCAAGAGTCATCTAGGCTCGCTCGTTACAACAAGAAGCCCACAATCACCTCCAGGGAAATCCAGACGGCGGTGAGGTTGGTGCTGCCCGGAGAACTTGCCAAGCATGCTGTTTCAGAAGGCACCAAGGCGGTGACCAAATTCACCAGTTCTTAGATCTTGTGGCTGATTGATTGTGTGTTGAACTTTAAATCAAGTCTTAGATATCGATTCCCTGCAAATTTAGGTTAAGTTTAGATGTTGCTTTTTTTCTTCTTTTGGCTTAACGGCCTGTAATTGCAGCTTTTTGTGTATGGTAGATTTAGGCGTATAGATTCTTCTGATGTTGGCTTGGCCTTGATGGTATATGGTTTAGCTGGAAACAGTTATTCTTGAATGTTAGATATTTTCAACTATCATTACTATTGTCTATTTCTTTTTTATCTACTCGTTCTTGGTTCATTTTTAAAACTTAATAACTGGGGTTTGTCAGTCTTGAATCACAGTACCCTCCTCTCAGTCTCTGGGAAAATGTTTTACTCTTTTTTGACAGGAAAATCCGTACTGTTTTACTTTTGATGAGTTGGTTGGGCCCCTTGACGGTTGGCTAGTTAGTTTTCGGCTGACCCGAAGGGGTAACTAAAGTTTTATTATTATTTTCATACCAGCTTTAAAAGTTTTAAAGTTACCTTTTGTCATCATTTATAAAGAAAATTTTTATGCTCTGCTTAAACTTCAAGCTTCAATGCGAATTTAAACTGAAACTTTACCTTCCAACCTAGTACAAGAAAAATAAAACTAAAATTTTACTTATGCCCATTTTCAATTCTCCTCAAATGAAACGCGCGAGGGGCTGTGTTTGCACATCCTCTCGTTCCACATACTCCGGTTAACTGAAAATGTACCTATCCTATCCACATTTAACTTCGTAAATATTGAGCTTTTTAAACTGAAATAATACATTTCAAAAGCATTTCAAAGGTTAAATTGTTCAGTATTTTTATGCAAAAGCTATACTTAGTCTTTCCATACTTCCATTACCAAACTGATTTTAAATTTGTACAACAATTATTCATTCTAAGAACAATTTACACACTTCATCCATAATATCATAAGTTTTATTCTTTCCTCTTGTCTTCCTTCTTCCAACGCACCCTTCTCAGCATTTCTACTCTTCTTAGTCTTCTTAGGACCCGTTTGTTACAAAGAGAGTATGGGGAGGAAAGGGAAGATCCCAATCTTCCTATAGATTTGGAGATTTGGCATGCAGAAAGTTCTTTCTCAACAAGATCTTCTTCCAAATGGAGGCCCAATCTTCCTTATTTGAGGGGAAGACGCTTTCCATCCGAAAATGGAAGGAAAGCTATAATCTTCCTAAGAAAAGTCTTTTTTCGATGCATTTACCCCGATATTCAAATTTGGCGGGAAGTTTGAATTTGGTAAATTTTTTTTTTTTGCACGGTTCAAACTTAACAAGAATATATTTTAGCAAAAAAATATTTTTCTTTTTTATTTTGAATTAATTTCTTTTGAGGGTAAAATAGACATTTCCTAATTCCTTACCAACTATCACCTCTTCATTTTCTTCTTACCAAACAACTCAAACCATCTTCCCTCATCTTTCAAATCTTCCTTTCCATTCCTTTCCTTTCCTCCTCCAAACTTTCTTTTAGAATAAACGGCGCCTTACCACCTGCCACGTCCTCTCCTCCGCTCTTATCAAGTTCTCCTTTCTCTCTTACTCTTCTTCAACATTTCACATTCTCTTGCCCAATTTACTGATATAGTAATTCCAATTATCAAATTCTATGAAAGTACACGGCTCTTGTAACATTTTTCAAAGGAAAAAACACCTACGAATGAATTCAGATTCAATTTCATACAATTTTACAAGGGTGCAAATTCAAGAGACATGTGTTACTGGCACTGCAGCTCAACTGTGAATTATGATATCTTAAAATATAAAAGAAACATAAAATGTTTTAAGTAATCTGGAGTTCAAATATAAATCACAAATTTGCTTCACATATATCAAGATACAATTTGGAGTACTATAGAACTTGTTAAACAAATTGACTGGTATTTACAATTGAATGCAGTATTTAAAAGTTGATACATTATGCTAAGAGAACGCTGAGGCTTTTTTGTTGGTTAATTTTGCCTATTACATGGCTTTTTCATGTAAAGTTTCATGAGGTTGAAAACAAAAATTTGTTTAATCAATGCGGAAACCTGTAACACTTTACAAATTCTCATGAATTATTAACCTTAACTCATTACGTTGATTAGTTGATAATTATTAATCCGTAACTCTTTACTTGACTCATGGAACTCATAACAATTTATAATACTCATGAGTTTTTGGATTACTCGTTAAAACAACTATCGGGGTTTAGGATAATTTGATGAAACGATTTTTGGAGATTAAATACCTTAGATCACCTGGAAGACTTTAAGGTTGTTGATATCCTCAAACGCTGATCCACACACCTATCCCCCAATTACAATGAGAATTCTTTCTTCAAACCTCCCACTCCTCGGATCATTTTGAGAGAAGGTGAACGCTGAGGCTTCTTGCTTTTTATCTTTTCAAGATGATATGGTTTCTTGACCACGTTAAAGATAGGAGGAGCAAGTGTTGGAATCCGTATAACGCAATGATTAAAATTTCTACTTAATCCCGTCCCCGGGATCACTCGTGCAGGCGCTTTAAACCAAGGCCAAGGAATCCGGATATTATCTTTGGAGAACTTGTTCGCGGTTTCTTCTTCGCTGAAATACTATAACATGAAACGATGATCTTGACCGTCTCTACAGATTGCCTCTGTGACACCTAAATACTAACATTTTTTGATATCCGTAGCTTGACCAATTTATTCTTTGATTCGGCACTCAATATTGCTTTAAGTGAAATGGACCAGAGAAAAGTCGATTTAGGAATTTAGCAAACTACCCTCTGTTGTTGTTAACTTAATATGATATGCATTAAAATATTCTAGTTATCTTTTATAATTTCCTTCCTCCCTCTCCTTAATTATTTTTAATGGAGCACAGAAATTAGAAAACAGATTAACAAATATAAAAAATGTCTTATAAAATGACGCGATGAAGTAATAAACAAATTACAAGTCTTTTGCTTTAAGCAAGTTTTTATTTCTTGAATGAAATCTGTTACTGTCTTATTAATTAGAGGGTGTGGATTCTGACTAACTGCTTTTGCAGAACCATTAGCGTCTGTTATCTTAGCTTTGGTACTATCTATGGATACTTGGATAGACTCAATTGGGTTCGAGAGGGAACCAAGCATCCATTCAAATAAAATGTCCCAGATATCCAGATCTATTAGAAGGACATAAACGAAGAACGCAAAGTTTTGGAAGACGAATTTCCTTGACCCAATATCCAGATTATTAGAAGGCTAAACGAAGAATGCTAATTATAGAACTTCTGAACAATAAGTTATTTTAAAACAAAATAGACGGCCAATGATAGTGCTTTTGAACAAATTGGCTCTAGTTTGCGAAGGGATTTGGAACACCAATATCTTTAAGACTAAAGCACAGTATCGAATTATTCTCGACAGCTGCGATATAACGCCAACAAAAAATGAACTAAAATCGAGGTGATTTCATTCAATGAGTCAATGTGACAGTTACATCACAGGGCTACAGCATATATGAAATGTTGCTAAAGCATAAGCCTAATCGCTAATTTACATCACACAAAAAACAAAGAGACGAATGGTCTGAAAATAGAATTATGCTTTCTTCGGGGACTTGGTGGCTTTCGATGGAGACTTGGGCTCTTTGGTGGCCTTTTCGGTCTTCTTGGGCAAAAGCACTGGGTTAATGTTGGGCAGGACACCTCCATGAGCAATAGTCACACCGGCAAGAAGCTTCCCAAGCTCCTCATCGTTCCTAACCGCGAGAAGAACATGCCTAGGGATAATCCTGTTCTTCTTGTTATCACGAGCTGCGTTTCCAGCAAGCTCCAAAACCTGCACTCCCAGACAAAAATAACAATTCAATCTCAACGAAATTGTCCATCCTTTCCAGAGGAATTATGATTCAATCCAAAATATAGTTACACATTTTCAGAAATTGAAATCAGGATAGCTCTGAAATAACAGAAACCAGATGCTGCACATTGAGACATCTCACATTCCCAATGGCAACATTCTGAGACCTACCGGCAGCGGAAGAACGAATCGCATCAATAGATTAGGAAATTAAAGAGTATGATTATTACCTCAGCAGCTAAATACTCAAGGACGGCAGCCATGTAGACTGGAGCACCTGTTCCAACACGCTGTGAGTATCTTCCTTTCTTCAGATACCGACCGATTCTTCCAACGGGAAATTGAAGACCGGCTTTCACAGACCGAGACACTGGCTTCTTCTTAGGACCACCACCTTTCCTTCCTCCGGCGCCCTTCTTCACCTTCACTGTTGAATCCATTGAATGCTACTTCGCTTGGCGATTAGAAACAAGAAAGATTTTTGGAACGCTAGATTTGTAGAACCGAAGCAAAGTCAGATGACAGCGGCAGGCGCCGTGCCGCTCATTTATAGTGCTTCGAACGCCTAAGGGGTGATTCGGAAGGATGTCCTAGCGGGCGCAACGTGAACGTTGGATTAAGAATTATCGACGGTCTAGATGTTTTTCATAGCTATCCGCGTGATTTAAATTCAGCCAATGGGAAGCGATTTTATTCCTTTCTGATTTCTTAAGTGGATTTTTTTTTTTTTTTTACTTGGCATTAACTATTATTGTTTTAAATAGATCATGCATTGTAGGAGGCTGGCTAGTCACATTATTCCTGGTTTAATGTGAATAATTTACACATTATATAAAAATATATTTTGCATTAATGATTAATAGTTTGACAAATTAGTGTTAGAAAAATTTCAAAAATTGGTTGAAAAAGATTCAATTTCTTATACTTATAAGGACATCAATTAAATAAACAGTGGCTGAATAATTATTTAATCAATCAACTACTAGTGGCTAAAAGTGGTGATGAGTTCGAATCTTGGAGAGCAATACACGAGTTATCACAAAAAAATTATTTTATTCCATGCATTGTATTAATAATTTCCAAGAGATCAATTTATTTTTTAACCAAAAAAATATGGCCAAACAATAAATGATACCGGTAGCGTAATTTATGATATCGCCAAGTCAATACGAGAATTTTTTCTCAACCGCATGAACATGTTTCTTGTTAACTCAAGCAGGCCCAATTGTATAGTTATACACGACAATTGCATAAACCCAATTGCACTCATGAAAATTTCACGGATGAAATAAAATTAGGGTGAGTATAGAGGGAAAAATAGAACTTACAATTGCTGTGCGATGTGCGCTAGATTATGGGAACCATTCTAATTCTAATTCTAAAAGCGTTAACAAACGTAATTTTGATTTTCAGAATAAAAATAAAATGAGTTAACAAACGTAATTCTGATTCTCAGAACTCTTTCAAAGAATAAAAAAAAAACTGCTTTATCTCGTAAATAGTCTTTGGAGAACATAATGGTTGCCATGCACACCCTTAGATGTCCCAGAAATGATCCGAGATAAGCACTAATTATTCAAGGTATGTTGGTAATTAAGCCTTAATATAGCTTTCTTTTTATCTATACATAGTGAAATGGTTTAAGGTTAACAAATAACGTCCACATAAACGGTTAATTTTTTTTTTTTTTTTTGGTTAACCTTAATATGTGTATAGGTAGAGTTACAACTTTGCAATTATAGTCGCCAATAATTGAAAATGTATAACTGACCAGAGTCACATGTATTGGTGCATGCATTAAATAGTATAGGATATACATTATCCATGCATAATTGACATGTCTATAGATATGTCGGAGTCGTTTAGCTCAATTGATACAAATGCCCTCTTTAAGTCTTAAGAAGGGAGGCTACGAATTCAATCTTCCATAAGCATGTTAGACATATACATTCCTTTCCCTTAATGAGAAGGATAGCAGAAAAATAATGTGTCCATGGATGTATTTGACAGGAATACATAAAAAAAGTCTCACGACTGATATTGCTTAGACTTGTGAGTATTAATTGCCCTGTTTGTTTTAGTTTTTTAGAAGTATGTTTACAA
This sequence comes from Acacia acuminata, assembly GCA_019022655.1. Classification (NCBI taxonomy): domain Eukaryota; kingdom Viridiplantae; phylum Streptophyta; class Magnoliopsida; order Fabales; family Fabaceae; genus Acacia; species Acacia acuminata. Next base: position 695,876 of record JAFJYI010000077.1, on the reverse strand, counting down.
CGTTTAAACTTTAAAGTAAATATGTGAGAAGAGTTCTGTCTTGACATACATTTGTCTTCAAAATGAAGAGCTATGGGTTTTTTTTTTTTGATAATAAATTTTTAGGAAAGAGGTTGGGTTTCACGAACGATCTAATTCAGAAAAAAATCTCCCTTTCTTCTGGCACAGAATACCGATGTTGGCAGTGGTGAGCCGCCTATCACCATCAGACGTTAACCTAGGAACCTAAAAGCTAGGATGCCTCTTCAGCGCTTTGACCAACTTCAGGATCGAACCCTCTTTCTTTAATGAGTGTTTGACCCGTTTACCAGTTAAGTCCAAAAATAAAAGGTAGAGCAATGGGTTGAATCACGAGTATTTGAAGCCATCAAGATCTGTGCAAATTAGGTTCTTAACACGTACTTCATTTAGGTCTGAATATAAGGCCCATTTTAATGAAAGAATCAAACTGCATGGGCTTTAACTAATATATATTGATACTTAAAAACGGGCTTTAAGCCATTAAATACATGGTGATGAGTTTAAACTCATGTGAACTCAAAAAAAAAAGAGTCTACATTATGTGTCTAAAAGATATATACTTTTTATATGAGCACATTTTTTTTTCATTATATATTATATTTATTTAGATTTAAATTATATCTTCGCTCTCGAGTTTTTTTAATATAGTATATCAAATTAATTAGTTTCTAGTTATGCATTTGTCTCAACACCTAGATCGCGTGTAAACTAATTAATTTGAGATACCTGATATAAAAAACATATCAAAAAGTAACATATGATTTAAATTTAAATAATACAATATATATATATATATATATATATATATAAAATGTGCTTACACCTCTAATAAAGGTATGAACATATAAGAAGCATATATCTTTTGGCCGCATAGTGTGGACTCAAAAAAACCCGTAACAGATTCCCGATCAAGTCAACTTTCCCTCAATGTTTAAATGGACAGAGATTGAAAAGGGTTCACATTCCATACCCATTCCTTGCATGCTAAAAAAAGCTTTTACTCCTCAAGCTAGCCCCTATTTACTTAATTAGAAAAGATAAATACAACTAAATAAATACTTAATTATAATGACATGATCTCTTATAAATATTTATATGTAACATTGGATTATATATTAGTTTATAAATTAGACAAATTTATTTAAAATAATAATAAATATAAGAAATAAAATAAAATAAAATATTACATCTAGGACCAAAATTCATCACAAATTAGATCCCTTATTTAGGGGTTGTTTGGTGTGATGAATTTTGTGGGAAGGGGATGTGAGGAAAAATTATTATGAGTTTAATTTAAAAATTGGAGAAGTGAATTTATAAAATTTTAATGAAAATGTGGTGTTAGATAGGAAGAGTAAAACAATTTAGCAAAAAGCTAACCACATTTCTTGAATTTTTTTAAATCTAGGCCATAACATTTTTTCTCCCTTCTTTAAATCCCAGGTATGGCATACATTACTATTACTCTCTGATCATTGATATAATATCTACTTCAATAAATAAATTACAATACAAACCAATACTTGTATTAAAAAACGGATGTCGTGTATAGTGCTTGTTTGAAGTTTTTTTATCGTTAAGCAAAAGTTTGACATGGGATTCAGTGGTAGTGGATGACAAAGTTGCTTTGTCACCTATTTGATTAGGAACTGTGGATTTTTATCATCATCATCATTCATGCATTTACAATTCATATAACGATATTAATACTCCTATACTAGATAAAGCAAATATTGGTTTGCATTTTTTTGTGATTATGGACTTGGAGAAGGGGTACATGCCAAATATCCAATCCTTCGATTGGAGACAACCCTATTCAAGGCACTGTTGGGCACTAAATATGGACACCTTTCCTTATAAGGACTCAAACCTTATTCAATATGTTGTGAGAAACTAGCCTCTTATACTAGACTCAACCCTTATGATGAATCTAACACAAGGGAGAATATAAGTCTTAACTATATATGAAAAATGGTTAATATCATTTTTAAGATGATTCCTCTGGTTATACAACTTAGCACGAATTCTAAGTTCAACCTCCAACAAGATGACTAACATCTCATTCTACATTGAGACCAAAGTTGGTATCTTTCTGATTTTTTGTCATCTAATCCGATTGTTTTTCAAACATTTTTTTTGTTCTGACAAAGGTGGCTTCAGTTTTATTTCAGGCATTTGAGATGATTCCTCAGGTTATACAAATCATACAAAGGACTCCACAATGACATCTTGACTTTGTTGGTGGTGGTTATTTCTCTGCAACTTTCTCCTTCCTCTTCTTCATTCACTCTTGTTTCTTCAGATTTCACGTCACTCATTTGATTCTCCTTCGCTGCTTCTTCTTTTGGCTTTACCCTCGAATTTGCCATCTCACTGGTTTTGAGTTTTCTTCTGTATATAGGTTGGTTGATTCTTGAGATTTAATAAGCCACACACACACACATATATAAACGCAAGAGGTGTGTATTCTTTTATATAGCTTGCTTTGGGTGTGTTGGGGGATGATAAAAAAATCAAAATGAAACAATCCAAGCAATTTGAACATTGGCTGGGGTCCAAGATTTTCAATGCTCTGTTCACCTCTATTTTGATGAGGAAAAGCTGGGGTGTAATTAAACTATAAAAAAAATAGCGGGAAAAAAAAGGTACATAGAGGGAGTTGAACAACATAGACCACACGCATGTGACGGATATGATTTTAGAGCTAGAGCAAAGGGTACCAAATGCTTTTACGGGGAGTCATAATTGTTTAGAGCTTATGTTGCCTTTTATATGCTCATACCTCTATTAGAGGCATGAGTGTGTATATATATTGTATTTATTTATATTTAAATTATATACTACTTTCTGTAATGATTTTTGCATCCAGTATTTTAAATTAATTAATTTCTATGATACTGGTGTTACAGATAAATTTTCTAAATACAGGACTGAAAACTAATTAATTTGAGATACTGAGTACAAAAATCATTACAAAAAACAGTATATAATTTAAATATAAATAAATAAAATAAATAATAAAAAATATGCTCATGCCTCTAATAGAGGTATCAGCATGTAAGGGGCACATAATCTCTAAGCACCTAATGTGGACTCTTTTACGGGTCCTTTTATGGGTCCTCTCACACTTTGGTTGTATTTTACTATCTCTTATATGTTGACTTTTTTTTTTTTAAAAAAAGAGATTAAGAAAATTAAATAAGTTACTTAATCATATCATATTTTGTATATCTTTAGATTATATATTAGTTTATAAAAAAAAAAAATACTCTGGAAGTAATTTAATGAGCTTCCTTAATTTTTCCAAAAAAAGTTAACTTGATCTATAATAAGGACTGAAGGAGTACTATATTTCTATGCTTTTTTTTGTCATATATCTATATCATTAAACTTACTCAGTCAGCCACCTACATTAGCAACTTCAACAGTGTTTATGCCATATCATCAAAGTTAATACCGTCAAGGTCTTTTTCAAACTATAAGGATTAACTGTATGAAACATATATGGTAAATTTGGGGGATCAAAATCACTTATTTAAAATCTTAAGGACTAAAACTAAAATGACATAGTCCTAAGTATTAACCCTAAAAATTAGTTGCGGTTATTCTAGGCAACAAGGCTTTAGAGTTTAGACGGGTGAGCAACTATCGAAGTTGCGAAATATGCGGCACTTGATGTTGGGTATTTGGTACGTATTATGCGCGCTTTACGGTTATATTTCCACATCCTTTTCAAACAGTATATGTACTCCATTTTCTAAGAGTTGACCAATTTGTTAGACGGGCCTCCACCTTCTCCGTCTTCCCCCACCCCACTCACAGACATCACATATTCCACTCTTTCCTTCGCATAATTCTTCGCCATCGAGCGCTCCATCATCATGTACTTCTTTCCCTTTCATTCGTTTTTCCGGCAACCCTTCCTCAACGCCGCCGTCTGGACCCTTCTCTTGTTCACTACGGTGGTTCTGGCGTCTCTGGCTCCCGTAATTGCATTTACTTTGGCCTTATCACCCTGTGCCGGCGGTGCCGGCGTTAGTATTCCTTTGCAATTTCCTGGAGAGAGGGTGTGTTTGCCGGAACACACCGTGATCACTAGGTCACACATGGATTTTTTCTTGCCAACCTTGTTTGCTACTTTGGTTGTCGGTGTTTCGACTTGCCTGCTCCGTTCTCTCGCCTTGTAGCTCGTGATCCAGCCTTGGCTTATATATCTTTTGGGTTGATTTAGCTTGACCAGCTGAAATTTTGTACTGTGTAAATCGTCGGACAAAATATACGTCTTCTTAATGTTAAATTAATTTCTTCTATTGCATATCCTCTTTGATCTCTGTATTTCTCTGATGATTATGCCCAAATTAGTACCAAGTATTTGCTTGACTATACTTTTCCCCACCTTGAACTCTCATTGCTCGTGAACTCATGACGTGGTTAAACTGAAGTTCGTTGATTTTGATATATTTTTTTGTTGTGGTTGCGACGTTTTTACCCCTCTGTAGAAGCAAAAATTTCATACTTCTACGTTGCATGGGGTTCAATAGAATATTAATTTGGAGTGCTTAATAATTTCAATGGAGGGTTCATCTTCACATAGGAGAATTTGAAAGTCTGAGTCATTTTTAAAATTCAATCATTCAACTTCTCACCTTAAAAGTTCGTAGTTGTGCAGCGTAAGTAAGGAGATGATGTACATGCTGTTGGATCGAGATACCTACGACCTTCTACCTTATTTTTTTTTCTACCAGAAATATATATGATATTAGTTAGAGTAAATTTAATTGGAATAGTTCTTTCAAAAATTTTCTGTACTTACACGGGCTCAAACAATATAATAGTGAGCCCTACTGGTTCAATTGCAGACCCACTTATCAATGTAATGAAGTGCGCTATATATTAGACATGTTTGGGATCATATTTGGATCTGTAAAAGTGTTTATTTATGCAAATAAATATACAATTTCTCTCTTGTACTTAGCTTGTACACCGTAAATCATGATTGAAAAACTGTTTTTGAAGGCTTTAATCGTTATTCTAATAATCAAAATTTATGGTTGAAATTCTGTTTTATCTATAGTTGACTGGCTCAATGCTACCAATGTAGACACAACTATACGAAAGAAGCGGGATAGATATCTAGTGACCAACAACAAAGACGAGAGATGGTGACAACAGGGACCAAACACAAACTCCGATCCACGAGAACAGTGTAGATAACATGTTTCAAGGCGAGAAGAAGTAACAATAAGTATCAATACTTGTTGGACAAAATGCAAGCTAAGCTTAGTAGCTGGAAAAAGCAAGTACTATCGTTTGCTGGGCGAACTACTCTTGTGCAGGCTGTTACAAATCAAATGGTTGTGTTTGCTATGTAGCACTCCAACCTACCTGCCGGGGTGATAAGGAAGATGGAAAAATTACGGAGAGATTTCATATGGGGCGGCGATGAAGGGAAGAGGAGGGTTCATGCGTTAGACCATATGTATGGAGAAAAAATTTATGGATTAAGAAAGTTGGAAGTTATGAACTAAGCTTTGTTGGGACTGGCTTGCTTGGAACATAATGTAGACACAACTATACGAAAGAAGCGATTGGAAAATATGGCTAGTGACCAACAACAAAGTTGTGAGGAAGTGTAAGGTAATGAAACACAAACTCCGATATGGAAGAGAACAGTGTAGAAACACGTTTGAGAATATAGGGCGGGAAATTTGCAATGGGGAAAGAGTTTCGTTCTGTGACTAGATGGCTAGATGGAGGAAGGCTATGTGATTTATGCCCCAATGTGGCGAGGTTGAGAGACACTTAGAGTGGCGATATGACCGATGCAAATGGTCATTGGGATAAAAGGCTTGGGAGGCTAAAAAAAAAAATTGCTTTTTGACCTTCTACCCCCAGAGAAATCAGACTGGGAAGATAGTATTCGGTGGGGAAGGGGCATGAATCATAAGTATGTGGTGGCTAAAATGTACCACATAATTAAAAATGAGCAACATACAGATGAAAGGATGTGGGGGTGTCTTATGGAAATGGAGGGGACCAAGAAGGGTCCAGCTGCTCCTTTGGTTAGCAATGCACAACAGATTGTTAACAAGTGAGAGGAAATGTTACTTGATGGGAGGGGACCCTTATTGCCACTGCTGCCCTTCTCAGACTGAGAATTTGATGCATGTTATGAGAGATTGTGAGGTGGCCTGGAATTTGTGGAAAGAGGTAAGTAACCTCGGCTTGAAGATCGGTTTGTAAGAAGGCAGGACTTTGACTGGTTTGAGTGGAACCTAGCTAGACAGAAGGATGACTGGAGTCTAGTATTTGGTGTGGTTTGCTGGCTGTTGTGGAGCTGGGGAAACAAAACCAAATTTGAGGAGGGGTTTGTGATACCAGAGAACCGTGGCTCCATTGTATTCTGGTATGTGCAGGAAATTAGGAGAGCACGATTGGAATTTGGTAGGATCGAGGCGGAAGGTCGAGAGTAAATGTTGGGTGGCCACCCGAAGAGGGGGTTAAACTCAACACCGATGGTGCATCTCGTGGCAACCAACGGCTAGCGGCCGTAGAGGATTAGTAAGAGGAGCTAACGAGATGGTTAAGTGGATTTATAAGGAAATTGGGAGTTTGTGATGCCTATAAATCGAGTTATGGGTCATTGATTGACGGGTTTGGAACTAGCAATCGATCAGTAGTAGTACGAAAAGTCACCGTGGAATGCGACTCCAATGCGGTAGTGTACGCCTGAGTTCCCGCAAAAAACGGAACACAAGGTCATCAAAGATAAAGGAAGCAATGCTACGGTTTGTAAGTATTAAAGTTGTGCATATATACGAGAGAGCAACAAATGTGCGGATGCTCTAGCGGATTATAGTTTTAGGAAGGAGGAATTATATGTTAGTTTTGATTCCCCCCACATTGTATTGCCGATTCTTGTCGGAGACGCTATGGGAACTTCTTATCCCGGATCTGTTTTTGATTCGAAATAAGATCGGGCTAAATGCCTCGTTTGCACCCAAAAAAGAAGAAGTGAAGTTTCTTTTGACATGGGCAGAGATGGAATATAATAAAATACAAGGGGCAAATTGGTCTCAAAATTTGGCACCCCTAAAAAAGAAGCCCCACTTCTTTCTAGCCCGTTTGGATCCTCTTATATTTAACTTAAAAGCTATTTTTAAGCTAAAGTTAAAAAAAAAAGTTTCTGAAAAAAAGCTAAAAATTGTTTGGTGATTATATAAATTTTTTAGCTTAAGAGCTGAAATTAAAAATAAGTTGTTTAACAAAATTTTTGTCGTAAGTACTTTTTATAATAAAAATTATTATAAAAGGTATATTATAATTGGGTGGTGGTGGGCGGTGGGGGGTGGTCGATCGAGAGATTATGGGTTCTCTTTTCATTTTTTTTTTTAAAAAGAAGCTTATAAAAAAAAGAATTTAAAAATAAGCTCCTTATACTTATAAGTAATTTTTAAGCTAAAAATAAATTAGGTAGGCACAAGGACCAAAATAAGGGAAGGGAAGGGGAGAGAAAACCAAGTTTTAGCTCCCCTGCCCTCGAATTAACAAAAGGCCCAAGAAATAACCAAAACACAGAATTGGCGTCGCCCGGACTCGAACCGGAGACCTTCAGTGTGTTAGACTGACGTGATAACCAACTACACCACGACACCATGATGGCGGGATTTGGCTCATACATTAATTTAGTAACAAAACTTGGTGCATGTTTCGGGTCGTCAGTCGACTCTTTTTTTCGCGGCTAAGACTCTGCTTCATTTTTTATTGCCCTCCTCTCGCAATAAGTCCCTTTCGGGGAACCCTAACCTTCCTCCGTCCATTTTCTCTTCGAGCTCCAACCATCCCTATCCCTTTCTGTTTCTGTGTGTTGAAGGTAAAAGTTAACAGCAATGTCTGCAGCTCTGGACATGACCCTTGATGATATCATTAAGAAAAACAAGAAATCTGGATCTGGTAACTCCAGAGGTCGTGGCCGAGGATCTGGTCCCGGTCCTGCTCGCCGCTTCCCCAATCGTGCCGCCAATCGTGCAGCACCTTATGCAACTGCAAAGGTACGTCAACCATTTTTTCCGGTAAACTTTAAAATCCATGCGCTCTCGATTTGATGTTTCATTTAGTGAAACGATGTTATTCTAACGCCAGGTTGGATTTCTTTTTTTGTTGCGATTTAGGCACCGGAGGCGACATGGCAGCATGATATGTTTGCGGATCAGCCTATGGCACCGCACCCACCTCAAGGTGGTCGAGCGTCTGCCATAGAAACGGGGACTAAGCTCTACATATCTAATTTGGATTACGGTGTTTCTAACGAGGATGTTAAGGTACTGTTTATTTAATAATAACGGTTCGAACATGCACCTATCTCCTAGAGATATTAGTTTTTTGTTCCCTACAAACTCGCTTTATAAGTTTGGATCTTAATGCTTTTGGTTTTTGATTTGGTATAACCTATTCCTCTGAATTTTAGATCAGTGTAGGTGAAGAGGCTTAACGTGGTTTTTATTTAGCATTTTTTTTCCCTGAACTTGAAAATTATATGAGATCGTTGTGAATTTTAGATCTGTGATGAAGAGGCTTCAGGTGGTTCTTGTTATAGTTATATATCGTCTTTTATTTGACTTTGTTTCATATGACTTTACCCACGAACTACGGTATACATTCTTGTCTTGTTATTCAATAGATTGTGTATATATATGCATTTTAACTTCAATTGAATTTGTGTCAATTTCTATGAATGAGTTCCTGATGCGACTTCATACGCTAAGCTGGGATTAGTATTCGGACCTCATTAGCATGAAACAAAAATAGAGAAATTTAGATGAGATTCTTTAATTCCTTTTTAAAATTTCTGTACTTTGTTGAAACTGATCTAATAATTATGATTTTTTCATCTGCATAAATGTTTAGCTGATTTTTTGGTATCTGGTTTTGTATTTAGAAATGCTTCACTGGTGTTCTGATTTTTTTTACCTTACGACTATTTTTATTATTTTAAATTTTAAGGTAGAGATACTTGAAGCAATTTCATGTGTCATTTTTAAAGTTATTGTTCCATTTTTGCAGGAGTTGTTTTCTGAAGTTGGTGACCTAAAACGGTATGCAATCCATTACGACAGGAGTGGCAGATCAAAGGTATTTTGTCAAGTTGCCATATTCAGCCCTACTGATCAAATCTTTAGCATACTGATGTATTTCTTAAAACTTTTTTCCAGGGTACAGCAGAAGTAGTCTTTTCACGACGAGTTGATGCTGTAGCTGCTGTGAAGAGATACAATGATGTTCAACTTGATGGTAAACCGATGAAGATAGAGATTGTGGGGACAAACATTGCTACCCCTGCTGTAGCTCCTGCTGCTAATGGAGCTCTTGGAAATTCAAACATAGTTCCTAGAATGTATGCCCTGCACTAATGAGTATTTCATTCATGGATTAATTAATTGATCGTCTTGAATTATCTGATTCTTCAATGTTAGTGTTTTTTCTTCATATTATTATCATCCTGCAGTTGATTGTGTGTGTGTGTTTTGAATGTTTGAGGGAGTTTTTTTTAATTGTTTGTTTGATTTTGAGTGTGTGTGGAATTTTTTCTGAGCTTGCTGCAGACAATGGTTGAACGATCTTCAATCATTTCACTGTAGAAAAAGGAATCACGTTTTAAAATAGAAATAGCTGTGTGGTTTGACATTTGTGCTGCCTATAACCTAATTACAGTCCTTTTATACTTGTTGACGGTCAGCACTTGGCAGAGGTGATTTTCAACATGTTGGTCTTTGAATGTCCAGCAATATCTGGTAGATAACTGGATTGCAAGGAAACTATATGATAATTCATGTGATGTGTTCCATCTTTTGTAAATTCATATATTTTTCTGCTCCACACTTGTAAACATTGGGCTAGAGCTCTGGAATTTGAATTGGGCATTGAAATAGAGTTCTTTTTACTTATACCTAAGGAATTTGAATTGGGCATTGAAATTAATTTATTTTTCTGCTCCAAACTTGTAAACTTTGGGGCACTTTGAGCTCTGTATTTTGAATTGGGCATTGAAACTGAGTTCGTTTTACTTATACCTAAGGATTTGTTTTAGTCTAAAGGAAGAGGGTATTCTGGTGATTGTCAAGTTTTCTTTTTTGTTTGTAAGCTTATGTGTCCTTAATCTGTCTATTGAGCAGTGGACAAGGTAGAGGTGGGGCTTTTGGAAGGCCTCGTGGTGGTGGTAGAGGACGTGGCTTTCAGAGCGGTCGAGGACGTGGAAGAGGTCGTGGAGAGAAGGTGTCCGCAGAAGATCTTGATGCTGAGTTGGAGAAGTATCATTCAGAGGCAATGGAAACAAACTGAAGGGCTTGTCATATATTCTAGTTTTTTGCTATTACGACTGTCGTTGTCAGGTGCATGGTGACAGAACAGCACCTATTTATGTATCTTTATCACAATCCTACTTTTAAGGGGAAGGGAGAGATGCTTCTTGAGTGGAAACTATTAGACTTGATGTATGGAGTTTGGGCTTCTGTTGTCTAATATTCTTTTATCCTTGGGTATGAAATCTGGGTTGACAATCAGAGGTCAGCGTGTTATCTGCACCCATGCTTGCTTTCATTGGCTTTAATCATGCGTTTTATGCAACAAGTGGGTCATGGAGGGGAAACTATGATTTCTTCTGTTCATCCAAGCAAAGCACTGGCTGCAAGATGTGAGGCTGCAGAATTCACCCACAGCTGCTTTGTGAGTTGGTTAGACAGTGGAATCTTCAAATGAGGTAGATTCCCTGCTCCTTACTCCTGCATATCCCCCACCCCGAGAAAGAAAATCTCTTGATATCGTTAACTTTGGTCTGTTGTAACTGCATGATTGGTAGGTATTAATAACTGATTGGCCTTTTTATCTGAGGAAGTTTCTTATGTCACTAGAGGACATTTTCATTGACTATTTTGGTAATTTTGGCATATTTATCAAGTGAAATGGAACCTATCATCTGTTCAACTTAACAATCCAGTTGAGTGCACGGGTCAAGGTAGGACTGGTCAGCAAATGAAGATTTAGAAATCCTTCTCTGTTGGGTTGTTACAGGAATAGGCTTTGGTGCCATGCAGATGATTTCTGCGGCATTCATGTTCCTGTCGAGACCTCTGAAATGTTTTTGGAAAACCTGCAGTTTTCAAACTGTCTTGTGATCTGCATTACGTGCTAGTAAATATTCAGAATTTATTTGTACTGTTCGAACGTTAAATTGAGAAACGTGTGGGGAGCTTTTCACATTTAGTTTAGTCATTGGCAGTTTGGATTTGGTGGTTGTGTTGTGTCCAACCTAATACTCTTCGGTCATGCTGTGTACGCCTCACTGCTGCTTTGCTGTGGAATGATATACTTGCTGGCTGATTACAGTAAAACTAGTGCATAGGCTATCGTTATGAGAGCTCCGTCGAACTTTGCGTTTTTCTAGTTAAGTTGATTGTGGAAGATGCCATTGCCCTAATAATTCTCCATCGACATGTGCCCTGTCAAGGATGCGGCACACGGCCTGGTTAGATTGCAGAGTTATCTGATAGTAAATATTCCTAGTTAAAAAGTCTATACATTGTTAGGGTTGTGAAGCTCTTGGCTGCTGCAGCAAATCTTTGTTGATGTTTCCCGTCAGCTGTTTATGTGGTCCAAGATTGTACAATGCCTTTCCTGGCATTTCTTAAACAATTTAGCGCGTGATTATTGTAGAAATTCAGTTCATTGTGAGTTTTGTTTGACGTCATTTTGAGAAGAATGTTAGACTTATGCTATAATGTGGAGACTGGCGCGTCCTTTTTATTTGTGGTTTATTGGTTATTTACGATAGTTAAACTGTTGGATGATTGTGCTAAACTTCGTTTAAGAGCAACAAGTAGAAAAGTAAATTGCAACCTAGGTTCACTGTTTTGTCTACAGTCCCTGACTATTTGAAATTTGAAATTTAAATCTTAAATTACATTTGATGAAGCTCCACCGGAGGAATGTCCCATTGCACGAATTGGTTTTACCACCTCGAAAAAAAAAAAGTGGGTAGAACTCTAATTTGCTCTCGGCCACTCCCCCGCCCCGACCAAAAAAATAAAAATAAAAATAAAATAAAAGGCAATTGTGAACTACCCTGATTACAATATTTAAGATTTAGAAATAGGGTAAACTAGGAAGCTTTTGGCTTGGCGAACCTCTCCCAGAAAGAAAGGATGAACATCCATAAGTACATAAATACTGCCTTCACACAAGAAACCATGAAGTTCCAACATGAGGAGGGCCAATACCATGGATATAGTAATCTGAAGAAAAGACTTATGAGATGCCTTAAATATTGCCCAACCTGTATTACATCATCAAAAATTTATATCAGCAACAACAAATCAATTGACTGGTCCGAAAACTCGGGTGTTACCCAAGAAATGATAGCTAAAGAAAATTTACAGGACGTTAATTTGGGCAAAAGATATCGTAAATGGAGCTCAAGTTTATACATTTAATTTGGGTACGAAAGAAGAGAAAACTAGTAAAATGTAAATATACTCACAGGGAAAAGCAAATCTAATGCTTCCCAAGCGGCATGACGGACAGTTCTAGTGGGATACAGTGGACCTCCCGGAGAAGTGAAACTATACAGGCATGTTTTCAATCTGGTAACTGTAGCCAGTCTCAGTTCCATCCCTGTGATAATATGACCCGAAGAACACAGGAAAAACTGATAAGGTTGAGATAAGAGTGCCAGCCTAAATCATCTGAAGGGTAAATAATGTACCTTGAAGTACTTTAATTTCTTTGAGGTAATGTAGCAGCACTGGTTCCACTTTTAACTTCTGAAGCTGATCAACAAAAGAATTTCAACAGCTTCAGACAGGATCAGATCTTCATTTCTTAATAGTATAGATGACCACGAATATTCCATGTACCTGATCAGTCAGTTCGGTAACGAATATGTCTGCTGGACCACCAACAAATATTGCGTTTGGGAAATCCGGGCATTGTTTCAAGAAGCTTTCCATTTTGTCAGCTGCAAGCAGAATAATGTATTATATGAGAATAGTGCAATTCCCACTGATAGGCTCAATAACCATTCCTGATGATGTTTACCTGAGTTATAAAATAGAATAAATCTTGAAAGCAAAAGATACATATCTCGCTGAGCCTGAGAATTTAGTGAAGAGTAGTGAACTTCAGAATGCATTTGCAAGCAAGAATAAACAAAAGCGAATTTTATTTTTTGTTCAAAGGGTTTACTGACCTGTACAGGGATTTTATTCAATCGTGAGTTGTCCAATGCAACATCCTCCAGAAGATACTGAACTCAGTAGAAAACACGCAAATAAAACAAGGGAAAATACACAAATAAATTGATAAACATTAAAATGTATTATAACATTGCTCAAAATCACACAATGGCATATAAACATAAGATTATCAGTATTGTTCTTACATGAAATAGGGACTGGAAACGCCTCGTGTTTGATTGAATGTCAATCCTGCGCAAGACCAACATTTCATTGCAACAAAGTTTCAGGATTAAATTATCAGTACATGGCTAGGTCCATTCTAAGAGGAAATATCTCATGCAAATTGACTCGTGAGTTTCTAACATTTTCCATTATTTGTATTTCTGCTGTTTGGATTAGATTCTTCTTGAACTGACAATGAAAAAGGACACAGAAATAGACCTGAAGGTTGAGGTAAATAATAAATTCACACAATCTCAAAATTGATCCGGAAAGTTGAAAACACTTCAACCTTTTCCATTTAGAAGCTGAAAATTATGGAAGAATTTAGATGTTGAACATGATTTATAGCGTTATATCATTGTCCAAGGATGATCCATAAGGATTCCCACAATTCAGGTACATAGAGCCTGTCGTACTACTCTGAATTTCTGGAGGGTTTTGATTAGGAGGACTTGGAGTGGCTTCCTTGGATATTTACTTGAGTAATGGTTAGAAGTGAATTTAAGAGAGGAGAAGAAAGGGGTGGATTGTCCTCAATTATAGGGGAGTTGCTGAAATTGTGGGAGGATAGAAATGATAGGGTGTTTGGTAGTGCTAATAGTCCGTAGTGTAAGAATCGAGGAGTCAAGAAATATGGTTTTTTGTTGGGTTGATTATATTGTGAAGGGAGATGATATGTGAATGGAGAAAGTAAGTTATGATAGGTAGTGCTATCAAAGAGAGGATGCAGGGCACTAGATAAAGGGTGGGTGAAATTAAATACTCACGGAGCTAGTGTGGGTGACTAAGGGAGCAGTTATCCATGATCAGGAATCAGGACGGAAGCTGGATTTTGGGATTTTCCACCAATTTTGGGGTGGAAAACTGGAAATGCCTTTAACTGCAGAACGATGGGGCTTGATTATGGGGAAGGAGTTAGCATGGGAACTGTGTTTTTAAAAGAGTTGAGGTAGAATCTGATGCTCTCGTTTTAGTTAGTAGTCTACAGAAGGAAATTATTGTCATCAGATCTCCGGTACAAAACAGTTTGAGTCACTGGCTAAAGTAAGAGGGTTAAATGAAATACATGCCTAGAATTGCTAATGCTTGCGTAGATAGTTTAGCTAAACATGGTTTGGCTTTGGATATGGGTAAACATGTACGGCCGCTGTTCTTGAAATAGTGGTGTTTTGTTTCAAACTTAGAAGGGCTCATGAGCTCAAAGGGTCATCTTTGTACCCAGAATAAAGAAAAGGTGAGCTATTGGGAGATCTATAATTTACAAGAATAGATCAGGCCCCCTGACAGGCAATTGCAAATTATCAACAACTTAGTAATGCCACTTAAAACAACTTGAATTCATACCAGAAAACATTTGTGGCGCCTTGAACCAAAGCAGATGAATAGCGAAGAAGCACTTCTGGATTATCGAGTTGAACTTCAAATAACTGCATAAAGGTAAAAGGTATTAAGGCAGTAGTCATTTTGTAATACAACAGGAAGCCAGGGAAAAGGAGTTAGGGGGTGGTATTAAAAATTAAAAATTGATTTTATGTGAATTATATCCTGATAACAGTCTCTTCGCTTGCACTGGGCTGCCCTTCTTTTTTAAATATTCTGTTTCCCGAAGCTTCTATACCTCATTCATTTCTTATGGGGGCAAGCATCCAGGTGTTAGATTATACCTTTTAATACTTAGACAAGGGAGTAACGAAGGATACTGTCGAGTAAACAACAATATGATACAGTTGAGCATCTACTTACATACCCATTTGTGGAACAGGAGAGCAAAAATATGGGAGGCAAATGACTGGCTCCACAGTTGGACAATCAAGTCAAGGATAGGCTTTGCACTTTCAGGCATCCGCACAAAATAATCAGCAAGCACGTCATAGAAACATAACAGGCCATCACCATTGTTTGAGGGAGAAATTACAACTTCATCCTTGCTGAAAATTATATCTGTTCATGCCAAAAGATTAATATTTCCAATCGATAACCTGTTTTCCAAATTGAAAATAGATGTGCTAAAAAAAAAAACCAGGTTTTTTTTTTTTTTTTTACTCCAAGAAAACATGTAACTTTGATCCCAATAATCAATGATTTAGTTGTGAATACAACCATAGCTAAACCCAGCTCGTTTGAATGCAAATGATCCCTCGTTGCTGAGGTCTAACACTTAGTCAGAACCTCATTAGACCAGTTACATTAAGCAAAATATATTATCTGAAAAATGCTTTCCATCAACATTTTCTTAAACATAATATAGCCGAGAATATGTTATCAAAAAGAAATATATGATCGACAATGTAATCACATTTTCAAGCAAAGCAGCAATCTTCTAAAATATAAACATTCCAAGCATGTTAAGAGAGTGCAGACCATAAAAAATGGGGTCCCATGCTAACTAGAACCACAATCCATAAGACATACATAACTGAAGAAATCATCTACATATGCATCAATGTGAAATAAGCCTAGAAAGTAAATTAGTTCAGCGGAAAGACAGTGGTAATCGTGTATCTCTCATCTACCGTTTAGAACCCACCCTTAGCTCGGTCATCAACTTCTAAAGCTATGTCTGCAAATAGCTCCTGCAGCAAATTGCGCCTCTCTGACGAATTAGCCATCGCCTGCAACAATTTATCACACATAATTTTGTTTAGCCAATCAAATCGCCCCCTTCCATACTTGGCCTTCGTAAAAGCATGCTCACGCAGGTATGAATTCTCATTAATTCTTTATAACAACGTAAAAATGGAAAAATCGACGAACATTCAAATCAAATATTGACTGAAAGATATACAAAGGCATCCACCGAGATTTAAAGAAATAAACATTTAGTCTCAACTCAACAATCCAGAGGGGACAACATCGAAAGAGAAGGTATTCCAAGCTCGAGCACTAATGTTATATCATCCAAACGGTTGGAGCAAGAGCCAATATGCAATTAGCAAAATGCTACAAGCCATACCATGACGGAGAACTGTTCTTAGATCTATTTCATTTTCTTAACATCCAAACACAAAGATTGAGGGAAATTCGGAGGGAGTGCAAGATAAGTAGATAACAAACCTGCTGGAGCTTCTTCTGTATAGCTTGAGAGAGAGCATCGAGATATCCAGTGCGTCGAGGGGCAGATTGAGCTCCGGTAGTCATATCGAAAAAAAAAAACAACTAGAAAGCAGGAGCAATCGGAACTTCACGCACAACAAAACCCTAGTCCTAATTCCGATACGGTCATGTCCTTGACATCTACAAAGATGTTGGCGAGAAAGCACTGAGAGAAATCAAATCCAATCGACTCAAACAGTAACAGGGAAGAAGTTATCAATTGCAATCTACTGTTTGAAATTAACCGACTACACCGACACAAGCATCAACAAGGCCCTCCGACTCTAGAGCTGGTGTTTCCTCAACTACACCCCACGTTGACGCACGAATACATAAATATTGGTAACGGCGTAATCTCACAGTGTTGTTTATTTTATTGATTTCGTGAACTGTGGCGGGAAAGAGAGCGTGGCGGCAAGAGAGACCGACCACGGAGGAGCACAGTGCAGTGATGGAGATATGCGGAGAGCAGCCACTAATGGTGGGTCCGGGACGCGCGGTGACACGGTGGAGGGGAATGCGGATTAATGTTTTGGGACACGTGTGTGATTTGATTGGATATGGATTTATGTTTTGGATGAGTTCGGAAGGGAGTGAGTCTGATACACGCAAAATAAGCGGACTCAGTGGCAGGGGATGGAATTCGAAGTTCGAGCCGCCTCTTCAAAATGAAATCGCCTGGGTGTTTATGATGTCCCAGAAGATAACGACCGCCTCCGGATAACGCATTCGAGTCAGCTTTTGTGGGTGGCTTGGTCCACGCTTGGACTGTTTTTATAAGGACCTGGCGTCCGATGGAGCTGGTCTTTTTAAAAAAAAATATATATTTCAGATGGATACTAAAAATTAAAAAGATATTTTAGGATACTAGAAAAATATTTTATAATCTTGAAAAAATATTTTAGGACTTTGAAAAAATATTTAAGGATACTAAAAAAAAAAAAATTTAGGATCTTGGATGATCTTGAAAAAATATTTTATGATATTAAAAAAATATTTTATGATCTTAAAAAAATATTTCGAGGATATTAAATTTGTCTTAAAAAAAGATACTTGATGATTTTGAAAAATTATTTCATTCTTCGACCGATGGTAAAAAGAAACTTCATGATCTTTTAGGGTACTAACTCGTGACCCAGAAAAAAAGATACTCCATGTTTTTGAAAATTTATTTTAGGGTTCTCAAAATATAAATAATTTTTCAAGATCATGAAGTATTTTTTCAATCTTTTTAGTACCCTCAGTAACTTGAAAAAAAAAAATTTAGAGATATTTCTTCAAGATCATAAAATAATTTTTCAAGATCATGAAATATATATTTTTTGGTATCGGTCAATATCCTAAGTATCTTTTTAGTACTTTCGTACTAGTATTTTAAATATACTTTAGAATATTTTTTCAAGATCTTAATAGATTATGAAGTATTTTTCCAATCTTAAAATATATTTTTAAAATATATTTTTAGTAGATTATGAAGTATTTTTAGTCTAATAAGTATCTTAAAATATATTTTTAGTACTTGTTAATTAGTACCCTGAATTTTTTTTTTTTTTTTTTTTTTAAAAACTTCTATGTTTTATGCCAAAAACAACACAGTTAAAGGTATAAGAGCACAACGGACAAAAGCTAGGTCCATTTTATAACTCTGGCCTTGGCGCCTCCGAAGTGGTTGGAACCTTTCGTTTTACAAGATATATTTAGATATATTTAGATTATTACTTTTCTTTTTTTTTTATATATTACTCTATCATATCCTTAATACAAGATATATTTAGATTATTGATGTTGATCCTAAATATAAATATAGTTTTTATATTGTCAATCTTTTCTTAATTTACCCCATTGATGTTCCGTCAATAATAATTAAAAAAAAAATAAGAAAATTAAAGAATATAACTAGAATATTTACATTTATATTGACTAACTTTTTTATCTAATCAAATTAAGTAAATATATCTTATATTAAGAATTAAAGACCGGAATGAGTAGTAAATAATAGGAAAATGAGCATGGACCAGTAATCAATAGGGTTGCTTTGCTTGCAAGACAAAAATGTAAAAAAAAATTATAATGAAATTTGATGATAAATTGATAATGAAGTTTATTATTTATTTGGTGGCAAAAAAATTTATCGTTTAATTTTAAAATAAGATTAAAAAGATTCAAATGACGGGGATTTAGAGGAGGACAATGGCTAGCGGATGTTGAGTATAGCGGTTAGTAGCAAACAGTGAAGGAAGGAATAGAATTTGATAATAATCACAACGACGTGATCATCTTTAGTACTCCTCCCTCCATAATTTATGATTTAATTAGAGAGTTTATCTCAATCCTAAATAGTAGACATATTTTTTTTTTATATTTGTTAATATAATTAAATAATTAAAATATAAAAATGACAAAAATTTGATTTAAATATATTTTAAATATTCTAAATAATTGAAATTAAATCCATCAACATTCACTATTTATCATATTTCTAATAAATAAATTTTCCATGTACATTCTTTAAGGTGGATTCTATCAAAATCAAAAAAAGTTTAAATTCGGACCCCGTTTAAGAGGATCTAGTTAACGTTCGGATCCGCGTTGTCTTGAAGGTGGACCCGAAAATCGAAAATCTAGTTAGATCCGGATCCATGTAAATCTCGTGACCCAACTAAAGTTCTAGTTTAAAGTCGGGCTTTGTGCTAATCTAGGTTAAATCTTACATGCATCCCGGCAGTCCCGAGATTCGAACTACCGGGCTGGGGGGCAACAGAGTGGATAATGAGTTGTTCGTGGGAAGACATGTTATTAATAACCGAGATTGATGTAAACTCGGACAAGTATTCAAAATGAGCAAGTTGAAGGATTTGTGTAAACAATTAAGTATTTTCCATTTATTATAATTTGCTTACATATTATTAAATGCGGAATGTAAACGGATAATTAGCCGGAAAAATTGCTACGAAAGCAAGCAAGGGATCTTATTTCTTCTCAAACAACTCGGATAAACCTGGAGTACATCGGCCAAATTCATGTCTCAATTAAACAAACAATACATCCCTAAAAACGTAGACCCGAACTGTTGTCCAGGGGCAACTCATATGGACCTTTAAATGGGCTTGAAAGTCGGCCCAATGAGGGCCAACAATCCCACGACCCTTCCCACTAACATAGTAGTGCAAATGAGTGGGGCTTAGAACATGCGAATGGAAACACGCTCCATAACGGTTAGTATGGTGCTATTATAAATATACATAAGGAAACATTCCCGTGGAGGGTGAAGGATAGAAATATTCCCTCTACTCACAACAACGTGATCATCTTTAGTACTCACTCCCTCCATAATTTATGATTTAATTAGAGAGTTTATCTCAATCCTAAATAGTAGACATATTTTTTTTTATATTTTTTAATTTATCCTTGTTAATAAGGTTAACGAAGATGATTAAGGTGTTTCAAAAAATATATGTCATATTAATTAACTTTTTTAACCTTATTAAATTAAAAAAATAGGTCTTATATTAAATACATTAAGGCATCAATCTTAGAAAGTGATACCAAGTTAGTTAATGACGTAACCACGCAACTAATGTTGCCTTTGAAGGCATGCATCTCAAAGTGGGAAAGAAATCTTCAAAGGGAAGGGTCCAAATCACAACTCCAAAATGCCCGGTTCAATCCAAAGAGCTGACAGTGACTATTTGAAGAAGCATCAGCGTGGACCACGTGGTAATCAATTATCTTATTACTATTTCACCTTAAATATAAAATATAGTTGAAATTTTTTAAAGATAAATAAATCTAAATAAATTGATTTAAAGTATTTATATGTATTATATTTTTTTAAATTAATTTGTGACTTATAAACCAACATATAATCGGATAATACATAACATATATTATAATTAAGTCATTTATTTAATTTTTTTAATCTCCTCAAAAAAATCATCTATCTCTTATATTAAGGACGAAAAAAGTATATTAGCGTTTGAGTTAATATTTTAAAAACATGTTCACTCAATTAAAATCTGACTCATCATTTATTCTTCAATCGGATTTGATTTATCATATTATCGTGACCAATGGTGGAGCTTAGTTAAGCAATCCCCCCCCCCCAAAAAAAAAAGTTCAGAAATTTTTTAAAAAAATTAATATAATGTAAAAAGTAATGTTATCTTATGTACTAGACTTGTTAAAATATTTTTATTATACATTTAGCCCCTCCAAATATTTTTTTTAATTAGTTAATGAATATACATTTGGTCTCCCCAAATATTTTTTTCTTAATTAGTTAATGAGTAATATACATTTACCCGGAAAAAAAATTCCAAGATCTGCCATTACGTGACCCCATCTGATTGTTTTTTTTTTTTTTGGGGGGGGGGAGGGGAGGGAAAAGTGTTAAAGGGGAGGAAAATTCTTATATGCACCACCACAAATAACTTTTCTTCTCTTTTCTCTCCTCTTCCCCTCCCCCCCCCAACCAATCAGACTATAAACCCAATTGATAAAATGATAAAAAGATTAGCAGGAGCTGCATAAACAAGAGCTTCTTGAGGTAAACGACTCTGCGTCGAATAAATTAGATGCGATAAAATTGATGAACTACAGTTCTTAGAACTCCCATGAAAACAAATTTCAGAAAATCATTGTATCGGCTTCATTTTGGATTGTCATTTCGCAACACAAGTAGTATCCTGTAACGTTTTGCTATTATCAACTTTATTACTTGCGCCATTTCTTTACTTTGTTCTTGATCCACCGACACAAAAATGGGGAAAGTCAATGTCGACTATATCTACTATTCCTTCCTCTTAGTCGCCTTGCTTTATTTAATTTAAGCCTTTGACAAAAACAATTCAGGGGCAAATCCATCGTTTTTTTGCCGTTAATGTAATTTAACATATTAATGTCTAAATTTATTCTGATGTAGCCATGCAGGTGTGATACTCAGGAACATTACTGAAAGAGATGCAACTAACAAGAAACGCAGCTTAAAGCGCTAACAAGATCATGCTTTTAAATTGAACAGGCCTCAAGGGTGCCTTGATGTGAAATGTAACTCAAACCAAAATAATCGTTTCAAAGACAAAATTTAGAGCAACATGGATTTAAATTTAACCAGAAATTAAATGAAAAATGTTTTTTTTTTTTTTTTAAAAAAGGACCTCGGACAAATGGGATTACTTTGGACCCCTGAATTTCAGAGTCAACGCAGACTTATTCTCTACTTGCACATGGACCAGACAAAGAGGGGTAAATAAAAAGTTTAGTTCTTATCAACTCCAAGCCTGAGACGGAAATCCTCTTCCATAAGGGGAAGGCCATCCCGCAACTTGACCTTGGGTTCCCAACCAAGCAATTCCTTTGCCTTCGTTATATCAGGTTTTCTCTGTCGAGGGTCATCGGGAGTATTCTCTACCATCTTTACTTCCACCTTTGGATTGATAAGCTGCAAAAACCACCACGGAGCATTAATTACCAAATATTGCACTGAGAGCTCCATCATATATATTTGAAAATAACTAAGAGCTTTTAACTGACCTCTTTCACCGTCTCTGCGAGTTCAGTCATTGTAAATTCACCTGAAAAAGCAAACATGCTCAAATAAGTATCCGACATGGGCGAAAGTTAAATGCAAGTCTTGTAGTAGAAATGTAACCTGGGTTTCCAAGATTGATTGGACCAGTGTGTTCCCCTTCCATGAGACGGATAAGGCCGTCGACCTGACAGATTTCAAACAAATATGGTCTTATTAAAGCTCGTAATAATTCAATAAAAAAACAAATGGTAGATAAAAGATATTTACCAGGTCAGAGACATAACAGAAACTGCGAGTTTGTGTTCCTGGAGATTGGACCGTCAATGGTTCACCCCTACAAAAGGCAGACGATTTAAGAGAGAAGCCAAAGTGAGCCAATAATTTGGGAATGGGAAACAAAAAACTAAAGGGGAAAATGTCGTAGCTAGTCAACCAAATTTTAAATATGGAGATAGTTGAATCAATACTTGGTTTAGCAAGTGAAGAGCATGGTCATAACTTGACTCATCAAGCATACTGATAAAAATTGGAAAATTTTACCACAAAAAATGGTGGGATGTATCTCTAGTAGGCCAGAAAAAAAGCGGATGAGGAAGTAGATATAAGCAATCCATGCAGAAATAACATCATATACCATAAAAAGGCCAGGTATTTACCGAAGTGCCTGTGCGATGAAGTTGCTGACAACACGCCCATCATCAATATTCATGCGTGGTCCATATGTATTAAAGATTCTTGCAACACGTATTTCTATGGTAAAAAGGAATAAACACATGAAGGACTCAAAGAGAAGTATTTGATATAGCCACACCCCTCTAAAAAGAGGCAATATAAGAAAAAGAGTTCAAGAGTTTTACCTATTCCATGCTGCCTATGATAATCAAACATCAAAGTTTCAGCCACACGCTTTCCCTCATCATAGCAGCTCCGAACCCCTGTTATGTACAATATATTTTTTAGTGCTTCGGCTTAGGCTTAGACTTATATTCTTGCTTATTCACTTTGACAAATTAAGCCTGACATAAAATAGTTTTGATGACAGAGCTTTGGCTCAAAAAGTTCTTCTCACATGAAGCTAATGCTTGCATGTAGAATCAATCTTTTAGCTTCTCAGGTTCACAACAAAGAGTCCTCTTTATCATGAAAGAAAAGTTTGATGGATAGCAACTTTGAAGAACACCAATTAAACAGAGAACATATCTTTGTGGGTTATATACATCAGAAACATGTCTACTGAACTTGTGCGTAGATAATCACAACTAGCAAATAGCAATGCTTCCTCTTAAGAAAGCTACAACACAAGATGAGTAAGAGATAAACATGTACCTATGGGATTGACATTGCCCCAATAGGTTTCAGGCTGTGGGTGCACAAGAGGGTCTCCATATACTTCTGATGTTGATGTAAGCAAAATCCTGTCAACAAATAAACAGATAATTGAGACCAATTGATGGTAACAGTTATTAATTCTTTTTCCTTTTAAGAAAAAACAAACAACATTTGTCCCAACCTTGCACCAAGTCGTTTTGCAAGCCCTAGCATGTTCAGCGTACCAATCACATTTGTCTTTATTGTCTGTAAAAATATAATTTCTCCAGACTTCAGATAGTCTCTAAGTATCATCAGACAGCAAACTGTCAACCAGTAACGCATGGCACAAGCTAGACCAAAATATATTGACAGTACATGACATGCATGAAAATTGAGATCAAACTATGTTAAGCCTTTTACCTGAAAAGTTAGTCAAGGGGTAAGATAGGAATTAGCAGAATAATTATAGCAGAGTGGGGTGAGGGAGATAGTGGGATAGTTCTCATGAGGGGGCAGGGTTAGTTTCCCAGACAATTACAACATTATTAATAAAGGATCCCTGGCCTAAGTGGAGGGGAGGGAAGGAATTAGCGGTATGACTGCAGACTTGAATTTATCCACTTGGCATGGTCAGGGTAAATGATAGAGAAATAAAGAAGACTCAAGCAGGTCACCTCCAAAAAGAAAAAAAAAATAAAATAGAAAAAGAATCAGGCATACCTTCACAGGATTGTATTTGTAGAAGATAGGAGAAGCGGGACATGCAAGATGGTAAATCTGATCAACTTCAACCAACAAAGGCTCTGTGACATCTACAAATGGGGTAGAAAAATGTAAAAGCGGATCAGTATCATTGATTCACATATGGATTTAATGGTAAAATGGATGAAAATCTACCAAGCCAACAAAGCAGCATTGCTGTTCATTTTCTCTGAGCACAATATCTTGTGCTGATCAAAATAGTGTTTGATCAAGTAACAGTTAACTATTGATTGTTTTTATTTTGCAGTGTAATAACTGTGAAGCTTCAGCTAGTTGCAGGAACCTTCAGAGCATTTTATTTAAAAGAAATCAATTTCACCTTGATTTAAGAGTTCAAAGTTCAAACATAGACCATCAAATCAGAAGAAAAGGGGAAATCATCTCCAGCGTATCATCTAATATGTGACAAATTTGAGGTCGTGACTTGCACAGAGATAAAAAATGGGGCAATACCATGACGCTTGAGCTCGAATCTTGGATGGCCAATCCATTTTTTGAGATTGTCTTTGGATCCAGTGAAGTAGTTATCAACAACTATTACCTGATCAAGGCACAAAAACCATAACTAACTCTATATGCTGTTCGTATTTCATCACTTACATGATGATAAATAGAAAATTACTCTAATAGGATCAGTGAAATCACAAATAAATATAGTGACTATATAAGGAGAAAGATCACACGTGCATACCTCATTTTTTTCATTTTCCATCAATCTGTCCACCAGGTGAGAGCCAATAAATCCAGCTCCTCCAGTAACCAAAATTCTCATATTCGACTGTTGACAAGAATGAGAAAAGTATTGGTGAAACAAAACATCAAAACAGAAGTGTGATATAAGATGCAATTTACATGAAAAAAAGAGAGAATACTTTTGAATGCTAGGTATGCATAAGTGAAGGTAAATGGGATTTGTGTTCTCTGAAATGAGGAGTCTCCATTCTCTGAAGTTTCTGTTGTTTGTACTTTCAAGAAAAAAAAAATATTTTTACATATACATGATCCATATTTGCCGTGTCATTTCAAATCAAACTTATACATAACAATCAGTTATTCGTTGTATGATTATGATCAAATGTGACTTATCATTAATAAGAATTTAATCCAGTATCAACCCCTACTCTCAAGTCATGATCAAATGTGACTTATCATTAATAAGAATTTGTATCAACCGAAAGGCAAAAATAGGACAATAACCAACTAAACAAACATAAATTTGCAAAACGTGATCTAAAGAACAAATTACCGCTAACGGAATGACAATGTGGCAAGAAAAAAGCTAATTATTTGAACAGATGCGAGAGATCAACCTGAAAGAATTTGGAAAAACGCAGTGGAGATGGCAATGGCGGTGACTTCGTGGGCGTTTGGTGATCCCCATTGGAAGAATTGGCTGCCATTGTTCGGATCCTTGAAATTTCCTGCACAAATTTCTATCAGGCACTCTTATACACATATATTAGATGGATTTATCAAATTTATAATTAACAAAACTATTTGGCTACATTTAGATTATTAACTAGAAGGCCAATTGGCGCGCTTATTGAAAAAGGAGAACCAAGACAAAAGAACAGGCTCACTAGAAAGCAAATTAAGAAATCGAGGGGGTAAAAGGAGGACCTGATCGCGAGCTTCAGGGAGAACCAAACCAAAACCCTAAATTTCTCTTCTGATTTCTGATTTGAAGACTCTTAATGAGATACCATTTATATAGACGAAGTGATGCACATTTGAAGAAATCACTAAATGCTAAGAACAATTTTTCAGAAAAGCTAAAAAAAATAAAAACTCATAAGAAACCAAATCAATTTCAAAGCCTTCAAACACACGGAAAGTTGAAGGCAATCATGAAAGCTCCTGGCCAACGACAGTAATCGAAATCATACCAACTGTTCTCGTCACGATGAAGTAAAGAAGCGAAAATCAAGCATTAAAGTTTCTATCTGGACGGAATGACTTATTACCTTGATCAAGAGAGCTCCGGAATCTGAATGGGGTCTAAACAAAAAGCGTTTATTAAGAAATTTGGAAATAGAATCAGCGGCAGATGTTATAATCAGAGGATGCGATTCGAGGTTGAGGAGGAGATCAGTGATTGACAATTACTCCACCACTAAATATAAGCATAAAAGCTAGTTCATTTGTAGGAAGGAATATGTTATTTAATTATTTATATATTGTGGATATTTATATTATATATCAATTTAAATATGAAGTAAAATAAGTTAAAAATAATAATAAATAATATTTTTTAAAATAACTTAATTAGTTTTGTTGGTATTATAAAAAAAATTAATTTTATTTTATCCTTAACAATAAAAAGAATATTAATTAAGGAAGTTGTTATGGACTTATGGCCCAAAAAATATAAATTAAGCTATCAAATACCAAAATATATATTTCCCCCAAAAATGTGATCTAGACAAAAGCGAATATGCTGTGCCTGTGAGAGTGCATTAGTTGTCAGCGAAAGTGTGTTGACCTGCCACGTGTGATGGCCCACATTGGTTGGACTTGGGAGAAATAGGTAAATGGGGACAAAAACCGACCGATCTCGCATCCATCAGAGCAACACGCTGGCAGCTGGCCAATTTGTCCGAGGTTGTCATTTCGTTCAATAAAAAATAGGCCAAAAAATTAACCATTTCGATTATTGTTTATGGGATAGGTTATTCTATCCATCCTTATTTTATCTATATTTATTTACCTCTCTCAATACCATTAGATTATAATTTCATCCAACGATAAATATTTGAAGGATAAAATAAACTCTTTTATTCATTCCTCTCTCCCACTGCCTCCCACCCTTTCTCTTTCTCTCCGTTGGTTGGCATATACGAACTGGTCCATTGCAAACAGTAGAGAAGTATAAAACTGAACTTTCTTGGTTAATTCATTTGTACGCAATCACAATGTTGAAGCAGCCAAACTATCCCATTAAGAAATAGTCATTTCAGGAGTATATTTATCCTCATTAATATGGAGCACTAAATATGCAAACAAATTTATTTAAGGTGTTGCAAATGTAGGAATAAGGAATCAATCATTCATGTCAACGGGGCAACGCCACAAATCAAGGTTTCAAGCCAAGATTTGTGTTAATAGATTTGAGTTCACATTGAAAAAAGGAATGTACGCGTGGTTCTAATTATCAACGGTTGTCAATCTATTTTGCAATTGAGGTTTATTTCCCCCCTTATGAGGTTCAGTTTTTCTAGGGGCGAATACAAAACGAGACTGGGTGGCCTTACTGCAATTATATACAGTCAAAACGGGCAAACTGGATTTCCACACCAAATCAAATCCTATTTAAACCCAACAAGATCAATTCATCATTCATAACGGGGAAACTGGATTGGATCCATACCAAATCAACTCCTATTTATAATTGGACGTTCTGATTGCGTACAAATGAATTAATCAAGAAAGTTTAGTTTTGTATTTCTCTAGTTTTTGCAAATGACGTACATGCCAACGGAAGAGGGAGAGAGAGTGAGAGGCGGTGGGAGAGAGGAAGGAGTAAAAGGATTTATTTTATCCTTCAAATCTTTACCGTTGAATGAGATTATAATCTAGTGGTATTGAGAGAGGTAAGCAAAATAAGGATAGGCGGAATAACCTATCCCATTGGATTAGAATAGAATTATAATTAGAATAACATAACTATAATCTAGATTTATAATTCAAAATAAAACTTTTATGCACTCATTTTTTCACACCTCTATCCTAGCTCACCAAATAAAATCAATCGAGTCTTATATTTAGAATCAAAGGGAGTATCATCCTTTGGTATTAATGATAAAATCTAAATAGAAAAATAAAATAAATATATGTATTTTTAAATCAAAAATTAAAATAATTGGCTAATGGCTCAAGTCTTCTTTATTGTTTTTGGTCACTTTTTATTTTTATATAACAATAATTTTTTGGGAGAATTAGATAGGAGGACCTATATAGAATAATATTTATTGGGAAGGATTGTAAAAATTGTAATTATTTATAAGGACCAATTACAAAAATATAAATTTAGAAATACTAAATTGCCCTTGAAAGTGATTTATTTTTTTTCCACCAAAATTACTCACGCAAAATCATCATTTTTTAACCTTTACTAATATCTACATAATCATATCATTTTATCATTTAATTATTACTCATTAGGTAAATATTGACCCTTTGACTCTTTTATATCATTAATTTTTTTTTTTTCTTGATTTACATAATTTTATATAAATTAGGAAAAAAAATCTCTATCAAAGGAAATTTATCAACCAAAATAAAAAATTAAATGCATTTCATATCTTATCATTATATAATTTAATTACTACTGGTAACATAGATATTGGCCCTTTGAAACTTTTATATCATTAAGTTTTTTTCTTGATTTATATGTAAATCAAGGGGGAAAAAAGCTCTTTCAAAGAAACTTTATCAACCAAAATAGAAAATTAAACATATTTTTTATCTTATTAGAACTAGTTGTGTAGGCTCAAATAACAAAAATAAAGCATTACTTGTATTGTATCAAAAATTGAAATATAATAATGGGTTAACGTCATTACATTGGAAGGCACACTCGTGTTGAATATGACCCTATTAATTTTTTTTTTTTTAATATATATATATATATATATATAACATTTCTTTAATATTTATAATAAATTATAAAAGATTTTTAGTTTTTCCTAAAATTATATATTTTTTTCAATCAAAGTTTGTGTCAATTTTAAAAATAAAATTATAATTTTCACAAAATTGAAATATGTTTGTGTTATTTTTTCTATAAATATCTATGATGGGAGGAATTGTGTTTAATTTAATTAAATTTAGAAATTCATATTAGTTTTAAACATGTAATGTGAGAAAAAATGGAGGAGGTTTGATTAGGGACACTTCAGTATTTTAACTATTTTTAAATTTTTATTTTGTTAATTGGTTCTTTTAAATAATTACAACTTTTATGGTCCTTGTCAATAAATATTATATGCTATAGGTCTTTAATTTTAATTTTCCCTAATTTTTTTATATACGTTACAAAAATTCTCTATTTAGTCATGGTCACAAAAAACTTGATCTAAGTATTTTTTTTAATAAAAAAAATATCAACTGAATAATTAATTTGAAGTTTAAATTGTTACTATTTTTCAATTTTTGATTTTATTTCTATCTTATTGTTGAACCCATGGTTTGTTTTTTCATATTTTTTATTAGTTGAGTCTTGAAAGGCGTATCAAAATGAATGATGATATATTCGCAAATTGAGCAGCTGAAATATATACTTAGCATATATAAGCAGAAATTTTTTAAAAAAATTTCAGAAAAAATGTCATAAATATTCATTATAATAAAATAAGCTATTGCTCCCGTTTGCAAGAAGTCCCACCTGATTAGCTGGATTTTCATATATGAAAAAGGTATAAATATCTACATCAACGGGTTTAACTATCATTCTTTTTTATATTATCATCCGCTCCAGGGGTTTATAGTTACCCCTCCTAATATAAACGTTTCCTCTAAAACCTTACACTGTTAGATCAACGCTATATTAGTTTTACCTATTGTTATGGATTCAAATAATAGGCCCAACTAAGGAGTGGCCCAACAGGGAGGCAACCAATATTGCACGAGATGTGATGGCACAACATTTGGGCTTGGAGAGCCCAACAAATCAAACCCTAACCCTAAGGTACCTCTATAAATAGATGGTAAACCCCGAGGTATACGATCTCTAAGCTCTCTCTCATCTACGATTCTGCCTACACTGTGCACACACTCCACCCCCTTTGGTTGTGTACAGTGATCTTCTATTCTCAAAGGTATCTCATCCATAGATACCTAAGAGGGAGCTATTCGATCCAATATAAACATACTAGCCCACCTAGGGCTAGACATCTGTGTTCTTATGACAGAACATTGGCGCCGTCCGTGGGGAACGTTAAATTTCGATTCCCGTGACCAACGTTTTTCAAAATCCTGCGATATATATCAAAACTTGGCGTTCCCAGAGCAACACCTCGGAGCTATCCTAGCGATGGATATGAGGATAACTCTAAAGGATGAGTTCTTACAAAAATACCGAAGACGAGGTCACCGATGAGTATCCAATCCGCATCTTGCGATTGGGTCCTAATCTCCGTTTGCTAATCGCACAAGGCCACGTCGGCCCTTTTTATGCAAACTCAAACTTCTCCAATGGAAGGATTTAACCAGAGCTATGGTGGACACGGACTCGATCACGCATGCCTAGTCAGATCCTTAGGACTCGACTTCGCCAAGGGTTTGCTGGGTTTCCGGATCGAGACGATACCTGAATGCCTGTCGCAATCGGGTCGGGCTAATCTGAACCCGGACGTGTCGGAGTCGTGCGACGCGTTGAGGAAGAACTCCTCGGGGGAGGAGAAGGATTCGGTGAGGTGAGATCTTGAAAAAGCCCCGCCTCCGCCCAAATGATCACACCGATTCAAACACCGGTTATCGGTAGTCTTGGTTCCCGTTCGACACTTCTTCTTCGAACATTTAAACCGAGGTCCAAATATTAGGGAATCGTCACTACTTGACTGAGCAACATTCTGGGTGGAAGCAAGGGCCTCGGCAAATGCGGCCTGAGATGCCGAGATGGTGGTGCCGAGTTGATACTTGCCGAGATGAAGAGTCCAAGGTTCAAAGAATGATGCCGACATTCAGAGAAGACCGATATGCCGAGATTCCCAAGAGTACCGACATGCCGAGATATATCTGGGATTTAGGCCGAGAAGCCGAGATAGAGGATTGAAAGAGATGCAACTTCGAGACGCAAGCGGCAGTGAAAATACGAACCCAGATTTCTTCATCCTCGGCATTGTTGAAATTGAAGTAGCTCAAGTAATAGAATGAGAGGATAATTTCTCCGATCTTCTACACGTTCCACCTTCTCGCCTCACTTGCCTCCGACGTTATCATTTTCCAGATATGAATCATAGAAATTATTGCAAGTCTCGAGGGGTATTCGACCTTAGACCACGTATTTTCATACGTCATCAACTACATGCGGTGTTGTTCCCGGTTCAAATCATGGTTTCAATTTCTCGCGTGGCGTTTTCATCACCTATGATGCCTGATGTGATTGTGGACCATTTCATATCCAAACATGTTTGTTCTATAGTATATTGAGAGGAAAGGCAACACGTGGGAACCAACCCTTTGCTGGAATATCTGTTGTGCTATTTTTCAGTGATGAAGAGCAACTATATTGTTATAGGCCAAGCACAGATAAGGTGGTCGGATTGCATGTTGACTATCTTGTTGCAGACTACAATGAAATTTTTCTTTCTCTGTAGGCTCAAGAGATTCTGGGCATGACTGTGGCCTGAGCATCTTCTTCCTTGTCATGACCATGATTATTGCATTTGCAATTGGAATTATTGCTTCGCATCCCAGGATTGCCTACGTGGTGAACTATCATTGAGGTTCAAATTCCCGCATTTCTGAATTAATACTTGGAGTTGATACTAAAGCCACCTTCATCATGAGGAGAAAGCACTTTGGATGGTACTACTTAAAAGCATGCCCCAGACCTATCTAGCTCGCTTTGCTCAAATAACATCTCCCTTAATAATTTGGAAGTGGAGCTTTTTACGGTTCTCTCTGGGAGCCACAACCATCCGTGGCGTATTCAATCCTCTTTGCTCATAATGCTACAAGTGGTTTCAAATTAAAATCGCTTTGGCGCTTCAAACAATCGAAGCCACACACTCACCAACGAACGGGACTCCGTGGCTTGGAATTTATCGGAGTGTAGCACATCTCGTTGGATTCCTTTGTTTCCATTTTATTATGGGAATTATTTCTTGATATTGGAAGTATGCATATATTGCTCATACATTAAATTTCATATTTCACCGTGCATTGAAAGCATTGGTTCATATTGGCTCATTTACCATGAGTTTCATGAATCAAAAAGGCCAAAAGCTATAGGACTTTCGCGAGAAGAATTGTCAAGTCATTGCTCTTGATGATACTACTATGACCTTTCCACTCAAATTGGAAGCATTATTTAATACTACAAGACTATAAAGGATCGAGTTTTTAAGAGATCAATTATTCTCCTTTGATTGGTGCAACTTGATACCAACCAAAGTGTTGAGGGAGTTCATTACCTTAGCGCTACAGAATTATTATTTATGCAATTATTAAGCCATGGAGATGCTAATTGGTTTGAGCCCACTACTAGTTGATATACAATTCTTATTTATTAACAATGGCTTTTTCTGAGATGACCCTGCAGTGAGAAGCACTGGTTATCATGAAAGGAAGCTTTTATATGAATTATTCTAGAAGCAAAGGCATGTTGTTGGTGGATCAACAATTGTCAACCAACTTCCAATGCTTGTGGCCTTGTTAATTCCTCGTCATAAGTATTTTGGAAGAGAGCTACATGGTCTCGCCTCATGTCTTGGGTTTCGAAGCTCTGACTCATCTACTCAACAATTGATACCTTGGTTAAATAGAAAATTCATGACAAGAACCAATTGAAGCTTTGCAATAATGAGGAATAACAACATCATATGGGTTGGCCAGGTTTGCCTTGTTGTTTAATTTCTGGATGTTGGGTAGCAAAATTTCCTTTGACAAATACATATTTCCCTTACGTCATTAAAGCTTGTGGTGACTTAAGTAATGCTCAATTGGGCCAAATTATTCATAATACTCTGGGGCTGTCATATGGATTTATTTGTTAGTTCCTTGATCAAGTGGTATGCAAAAGATGGCTATATTCATGACGTAAAATGCTGATTTGATAAAGTGCCTAAAAAAGAGGGCATTTTGTGGAATTTCATGCTCATTGGAAACGTTAAAATGGGGATTTTAACAATGATATTGAAGCTTGCATACAATTGAGTCCACCACCACCTCTTTTCTTCACCACAAAAATAAAAACAAAATGTGGCAGTCGCGCGATTACAGGGAGATTTAATCCCCATCACCTCTTTTCTTCATGGAAGGCAGGATCCTCTGATTTTTCTTCACGTTGCCGGGAGAGGAAGGAAAGAGACCAGAGTTGCAGGTCCAAGGTTTTTGCTTGATCAAATGTGGCTTTGGATATGACATGAAGCCGCGCATATATTGCTACAGATAAGTCTCATTATCATGTAATTAATTATGCAGATAATGGCTTTGGATCATGCATGCGATACATCCGCTACTTTAGTTTTATACTTTTATCTCTCTTCTCATTAGCATGTGCTGCAGTAGAAAAGTACGCTTATCCATACATGTAAATATGGCACCAAAAATCCAGGTGCACACATGCCCTTGGAATTACTTGTTTATCTAAAATGCCGAATGTGAAGGATAGAAAATCTGTTTTGCCAATAGAAAATAGATTATTTCTCTTGCATTTATATGATAATTGTCATTTAGTGTGGAGAGATAGATGGACTGCTTTAGATTCATGGATAAACAAATCCAGAAAAATTTTGCGGAGGAGTCCACCTCAAAAGGAGAAAAAGACGGACCCATTACATTGTATTCCAGTTAAAAACTGAGCTCCATGCAAAATACAGTTGACTCCACGCGCGCTCCTTAACTGGACCCCGGATAAACTGAAAATTATCCAGCTAACTCCGTGAGGATTTTTGAAGACGGACCCCGGTTACGCCGAATCTGGTTAAAGCCCGGGCTCCGTGTGAATTGTTGAAGGCGGACCGATTACACCGAATCTGGTTAAAATCCGGTATCCGTGAGGATTTTTGAAAACGGACATTCGGCTACGCCGAACTGCTTAAAGTCCGGATCCCCGTGAATTCTTGAAGGCGGACCGGTTATACCGAACTGGTTAAAGCCCGGGCTCCGTGTGAAGTTTTGAAGTCGGACCCGGTTAACTGAATCTAGTTAACGTTCGGAACCCGCATAAATTCTTGAAGGCAGACCTGGTTATACCGAATCTGGTTAAAATCCGGGATCCCGGTAAAGCGGACCTCGGTTACACTTAATATAGTTAAAATCCAGGTTCCGTGGAAATACTAATTAAGGGTTACGACACCCATAATGGAATCTTGGGGTTACGACACCCATTTGCTCCGCGTGCGCTCCTTAAAAAGACCCCGGATAAAGAATTCCTCAATAGAAATACTAATTAAGGGTTACGACACCCATAATGGAGAAAAAGGTTACGACACCCATAATGGAATCTTGGGGTTACGACACCCATTTGCTCCGCGCTCCTTAAAAGGACCCCGGATAAAGAATTCCTCAATGGAAATTCATCTGTTTTACTATCGATAGTCAAAGAGATACACCGAGGTCATTACACCCGGTAATAAACATGAAGCCGAGGTTCCTAAACCCGGCATTACACCGAGGTCAATACACCCGGTCAGAAATAAGAAACACCGAGGTCATTACGCCCGAATAAACATGACGCCGAGGTCCCTAAACCCGGCATGAAGCCGAGGTCTCTAAACCCGCATGACACCGTGGTCCCCAAACCCGGTCACAAACAAAACCATCTAGATGTATGACACCGCCGTTGTACTCCGACGTGCATTGGTTAGAGCTCGGCGAAAATGCCATACGTGGCCTTCGCGAAATTGACGCGTCAACGCTCGCCCGACTTAAGAAAGCGGGTTGTCATTCGATCCCGATCGGGTCAAAATGTTTGATTAGAGGTAATGGACACCTCGGTTGAACAAGTGACTACCTCGCCCTTATTTCGCTTACCATTAACTTTTCCGACTAGTCAAGCGGGAACGAGGTAGTGCGGTTAAGTTAACACCCCACGAGGTTAAAACAGACAACCCCGCCCATCACTCCTGAATTAAGTTCTTGTCGAGTATAAAAGACCCGTACTTACTACGGTCGATGAATTTCTAACTACGGTCGAGTTCAAAAATGGTATGGCAATTAATTGGTTATATAATCGAGATTGTCATAACTTACAAACCGATAGACGCGGAGTATTTAAAGTCAAACCGGCACGTACGCCAGGAAAACTCAAAGTCAAGCGAGCACGTACGCCTTAAGCGAAGCAAAAAATAAAGCTAAGAACTCCGACCCTAGCTCGGGGAGCAAAGATCATCTCGAGGGAACCACCTCGCTGGAGGGAATGCAGATTAACCTCGGACAGAGATCCAGGTTAAATAGTCAAGGCACCCCAGAAGCCCAGAGCCCTTGACTGCCAGGCTGGGCAACTATTATACAGTTATTAATGACAACGGTGTGAGAAGAACTAACGGAAGCCCTCACAGGGATATTTGAATTTTTTATTTTAATGCAGGTTCACCAAGGCCGAGGCAAGCAAAAACAAAGAACGAAGGAAAGGCGAATAGATCCCGCCTGGGAGAAAACTTATCGCCTAAACAGGCACATCGGTAGCGAATCGAGTCCGAACTCGTCAAAGACTCGGACAAAAGCAAATCAAGATGGAACAATCCGAATACGTAATCCGGGTCAAACAAAAAGGCGCCTCGCGGCCTAGTGACCTCTAAGCCCAAAAGGCAAATGGCCGACGCAGGTGACACGACGGATGAATTAAATGCACACGGAAACCGTAGGTGACTAGGTGGTGGTTGAAACCCCGCACGAGTACGAGCCGCCCGTGTGTCGGTGGGGGCAACGATGGCGAACGCATAAGGGTCCCGACCTCGAAGTCGAGCGAACTCCTTGATATTACCTCGGATCCTTGAGACATTACCTCGGATCTTTGAGCAAATGACATCGGTAACGGGGTCAATATGACACAACCCGGAATGTGCGGTAGATACACAATAGGGTAAGATTCACAAAGAATCTAGCCCGACAACCCGAAGAAAGATCCCGACCTCGAAGTCGCAACCGCCCGGACATTATCCCGCATCCTTGAGACATTACCTCGATCTTTGGAGAAGACAACTTCAATAGCCGAGATCAACACCTGGATTCAAATGCAGGCGAACCATCTCCACGCTATTCAGGGTCTTTGAGACAAGACCTCGGATCTTCAAGGTAAGCGGCCTTGATAGCCAGGATCAACATAATTCAGCTCGGTAATGTAAGGCTCACGACAGCAAAGCTCGGCTAATAAAGCCGACTGGGGGCAAAATACATCCCTAAGCTCGAAGCTCGAACTACCGAGTCAGGGCAACAAGTTATGGATTCAAATAATAGGCCCAACTAGGTGTGGCCCAACAGGAGGCAACCAATATTGCACGGATGTGATGGCACAATATTTGGGCTTGGAGGCACAAGAAGCCCAACAAATCCAAACCCTAACCCTAAGGTACCCTCTATAAATAGATGGTAAACCCTAAGGTACACGATCTCTAAGCTCTCTCTCATCTACGATTACGCTTCTACACTGCGCACACACCCCCACCCTTTTGGTTGTGTACGGTGATCTTCTATTCTCAAAGGTATCTCATCCATAGATACCTAAGAGGAGCTATTCGATCCAACATAAACATACTAGCCCACCTAGGGCTAGACATCTGGGTTCTTATGACAGAACACCTATCATTTTTATTTCAAGTAGCCTTCATTTTTTCCCCTGGACACATGTATCTCGTGCCAAGTCAACCGTGAGTAAATGTAAGGATAATATTTTCTATCTCACATCTTTAATATAAAATATATTTATCTAATTTTATTATGGGAAAAGGAAAAGTATTTTTCCAGTCATTGGAGATAAGTTATCTTTAATGACCCCGACTACGTCGTTTTGGATTAATGAAGGGTGTGTTTATAATTTTAGATGAATTAATAAAAAGTGTAAAATTACAAAAACACTCTTTATTAATCCAAAACGATTTTAGTTTTTAGAAGCCATTTAGATAATTTATCTCCAAAGAACTGAGAAATCCTTTACCCTTTTATTATATTATGAATGTTAATTAAATTAATTGATATGATATATTTTGTAAAACGCCAGTCATTTCCCTTAATTCTTTCATTCTCTCCCTTATTTGATTATTGTTAAGAAAGCATCAACCAATAAAAATAAGTTAAAGAAAATAATGACAAACATGAAAGAGAAAATATTTATATCTAGGATCAAGTTCATCTTCCAAATAGATCTTATATTAAGTAGAGGAAGGAGTAATTGCTATCTTTATCATATAAAAACAATAACGTAGAGATAATTGTACTCATTGACTCATATAGACAACAACCTCAGCGCTTAAAGGCGCCAGTTTAGCAAGAAAGTTGAACCCAATACATTTCCAATTGAAAATTTTCATTGTCGCTGGCAATTTATTCTTCTGATCTTTGTATGCAATTACAATGTAGCTGGCAAGCGCATGTCCCCGAAAAGAGAAGTGAAAGATAAATTTGAGGCAACTACCAAATTAACCCCGCATCTTTCAAATGGCTGTTGCAATTTTGGAAAGTGACCTACTCGTCTTAGTAAAAATTATCCAATACTCATCGATTTATTTGGTTTTAATTCTTCTT
The DNA here is from genome assembly GCA_019022655.1 of Acacia acuminata. Lineage (NCBI taxonomy): Eukaryota > Viridiplantae > Streptophyta > Magnoliopsida > Fabales > Fabaceae > Acacia > Acacia acuminata. The sequence goes on along the minus strand of JAFJYI010000077.1, from coordinate 658,301 downwards.
TTCAACTCCAAGCCTGAGACGGAAATCTTCTTCCATGAGAGGAAGCCCATCTCGCAACTTGACCTTCGGTTCCCAACCCAACAATTCTTTTGCTTTTGTTATGTCTGGTTTTCTCTGTCGAGGGTCATCAGGAGTGTTCTCCACCATCTTTATTTCCACTGCTGGATTTATAAGCTGCAAAACCACCCACAAAACATTTTAGCCACAAGTATTTCACCATCTACTCCATTATTGGTATTTTGTTGACTGATATTGAAGAAACACAATCTCGTATCTGTAGAACTTTAAGCAGAGTACCACATAAGTAAATTGGTCTATAACTCACCTCTTTCACCGTCTCAGCAAGCTCAATCATTGTAAATTCACCTGAAAAGTAAACAAAAGACTCTTAAGTAACAGAGGTGGGTAAAAGATAACAAAGGTCTTGCCATAAAAAATTAACCTGGGTTTCCAAGGTTGATTGGACCAGTGTCTTCCCCTTCCATGAGACGGATGAGACCATCAACCTTGTAGATTTCAAACATTGTACTATAGTCAGATCATCACAAATAATCCAAGATAACAAAAAATACAAATATTTCATACATACCATATCAGAGACAAAGCAGAAACTGCGAGTTTGTGTTCCTGGATGTTGGACCGTCAATGGTTCTCCACTGTAAGATATACAAGATCATACGAGACGTGAAAGCAAAGAAACAATATGCTTATCAACCATTAATGTCAGAAAAAACTTATTGACTGTGTAGCAGCACATTGATGTTTTCTTCAAATATAAGCAAGTCATGCAACAACATTGACAGTGGATCCAACCTCACTGAAACATCATAAAAGCACTTACCGAAGTGCTTGGGCAATAAAGTTGCTGACGACACGACCATCATCAATATTCATGCGTGGTCCATATGTGTTAAAGATTCTAGCAATGCGTATTTCTATGATATGATGGAAATTAACATATCAAGAAGTTGGGAACAAAGGAAAACTTGAAGCGGAATCACCCTGAATATAGATACTTATAAAAAAGTTAAGAAAAAGGACAAGACATACCTATTCCATGCTGCCTATGATAATCAAACATCAAAGTTTCTGCAACACGCTTCCCCTCATCATAGCAACTCCGAACTCCTATTGGGGAAATACTTTTGAGTTGGACAATAACCTTACGAGGTTGACAAAACATTCCCTTACCCTCAAACAATATTTGATACATTATCATGCTAAGCATGTAACTCAGGTTCACCTCACACCATAAAGCTAAAATCTAATTGGGGAAAAAAGCTTTTCTAGCATTTTTATTTTGGTACCTTGGGAAAAGCCAAAACATACAGAGGACATGTATTCAAATGATTTAATCATAATCCTATTTATAAGTCCATTTTAACTAAAAAATTTGGTCCTATTTATAAATTCAGTTTCATGTCATAAATGAGATTGTAACAATTTTACGCATATTAATTATACCCATAAAGATAGAGAGAGAAGAAACAGTTAAAAAATACTCAATCATAAATGTGGGCAAAGTTAAAAATTTACCCTCACAATCATTGAGTTAACTACCTCTCCTTGATATGTGAGATTTGGTCAAAATAGACTTATAAATACCACTCTGGTCTTATTTATAAGTCCACTTTGACAAAATCTCACATACCAAGAAAAGTTAGTTGACACAATGATTATGGGGTAAATTTTCAACTTTACCCTCATTTATGATTGGGTACTTTTTGACTGTTTCTTCTCTCTCTATCTTTATGGGTGCAATTAATATGGGTAAAATTGTCACAATCTCATTTATTTCCGAAACTGGACTTATAAATAGGACCAAATTTTTTTGGTCAAACTGGACTTATAAATTGATTAGTGAATTCCATGTTTGTCCGTTTGAATTTCAGTTTTGATGATTAACCATTTTAAAGTAGATAGATACAAGTTTGTATTGATATAAGCACTTACCGATAGGGTTAACATTACCCCAATAGCTTTCTGGTTGTGGGTGCACAAGAGGATCCCCATATACTTCTGAAGTAGAGGTAAGCAAAATACTGCCCAATAAAATAAGAAACTTGTTGAGACTAACAAATGGTACTCCCTCCGGTCCTAATTATAAGAGTTAGTTGACTTTTTTGGAGAGATTAAGGAAGTTAATTAAATTAGCTTAGAGTATTTTTATTTTTATTTTCTTCTTCAAACTAAATAGTTTGACCAATAAACTAATATAATTTATGAAAACACAATATATGAAATGATTAAGTAACTTATTTAGTTTCCTTAATTTCTCAAAAAAATCAGCTAGCTCTTATAATTAGGACTGGAGGTAGTATCAATTAAGACACTCAAATGAATAATAGAGAATAAGATCTCCCTACCGTGCTCCCACTCGCTTTGCAAGGCCAAGCATGTTCAATGTTCCAATAACATTTGTCTTTATTGTCTGCAACGTTTTCTTGACTGTTAGATTTTCTCAAGGTAAACTAGACAGATAGAACTTTCAAATCAATGATATTGGTATAAACGAAAGTGCCAAGGAGAAAATGCATAATAGATGCAGTTGACAAGAAATCTTTACACAATAAGCTCATGGTAATTGATAAGATATATTCTTCCAGTCCTAAATATAGGGCATAATTTATAGTGCAAATTACACTACAAAATATGTTCTATATTTAGGACCAGAGGTAGTACTAAATAAAACTCTAAAGACTCGCCTTCACAGGATTGTATTTGTAGAAAATTGGAGAAGCAGGACAGGCAAGATGGTAGATCTGATCAACCTCAATCAACAATTGCTCAGTCACATCTACAGAGGAGGCAAAATAAGAAACACACGTCAACATCCACAATTTATAACAATGTTTCAAGACAATGGCAAGTACAGAAAACTCAGCAAATTAACAGTGTCATCATCCTTATGTATGTATGGCATGATAGAGCCAGCTAATTTGTAACAATTGACTTAGAGAGACTCAAACCATTTTAACATCGAGTTTAATAGGCAACAAACTTCTGTTGCATGGCCCATCACAGGCTAGATCCAAGAGGCTAGCACAGATTACAAAGTGGACGGGCTAGAATTTGATCTTCAACAATGTCAACATGTAGAGATTGGTATAGAGAACAAAGATGATATCATACCATGACGGATTAGCTCAAATCTTGGGTGGCCAATCCATTTTCTAAGGTTGTCCTTTGATCCAGTGAAGAAGTTATCGACAACAATTACCTGATAAGCCAAAAATAACAAACCAAGATTTTATTTCACCCGGAAAACTTGGCATGTCATTCTGCTTGAAAATTTATCAGATCATCAAAAACTTAATGACTGTCCAGAAAGATATTGGACATACTAACCTCATTTTTTTCATTTTCCATCAATCTATCAACTAGGTGAGAGCCAATAAATCCAGCTCCTCCAGTGACTAGGATTCTCATGTTGGACTATTGTCAATAACAAAAGAAATATCGGTTAAACAAGAAATAATTACAACGTAGAAAAGCCAATCATATAAAACAGATAATCCTAGCAAAAGCACCTTTCTGACAGTCACAGTCATATTTTCAGTTACCACTTACCAGATAGGATATGATATCATGTGCACAAAATGCATACATCAAACCATAGTTTTGCAAGACAATAGGAAAAGGGAAATATAGTTATAAAAACGGAAGATTCTTTAATTTATCAGCATAGCAGGATCAGTAAAAATCTAAAGTCCCCACACACAGCAAAGTCCAATAGACCTATTCCTGATCCTCCCGCCCCAATCAGCAGAAAAAAATCGCAGGCTGAAAACTTAAATGTTGAGAAGAGAGTGCCTAGTTTAGTTTATAATAGACAAAAAAATTCAATGAATATAATGTCAGGAATATGGTGTCATTAAGGCCTAGAAGAGTCCAATTCTTGAGAGGTCTTAATCAAGTATTTTGAAAAGCGCAAGTATCTGTAATGAAAGTTGAGAGCTACTAGAAGAGAAAAGCGTGTCCACAACCAGATCGAGTTGATTTGAAATTCTCATAACACCAAATGACATGTGATACTTCACCTGAAAGAACTTTGAAAAACGCAAGGGGGATGGTGGGGGAGGTGATTTTGTTGCTTTTTGTTGGTCTCCATTTGAAGAGTTCGCTGCCATTGTCCAAACCTCTAAAATTCAATTCCTGCACGAGTTAGCTGACAGTCAATTCCTTACCGTCGTTTTATATGAGTACTTCGACACATAAGCATTGAATGGATCATGAAAAATTTTATAAGTCAGTCAACTGACTTAAAAGTCAAAACAATTCGACGCAGAGTCATTGGCTCAGGGATAGTGAAAACTGAAGAGCCACTTCGCGAAAAGCAGAATAAGAGCCAGTGATCGATCTGATCTGAGATTTAAGCACAGATCAACCAAATCCCCAACCACAGCTCTGATCCAAACTACCCATGATCAGAGATCCATTCTATATAGAATAAGAGATGTCCAGAAAAATAAATGTCTCCCAACAAATGCTAAATAAATTTGAAAAAGCGACCCTTTGGAATAAAGAATTAACTTGATTTGATTTCGGAGGCTTCAGATTCACGGCAAGGACATGCAGCAAAAACAGGAATGAGACGAACTTCAACAAACGATAACGGCGGTTAATCTAGTGATTCTACTTCTACATATAAACAGTAAATTAAGTGTTAGAATTTTAAGTTAAATCAAGTGACTTCAAACAACTAGATGCAGAGTCAATAATGGGTCGGGCATAATGAAGAACAAGTTAAGCAACAAGCAGAAGAAACTTCAAACCATCATTCAACCATACTTGCGGTAAGTCTTTGATTGCCTCGGGAATAGTTTATTGCCTATTGGATGGATCCAGGAGATGTGTGCAGGGTTTTGGAACAATAAGTTGAGGAGAAACAATATCGAGGATTGAGATCTGGAGAAGTGCAGATTGAGAAGCAGTAACACGCTCAAGACTGACTAAATTCAAGGATGACAGAGAAAAGAAAAGATGTTACTGTGGAAGGGACGAAGGATGCTTGAATTCGAGTTTATTACGTCATATGTGCCGGTGCTGCATTGCTTGGGAAACGATATCTTGCTGGCGGTTGCCACGTCATTCGGATGAGTACTTGGAAGGCAAAATATTAACTTTATATATACGATATGAATTTGTAAAATCCACAGAAATCTCTCGAATTTATAAAAAGACTAAGAAGTATCAAGGACCTATGAGAGATATACAAATTCGGGTGAAATTACTCTTTTGCCCTTAGTTTTTGTTCTGGTATAAAACACAGATGTCCAGCCAAGGGCTGGTATATTGATCTAGCCAAGGGCTGATATATTGATCTTGGATGGTTAGGCTCTGCCTGAATATCTATGGAGGAGATAACCAGGAGAGCGTGTGATCACCGTACACGACAAAGGGGTGGAGTGTGGGATCACCGTACACGACAAAGAGATGGAGTGTGTGCACAGTGAGACTGTATGTAAATAGCCTAGGTTAGAATGTATGCACCTTGTTACCTGTCCTCTATATTTATAGAGGTGTCTGGTGCGATATCCGGAGCACGCCATTAATGGGTCACGCCATTAATGCGGCAGATATCCGGGGTACGCCATTAATAGGGCATCCCATTAATGGGCGAGTATCTCGGTAGGCCGTTATGATATGGGTGGATCTTGCCTAGCCGAGATTTTCGGATCTCCACCTATGATTAGCGGATCGCGCTTCCTGGCTCTGTTTGGGTCGTGCTATGGACTTGGGGCTTTTGGGCCTCATAACCCGTTTTAAATAAATAAATAAAATAAAAATACTCTCTCCAAAGGGCCACCGCCAGGCCCCGACCCCGGCGAGGGGGGTGGGGGCTTTTTTTTTTTTTTAATAAAAAAAATGTATTCATTGAAAGTATGGGGGTGAGGTTCAAACCCCCAACCCCACACATCCATGGAGCCAAATGGTTCCTTTGATATGTATATACATTAACAAATATATACATTCTTCTTAACATTTTTTCAACGATATTTACAATACTTGTAACAGTATTTACAAATCCAGTAACGCCATTTACAAATTTAGTAACATGATTTACAAATTTTATTTAAGTTTACCTTTTTTTTCCTCTTTAATGCCTCTGAGTGAAATTTTTTAAAAAACATGCACTATCACAAAATTATTAACGCCATTTACAAATCTAGTAGCGCCATTTACAAATCTAGGAACACCGTTTACAACTTTTTTTCAAGTTTACTTTTTTTCCTCTTTAATGCCACACTTGCAACGGTATTTACAAATCCAGTAACATCATTTACAAATCTAGTAAAGCTGTTTACAACTTTTTTTTTTCAAGTTTACCTTTTTTCCTCTTTAATGCCTTTGAGTGAAAAACAAAAAATATGTACTATTTACAAAACTTGCAACGGTATTTATAAATCTAGTAATGACATTTACAACTTTTTTTTCAAGTTTTCCTTTTTTCCTCTTTAATGCCTCTCGAGTGATTTTTTTTAAAAAAACGCACTACCACAAAATTAGTAACGCCATTTACAAATTTAGTAACACCATTTGTAACTTTTTTCAAGTTTATCTTTTTCCTCTTTAATGCCTCTGAGTGAAAAAAAAAAAAATATGCACTATTTACAAAACCTGCAACGGTATTTACAAATCCAGTAACGCCATTTACAAATTGTGATAGTGCATTTTTTTTTCACTCAAAGGCATTAAAGAGGAAAAAAGGTAAACTTGAAAAAAAAAAGTTGTAAATGGCGTTACTGGATTTGTAAATACCGTTATAAGTTTTGTAAATAGTGCATATTTTTTTGTTTTTCACTCAGAGGCATTAAAGAGGAAAAAATGTAAACTTGAAAAAAGGTTGTAAATGGCGTTACTAATTTTATGATAGTGCATTTTTTTTTTCACTCAGAGGCATTAAAGAGGAAAAAAAAGTTGTAAATGACGTTACTGGATTTGTAAATATCGTTGAAAAAATGTCAAGAAAAATATATATTTATTAATGTATATATATATGAGTGAAGGAGCAAAAATACTCATGAGCTTTCTCTGAATGAGCGCCCACCACCATATGCTTTTAAGTGGTGCAAAAATACCCACGAGCATACCAATTCCGTTTAACTGTGTTAACAGACGTTAAATATAATATAAAAATACCGAAGTGCCCTTCACTTCAAAAAAAATCCTCTAGCTTCCAACCTCCTGATTAATCCCTACACAACCATCAAATACTTTTATTTCTCCTTCCTAATCTTTTCTTCGATCATTTCACTTTCTCTGCCAAATTGCTTATCACCGCCAAATAGCCAAGAGCTTCTAAATCATTGATTCCTGGAATTCCCCCGTTTTGCTTTGCGCTTGTGGCGAAAACAAACATCTTTGTTGATTTCCTGATTTTGTGTAGGCTTGTTTCTCCTCGTGTTTGATTCACTAATGAACACAAACTCTAAGAATCTTGTTCATCCCATGTTGGTCGAGAATGCCAGCTTCCCTTGTCAAATATTGCAGTCTAATCATACATATATAGCTTATTAGCCAGAAGGAGAAATACTATATATTTGTCCCCAATTTTCCTTTTTAGTCCTGCCTTAATAAAAAAGGATGAAGATAATTTGGACACTAATGGTACTTAGGTTTCTGGAGCTAACTATGACAAAGAGGTAAAGTTCATTGAGTTTGAGTCCCAATCCTTTCTACTTCACATCATTTTTAAACCCAAGAAAGCGGTTCTCACGAAAAGAAAAAATTACATTATACATTTTTTTTCTTTGGGACTACCATAAAATAGATTTTTAAAAAATCCCATATCTCATCAACCAGACGAAAGAATGAATCTAGACCCCAAAAAAACCCACCAACTCAAAACAACCCGAGAGTTCCTAAACTAAAAATCCGAAACCCTAAATCCACCAAATTAATAACAGATGACTAAGATTCCAGTTAGATCTAAATGAAGAGGGAGACGAAGTAGAAACTAGAAACGCATCTGAGTTGGGAGCTTCGGGATGACCTATATTTGAAAATTCTGGAACAAGGGGTCTCTGCGCAGCAAGCACTGAGGCAAGCGTGCTCTTAAGCTGCTCCGAAAGAGTAGATCGGCGTTCCATAACCTCTTGCGCCATTTATTTCACATCGGACTCCAACTTCTCCAACTCATCAGTGCCAGAATCTTCGCCGTCCTTGGTGGAGGTCACCGGTGCCGCTACCGACATCTAAGAAGAGACTGGAGAGATCAAGGGCGTAAGGGTTGTCGTTGGGGAATAGGGAAGGGAAGTAAAAGAATTTCAAAAAGATGGAGACATTTTTATTTTTAAAATAGTATGGCCCACTAACGGAGTTAGTCAATTTTAACAGAAATGTTACTTTTGCTCCATTTTACAAGCTCGTGGGTATTTTTGCACCACTTAAAAGCATATGGTGGTGGGCGCTCTTCCAGAGAAAGCCCATGGGCATTTTTGTTCCTTCATCCTATATATATCAAAGGAACCAAGGCAACTTGGCTCCATGGATGTGTGGGGGGTTGGGGGTTCGAACCCCGCCTCCCACACTTTCAATGAATACATTTTTTTATATAAAAAAAAAAACCTAAACCCCCTGAAAAAAAAAAAAACCCCACCCCCTCGCCGATGGCCAGTGGCCGGTGGCGGCGGCCCTCCGGCGAGGGTACTTTTTTTTATTATTTATTTAAAACTAAGGATAAAAGGGTAAATTTTCACCCAAATTTGTCTATCCCTCATAGGTCCTTGATACCTCTCAGTCTTTTTATAAATTCGGGAGACTTCTAGGGGTTTTGTAAATTCATATGGTATTTATTTATCATTTTTCCTTTAACTTGCTCTTGATTTTAGATAAACATTTTTTCATTTTTTTAACCTTGGAAACAAAAAGAGAAAAATATTACTATTATTGACCAAAAAAAAGAGAGAGAAATATTATAGTAGATTGAATATGAGCTGAGTGCAAAAAAAAAAAAAGTGCCGAATGGAAAAATAATAAATACTTAGATAAATATAAATCAAATTATATCTATGAAGATATTAAATCATACCAACAAAACATATCAAATATCAAACAGAACACTATTATTAAATAATAATTTTTATAAAGATTGTTAGAATTTAGGAGAAAATCTCATAGGTTATGAATAAGAAGAAGGACTGAAAAGAAAAGGAAAATGTAAGAAGAAATGTGTGTGTGAATAGGAGTCCCATATTGATTAGTTGGAGAGAAGTTAGAGGGTATATAAGCCTCAACTTTGTTCCTACTAAATGAGCCCTTGGGCCAACCCACTTTTGTGGAGGGGTGAGGACTTAGGTGACCCTTGGTCCACCACACACGCGCTGCCATCCATCCGGTCCGTGCGTATGAAATAAAAAATAATTTTTTATTATTAAAATATTTTTTGAAATTTCCGAAAGTTGAATAATTCCGTTGTACCTCTCTGAGATTTTCCAACCAGCGGCTGCGTATTGAGATTCGTTGTGCGTCTGTTCGTGCGACGCACCAGTTCGCTGGCAAGAGACGTGGGTCGCCTTTATTCATTCCGTTTTGGTGTGTCTGTTTACACAACGCAATAGTTCGCAGTAACAGATGAGCCCATCTGATCGAGTTTTTTCAAAGTCTATAAATAGGGCGCCCTGGTCACAAATTTGTATCCGATTTTTTTCTACATACACTCTTTCTGCATACTACATATACAAAACATTATGTGCGTTCCGAAAGCAAACTTGTTGGATTTTCCGCTTCAGACATATAAAGTCATCTTTCTGAAGACGAATAATCCGCTCTATCATGGGAGGCAATTGCTCAAAAACCTTCGGTATCCGTATTGAGGGAGCAAAATTGTCTTAAGGACACAACTAAGTTGAGCCCGGATTTCTACATTGTTCATTACCATATTCAGCAGTCTTGTGAGTTCGTTTATAGCTTTTTCATATTATGCAGACTTGTTATATGCTATTTGTATGTGTTGTTTAAATAATACAAATTCTTGTTATGCTATTCTGTTTACAGTATATTCAACTTCTACCTACTCAATACATTGGAAACAACAAAGATTACTTTAAAATTTAAATTTACTATGACAATATTTAAAATTTTAACGTCTCACACCTTTTTTGGTTACAATGGAAGAGAGCCCGCAGCCCTATCTTTGGCACGAATTCAGTCTTGCTTGCAGGCTTTTCATGTAGCGTTTTGTTGATTATGTGGCTGGTTCGAACTCGTGTTTTGAGAAATGAAAGCAGAACACTTTCACGGTTTCAACTTCAAGGAGATCTATTTGAATAACAAGTAAGATAGTATATTTAAATTTAGATTATAAGTTAATTTAATGCATGATGACAAGTTTTTGCTCAGTGTCACTGGTCAGTAACGTAAAGTTTTATGGCATCCAAAGCCACTAAGAAACACTTACCTAAAATTGAAATACCCAATGATTTTGCAATTATGTTCCTGAACTTGTCATTTGGGAACAGCGTGAATTTTACAAGATATGTGATACAAATTAATCTCCCTTGAAGGATTCTCCCACTGGACTAACTCTTTTATGGCCTCTTCAATCTCCATTGTCTTTCGCATATATGCATTTAAACAGAACCCCAAAGCGCTCAAACTCAGACAAATTTCACTCTTCAACTCCCTCTCGCCTTCTTCACTCCCATATATAGTGTCAACAACATTCCTCGAGTTCTGGAGATATGACTCTATGGCTCTTTCCATGTCATCTTCGCTCAAACCAGAAACCAACCGGATTTGAGATTTTGGTGACTTCCCCGATTCGAGATCACAGTTTATGTTATTCTTCCCAAGCTCCTCCTCAAGAAATCTGAGCGATTTGATCTCACAGATTTCTTCAAAACTTTTCACAGACGAACAAATCACTTCCCTTATGTTTCCAATGTTGGGTTCTAGCGTCACCTCTACAGCCTCTTTCCAACAAGTTTCATTTCTCTGGAATTCATGCTGAATGATCTTCAACGCGTGAGCTTCGAAATGCAAGAGATCCGTCAATTCTGATAGCAACTTCACAAGCTTGTTGTAGCAAGAACTGTGAAAAGGCCTGAACCATAAGTTAGGCTCTTGGTTAGCTTCTGCAACGAATTTTTCAATTCGTTAACCTGTTTTCTCAACTTCTTTACGTTATCCTCCAAGCATGTTTTCCCCACCACAAGACTCAGCGATCCAAAGGAATCATGAAGCGAGGCTAGACTTCGAGCGAGTTCAATTTTCGCGCACGAAGAAGCTCGTTTGGGGACGAAGACAAGATCCACCAGAATAGAACAAGACAGGCCGATGAAGGTTTCCAGGATTCGGGCCGAAGCAAATTCACTTGGCGGCCCATAATTTTTCCGGCCCAGTACAAGTACAGCCCCAATGACTGCGGAAATCCCACCAGCTTTTCCGTACATTCGGCTTCCTTGAAGGAAGCTCGTGAAAATGAACCAAGGGAGAAGAGAGAGGAATCTTATGGGCAAGAATCTCTCGAACACGAAACAGCCTAATACTCCGTACACGGTTCCCATCACAGTCCCTTGGGCTTTAACATTTGCTACTGATAGTGTTGGTTCTCTGGATGATACGAAGCTTATGGCCACTGGGAGCCCAGCCCATATCCCATTCTCTTTGCTATATATTAGGCCCAATAACACTGCTAGGCCCAAAGAGAGAGAACATTTAAATGCTGGGATAAGCTTTGGGATTGTTGACGTCATGGACCAATTAGCCCACTGGTTTTTCGACTCGGAGGGGTTTTCATCTTTCTGTTTTTCTTCAATGGAAGTTGGAGATTTGGCCATTGATTTTTTGTGGAGGAGTTTGGCGCAAAATAAGAAGAAAAAGCTGGGCAAGTCTTGGAGGGCTATTGGGATGGTTTGAAGGGATTGGAGAAAGTGTGTTGTGCTTTTTGTGCTGGGTTCTGGAACGGTCAGTGAACATCCATTTATGTTGTGTTGAGCATTTTTTATTGTTAAGCCAAAATGATCCTCGAGTCTGTTAAGGTTATGTTGAAGATCCTTATCCAGAATTGCAACGGGGAATGAATTAATGGTTCTTAAAGCCATTTCCATCCCTCTCAAGGTTGTATCCACCTCTTCGAGCCTCTCTCTGGACGAGTTCATGTCAAGGATCTCAAAAACGGAGGCCTCTCCCATTTCACACCCTCCTGTTAATTAAAGAGAAATAACAATTAGAAAAAAAATTGGAATAATAAATCTTTAATATTAACCTTTGCTCCTTAATATAAGATTTAATTTGTAGCAAAGAGATAAGTGCACCTGGTAACGCGCAATATTATGAAGGAGCTCTGTCCGGCCAGTTGCCAGAGCCTTGGCACGAGACACTGATGCAACAGCAGCAGTCTTGTCCTCTTCACATATTGCCTTGACAAGAAGTTTCAGTCTCTCAATAGTATTCTGAGCCAGCAGCTTGCTGTTCTGCTTAACCTGCCACCAAATCAACGATATACAAGTTCATTAACGTCAAAATGTAAATTATGATGTAAGGAATGAAAGCGAACCAATTTCTGTTGTTTAGCCACACCAGCTAGTACTGCACTCGACAGTTAATAAGGCTAGTGGACAAATTAAAGCACACGTAGCATTTATTCTATGTACACATGGAGCTAGCATATATTCTCCAAAGTGGTGATGGTGCGCGCGAATTATGACCATGGTGCTTTTGGCATAAACACAAAAATTTGATGGTGCAAGAAGCTACAGTAATCTTTTTATGCGTCCCAACTTAAGCGAGTTTTACACATTCAATAACACTAAATTAAAACAAACAGAAGAGAGCTGATCGATTTGTTACCTCACGACATCCAAGACGTGGGATGGGTATGAGCAATGCAAGAACACAAGCGAAGGCTCCAATGGCGCAACTAGCAGCAAGGCGGAGAGGGTGCATGATAGGATCGGTGTGGTCGCCATTAACATAAGCCATGACGTACACGATCACTATCTCACCCAATGCTATGCGTGTAGCAATCAGATGAGTCCACTCAGCCGGCAGAGCCACCACCACGAATGCGGCCAGCGCCACCGCCAATGAAGTGGTTCCTGTCGTCAGCCGGCTCGGCCCTATAAGCCACAAGCTCAATATAGCCGGACCTAGGCTTTGGGCAGTGGCGTAAAGCGCGAGCCAGCAGCCACGTAAGGTGTCACCCAATACGGCGTCGTTCACGATGAGAATAACAGTGACGTAGGAGAATGCAGGGAAGGTGATCATGCTCTGAACAGAGGAAGGACCGAACAGAGTGATGCAACCGACTATGGTGCAGGCCAAGGCGGTTCGAGACGCCGACATCAGGCATCGCCGCCATAAAGCTTTGGAACCACCAATGGCAGGCATGCTTAAATCAAGAACAAGAAGCTCAACAAACTAACTAGCCGTATGGTGGGTTTGTTAATGGTTATAGAAGTGTTACTGGGTCAAGAGTTAAGAGTGCTCAAAATTGGAAGCGAGGTTGGGTTTTATAGAGAAGTTTGAGAAGACAAGTGATAATTCATAATTGGGACCGCCAGGTAGTGCGCGTGCCATTAATGTATTCACAGCAACCAGTGCTTACTAATTTACTTTGAATATTTTGGCATGTTAAAAATAATGATATAATTACGCATCAAAATTCATTTTTTTTATTTTTTTTACCAGAAAAAATTAAATAAAGTAAAAAATGTTTTACATATTACATATAGAAAGAGAAAGAGGGTGAGTTTCAACACAATAGTAAGAATTTACCGCTTTCTCAATTTCTTTCTAATCGAATTATACTCTGGGTCGCCGTTTATTTTGAACACCAAAAAAATTAAAATCATATAACAAATAGTAATGCTTTAATTTTTTGGTTAGTTTTATGTTTTAGGCCGTCCTTTATTTTTCAAAACTTAATATTATTACCTATTTTCGCTAAAAAGTTATCAGAAAAATGAAAAGCATATAAACAAATAGTAAGGCCTTATATTTTTTTACTACTTAATTAATCCTTAATTTTTCAGTACATACTGTCCTTGTGAGATATGTCTAACCAACAAAACGTTATTAATCCTATAAAATGCATTTGGTTAATAAGATTTTTAGATTGAGATAATTTTGAAAAGAATATAATTAATTAATGCTCTACTTCATAACTTATAATAAGAAACATGTTTGTTTTTCCTAATCCATGCCTTATAATTAATAAGAACAAATGAGAGCATTGCTTTTCTTAGGATGAACAGTGAATAAATGGCCATGTTTTGCTTTATTTCGAAGGTCATGTGATACATTAAATGCCTTATATCGGGCAGGATGTCAAAGCGTGTGTGTGTATAATAATATTAACATAGTTCCGATGCCTTCAACCTACTGTCTGCATAAGACGACCATTTTCTTTTGTCAGAATCTGGACTTCAATTAAGCCGTACTCAAGTTGTAATTTTTTTTTTTATTTTTGAAAAAGAAGGATGAGTGGATGACATATCCTTCCTTTATTATATCTTTTCTTCTTATTTTAATTTTAATAATATTGTTTAGGACGGCCTTGCTATTTGCTATTATGTCTGACCTAATTAATTGATGATAGGGTCCACTCATGAGAGAATCTGCCATTCTACCATTTTTTTTTTTTCTTTTTTTTTTTAAAAGAGATTTTCAAGATTTTCTTATTTCAAAATATGGAAGAAGGGAGAGTAGAGGCCTAATTATAATAATATTTTTTTTCTTTTCTTTTTTCTATAAAAAAATAAAATAATCTATTACAATTCATTTTTTTTGTTTTACTAATATTAAATCTTTAATCCTTGTTGTTACCTTAATTCACACATTCATATTACATTGCATAAATATATTTCATTTTATATATAGTTAAAAATATAATAAGCATGACTGAATAAAAATTACACCATTAAAGATAAGTTGTGATTGAATACTTAAACACATTTTAGGTATCTCTTAGCAACGAAATTTAGAATGAGATAGTCCTCTAGCTAGTAGGGCAGAGAAATAGTATGTTTTTATTATACGTAATATTTTTCTTAATTAAACCATGCAATAGTTAGACAGCTGGCACAAAACATGCCCAAGCAATAGCATACATGGAAATGGAAGGACCAAGCAAAGTGACCAACCATGGATGACGAATAAAGCAATAATAATAAACTATGGAGAGAGAATGAGGGATTAAAGTGGGAATTCTCTTAGATTTCCACTTACTAATTTCCGTTCAGAATCGTACTGAGCCGTTGAGAAGGAGGAAGGGTCAAGTGATGTGGGAGTGGGACCACCCCTTTGTCTTGCTTGCTTACTCACAGCTCTGCTCTCCCCCAATCCCATTTATTTATAGTCGCTCTAGTTCGTTAAAGCACAGGCCCTGCCTCTTCCATCCTTAATTTAAAGCAAGTAGAGTGCTTTCACCTAAAAGGAAGGAGATTTGATATCTGCTGATTGATGTAAGGATTTTATTGATGAGCGATTTGTAAGTACATCTGTAAGCGTTTTTTGAGTTTGGAGACATACCCTCACCCTAGTGAGGTACCGGTGTCTAACCCCACTTCAACTTTCTTCTAGCAAAAAAAAAAAAAAATAGAGTGCCTTGGCTCATTTCATTTTCACTCTGTTTATTCCCACTTTCGATTCATTTTTCTTGTGATAATTTATACATACCACTCTGATTTTTCCCTAAAGGAATGATAATTTATACTATTTATACATAATCTTTATATATTATATCCCCTTTATGTATTATATCCCCTTTCCAATTCTTCGAGCTACCAATTATATAAATATTAGTCCACAAGATGCCTCGAAAAAAACAATTTGATCTAAAATATAAGTCATTTAATTAATGTTCATTTTTCAATTTTATTTTCTAATTAATGCTCATTTCTAATTTATTCACTCCTGCACAATTTTCAATAAAAGTAAAGTGGAATTTTTTAAATTCAAAACATATTTAATAAATTAATTGTCACTTTTTGTTCCCCGTGAATTAGTTAAATTGCTCTATGGATTGGAGGTACTATTTTTTAAAGGGAAAAATACTTCTCACCGTAGGAACTAAATTTTTTAAAATAATTATCTTAATATATTTCTTTTTTCTCACAAAACGGTGTTTAAACCACTTTTTAAAAATATCCTAATCATCTTTCTTAAGTTTCTCATTCCCTCTCTTCATTAATTATTGCTGAGGAGACATTAATAAGGGTAAATTAGAAAAATACTAATAAATATAAAAGTTATGTCTTATATTTAATACTAATATTGATTTATTAAATATGTCTTATATTACGGATTGAATGAAGTAATTAATTACTACTACCTTGGTAATCATAAATATAAGATTCAATGCACTTTGTCTTTGAAATTTATCAATTTTTTAAAATATCATTATTTATTACATATATACTCCCTCTATTTCTAATAATAGGACAAAGTTTATAGTATAAATTACATTACAAACTTTATTTTATAATTAAGACAGGAGGTAATGCACGCGATTAAAGAAATTATTTTACGTGAAACAATATACAATGGCTATAAATAATTAATCTAACCAATTTTTTTAATTTCGATAAATTAGGAAAGGGCCAAGAAAGGAGTTAAAAGGGTCTACGGGGGGAGAAAACTACAGCCACTGAGCCACCCACTTTCCCAGAAAAGCACCGCCGATCGATCTCGTTTTATTTAGTTGGCGAAAGGTGTATAGTGTTTAAATAAATAAAGGACAAGACAACTTCTTGCTGTGACCATACATGGTGGAATCCTATGAAAGAATGTTTTGGTGAAGTTTGTCACATACAGTACCTCCAAAAAGCCCTTCTCAACAACCTAGCGCGTTCACGTCTTCATTTCCTTCCTCAAAACTTTAGGTCCTCCTTTTATGCATCCAATATTATAAAGAGTATGTATGTATATATATATAAAGCTAAGAAATCACCAATCGCCCAGCTGTTATATTTATTATATTTTACTGTATATTTATATATATATATATAAAGCTAAGAAATCACCAATCGCCCAGCTGTTATATTTATTATATTTTATTGTATTTTCATATATATGCTCTTCCGACCCTAAATATAAGATAAAGTTTGTAGTGTAAATTATACTACAAACTTTATCTCATATTGGGGGCTTAAGAAATTTTTGGTTGCCTTCTCTTTTCTATAGTTTTACTGGGACATGGTAACGCACCGTATTAGCCTACAGCGTTGAAATTCAGGATAAACGTAAAACTAATTAGATAATATTATTATGTGTATATTGAGATAGTTTATTCAATTCTATAACATGACATTCTCCAAGAAAAATATTCTGGTTTTTTGATATGGTTTCCATATTTGGAACTGCTTCAACTCTATAAGCTAAGGAAGCAGAAAGAAGAAACATGATGGGCACGTACATTCCTTACAGTCTCAACACACTCAAGATATTATCTAAATCTACTGTGTTTAGGCATACAAAATACTACTCCTCCGGTACCGGAGGCAATACTAACAAAGCTTTATGGTATATCAGTGGCAGTCCTGTGTGCATTTGGGAGTGGACAAATGTCCCCAGCATGGCAAGTTTTGAATATTTGCCTTGCCTCCACTGAGCTTATGAGTAATTTTGAATCCTTTAACCCATAATCCCGTGTCCCCCAGTGTTAGCGAAGAGTCCATACAAATGGTGCAGGGGAAGCATCTTTTTTTCTTGGGAAAAAAAAAAAAAAAAAAAAAAGAGGGAGCGTGCGCTAATGACTTCAGGTTTGTCTCGATATTGAACTCGCAACCTCCCATTTTAGAGAGGAGATTTCATGTCCGATGTGCCTAGGCTACATGACCATTATTAGTAAAGAGAAGTTATTCTAAAATGGTCAAGCATGTGTTTGTGACTGTTGGTGTGGATATATTGTACGTGGCCTATAACCTATTCGTTCACTGCGTCTGACGTTTACCATGTCGCACGCGCACAAACGGATTTTCAACGCCAACATGAAGTGCATGCTGACGAATGCAGGTGGCTTTGATATGCCAACACCCATATCTTTCAACTAAATCAATATTCAATTACATGACTTTATGAGATTACTCCCCGTACAAAATACCACGGTTTAGTTATTTGAAAATTCTAAATTTTCTTTTTTGCATCCAGTAAAAGAATACCACACCAATTTTCTGATATGGCTTCAGCTGATCTATCTAGCTCCATGTCTTAAAGTCCCCTTGGTTGTTGAAGTACACATTTGTTAAAGCAGCGGACAACCACTCAACCAATGATAAAATATACTACTAGTTTCTTTATAACTGAGACTCTATAGAAGAATTTGTTATTACTTCAGATCATATAAGATACTTCAGATCATATAAGACAAAGTTCGTAGTACAAATAATCGGAGGGAGTCTTAGGTAAAGAAACTCCAGTTGAGACTTGGATGTTTTTCATTTATTTTGTTTAAAAGGAAACTTTGACTAAGTCCTAAAACGCCCCCAACTGCCACGAGGTGGTTGATGACGACAGAGCAGGTCTGAGTTCCGTGAGACATGTAACCTTCTAGTTCTAGGTTTCTCTTCGCAAGTAATGTCCATATATTATATATATTAAAAATAAAAATTTATCATCATGGTTTACCAGCTGGTTACGTTCCCTTGCTTGAGACGTCTAACGTGGTTAGAGTGGAATTTCGCAAATAGCAAGGCTTGCAAGGTTATTAAAGAAGCACTAAAAGAACAGAAAGGATAACCTGTCGAGGACTTCACCGTCCTATGTTACAGCGCGGTGAGGCCATTCCCACTTTACCACTTTAAAGAAAGTAAGAATACAAGTGAAGAAGATTTACAGTTTTTCAATCGCCACACCACAGTTTGAGATGGAACACGGGAAAGATGGTGGCTAGTCACAGAATCACAATGTCCAGCAAAAGACAAAACTTGGTGGCACCTAAACTCAATTTAAGAATAAGGTTATGGAAATGAACAAAGTAATCTTGCAATAAACTAGTCACCCCAAACACCAGCCAAAACACTTTCAATACTTTTTTTTTTTCCAAGTCACGACAAGTGGCCGTGTAGATTAAAAAAACAAAACGGAACTGAAGAAAGATGCGTGTTGACAACTTCCAATGGCATTCTACACGGATCAACCGCAGCAACAGGTCACAGGTGAACCAATCCATTACACATTAAGTCATATGTCCTCCAGTTTGTTCACAACAGGCAGGATCAGACGCCAGTAATGAATCACAGCATTTCTTGTGATTTCCTCACACAGCGGCTAACCTTCTTCTTGAAATCGTCTCTCCTGTCTCTCCACTCCTTCTGCAACAATAAAATGCAATATAGGTCTTAGAGCAACCACGAGAACATTTTGACACTCGAGATTAAAGCAGCAAGAAATTACAAGGTCGTGTATTGGCATATATATCACATTCTTTTAGACAAGACATTGAGAGAGCCAACCACATCATAAGAAAGTAAAAGCACACATTTTTTCAAGTGGAATTACTACCTGATAAATTTTTCCAAGTGGGTTTGATATTTCATCAGACAGTCCCAAACATAGTAACATAGTACATAAACATATGAATGGCATGTCATAAAATCAGACAGCATAGCACTGAGCTTCACTAAGAGCAGGACAAGTCAAGTGATGAATATCATGGCATTATTACCTGTCAGTAGTGCAATTTATGCATAATTATGAAAGGACATGGCATTCATTACATGTGATGGGCAGAAAATGTCCATAATAATTAAATTGGGATGTTTGCTTCTCATAGTCTTATGTCCTAATGTTGAGTATTTAGAGCAATGTATTAGCCCCTCTGTTGATAGCTTTGTATGCGCACTTAGGCCCCCGTCTCCCTCATGTTGAAATAATGAATCTTAGCGCGTGCACAACCCCCCCCCCCCCAAAAGGGGCGGTTAATTGTGCAAAGTTTTTCCATCCGTTTGGAACCGACTATGGTTTTGCCATATTTCTGAGGACTTGTTGTAAATAAAAGCTTGCTTATGAATTAGGTGCCTGCGCTTGAAGAAATAACTACAGAAATAAATGGAATATACACAACCAAACCTATCCCGGGACTAGAATTGTAAAGTCCATAAGATAGCAATAGGCAATCCACTTTATTGTTAAGTTGCAAGGACTTTGCAGCTTCACAGGAAAAATTTTAGTTTGTTCATGTCCCTCTAGGATACATAGAGAACAAAACAAGGCAAAATATATCTAGGATGCAAAACGTGGGAGTATAAAGTCGCTGAAACACAACCATGTAAGAACAAAATACAAAACAAAAACATGTAAAAAACTTACAGCAGCTTCAACATTTGCCGGAGATTCATCATTAGGACTGGAAAGCATAGAAATGATACTCAAAACTATACTCTCTACCTGCAAGAAAATATGCACAATAGTACCAGTTAACTTGTGTTTGGAAAAAAGGACAAGGTTGTAAATAGCTCTACAAGCAGCATGTACTATAGAATGAACACTAGAACTGGATATGAAGAGATATACCATTTCCACAAATATCCAGCAAAGTTAGGAAATAGCAAATCAACCTTGAAATTTAACACTCTCAATTAGTTTTGAGGCATTAAACTTTTATAGTTTTCATTAGCATTTTAGCTATATCTATTCAGTAAATAGTGCAGAAAAGATTGCACTTCAACCTTGGAATTTTTATCTTAAAGGTCTTTTTTCTTTTCTTTTCTTGGGGTAGAAGTCTTAAACAATCACAAATCACAAAATATACAAGCGTGTAACTCATACAACTCATGTGACATTCAGTCTAAACATAATTAAGAGACTAACGACAAAGAAAAGTGCAAAAATTTCCAGCCAGATGAGTGATGACAAATACAGCTCATAATATCTATTTTACTAATAGTGTCATTCATACTTCTATAAAGAGCTCCAACCTGACACGACCTACAATCAGATGTGATGCCAATCATACAGGAAAACTTTCATGAAAACTTCTTCTATATTATAAATAAAATACAAGGCACAAAGCTTTGAATGTTGAAATACAGCACCACATTAACTGGTACTATAGTACTTCCATGCACTATCTCCAATGATCAAGTGTTTTTGGGTAATTAATTTAAAGCACTGGAATCTTCTGTCACTTGGGGTTGGCATATCAAGTAAAGAAAATATGCATATTAAGAACAGGTTCACAACTCTCTGACTTGGAATCATATGCAATGCTAGTACTGCATGAGAACATTGGCAAGCAAACCTCATCTACACATCATATCTGACTAGCATGACAAACCATACAATTGATACCAGTAAAATAATTACAACATATAGGGAGTTTCTACTACATATCCAGAAATTACATTGTTGAAGTTTAATTATTTTACAAGAGCATACATATGTTTAACTGTAGTTATGCTGGTCTCAAATCTACTACCTAGTGCCAGCTTGATTTGGTCAGCAAAAACAAAGCTAGGCCACAAGATTAATATTGAACAGCAAATTCTCATTCATTTTTTTAGGTTTTATATTATCACTTACTGTATGAACAGGTGTCCAGCGCTCACTTGCAAGTTCATATCCATTTGGATCCTCACCAGGAGGATGAAGAATTGATATGCAAACTCGTCCATCAGGATATACTACAAATGGAACAGCAATATAAGTTAATTATGTGTGGTTTAAACCAGACCAGGAGAATTGAGCCCCCCAAAAAAAATTATCCCAAAAACCAACCATTTGGATGCCATATCTCTGAAGTGAATTTCACTGTTGGTGGGCTGTTCGGGTAATTTGATGGAAAACTCATTATAGCATTGAAGAATCCCCCCTCACTGCAAAACAATGAAGCAAGAGTCAGCAAATGACAAAAGGAAAATGGAAAGTGCACAAATAACAATCAGCAGAACTCAACCGACAAGAGGCAAGCGAAGTGATGAATTAGAAGCATTTTCTAACATTCACGAAGAAAAGATAAAACATACTTCCTCCGGTCCTTATTATAAGATACCAACTAACAATTCTCGCAAACCAATAAAAACATAATAAAATTGTCCTACAATTTAAGTAACTTCCAATATTATCTCTACTAATTGTACTAAACTCTAATATTATATTACTCCCTCCGGTCCTAATTATAAGAGCTAGTTGACTTTTTTGCAGAGATTAAAGAAACTAATTAAATTACTTTATAGTATTTTTATTTCTATTTTTTTCTTCAAACTATTTAGTTTGATTAATAAACTAATATATAATCTAAGGATTCACAACATATAAAATGATTAAGTATCTTATTTAGCTTCCTTAATCTCTCCAAAAAAAATCAACCAGCTCTTATAATTAGGACCGGAGGTAGTAATTATTATTCTCACTCACTACCTTTATTAATTATGGGCATGGAAAAAAATAATCAATACCCTTTGTAAACAATCAAGTGCTTATAAAAATGATCAAATACAATTACTAGTTGGTGCCTTATAATAAGAACCAGAGGAGTACACAGTAAGACAATCTGGTGGATGCAAATGAATCTAAATATCAATCTTGAGAGTTTGAAAGCTAGAAAGCAGTTTGATGAAGTGTAACCCTTTTGCAACGCCGGAGATAAATATCAATCTTGGGAGTTTGAAAGATAACAAGCAGTTAGATGAACTGTAACCCTTTTGCAACACAGGAGATGCAGTTCAGCAATTTCGTCTAAATTACTTCAGCACGTTTCCCCTTATCATTCTCAAAATTATCCCTTTCCTCTAATCATCTATTACGGTTCAACAGGACAATGAAACTCCGGTACTCCAACCGCTACCCCCAGCCCTTTTTGCTCTTCCCTACAATCTCTCAAATTAAAAAGACCAGCAAGAACAAGGGATTCGTCAATTACTCCCTTGATGAACCCATGATGACAAGGGTACACAAGAAGGAATCTAGCAAATTTAAAAGCCGTAAAGAATCACCAAGACTCAAGCACTCCAACCCAATCTTGAAAGTAGTATCTTTCGGAACCAATAAAAAATAGTGACTAGATAACAAGGGAAATATAAAACTTCAATACAAGATAAGAAATCATATTTATTTTAGTTAGGAGACGAAAGAAAAATGTAATGAGCGCTTACTAAAGAGTATCGGGAGGTCCAATTATCGTGACACTCCATTCGAATATGTTGGTTTCATCTACTAAACCAGCGGAGAAGCCGTCGACTGGGTTTTTGCAAAGATCTGAAACCAGCAAAAGTTGAATTAGAACACCGCGGAAAATCCACGCTAAACCCTCCGCACCAATCGACAGATTAATAAATAGGAGCACACAAGCAAAGACAGGAATTCTGTCATCGCTAACCTTTTAGCTGCTTTTGAAGGAGAAGGCTAGCTTGCGATGCCATCAACCAACGGAGATAAATAGAAATAGCTCCGACGAGAGGGAATGAAGAGGGAGCTCCTAGATTGTGAAGAAACAGGGAAGTTTGAAAGCCGACACTTCGATTATTTATAGATAGAGAGATGCTTCATCAATGCGGGCTCTTCCGCACAGGATCTGCTTCCTTGCCTGTGCGCCCTGGTGGTGCAATTGGGAGCTTCGATCCTATGCGACCTCCTTGTTGTCTGTATCCTATAACGCCGAAACAAAGGCTGCCACGTAAGGAGAGACTTAGATTGTAGACGTCCAAAATAGATTTCAGTGCGTTATCATGTTCTTGTTTACTGTTTATAAGATAGATACTCTCTTTTATCTTTATTATAAAGCACTAACTAACAATTTTCACAAACCAATAAAAAAATTAAAGTCAATAAAGTTGTCCTATGATTTAAGTAACTTCCAATATTACTCCTACTAATTGCATTAAACTCTAATATCACTCCTGATCCTATTTATACATCTATTTTGACTAAATCTCACATACTAAGGAAAGATAGTTAACTCAATGATTATGAGAGTAAATTTTCAACTTTGCCTCATTTATAATTGAGTATTTTTCAACTATTTCTCCTCTCTATTTTCATGGATACAATTAATATGAGTATAATTGTCATAATCTAATTTATTACATGAAACTTGATTTATAAATAGGAGTAATTTTTTTTGTCAAAGTGGACTTATAAATAGAAACAGAGTGGTAGTATATTAATTATTACTTTCACCCACTACCCTTATTAACTTTAAGCACAGATAGAAAAAATAATTAATGCGCTTGAGAAACAAGCAAGTATCTTATAGGAAGAATCAAATATAATTGTTAGTTAGTATCTTATAATAAGAATTAAAGGAAATATGTGAAAAGAGTTTTATTTTGATTTGCATAAACGTGTTTTTCAAAAGCCAATTTAAATAGATTTCAGTGCCATCTCATATATCCTTCATGTATTCGTTTGTTGTAGCAGTAAAAATAGTTTCCTTTTTAATGTGATTTACTATTTATAAGGTAAATATGTGAAATGAGTTTCAAATCAGCACTGTATCTATTAACCACCACCGTTTGATTTAATCCCGTGGAGGATCCTTTCAGGGCAATTTTTATCTCATCAATTAATCAATTATTGTTGCATTGTCTGGTTTCTCATCACGATTAAGTTACCTATCTTTTTTTTAAAAAGGAAACAAAAAATAATCAGTCGTGATTTTATAGAAAGTTTTCCTTCTCGAGAGCAGCTAATTAAAAGACTTTACTTTAGTGGGGGGAAAATCTTACTTAACCTTATTAAATTAGTAGACCGCAACTTCATCTTTTTTGGTACACTAGACTACAATTTCATTTGTTTATTCATTGATGCATTTTCAAATTCAATCCTTCAAAATTTATTTAATTTATCTGGTCATTCACACATGGAATGTTTTAAAAGATTTTTTTCCTCAAATTATCTCTTCAATTCTTTTTTGTTGTTGTCCCCCACTCTCCTATAGAACTTTCTTTTTTTATCCCCCCCAGATTCGAGCATCTCTTGGTTTATATCAATAAATGCTTCTTCTTCTTTTCTGTAGCAATTAAATTAAATATATCCCCTATTTATCATTGGTTATTGGTTAATCTGTGTGTGTATTGAAGTGGATTGCAATACATAACAACCAAAACAAAAAATTATGTTCCTACTGGCTAGTATGCCCATTGGATGATTTTAAGAGTCATGTTTAGATGTTGCCATAATTAAGGGAAAATCCAGAGTCTCTAGTGGCTGGAAAAAATAATAGAAAAATACCATTTAAATTAAAAATATCTATTAAATTAGTGTTGGATTTAGAGGAATAAAACCCACTCTATTAAACTTAGTAAATAAAAGAAAATACATAAGAGCCTTTATATAGGCGGTTAAAGAGAAACTTAGGACTAAGATAAATTACAATAAAGGTGATAAAAGCGATATAATTAGGATCCTATAATCAAGGAGGACAATAATCAAGGGATCCTAATAATAAGGTTAATATATTTCCTAATATTCTAACAATTAGTATAAAGAAAAAAGTGATCTAATAAAAATATGAGATTTTGAAGTTTAAGTATTGATAACTTGAGTATAGATAATGACAACTTAAGAATAACAATTAGTGACTTTAGCATATATAGTAAAAACATAAGAACCTCAAGTTGTCAATTTCTATACCTATATTGCTAATTCTTACAATCAAGTTGTCAACACCAAAACTTCAAAATCTTATATTTATACTAAATTACTTATTTATCATTTTGCTAATTTCATAGATATCTTGAGTTTTGGTCATTCAAATGGCATTTTTTAATCATTTCTTAAAAAAGGAAAAACTAAACGCCATTGAAAAGAGAAGGCTACCAAACAAAAGACATTTGGTTTGATTAAAGGAGGGGTGAAATGGAAGCTTTGCAACAAACAAAAATTTTGATTAATGAGTAGAGAAATTACTTTCTGTCATGAACATTGTATTGTAGGCCAAGAAACTTTGACGCCATGATTGATGCACTTGATTCTTTCAATCCCTAATTGAGAATGCTGATTTTAAATAAATCATTCATGTGACCATAAGCAAGCTATACATTTAGATTAGGATAAGCAAACACCTGGGTTTATTAAAACGATACACTCAATCCGTTTGTAAATATAAGATTATTTTAGGTGTTTTTCGATTTAATTTTAATCATAAACAAAGGACATTAATATTCTTTGTCTCTTCCATTTAACATTTTTCCTAATTAATTTTATTGTTTTTCTGATCTATTTGTTTCTTATATTTAACATCCTGCAGGAATATTCTTGAGAAAAGTACCACACATTTTTTTTTGCACAATAACAATAATAATAACTCCCTCTGCTCATAATTATAGAAAATATTTACCAGCTTTTTGAGGAATTAAGGATAGTAATTAAATATATTTATTTTATTTAAAATTTAAAATGGGATCAATCATCCATGATCCATCTATTCATGAAATATACTTTACATCGGCGATTACATTTGAAAGGGTTTCAAAATCGACATCATGGATAAAAAAAAAATTATTTTAAAGAAAATAAAATCACCAACTTGATAAAATATAAACTTATTGTTAAATTAATTATTGTGGAAGAATTATTAGTAAAGGTAATATGTGGAAAATATAACAAAAATTTCTTAAAATTATTTTATTAAAAAACTAAAAAAAATAGAATTGAGATTTATGTGACATTAATGAGTTACAAACATTACTTACTTTATAGAATAAATAGGTATATTATTAAATTATTATTGTGTTTAATTATTATTGAAAAAATGTCAATAGTAGTACTATCTTTTAAAAAAAAATTATAAAAAATAGAATTTTATTATAATTATGACTAAAACTACAACTTTAAAATTGTATTATAATTAGAATATGGAGGGAGTAATAATTAACTTCACGATTTTTATTTATTTATTTGATTGGGTAAATCTTATATTAGATGGAGTAATGTTTTGTCAAGCCTCCACCGCCGTGCAAGTAGGCTACCCTTATGAGCAAAAGATCAAAGCAATATTGAATGATAGGCAAGTCGGCCATGGTGATATTCAAATCACCAATTATTTCATCTTGAAATTATAATCTGCAATGTAGACTTTGAAATTTGAATAGTAGAGCCTCAACAAGTAATATAGACATTGAGTGAAAACTTTTGATGTGAGCACTGGCAAGGCATCACCTATTTTTTTATTGGGGATTGGGATTTTAATCGAGTTTATCAAAGCTTGGTGCGGTATATGTAAAATGATTAATTTATGAATATTGTCGGAGATATTAAAAGTTGGCCAACCAATTAATAAAAGTTAGTTCAATCAATAAAGAATTTGTTTATTGAATTGTGAATTTAAATATCATTATCAATACAAATATTGAGAACTAGATTAAGTGCGGTGAGATCTACATAATTCAAATATAGTTTCAATTGTCTAGATCTAATATTTTTAAATAATGATTTTTAAATGAAACAAACATTTTTTAATAAATTAATGGTTAAAAATGTTATTTTTATATTAGGTCTTATGCACATTAAAATATATATTTTTTTAAAAAAAACTGAAGTAAAATTTCAACATGACCCATTTGCAATGATGATTAGCTCGTGTTTGTCATTGTGATGAGTACTAAAATGGGTTCCAAAAGTATTGACGATAGACAGTTTATTGTAAGCATTGATTGGGTTTAAGAGCATGTTAGAGTTTCCATACTCAATTTTTTTCATATAAAAAAGTTTAATGAAAAATTTGCTCTGGAAGTTTTTAATGAAGGGCAATTTTTCTTGAAAGTGTTAAAAGGAAGCAATTTTTCTTGACTATTATCCTAATTAATTTTGGTCGTCAATTGATTAAATATATTAAGTTGACAATCTAAAAATTTCACTTTCACATATTGAATTCGAAGTGCCATGCTATTATTGCTTAATATTCATATGGTGAAGGCATAGTCTTATTTTCTTTCCTCAAATAAAAGATTCATTGGCACCAAGAGTGAGGGAATGCTATTTTTTCATACTTTTAAGACAAAATTGACCCCTTAAAAAAACTTCCATCATAAAATTGCCTTTTGATGATAACCCTATTTAAAAAAAAAAAAAAAAAAAGGTGGTTTGGTAATCAAGAAGGAAACAACAAGAAACTTCTACACGTCTCCAGTAATTCAACAGCAATACGGTAGGGAGGCCGGTGCCATGATCATGAAGGTCGTTTTAATACACATTGGCATCACTATGACGACCACTTGTGACATGGGACCAGTCAAAAATTTTAAATTCAGACAACTAAGCCAGGTGTCATTTAAAATGAGAAGGTTAAGTTTTGAGGGAGAAGACATCAAATTCACTACTGTACTTGGTTTACAACTTCGCATCTTTTTTTCTTCCTAAGCCCAGAATATCAAGGTTATTGATGTTCGTACATTACTCTCCACTCTATTCACTTCAATCAATGTGTATTTTTAGCTAGGTGGATTTGATTGAATTTAACATAAAACTAGTAGTTTGATTATAACATAAAGTATAGAATTTTAAAATCAACACTTGCCATAAGAACTTTTTAGGAGACAATTTTTGAGTTTGTTTGTAAGTACTTTTTGAGATGGAAATATGTCTATTTAGCTTTATGAGGCCCAAAGACTCAAATCACATCAATATATATGTATAAAGATTTAAATAAACGACCTTGAGTTTCAAATATTGTCGGGGTATTGGAAATAAAACCATGTTTGGGAGCCTTAAGGCAATGGTATGATTATGTTAATGGTTTAACCTTGCAGTTAAACATAAAGCCTTAAATTTGAGTATGTATGAATGTAAAAGAGAAATTATATTTGAAGGAGTTTTTCTCAACTTAGTTTGAAAATATTTAAATAGACTTTTCTTTTTGTTGTCTATTTGGTTTATCAAAATCTTTGATTTCAATTAATCTAAAGATTCATCTCGAGTCAAACCCACGGTTGTAGGGAAAGAGTTCCCAACACCATTTTCTTTATTCTCATATCTCAAACCAAAGATATAGTTAAAAGAGGGCAAGTCCCTCACCGGCCACTTGTTCCTACCAGATATTAGTAATATTTGAATAGAATTAAGTTAGGTAATCATGTAAAAATAAATAACCACTTTTTTTTCCCAGAGCACGCATGTCTTAGAAAACTATACAAGGGAGCTAAAACAATGTGAGGTGGTAGGTGATGATCATTTAGGAATTTGTTTTGCTTCTCCTCTTATGAGCAAGAAGTGCTGACATGGTAAAATAAGGAAATACTGAGGATCGAAGATCAAGAAAACAAATTCACCAATTAAGAAAGCGACGAGCTCATGCAACAGTATCACAGTAAACTCTCTTAGAGTATAGGATACTAATAATGAACCCATGTGATGATCCAAATCTGATTGGGTTCCAGCCCAGAATCTCATGTAAACTCACTTCTTCCTGAGAACTCACTCGAGCAGCTTTGCCCCTAAAGAGCACTTTTCATCCTCTCCACGTATGAAAATCTGATAGGGTGATGTTCAGGGAATTTAACTCCTACTTGCTCTGATCTGATACAGCCCCAATGACCCCAGTCATCGATTAATTCAACCATTTTTGTCAGTCTTGGATTCTGTAACTTAATTGGGTCGAGCTTGGAATGCTTGTCTGGGCCCTCTGAAAGTCCTGGACAAAGTGCTCTTATAGGTTAGGCATATGACTTCAAGTATGAGATAATTTGTGTGGGCCTATTTAACAGTTAAACCATCTAGTGCATTTTGAATAATTTAATGGATGTTCTTTTTGGTTTACTTATTTCAAAAGTAAAAGTCTAAGGCTGGTTTAGATTTCTTTGAGTTTGAGCCTTGTGGGAGACATTTGTGTTAAAAGGGGTAACCACAATCCTATATGGAATACTGGATGATAATATAAAAAAAAATAGAAAAGTAAGAATATTAATCAAATAATCTACTCCCTCCATTCCATAACATGAGACACTTCAACTAATTCATTAAAACAAGGAAATGATCGTTAACTCGTTAAATATGCCATAAATTGATTTTTTTTTTAACTCTACCTATATTAAACTAGGTTTAAATGTGAGAGAATATACAAAAAATCACATTTAAGCATTAACTATTAGGATAAAATTGATAAGAAAACATTAATTATTTTTTAAGTGACTTATATTATGAATTAAGACATTTTTCTAAAAGTTACTAGTATTATGAAATAGGAGTGGGATAAAGTTGGAGGAAAATGAATGGCAAGGAACCAAGAAGCATACTTTTACCCTTCGTATTTATCATAACTAGGGGAGAAAATATGTTAGGCTTTATCTAAAGCCTGAGCTTGCAATAGATAGTTAAAGTTTAAACTTATATGTAGGCTTTTTTTTTTTTAAAGGCATGAGCTAAGCCTTCAAAAGGCATGATAAGACCTGAAATATGTTTAAATACCTACTTAAAATGCAGGCCTTTAAAATTTAAATCTTCAAAGCATATAATCATTCAAGTCTATTTATAATCCTACATTATATCTTAAAAGCTTAACAACTATTCTCATCATAATATAAGGGTTTAATAAGAAAAAGTAAAGAATGCCTAATGTCAATAGTTATTCGAGCAAGTATCAAATAAGAAAAACTAATCGTTAGTTGACTAATGAGATATTTTCTAAAATCGACCAAGTATAACACAAAGCAGTAGGTCAAACTAGATCTTTACCTTTTATTTTTCCACATAAATGGGGACAAACCCTTTCTATTAAGATTTTAATATTTCACTTGACACTAAAATAAACTTATAGCAATTTATGATTTACCGCACGACAAAGAACAAGGGAGATGATGTGAGTTCGCATTGTCATCTTAAGGCTCGAGCAATCAAAGAAAAGAGAGGTAAGCGTGAATGATCGTGTAAGGTTTGAGTGTGTGAATGTAAAGTTTGAGTGTGAGTGAATAACGATGTAATGTGTAATTTAAGATTCAAGCTAAGTTGATAATTTATAAGATTATTTAGATATATTATATATATAGCATAAATTAAAAAATTAAATAAGTCAGGCCTTATAGGCCAGACATATTTATTTAAAAAGGGCCCACCTTAACCTGTTCATTAAATACACTAAATATCAAGGCCTATAAAAGTTTGTATAAAAAAAAAAAGGCCTATAAAAGTCTGACCTATTTTCATCCAAAATCATAATGTGAACCGTGACTCCGTGAGGCCCGAGGGCAGAGGTGTACAAAGCATTTCGTTCCTTTCTTGCTTTCACCTCTCCATATTTAATGCTAATATATCATCCCAGGCCTTTTTTTTTTTGGTCAAAATCATCCCAGGCTGGCAGACTCTAAGCCTCTAATCCCACACATTAAGCCTCTAGTCTGATTTTTAGTACTCTCTCCCGTCGTTATATACGTTTTTTCAACCGAATTACAATATTCTAAAAACACTTAAAAATAGTTAAATATAATAATTATATAGAAAATTTAAATTTTTTTCCAAAAATATCCTTATTTATGAATGGGTAAGAGAAAATAATAATGAAAAAAAGGATGAAATAAAATGTATACAAGTATAATATTTAATTGAGGTAAAAATGGGGAGAAGTGTATTTATTATTAAGACGGATTTAAAAAAAAATCTTATATTTAAAGACAAATACATTTGAAAAAACAGACTCTGACATATAAAAAAGGAGAGTTATTCATTTACTTCTCCCCCAACGAAGCTTTGATAAATGTCCGATTTCTAGCAAGTTGCAACATAATTATACATTGCCAAATTTATTTTCACTGACGACTACATCAATAAAATAAGGAAAATAAAAGCTACTAGGAGTCTAGGACTGCATACGAGAGCTTTTTCCGTCCTCGTCAACAGAGGTTTGAAAAGAACCACCGAAAAAAGTAACAACGGGAATGCAAGCACGTGACATGCATAAAACCCCACGTCTGATGACTAATCAGAGATTCGAATTCTCGAGATAAGAGCCAACAAAGCTGACTGGGTTTTTACTTTTTATTCGGATATATTTGAAAGGCTTAGTACCTTGCTCAAAAATAATCCCCTACAAACTATTAACAAATCTTGTCATCAAGAGGTATCAATTTTGCTTTCGAAATAGGTATTGAGGAGCAATTTTGCGACTGAAGTTTTTGACGTAGTAATGTTGTTCCTGAAGTTTAAAAAATAGCAATGTTATCCTCTCTTAACTCGCCTCTAATGGTCAACTAACGGTCAACGTTACGGTTGTTAACGGAGGGGACAACATTGCTACGTTTTTAAACTTTAGGGAACCATTGCTCTAAAAAAATGTAACAATTTTACCTTTGGAGTTTAAAAACGTAGCAATGTTACCCTCCATTAACAAACTTAACGTTGACCGTTAAAGAGGGGCAACATTGCTACGTTTTTAAATTTCGAATAACATCGCTAATAAAAACTTCGATAAAATTGCTTTCCTGGGCGCGTTTTAGGGACAAAATTCATACTTAACCCATATATTAAAATAAGTTAAATTTAACTCCAAACAGAAGTAAAATTCAGAAACTCTAAATTAAAATCCATGTCCTCCCTTGATCTTACGGGAAAATCCTTCTTAAGGCTTAAGTAAGATAATATATAAAAAAATAGATCTAAAAAAAAATTACATATCTGAGAAGGTCTTAGGACCTTTTTGATATTATTTAAAAAAGATTAACAATTATATATCACTATATTTCTACAATATCTTACATATACTGAGGGGGATTTTCCCTAATCCTCAGTCCTCACTGTCAATCCATGGCCCACACTCTGCCAATCTCACCTCTATTATCAGCCTATCCTGGAGCTGCAGGTACCCCTACAGAGTACAGATATTCCCGCCATTTTCCCATCTTAATTTTTTCACTTTTTCTTTATAACAATTTCAGAATTTCTTCCTTATCTGTCTACCTCATCTGAGGGGGTCATAATTTCACTCACATTAATTAATCAATAATTATTGATTAATTAATTTTTACATCCAGCATTCGCACGGATGACTCATCAACACCAATGTTAATTAAAATCGCCTTCTCATGCAAAATTCCTTATCCAAGTGCTAATCTGAGAACAAAACACGGCAACACAGTAACAAGACCACAAAGAACTTTGAACGCAGCTGTTTAAAGACAAGGATTACATTCATTAGAGCATTAATTAATCTTAACCCAAGATTACAAACACGCTTACATTTCTTATTCAAATGAACCCAGATGACGAGGATGTTACAAGTAAACGATTTTCACTCTCTAATGGCAGAATATGACCTTGAGCTCCCTTGGGGAAGAACACTCGTGCGTTAGCGAAGGGTTGTCATGAGCATAAGTGAAGGTCGCAGGACACGCATGCTTGAAGAAATCTGAGTAGAGCGAAGGCTTACACATTTGTGGGCTATTGAAATGGTTCCTGCAGCACAGCTCGTCCGTCCTAAAAGCCTCGCACCCACTCTTACACGCCATCACCGGACCGTGACCCTGCGGTACACGGTGCTGCAAAACCGGAGGACACGTGGCAAGCAGATCCACACGACAACCCACCACCGGACACACGCCTTTACCCTCGTGTGGTGTCACCGTCATGGGGACGTTGAAGCCGTCCACAAGGCTCACGCCGTAGGAGGAGTAGTCGTTCGCGCCATGGTGAACGCTGAACTGAGCCAGAGACGCCGGAGCAGCGCCGCCGGCGCCGTCGCACTCCAGGCGGCCACCGCAGTCTCCGGTGGCGCAGAGGAACTGGTTGCCGGAGTAGCCGCAGCCTGTTCTGGCCCAGACCCGACCAGACCAGTGTCGATCCGGTAGGGGAATGGACATGTGAGTGAGGGAATTGAGAACAAAGCCGCCGCGAGCGAGGACGGGGTGACCAGCGTTGGGTTGGATGGCAGGCCAGACGGTGAACTTGCAGTTATTGACAAGGGTAAGGATGGTGGCGTCAGTGACAGTGGCGAGGAAGAGGAAGGAAGCTACGGCCAATGAGAGGGAGAGTGTTGAGGAAGAAGAAGCCATTGTTGGGGTTTATGGACTATCAGAGTTCAGGGAAGTGGGTTTGGTGTGTTTTATAGAGAGAAGAGCCGTACTTGATTATAGTGTTTTCTGGTTGGCGCTGTACTGCCGCGGAGGCAGAGGCGTGTTTTGGGGATTTCGCGGAGCGGGATGTCATATGACGGAATTGCCCTCGCTGTGTCATTTTAATAAATACCAAAAATTACATAAAATTATTAGAAAAGTGGTCAGAAACCTGAGGAACCACTGTGACTCTGAGACTGGAAAGCAAACACTGTGGGGCCTTTTAGAATAATTGGTGTTTTGTGCGCGGGAAATATAAACAAACAAGGATCTCGAGGCTTCCACGCTGTAATATAATTAGGCACGCAAATTTAAATTATCTCCTGACTTGAGTCTCATAAGTCATAGTACCATATAGCTGCATGAGTCTTCTTTCAAATAAGAAAATAAATTAAAATATATTTTAATTCTTGAATTATTTCATGGTAATGATAAATTTAATGGGAATGTTTGTAAGAAATTAGCCCGATTAAGTAGTACTATAGGTGAGTGTTTAATTATTAATTATGCATTAAAATTCGTGTATGGACATCCTTTTCAGAAACTGGCACGTTATTGGTAACTATGAATGTATGATAGGTGAAGGTGGTGGCTTAAAAAGGGGGTAGCAAATGGATAAGAAGCTCGGTTAACGATACAATTGTCGGCCTATCACTTTTCTCTTTTTCCTCTGCACAACCCACAACTCGCTGAAGCTTTGCGCTGCAAACCATTGCCCAAATTATTTTCAGCAAACCTCTTGTTGTTGTGGTTGTTGGGTTTAACTGGTAAAAAAGTTGGATTTTCTTACTAAAGGGGAGGATTTGATCCTAAAGTTGATCAAGGCGTTAGAGGAGGGATCTTAAGAGTCTAAGAAGCAATAGAAACATTGAGAAGATGTAGAGGCATATGTATTCTCTAACCCAGTATACCATATAAATTGGGCTCTAAGCGTGCTTTCGCTTAATCGTAAAGGAACTCAGATTTTTCTAAAATTTTATTATAAAAAAAAAAAAAAAAATCACCCAAAACACCATCAATCCGATATGGCTTCGTCTGGGAAATCACTGCCCAGTGGTATGAAAGCTAGCTCTTCTTAAATGTCCTAGGTTTGATCTCCTACCTGCTCATTTAATTAAAAAAAAAAAAAAAAAAAAACAATCATCTCGGTTAAAAAGAAAACGTGACAAACAACACAAATATGCTTAGATTCAAGACTTCATATTTTTTGATATCAAAGGAGGCAAAACCTTTAAATTAAAATATTAGAAGAAAGGGAACATAGTCCCACACAATCACAAAGAAACAAAGACCTCAGAGAAGAGGGACAAGACTCAAAATTAGCTGAGCTATTTTGATATCAAGACTTCATATTTAAGTGATTATAACCTCTTCCATTAACATAACCTCGGTTAGTAAGATAAAGCCCACTAAATTTGAAATGAACCGGGTGGCATTTAGTTCTGGACCTCTACTAATGGGCCTGGTCTTTTCGATCATAACCAGTGGGCCTGGTCCAGCCCGATAATATCAAAACATTTTATAAGCTATCATTATTCCCTGAAGCATTTAGTTCTGGACCTCTACTAATGGGCCTGGTCTTTTCGATCAATTGGAAGCTAATTTTTGGAGTTGCTATATGGAAGATTTGGGAATGGAGGAACTGTAGTATTTTTGATGCTAACTTCACAAAACCCCCTGATCCAGCTGCTACGGTTTCTGCTGTTTGGGAGAAGTATTGTGCCATAAATGATGCTGAGGGGTCAGCAAGTAGCGGTAATGGCGCATCTGGTCCAGGTGGGCTTGGTAGTTCTGAGGGGTGGTCAAGGTTTAATGTGGATGGAGCTGCGGTGGTGTCCTCTGAGTTGGCGGGTTGTGGGGCAATATTCAGAAATAGCGCTGGTTCTTGGCTTGCTGGTTTTACCAAAAAAATTGGCTTTTGCAGTGCTCATATGGCAGAAGAGTGGGCTATTTATGAGGCCTTGCTGATGGCATGGGACATGGGCTTAAAGTATTTGATCTTGGAGTCTGATGCTATGGAAGTTATTAAGTTGATTCTTGACTCCTCTTATTCAGTAGGGAGCTTGCTGCTTACGGAGATTAGAGCCTTGCTGAGTCGTGAGTGGCAAGTGAAATTAAAGGTTTTTCCCCGGGAATATAATAGGATAGCCTATGCTTTAGCTAAGGTGGGTATTTCTACATCTTCTCACTATTTGAGATCTTGGGTTAGCCAAGAGAGATTGGGATTCATTTCCCCTGTAATGTAGTGTTTGTTTCTATGTACTGAGCTTCTAGCTCTCTTCTTTTATCAACAAAAAAAAAGTCACAATCTTGCCCCACCCCTTATTCGGCTGAACTTCGGAAGCCATGATTGGTTCATGGAGGATAAAGTTTAAATTATAAAGCAAATCAGGTTAATTAAGCTAATCATGGTGCTCCTAATTTCATGGGGATTCGCAATTTTTTGGTTCTCTTCTCTGCCGCGGAACATTTTGGAGATTTCGGTGATTGTCCTGATTCAATTCTAACTTTCGCAATCATAACAACCATTGACTTCATAACTAAAAATCTTCATCATGTCTCTCTTAAAAGTCCTTATTGTCTATCATACTATAGCAAGAGCACTATTTGTCTGCTCTTTTTAAATTTTTAAAAATGTACAAAAAGCAAAACTAGTGTATTATGCCTTCAACTACAAGACAATTTTACTTTACGCCAAAGTGCGATGAATAAGGATGCCATACTTGCACTCCAACCCCAAATGTCTGCATATTTAGAGACATCTCTGGTGAAATATTCTGACATAGAACCAGTACAATGCTCTTAGACGCATATCTCATGTTTGACAATGAGCAGAACAACATGCAGGTAGAAGATTTTTCGCCTTTAAGTAATTATACTCTCAAATTTGTAGGCAATGACTGGACTAAATTGTGCTGCTCAAAACTTGATTTGGAAAATAAGTTTAAAGAATAAGGAATTGGGAGGGTGCGAGGACAGCAAGGCTAAGCACTCGAGAGAAAAATGATAGCAAGGTACTTACTTGTAAAATTTTGTTTTTATTTTGTTGTTATCATGGAAGCAATGATAACTGAGAAATGATAGCAGGTAAGAAGTCAATCCACAATGATGCTGATGATTCCAAATTCTCAATCTTGTCAAATATCAAATCAGGATGTAAATAGTGGCATTGGATTCCCGGGCATCTTTTAACAAACATTCTCCCCTAAAAATTCAAGTTTGGTTATCATTATATATACCAAAAGACGCAGCACATAAAAACTGCTCCATCTCTCATTCTTATCACCATAATTCTACTACTCTCCATTTCAAGAAATGCCAAAAATGACAACTCAATTCTTCCTCCGTCTTCTCCTTCTGTGTTTTCTACTTGCAGCTTCTCTGCTCAATCATTTCACTGCTAATGTTCAGGCCATTCCATCAGGTATGTTACTTCTGATTATTTGCTTCTGCAAAAAAATACTGAACGGTTTTTGTTAGCATTGTTTCTGCTACGGCTAACTCCCACCCATTTTTCTGTTCCTTCTCACCAGTTCATGTCAAGCTCAGAACCATACGAGCCAGCTCAATGCCACATTCTGGTCATGTCATACTTTCATGGGTTAGTATCAAGACAGGGTTTTATCATATTCATGATATAATTTTAATTCAAGATTTTCTCCTCATTAAGAAGTTCAAGTAAAAATCTCTCTATATTTTAGTAGTGAAGAGTTTGTCACGGAAGAAGTTTACTTCTCAGCTATTCGACTATTTTTCAAATTTTATGTAGTTATTTCAGAACTTATAATGTTACTACGTTGGATTATGATAGCTGAAATCGCCATCTTCTATATTTTTTTTTTTTCCGTTTTTCTCAGTAAGCACATGAAGCTCTGTAAAGAATCACCCATTCATGCCACTTGTTAAAATATTTATACGACATATATCTGATGCATGTATTGATGGGAATTACAGGATGAAGATAAAAGGACCCACAAAAGCCCGTCAGGGCCGAATCCGGTAGGGAATCACCGACCGCCATCTAAAACATAAAGCCACGAGAAGATGAACTCAGCCATTCGACGTCAACGGAGACATGAGTCAGAGTTTCTCAGGAGTCTTGGGAGATCCCGGTTTCGTGGTGGTTGTACAAAATGGGGGTTTAGAGTAACTGAATATTTGTACTTTATAAGTTGTTAAATTAGTTATCATCAAGTACTTTCTGCATTCTGTAGAATCCCAATATCGTTCCAATTTATTTTTCTACTTCCTATCAAGTCACCTTGTTTTTTCGCATTGATTCGAATTCTTAAACCTTCACATTTATCTTGGCCATCCTTTCCTTTACTAAGTCACAAGTCACAACGTCATGCAATCTGCTCTATATTTTGTTCATGAAACATGATCCTCCTCCACTCCAATAAGCGCAGTCATGGCTTCTTTTGCTTCAGAAGTTGTCCACATTTCTTCATACTCCCACCAATTTTTAATATAAAACATATTTTTTCTAATTTAATTAAATTAAAGAAATTAGTTAATATAATATGCATTTTTTTAAAACTATAATCATCTTTTTTAATTATGTCATTCCCTTTCCTCCTTGAACATTGTTGAGTGAACATTAAGAGGGGTACCTTAAAGAAAATATTAACAAATATAAAAAATATATCTTATATTTAAGAACAAAATTAACTCAAATATGTTTCTATTATTAAGAACATGAGGGAGCATATTCTACGTTAATAAATTTGTTATGATTCCCTGTTTCTGGACAGGAAATTTACCCACAAGGCAACTTTCTTCAGCTACTACGTATAATATTACTTATCGAGAACTGATATTTGCATGATTAAATTACATATTCAATTTGAATAAGCCAGTCCAAAAATGGCACAGGAGGCTAAGATACAATCTATTGCTGATATGCAAGTCTCATCTTTATACAGCCCGCTTCCGCTTTGAGCGCTTGCTTCTTCTTTCCTTCAAGTTTGGAACCTCCTTGTTCACTGTCGAAGCATATGCTTCTTCTGCAACTTCGTCACCCTATAAATGCAGGCAAGATGAACTTAGTTAGACCCAGCATATTCTTTGATATTATTAACTAATTAATCAAAAATATAAAAAATGAAGTTGGAATCACTAGTTCAAATAATAACTATGATTCGATGGAGGGTTTTCTTGCCAAGTCCACTGATGCAAATGCAAGGTTTTCATTTTCTTCATTCTTTAAATAAAGACGAAAAACTGAATTCATGATAAACTGGGAGCTCAGATGACAGCCAAATGGCATAATGCTTTAACCAACACTATACAATTTTTGACTATTTACCTTGTCATCACTCTCTTCATCTGAACCGCCATCAGACTCCAAAACAGAAGCCAGAGGTTGAGCCTCTTCTTGAGGCAGTGCCTTGTTTAACTTCTTTTTCTCCTTTTCCTTTAATTGTCTAAACCTATAGAATACCAATTCTTAAGAAGAAAACTCCAGGAGGACCTGAAAAGGTAAGTCTACATTATGTACCATACAACACTGACCTCTCACCGGCTCTTTCTGGCTGAGAAACTGATCGTTTAGCACGTCCTGCTGTAATAATTCCACTTGCATTTTCATTCACAACAGGCTTTGCACCTCCTAATTTGCGCAACCATACTTGTTGTGCTGTGCTTAAAACATTGTTTGTAAACCTAGGACAACAAAATAAAATAATTTCGGATAGCTGACAACATGACATTATTTGCTTGAGAAACATGGTACCCTTTGTCCAAACAAGTACTGAAGTTCTCATACATATTTATTTCTGCATTGAGCACGCATGTTTAGGGATAAAAGAAAAGGCGTTTGAAAACAGGTAGAAATAGAGATTATGGTACAAGAGATCTATAATTAGAATATTGCTATCCAGAAAGGGTTAAAAAAAATGCAGGTAGTTGAGGCAATAGAAAAAGTGGCTAATATTGAAAAACATAGTTCTGAAACACTAACCAGTAAATTGATAGCCCTGAAGGGACAGACAGCGAGAAGTAACCAATCATGAGTGGAAGAAACTTGAAAACAAGAAGTGTATTTTTTTGGGCTGGATCATCAGTCTGTTAAGAGAAGTAATTGAGGACTCAGGACTCTCATCTAAAAGGATTAGAACAGAAGGACAAGTCATAGTTTACCTGGGGGGGTTTCATTATTTCCATAGAAACATATTGAGAAGCAACAAGAAGGACGGGTAAAACAAGATATGCTGCAGTGTCGTACCAGCCCAATGGTGGATGACCATCCTATATAACAGTTTGTTTGTTAAGACGCTATATATCAGTGAAAGCTATAGAGAGAGAACAGGGCATTTATTCCCACGCAAAAGATGGCTGCAACAAGTGAACAAATGAAATACAGATCAATCTCATAAAAGCAATACTTCATATGGGACAAGTAAGGCTATGTATGTGGTAACAGAAAATTTAATCTCCCAACCTCTGGAAGCCAGTAATTTTCTGATACAGGTTGCTGTGGGATGTTAAAGAAAAAACTGAATAAACACTGAGAGTGACTACAGATAGATAAGTTGACAATGGAAAATAGCAAGTATTTGGAAGAAGCCGCAGAACAGACCAATTATATGCAAAACTCTTTGCAAGCTTTCAATGAAAAAGCCAACCTCCAAATTTGCAGGATGCCGTATCCAATTTGAAGTTACATGATTTTACAAACCACACTAAAAAAATTGACCAGAGGAGTCGTAAACGTTAAAAGGTGTAATGTGAGAAAACCACAACTTTCTTTCTTTGTTCTTTTTTCCATCAAATAAAAATCATAACAAGAGCCATATAAACAAAAAGTACCAGGAATAAATTACAGTTTCACCAATGAAGGGGAAGGATATTCCTCTTACCACAAATGGAAAAAGCCAAGAAATTCCAGATCCACTTTGTCTAGCGGCAATGGTAGTAGGACCACCCAAAGAAGGGATCCAAAAAAATCCTTCGGTCAAAAGTCCCTTCAAGTAACAGGTTTTCCAGAATCAGAAAAAATCAGATGTAATATCTGAGGATAATATATCCCTAAAATATGCACTTGATTGATAAAGATTTTATGGTATCAATTACTTCATTTGCCACATTTGATAAGGCTTGGTAGAGACCTATCCAGACAGGAATTGTAGCCAAAGTCGGCAAACAACCTATACATGCAAACAAAACAAAAGATAACTGAGGAAGTACATATGAAGAACATAAAACAGCATAAAATAGTCAAATACACCAGTTCTAACTGAGGGGGGTTGATATAACAATTACTGCTTGCAGACCATCTTAAATGTTATTAACAAATGTCCGCCACCAATTTCTGATTCTATGAGTGGTCAACCTTATATGACAAAAATTTTGTTGAAACAAGTGGCACCAAGAAGAATAAAGAAGAGAACATGAACGGGACAAAGATCATGAGAAACGCAGTGGTGAGATAGAGGGACAAAGATCAAGAGAAACGTGGTGGAGAGATAGAACGTACCAGCCAATGGATTGACACCAGCTTGCTTG
Organism: Acacia acuminata; assembly: GCA_019022655.1. Lineage (NCBI taxonomy): Eukaryota > Viridiplantae > Streptophyta > Magnoliopsida > Fabales > Fabaceae > Acacia > Acacia acuminata. The sequence goes on along the minus strand of JAFJYI010000077.1, from coordinate 616,875 downwards.
TATAGCCTTGATGTCTCGAGTTGTATTCTTTCCTTAAAAGAAGATAACCCAATGACTTGTTTAGAGAGAACCATGCTACAGTTTCAATAAATAAAACAATATTTACTAAAATCAGAATGAACGACTTATTCGTCCTACACAAACACTAACATCACTCACCTGATTGCCAGCATATCTTTCTTGGATGGCCTTAATTTTTGGTTGAAGATTTTGCATAGCAAGTGTTGATTCAACCTACATATTTACTACAATCAGCACTTATACATAATGTTGTCAGGCAAATCATATAATTGCCATGTGATTTCAGTTGTACGGCATTTGTGCTTTAATCATAGTGGCTTGGATAAGAAGCATCTCAGGCTTATGGGGAAAAATTCCAGTTACTTCTGCACATCTAATAATTTGGAGCGAACAATTCGGTGAAAATGCAAAATTTTGCACCTTAAAACTGGCTCTTTGAAGCTGCTGAATTTTCACTAACCTGTTGCTTTGTCAAGGGAAGTGTAGCAACTTTAACAATAACAGTGAGCAATATTATAGCAAATCCATATGCGTAAGGAACATGCACAGCACTCAGACCATCTTTTAACACCTGAAAACAAAAAACATCGTTTAAGACACAATTATACGGGGGAAAATACATTTCCATTTATTGGTTTGCATAAAACATATATGTCATAACTGACATTGACTAAGATTTTGGTATACATCCTGTGTCAAATCGGGCAATTTATGATTTCTCGAACAAATAGCAACTCAGCAATTGCCAAGTTTTTCATAATTTAAATACAAAGTGTCTAGTCAACCCCGTGTGCATGATTGTTTTCTATATACATATCCAGTAAACAGATCAGAAAATCTAACGTTTCGCTTCTTTCAGAATTAGTGTCCTCCCAGCACAATTTGGTTATAGAAATCGTTTTCAGTCATAAGCTGATTGCATAACCTGGATAACAAATTTCGTTATTTTTTACCGCCTCAATATTTAGAGCAGTCACTTAACTAGGACATTTAGTCGCCTAGTTAGTGTTAAAATTGCATAGTTAGCACAATATATGTATATATAATTCTAATTCCTATTTCGTAACTCAATTATGCATCTTCGTCTGATATATATGTTGCTGCAGAATAGCTTAGAGTTTTCCATAATCTAAAACGGTTACCTTAAGAACAAATTCCATGGCTTCAGAAATAAAACCGAACCAGCCTCCGTTCTTCTGTGCAGCAGCATCTGTGGAGGTCGATGCCGCAGCACCAGCACCTGAATCGGCGGAAACCGCGGCATCAGCAAGCGTATAAAGAAGCGCTTCAGTTCTTGTAACGATTTGACTGAAGTCAAATGAATCAGTGAGGGAGTGAATAGGGGGGATTTCGTGGAGGCTGAATCTAACTCTGGTGCTGACCAGCTTACGATGAGGGAGAGGGAAGGAGTGTAGACCAAGGCGAGAGACAGAAGGAAGAGGCGTGCCGATAAACGAAGGAGAGGAAATTAATGTCTTCGCCATGGAAGAGAAGCTTACGGAGGATGAGACAAATACAGTTCAGCTTCTCATTGACAGAAGGAGTTGGGGGAAGGGGGATGAGGAAGCTTTGGCAGTGGAAGACGATGGAAATAGATATCTTCATTTATCCGTATATTTTGCGAGCCAAATGAATGATGATGCCAACCTTTCTCAGCCAACCCCTCCGTGACGCGTCATATAATCGGGTTTTATCGTCATTGTACGGAATGGTAAACATACTCATTTGGGGTCCTCCCGTAGTCCTGTTCCATCAACTAACTAGTATAAATAATATTAATTAAAAAATATATTGAAAGTAGGGATATCCAAAAATACATGGGAGTCCTGGTGGTCCAGTCCGACCCGACCCGGTCTCTGGAAATTTTTTTTGGTCTGAGACCATATGAGGCGGATCGGACTTTGGATTGATCTCGCTTCGGGTCGGATCGGACTTTGGTCCAGGGGCTAAGACCCTGACCGGGTGCTGGTCCGACCCGATATATATATATATATATATTTAAAAAAATCACAACTTAACCTAACCTTTTGTCATTCTTTACGATTTTTCATCACTCATTAGTGAGTCTTCTTCTTCGGCCAAAAAAATATCGGAGTCTTCTTCCCTTTTCAGTCTTCTTCAGTCTGCCCCGATAGAATGTTGTTATTTTGTATTTTTGTTCAATGTTGTTGGAGATTCTTATATGTGTATGATCGGATTTAAGATATTTGCATGTTTGTATGTTTAATTATTAGTCCAAAGAAGTGGGAAAAAAACTAAAAAAAAAAATGAAATAGGTCCTGTCCATTTGGACCCTGGTGCAGTCCCTAACCCGAGCTCGGGTTGGTGCCAGACCGGACTAGACCTCGGGCTGGCTTGTCCAGCCCGAGTCCCTCCCGACCCGATCCTCGAGGTTAACCCCCAACTTGATCCAGTCTGGTCCATGGACACCCCGAACAAATAATTTAGTTTTGGACAAAATAAAAAAGAAAGAAATAATTTAGTTCTTAGTACATGGTTTAAATAACGATAAAAGAATGATTTTATTACGTGACATCCAACTCAAATAAAGAAATCCAAACCCCCCCCCCCCCCCCAAAAGAATATCACAAGTTTAAGTTGTTAAAAACTATATTTATTGAAAGAGACAAAAATTATTTAACTCTGAAACTCGAAATAATTAGAAATAATTTTAATCAATTAAAAAATCAGATAAAATCCAACATACGACCTTGCTTTTGAAAAAACATTAAAATAGTTGTCAGGAAACTTTTTTTGGGATAAAATAGCAATTATGCATTTACGAAATTAAATAACGATAAAACCTACGATGGTTTGTACGAGTAATATTTTACACACATTCTATAAAAGATAGTAGGAAAGATTTATCGGAGCTATCAAGGCCTGTTTGGTACAGGAAACATTTAAGGAGGGAAAGGAACTTATAACAGGGAAAAGAATGGAAGGAAAGATTGAGAGAGAATTTAAAAGGTTAAAACTGTTTGGTAGACATGGAAATGGAACTGAAGTTGAAAGAAAATAAAATGTTTGGTATGAAAAATTGGGTGTGGTTTAAGTAGGAAGATGAGGCAAAATTCACATATTGCCCCTAAAAATAAAAAACCCATAAAAAGAAATTGGACTGAATTTTTTTTTAGCCATCAGACAAAACGAACCCTAACCAAATCGCGGCGTGGTTCAGATCCAAATTGCAATGGGACATCGATGGGAAATAAAGGGCGACGAGCATAATGATGGAGGCATGTTGGAAGACGACAAACATGGGACGAATTATTCGATGAAAGCACCAAACTATGAAATTTGTTCGGGAATTGAATATTACAAGATGTATGTGGAAGAAAATTGTGGAACATTACCCAGAAGCTGACTTGATAGAGAAACCAATAATGGTGATAGTAAGCAGTGGTATACCGTTTGGAGTATCCAGTCGTTGTGGGAAAGAAAAAATAGAGTTGCCAAGTGAAACGAACAGGACTGATTGTGAGAGGGAAAAGTTTAAAAAAGTCAATACTAGTGAAGCAATCTGATGCACAATAGAGTGAAAACAATTAAAATTGTGCCATTTGGGTGTTTGAAAAGCTGTATAACAATGAAGAAAAACTTCCAATAATGCGTGATATAAACAAATCTGAATGACATGAAGGGGATTGGTTACAAATTTCATCAGAAAATTTTGTAGCTGCTGTTATGTAATATGAATGAGTGTTTCAGGCCAAGATAACACAGATAAATGTACCAATTGAAATAGATGCAGATATGACAGAGCAATAAATATGAACTCAAACCTTTATCACACAAGATGGTATCTTAAAAGGTTTAATGATGATGAGAAAAAAAATTGAGGGGTATAACACATAAGAATAGGCAAAGCATGAGCAGTTAAACTTAACCAAGGCATTGCATGCAGAAGAAAAATGCTTCAACATGACATTAACTGCAGTGACATGTTTTAAACTTGGTGTTAGACATGGCTATCACCCAAGAGGGGGTAAATTGGGTGTCTAATAAAACTTTAGGAACTTTAAAAATGTTTTCGCAACTTCTAAATCAACATTTATATATTCAAATAAGCATATCTTTGGAAATATAAAAAAAAAAAAAATAAGGGAAGAGAATATGCAACTGTGATTTATATTGGTTCGGCCCAATCGTGAGGTTTTTGTTTTTTTATTTGTTTTTTATTAATTTTTTAATTTTTCTTATTTTTTGTCCTTACCTCTCGAGGTAACCCGTCTACCTCGCGAGGTTTTTATTGTTTTTTAATTTTTCGTTTTTATTAGTTTTTAAATTTTAATATATTTTTTTTCTGATTTTTACCCACTACCTCGCGAGGTAACCCGAATACCTCACGAGGTTTTTTCCGAACTACCTCGTGAGGTTTTTTTTTATTTCATCTTTTATTAATATTTTAATTTAAATGTTTTTTCTTATTTTTTTTCCTTACCTCGCGAGGTAGCGGCTCGCGAGTTCTTATTAGTTTTTTTTTTTTTTTTCTTTTTGGTATAAGTTTTTTAATTTTCATTTTTTTCTGATTTTTTCCCACTACCTCGCGAGGTAATCGGAATACCTTAAAAGGTTTTTTTTTTTTTTTTTTTTTTTTGCTACCTCGTGAGGGTTTTATATTTTTTATTATTATTATTTTTAAATTTATTTTTGTATTAATTTTTAAATATTAATTTTTGTCCGATTTTTTTCCACTACCTCGCTAGGTTTTTATTTTTATTTTTTATGATTTTTAAATTTTTAAATTTTTTCTGTGTTTTTTGATTTTCCGGCACTACCTCAAGAAGGTGTTATTACTTTTTTATTATTTTCGTTTTTATTAATTTATTAATTTAAATTATTTTCTCATTTTTTCCCACTACCTTGCAAGGTCGCCGGACTACCGTGAGAGGATTTTATGTTTTTTACATTATGATTTTTTAATATTAAATTTTTTTTTTCTGATTTTTCAATTTTTTTAGATTTTACGCAACTACCTGCGAGGTAGTACGAACTACCTCGTGAGGTTTTTTTTTTTTATTTCGTCTTTTATTAATTTTATCATTTAATTTTTTTCTCTGATTTTTTTCCTACTACCTCGCGAGGTTGTTATAATTTTTTTTATTTTCATTTGTATTAGTTTTTTAATTTTAATATTTTTTTTTTTTCTAATTTTTAGCCACTACCTCGCGAGGTAACCCGAATACCTCACGAGGTTCTTTTCGATTTTTTAAACTACCTCACGAGGTAGTCGACTACCTCGTGAGGTTTTTATTTTTTATTTAATCTTTAATTTAAATTTTTTTCTTATTTTTTGTCCTTACCTCGCGAGGTAGCGGACTACCTCTCGAGGTTCTTATTAGTTTTTTTTTTTTTTTTTTTGGTATAAGTTTTTTAATTTTCATTTTTTCTAATTTTTTCCCTCTACCTCTCGAGATAATCGGAATATCTCACGAGGTTTTTTTTTTTTGTTTTTGCTACCTCGTGAGGGTTTTATATTTTTTATTATTATTATTTTTAAATTTCTTTTGGTATTAATTTTTAAATATTAATTTTTGTCCGATTTTTTTCCCACTACCTCGCAAGGTTGTTATTTTTGTATTTTTTATGATTTTTAAATTTTTCTATGTTTTTTGATTTTACGGCACTACCTCACGAAGGTGTTATTATTTTTTTATTATTTTCATTTTTCATTAATTTTTTTAATTTGAGTTCTTTTCTCATTTTTTCCCACTACCTTATGAGGTCGCCGGACCGTGCGAGGATTTTATGTTTTTTACATTATAATTTTTTAATTTTAATTTTTTTCCTATTTTTCAAGTTTTTTTTTAGATTTTTTACGCCACTACCTCACGAGGTAGTCCGACTACCTCGTGAGGTTTTTATTTTTTTATTAATTTTTAATTTAAATTTTCTCTGATTTTTTGGCCTTACCTTGCGAGGTAGCCCGTCGACCTCGCGAGGTTCTTATTAGTTTTTTTTTTCCCGTTTTTTATTAGTTTTTTAATTTTAATATTTTTTTTTTGATTTTTAGCCACTACCTCGCGAGGTAACTTTGAATACCTCACGAGGTTTTTGTTTTTCGGAACTACCTCACGAGGGAGTCTGACTACCTCGTGAGGTTTTTATTTTTTTATTTCATCTTTTATTAATTTTTTAATTTAAATTTTTTGTCCTTACCTCGCGAGGTAGCTGAACTACCTTGCGTGTTTCTTATTAGTTTTTTTTTTCATTTTTGGTATAAGTTTTTTCATTTTCATTTTTTCTTATTTTTTCCCACTACCTCTTGAGGTAATCGGAATACCTCACGAGGTTTTTATATTTTTTTTTTGCTACCTCATGAGGGTTTTATATTTTTTATTAGTATTATTTTTAAATTTCTTTTGGTATTAATTTTTAAATATTAATTTTTGTCCGATTTTTTCCCACTACCACGCAAGGTTTTTTTTTTTTATGATTTTTAAATTTTAATTTTTTTTCTATGTTTTTTGATTTTCTGGCACTACCTCACGAAGGTGTTATTACTTTTTTTTTTCCTTTTTCATTAATTTTTTAATTTTAGTTCTTCTCTCTTTTTTTTCCCTCTACCTTGCGAGGTCGCCGGACTACCGTGCGAGGATTTTATGTTTTTTACATTATGATTTTTTATTTTTTATTTTTTTCCTATTTTTTTAGATTTTCGGCCACTACCTCAAGAGGTAGTCCGACTACTTCGTGAGGCTTTTATTTTTTTATTTTCTTATTTATTAATTTTTAATTTAAATTTTTTTCCCGATTTTTTTGCCTTACCTCGCGAGGTAGCCTGTCTACTGGCGAGGTTCTTAGTAGTTTTTTTTTTTTTCGTTTTTTATTAGTTTTTTAATTCTAATATTTTTTTTATTTTTACCCACTACCTCGCGAGGTAACCCGAATACCTCATGAGGTTTTTTTTTTTTTGGAACTACCTCGTGGGGTTTTTTTTATTTCATCTTTTATTAATTTAAATTTTTTTTCTTATTTTTTGTCCTTACCTCGCGAGGTAGCCGGACTACATCGCGAGGTTCTTATTAGTTTTTTTTTTTCATTTTTGGTATAAGTTTTTTTATTTTCATTATTTTCTCGATTTTTTCCCACTACCTCTCGAGGTAATCGGAATACCTCACGAGGTTTTTATATTTTTTTTTTGCTACCTCATGAGGGTTTTATATTTTTTATTATTATTATTTTTAAATTTATTTTGGTATTAATTTTTAAATATTAATTTTTGTCCGATTTTTTCCCACTACCTCGCGAGGTTTTTATTTTTGTTTTTTTTATGATTTTTAAATTTTAATTTTTTCTATGTTTTTTGATTTTACGGCACTACCTCACGAAGGTGTTATTACTTTTTTATTATTTTTCGTTTTTTATTAATTTATTAATTTTAATTCTTTTCTCATTTTTTCCCACTACCTTGCTAGGTCGCCGGGACTACCGTGCGAGGATTTTATGTTTTTTACATTATGATTTTTTAATATTAATTTTTCTTCTTCTATTTTTTCAATTTTTCTTAGATTTTCTAGCACTATCTCCTGAGGTAGTACGAACTACCTCGTGAGGTATTTATTTGTTTATTAATTTTTAATTTAAATTTTTTTCCTTATTTTTTGGCCTTACCTCGCGAGGTAGCCCGTCTACCTTGCGAGGTTCTTATTAGTTTTTTTGTATTTTTGTATTTTATTAGTTTTTTAATTTTAATATTTTTTTTTCTGATTTTTACCCACTACCTCGCGAGGTAATTCGAATACCTCATCTCCGGGAAAGTTTTGTCCTTTGCCTGTGGAACCTTCACATTCAACCATGCCAGCAACTTCTTCTCATTAACTTCCACAGTTTGACCCCTAACACATGTCGAAACAATGCCACGTCTTGACATTTTGAGGTTCGAGTAGAAAACCTTAACAATTGAATCTGAGTATGGCAGACACAACTTAAGCAACCCTTTAAAAGGTCTCAGTATTTCATCTATGCTGAATGGATAATCCATGTCAAATGAATCCATCTTAATTCTACTCATTTTTCATAGACTACAGCCTACTAACCTGATATCATAATCTTCAAGTTTCATGCGGTTGAAGTTAGCTTGTGGTTCAAGGGCCACATTTTCCCTCTGTTTCACTTTAAGTTTCTTGTACAACTTCGCCCTTATCTTATCAACTCCCACATTCTCCTCATCGTCGTTGTTTGTGTCAGACAATCTATTGGCTGACTTTGTTGGCTTCCATACCTTGTCTTCACCGCTAGAACTCTCGCTAACGACCATTTTTTTCTTCCCCTGTTTTACTTGCTCTGCCCTCTGCTTCTTGTTTTTAGGGGGTAAGGGTGCCGCCAAGTGATAATTGAATATTCTATCTTTAGTACTTTCGATTAATAATTTAAAACTCTTTAGTTAATAAATAATGACTTTTGTGCTTATTTTGGCTTTGGGCCTTTTATTAGATTTTAGTCATTTTAATGATAAAATTCCAGTTTACATTGCTTTACTATTTTTACCATAACTCTTGAACCAGACATCGAATTTGTCTCATTTTTGTTTTGATATTTCAGATGATTCAAAGAGCTACAATCGTTATGATGACATGAAGGGCAAATTTGGACAAGAGGGCGGTCAATTTTGGGGCGAAGTCAGATGTATATTTCTGATTTTTATTTGGGTTTGAATTTTGTAATTAAAGCCCACTTTTATTTTATTTCCGTTTTGGGCTGAACCATTGGTGCCCATTTCCATTTAGGTTAACTTTAAGTCGATGGTAGCTACAATACTATGGTCATTCACGTTTTTTTTATAGTTTTGGATTAAAACATAGAAGTTTCATTTTCTCTGAAATGTTCTTCGCGTTCTTCTTCTGTTCTTCATTTCTTCCAGCCATGCTCGGCTAAGCTTCTGTGATTAACCCAACGTTGAGGATTCCATGATTCGTCCAGAGAGCTTGTGCTTAATCGGTAATTTAACTCATTTCTGTTTTCATCTTATCGGATTCGATTTATGTAAATAGTTCGAATATTAGATTTAATATTCGGTTTGGTTTATCCCAAGGATGAGTTCGAACTATGTTTCGATGTTCTTGTGCGATTGCACAATGAGACGCATACTTGTTCGGATAGATGCTAGGCGATCGTCTAGTCGAGGGATTCTCTAGACGAACACGAGATTTCGTTTGGCGGAACCAATCGTGAGTTAGTTATATTTCATTCAATGATGGAAGTCTCGGAATCGAATGTTGGGTTGATCGATTTTAATCTGTTTTTGTTTATTTTGTTTTGTTTATGTTTATGTTCATTTTTATTCGTTTGAACCAAACCCCCCCCCATTTTTACTATTTCATTTCCTTTGTTATAGTCCAACCAAACCCACTGCGAATTCGTTGGGGAAACGACCCAGGTTCCCTATCACTAGCAAATCTTTTATTGAATCTGGTTATTTTGAGAGACATGGCAAATCTCTTTCACCAAGTCAGGGTCAACCTGAGGAGGTTCCTTTCTCTTCTGAGACACAGTTGTGTCACCTTTCTTTTTCGTCGCGTGTTGTCTCTTCTTGGCCTCCTTTGCCTCAATGCCACGCTTCCATTTGACTGCTTCTTTGAAATCATCGTACCAGTTTGGGTCTTTGCTCTTGAACTTCAACCCCACATCCCTCCTACACCTTTGGAGGTTACCCCTTTTTTGTGAAATACAGGCAAGCTTAAGCTTGAGAAAATGAGGAAGGGACTAGACCATACAATTTAGCCCTTAATACATCAAACTAGAAAGAAAGCTAACAAAGACAGACCAACTGGTCTCTCAAAAACATATCCAGATATCCCCTAGGAACCGATTGAACTAGAATCACGTCAGCGTCAACGGGAGCATCATGGCCTTGCTTGGCCATATAATCTACGCATGAGATGTTGCCTCTTGGAGTATAGTGGAGCTCAACATACCAATCCCTGAAAAGAAGGTCTCTAGTCTCCCTAATAATATCTCTAAGGGGGTGATCCGTGTGAGAGTCCCTCATGAGGATGTTGACAGCATCCAGAGAGTCTGAGTAAAGAACGATTTTCTGAAAACCCATCTGAAGGCCCATCTTCAGTCCCTACATGGTAGCATATATCTCTGCTTCAATCACAGTGTGGAGGCCAAGGGCTTTGTGAAATCCCATCAACCAGTGACCTTGGGAATTCCTTATCACTCCACCGCAAGCCGCTTGATGCTTGGGATGCACAGAGCCATCCACATCGATCCGGACCATGTCAGCAGGAGGAGGAGTCCAAGTCTTTTCTACATTCCTGCCAAGTTGAAAAATTTGGTGGGTTAGGGTGTGAGTAGTTGAAAACTTCGTGAGGAGATAATTGCAAGTGTGGAGCATCTCCCTGGTATCCGTGCTTTCACCTTGAAAGAGATATTTGCATCTGGTCGTCCAGAGGATCCAGCACGCCAAGCTGAAGGTTCTCTGCCAAGAGAAGTTTTGAAAACGTCCTTTTCCAGGATTGTGATCCGTGTTCCAGTTGAGCCAAGCTTGCAAATTACCTGTGAAAAACTGAGAAAAGTAGTTAGACATCAAAACGCCAGCAGGAGGTGGAGGTTACCCCTTTGCCACCTGTAATTGTTCACATTGTCCGTTGTTATTCCCATCTCCTTCAATCGATCGTCGGTCATTTTGACCCTGGCCATTCGCGGAGGTTACAGGAAGGGGTCTGAGAGGGGAATGGTTTTGTTTGGGATTGAAGACAAGGGATAGGGGTTTGAGCATCTGATTATGAAGATATCGAGGGAAATGGCGTGAATTTGCTACTGAGAAAAGAAGATTGTAACATTCCTAGGTTGAAATGGAGAAGAAATAGAGGTTCTCGCGACGTAGTTTTGAGTGGTCAAGTTCGAACTGACAGACCAAATGCTACCACGCTTATAATTGATTTGTTGTTTTTTTAAAAAATATTTTTAGGAGCGAACGGTTGGCCTTCCCTTTAATGTATAGAAAAAAAAGCCCAAAACTGCGTTTTGTAGGGGACATACCATTGAAGATGTTACGTTCGAATGGGAGCGTTATGTTAGAACTTTCAATGGTCAGGTTCGAACAAAATAGGGCCAAAAAAATGTGAGTTGACGTTCGAACTTTTTGATTACGTTCGAATGTTAAAACACAACAATGGAATGTAGTTTGAACGGATTACATGATAGCAACACATAATCTGACAACAGCACAACATCATTTGTATCAAACAGGGCATGAATTGAAATAAAGTGCAAGTCCAGCATGGTAACAAACGTATGAAATAGATAAATTCATATACATTGAAACGAACCAAACAAAAACATTCTGGTACATTGCACAGATGCCAAGCATAACTACGAAATGGTGATATGACATTCCAGCAACTAAAATACATACACCCACACTAGACCTTTTATCACAAGGCTATATACAGATGGAGGGACACATTCAGATTTCCTACTATTACATGTACATGTACAGAGGGGGTTACAAACTTTATCCCATGTTCAATGTAACATATTTCCTCAGTTGAACATGGTGCAAAGTTTACTGTCCTACGCAAAAGGCATACTTGCTTACAAAATATGGTCAGACAACAAAAAATCACCCTTGCCATCCCAAAAAAAGACAGTTAACATTAGTTACCTAAGATCTACTATTGCAGTAGGCTACGAATCCACGTTGGCTTAAATGCAGCAGGAATAGTTGCAAAGGCATTCAATAGCTTCTCACACCCTAGGATCTTTATGTGAGCAGCAGTCCTCTCATTCCATGTCAGATCTTCTACCTCCAGCAGCTCCATGAAAAGATTATCACCCTTTGCATCAAGATCAGCTTGCCTTTGTTGAGTGGACATCCGATTGCAAAGTTTGTCAAATAAACCGACTATTGTCTTGTCCAAAGAGCTAATTGTGTCCCTCAATGCATCAACCATGATTTCAGAGTGGTTCAAACATCTCTTCTTCCTTCGTCTGGTAGATGGATCGGCTCCATTCAATTCAGTTGGTGCGGTTTCATTCATTTGTTATGTGAATACAAATTCAACGGTAACAATCGGAGGTGTTTTGGGAAGATTGTCGTCCTTTAGATTAACCTCATCCTCCATTCCAACAGGGGAGCTAACCTCCTTAGCCACAGCCGTGTCCTTACCCCAAACCATGTTGAGGGACTCAAAGAATGAGAAGGACTTTGTGCGAAATCGTGCCGCCCTTGAATGAGTCTGTGAACTCAACATATATGTGAGATCATGGTGGACAAGTTAAATGACATTTAAGTAAAGTGGCTAATGTAGGAGTGAGGAATGCAACAACATACCTTTATATACTCATCCCACACCTCTTTGTCAGCTGTGACACATTTTGTGTCAGGATCCCAGCCAAAGCCTGAAGTGTTGGTCCCGTATACCATGTCGTAGCGGTTTGCCACAATTTCTTCGGTGTCTTAATGTTATATGCGGATGTTATATGCGGACATGCCTTGATCCCACATCCAGGAAGATTTTCTTCCATCATCGAAAATAATTAAAAAATTTAGGCATTTGCAAATCCTTATTTGATTTATTCTTTTTTCCCAAGCCGTTTTCAATAATTATTCCATGAACTTTTGGTTAACCTTCATACTGACAATGCAGTCGACCAAAACCTTGTCCTCCTCAGGTGACCACATTTTTTGTTTCCCCTTTGTTGTTTGGTCAATTTGCTCCATCTAAAAATCTCACATGTGAAAGACAAAAAAGAGAGTAGTAATTTGCATTAAGTGCAACATAAACATATAGTAATTACAATGCACACATTGCACTAACTATAACACAAATTGTTTCATTAAAGTCATACCGAAATTGGTGTTCATACTAATATAAGACAACCAAACAAAAGAGAACATAGTCTAATGCTTAACATTATTGTACAACATCATCAATTATCAGTAGGTGTTACAAATGCAGCAAACATGTCATTTGCAACATTCTCCCTAAAATTATTCCACAAGTCACTTGTTTTAATTGGAATCATGGGGGTGTTATCCATAGCTGCTCATCAAGAGGATCTTGAACTGATTCACGACGAATCAGATCATGGATAAGACAACATGTGAGGATGTATCTATTTTGGATCTTCACAGGGTAATAGGATGCGCTCCGGAGGATTGCCCAACGTAACTTGAGTATGCCAAAGCACATTTCTATTACATTACGGGCAGCAAAATGTCACACATTGAAGCACTCGTGTGGAGTTTGCGGTTGCCTTCCTTGTCTCCACTCATTGAGGTGGTATCTTTGGCCTCTATAAGGAGCCAAAAGAACCCTGGCAATTTGTGTACCCCGCATCAACCAAGTAGTAGTTCCCTGTGGAAACAAATGACACCACGTGATTCAATTTCTTTTACAACTGAACAAGGAAATATACATGCATATTTATTGCACCAACTATAACATGTATACCTTGTGGTACTCGTAGACCATGTTGTCTTCGAATAGCATCTCGCAATACCCTCCCATTTGCAGCGGACCCTTCATATTTCTATACCTCCCCTTTTCTCTGCAGGGACTCGTACGCGTATGAGCGTGCCATCTAATGCACCAAGGCACCCCTGCAAACATAAGCAATTATTAAAGCCTCTAGTCAAACCATAATTTGTTGAACCATTGTGAATCTAAACATGTCACACAAATACACATGGTACATACCTTGAGCCACTTCCATCGATTATCATTTGACTCCTTCAGAATAGGCTTCGGTTTCTTCAGAAGCAATAATTGCAGTCTGATGGTAGCATTCAACACAAGTTTAAAATATCTACTAATTGTTTCACCTGACCTTACAAACTCAAATTGGATTACTCTGTTCTTGATATGATGACCTAGGATGTGAAGGAACATTGCCACTTGCTCATCAACTAGCATATGCTTAGTTGGTTTCAATCCACCAATTGTGTCTAACATGTGACGCAACTTATTAAACGTTCTCCGATACATCCTAATTTGGTTGAAGCAGGTGGTATCACTACTATATATCATTTCCCTCAAATTCACTCTCTCGGCATGAAAGTCTAATCTATATGACCTATCCGGAAAGTGCCTCGGTCTACTTGCTCCCACTGCAACTATCATAGTGACAATCAACCTCCTCGTCGCTAGAAGCAAAGCTAAGCACCCAGCCAACATTGCAACCATTTCCTCGGCCTGCGGATCCATACCTACACAATTTTTTTCCACACTGATTTGCTTTTCAATGTCATCTACTACTCCTCTTTACATACTATTATGGAAACATATGTTATTTTTTTCCTGACTCAAAACAAGTAACATTTCCTTAAAAAAAATCGGACTCTAGTGGTTTCCCTACCTGGTTTAAATGTTAGCTATACACCATTATAAGCCAAATGTCATATTAATTAACCACTACCTCACGAGGTTTTTTCCCGATTTTTTCGGAACTACCTCACGAGGTAGTCGGACTACCTCGTGAGGTTTTTCTTTTTTATTTCATCTTTTATTAATATTTTAATTTAAATTCTTTTTTCTTATTTTTTTGTCCTTACCTCGCGAGGTAGGGACTACCTCGCGAGGTTCTTATTATTTTTTTTTAATTTTCATTTTTTTCCCACTACCTCGCGAGGTAATCGGAATACCTCACGAGGTTTTTATATATATATTTTTTGGCTACCTCGTGAGGGTTTTATATTTTTTATTATTATTATTTTTAAATTTCTTTTGGTATTAATTTTTGTCTGATTTTTTCCCACTACCTCGCGAGGTTTTTATTTTTGTTTTTTTATTATTTTTAAATTTGAATTTTTTTCTATGTTTTTTGATTTTCTGGCACTACCTCACGAAGGTGTTATTACTTTTTTATTATTTTCATTAATTTTTTAATTTTATTTATTTTCTCATTTTTCCCACTACCTTGCGAGGTCGCCGGGACTACCGTGCGAGGATTTTATGTTTTTTACATTATGATTTTTTAATTTTAATTTTTTTCCTATTTTTTCAAGTTTTTTTTAGATTTTTTTCCCACAACCTCGCACTACCTCACGAGGTAGTTCGACTACCTCGTGAGGTTTTTAATTTTTTTTTTCTTATTTTTTGTCCATACCTCGCGAGGTAACCCGTCTACCTCGTGAGGTTATTATTATTATTATTATTTTCGTTTTTCTTAGTTTTTTAATTTGAATATTTTTTTTTCTCGATTTTTACCCACTACCTCGCAAGGTAACCCGAATACCTCACAAGGTTTTTTTTCTGATTTTTTTTTTGAACTACCTCACGAGGTAAGGACAAAAAATAAGAAAAAAAATTAAATTAAAAAATTAATAAAAAACGGAATATAAAAAGAAAAACCTCACGAGGTAGTCGACTACCTCGTGAGGTAGTTCTAGAAAAATTTAGAAAAAAACCTCGTGAGGTATTCGGGTTACCTCGCGAGGTAGTGGGTAAAAATCAGAAAAAAAAGATTAAAATTAAAAAACTAATAAAAATAATAAAAACCTCGCGAGGTAGTCGAACGACCTCGTGAGGTTTTTATTTTTTTTTATTAATTTTTTAATTTAATTTTTTTTTTCTTATTTGTTGTCCTTACCTCGCGAGGTTTGTATTATTTTTTTATTTTTCGCTTTTATTAATTTTCTAATTTTAATTTTTTATTTTATTTTCACCCACTACCTCGCACGGTAACCCGAATACCTCACTTTTTTTCGATTTTTAACTACCTCGCAAGGTAGTCGGCTACCTCGCGAGGTACTCTTGCTACCTCGCGAAGTAAGCACAAAAAATAAGAAAAAAAAATTAAATTAAAAAATTAATAAAAAATGAAAAACATCACGAGGTAGTAAAAAATTAAAAAAAATACCTCGCGAGGTTTTTTTCTTATTTTTCTGAGGTTTTTAATTTTTTATTTCATTTTTCATTAATTTTTTTTCTTATTTTTTTCCCTTACCTCGCGAGGTAACCCGTCTACCTCGCGAGGTTGTTAATTTTTTTTTCGTTTTTATTATTTTTTAATTTTAATTTTTTTTCTTATTTTTCACCACTACCTCGCGAGGTTTTTTTCTTATTTTTGCCGAGGTTTTTATTTTTTTATTTCATTTTTCATTAATTTTTTAATTTAATTGTTTTCTTATTTTTTTACCTTACCTCACGAGGTAACCCGTCTACCTCGCGAGGTTGTTATTTTTTTCGTCTTTATTATTTTTCAATTTTAATTTTTTTTCTTATTTATCCCACTACCTCGCGAGGTAATCGGAATACCTCGCGTGATTTTTTATTTGTTTTTTTTTTTTGAGGTTTTTATGTTTTTATTTCATTTTTCATTAATTTGTTTTTCTTATTTTTTTCCTTAGCCTCGCGAGGTTGTTATTTTTTTTTCGTTTTTATTGTTTTTTAATTTTAATTTTTCTTTTCTTATTTTTCCCCACTACCTCGCGAGGTAATCGGAATACCTCGCAAGGTTTTTTTCTTAGTTTTTCTGAGGTTTTTAATTTTTTATTTCATTTTTCATTAATTTTTTTCTTATTTTTTTCCTTACCTCGCGAGGTTGTTATTTTTCTTTTTCGTTTTTATTATTTTTTAAATTTTTTTTTTCTTATTTTTTCCCACTACCTCGCGAGGTAATCGGAATACCTCACGAGGTTTTTTTCTTATTTTTTTTTTGAGGTTTTTTGATTTTTTTATTTCATTTTTCATTATTTGTTTTCCTTACCTCCCGAGGTAACCCGTCTACCTCGCGAGGTTGTTATTTTTTTTTTCGTTTTTATTATTTTTAATTTTAATTTTTTTTCTTATTTTTCCCCACTACCTCGCGAGGTTTTTTTCTTATTTTTCTGAGGTTTTTAATTTTTTATTTCATTTTTCATTAATTTTTTTTCTTATTTTTTTCCTTACCTCGGAGGTAACCCGTCTACCTCGAGAGGTTGTTATTTATTTTTTTCGTTTTTAATTTTTTTTCTTATTTTTCCCACTACCTCGCGAGGTAATCGGAATACCTCGAGAGGTTTTTTTTCTTATTTTCTCTCGAGGTTTTTATTTTTTTATTTCATTTTTTATTAATTTTTTATTTCTTATTTTTTGTCCTTACCTCGCGAGGTAACCCGTCTACCTCGCTAGGTTGTTATTTTTTTTTTGTTTTTATTATTTTTTAATTTTAACTTTTTTTCTTATTTTTCACCACTACCTCGCGAGGTAATCGGAATACCTCGCATGGTTTTTTTCTTATTTTGTCTGAGGTTTTTATTTTTTTATTTCATTTTTCATTAATTTTTTAATTTAATTGTTTTCTTATTTTTTTGACCTTACCTCGCGAGGCAACCTGTGTACCTCGCGGGGTTGTTATTTTTGTTTCGTTTTTATTATTTTTCAATTTTAATTTTTTTTTCTTATTTCTCCCACTACCTCGCGAGGTAATCGGAATACCTCGCGAGGTTTTTTTCTTATTTTTTCTGAGGTTTTTATTTTTTTATTTCATTTTTCATTAATTTTTTAATCTAATTGTTTTCTTATTTTTTGACCTTACCTCGCGAGATAACCCGTCTACCTCGCGAGGTTGTTATTTTTTTTTTCGTCTTTATTATTTTTCAATTTTAATTTTTTTTCTTATTTATCCCACTACCTCGGATATGTAACAACGTGCTATATTTAGTGCAAAGCACACAAACTCGAACATTTGAAATGGTAAGTATGTAAATTACCAGAATCATTATGAGCTTCCATCCACATGACTGTGTTGAATCAAAGTCTTTGAAGGAGTAACATCAATCTAATTCGCAAATTACTACCAGAACGGCTCTAGAAAATGAGCTATAAAGAAGTAAATTGTGACATACTGCAAGGAACATACCTCTAAAGTTGTCTGATGCTTGAGCTCTAGCATTCAAGAAGTCGGCGAGATATGTTGGACAATCTTCCACATCAACACCCTCAGTCTCAATGGAAGCAGTGACTTCCAAATCATTTCGCATACTACATTTATCAAATCTGTAGACTGACGAATTGTTGATTGTAACATCTGATAGACGTCCCTCTCACACAGTATATGTTCTTGATTAATTATCAGATCATTTAATTGCGTATTCTTAGATTATATTTCAGTTTATTAGTCAAACTAATTAATTTCGAGAAAAAAATATAAATATAAATACTTTAATTAACTTCGTCAATCTCTTAAAAAAAGAATCAACTTAAATATATCGAGGAACAGGATATATGGCAAACTGCTGCACCACTACATCAAATAAAGGGTGGACAAAGTAGGGCTGAGCATGAAACCCACAACCCGGTGAGCCCGCCCACAACCCAATGCAATTGGGCCATTTTGAGCCCGTCCCAAAAAGCCCATAACGGGTTGGGTTAAAACCCGCTTATTTAAGACTTAAATGGGCGGGCTATGGGCGCACCTTCGGGCTACCCAAACCCGCCCATTTAGTTATATATTTTTTTTATTAACTATATGGACACTTGGACAATAATACGCTACATTGTCATGAAATATCCATTCCTCATTTAACCATTCTCCCACTTGGAGTTTGAAATCAACATTAT
Organism: Acacia acuminata; assembly: GCA_019022655.1. Classification (NCBI taxonomy): domain Eukaryota; kingdom Viridiplantae; phylum Streptophyta; class Magnoliopsida; order Fabales; family Fabaceae; genus Acacia; species Acacia acuminata. The sequence goes on along the minus strand of JAFJYI010000077.1, from coordinate 598,354 downwards.
GTTATGATAACACTTGTCTAAATTTAGATTCTTTTGTGTGAATTATGATTATTGAATTTTGAAGATTCATATTTCAAATTTAGAATGATAAATTTGGGTGAATACTTAATACTTATATATTTTTTTTTCCAAAAAATAAACTTGTCAAATGTAAATGGGTTACCCAAAACCCTCAATTTCCACTACCGTTTATATGTTAACCCATTCAACACGCACGTGGGTTAGAATGGGTTGAGACGGGTATGGGCTAACCCATACCCATTCAAAGTTAAATGGGCGGGCTATGGGTTTAGGCTTGGGCTACCCAACCCGCCCATTGCTCTGCCCTAGGACAAAGGACAAATATTCCATCTGCCGCGCGAACATAGAATGGTCTAGAATCAATTATGTTACTAGCCCCACAAATATGATTTTATTAATCGAATCATTTGGAAAAAAACAAAAACAACATTCAGTTAAATTAGTTTAGAAAATACTATTTAACTTTTAATTAGAGGCGACGAATAAAATTAAACTTCAACTCGATGCAACATGCAAGTGAGTTATATTTTGTTTTTTAAGAATGATATAATAAAGGACTATGAAAATTTTAAAACAATCTCTCAAAATAACACAATTTCTATAAATTTTGTATAAAAGTTTTATAATTATTTTTTTATATAAGATAGCTAATTGTTTTCATGGAAAATAGAATTCAGCCGACATCCTAGAAGAACTTTAGCACCCCACCACCTTTTAAGTTTCCAAAAAGTTATATATATTTTTAATTCTAAATGTATGATCTAATTTATAATTTATAATGTAAATTCTAAAATTTAAGTTATACTATCTTCACAAATACTTAAGATTTCGACATATGTGAGAAAAATTTCATCAATTCTCAACCAATTTAGTGTTCTCCCCCAAGTAAGAAGTCATTGTAAACAAGTAAACAACATTTGTATCATCATTTTGAGGGCTAGCTATTTGAAATGCATATACAAGGGGTCATCTAGAGCTAACAAATTCTCCATCAGAAGCGTGCATTGCCATTTAACACACTTGCTTTCCTATAAGCATGTTTTCCCGTAACAATTCAATGTTTGTTTGGAATAGATTAAAATTTTTAAAAGTAACTTTTCAATTGTGATTTTTGATATATGAGATAAATATGTGACATGAGTTCTGTCTCGATTTACGTAATTAAGCATTTTTTGAGATCCCAAACAAACACTGAATCACGTTTGAAAAAAATATTAACTTCTAATCTAATCATTAATGAATTATACCAACCAGTTTAACATTAATTCCCGAGTAGAACAAAGTGTTTCTTCTCACAGTTAACTTCCAGAAAGCTCCGTTGCAGTTGCTTGGTTTTTTCTCTCCTTGCACGTGAAAAATACTAAGCATAAGTATTGCAGGGCTTAATAAATTTCAAATGGATTCAGTAATTTTGTAATTTTTAGTTTTTATAAAAGACAAAATGATATTAAGGCAGCCAAGACTTACAAGTTACATATTGATAAAATACAAAACTTACACCTTAGGAAGTTTTAAAAATACAGACTCTGGAACAACCTTAGTACTAAGAATAGAAAAATCAAAAAGCAGGGCCAAGATTTCCTGACAATTAATATTAAGATTTATTTTACTCTGAACCATTGGAAATTCGTGTGTTTTTTTTTTTTTTTTTTTTTAATTTGGTTCTGAAACATTGGGAATTCGGATCATACCAAACAATAAGATATACAATATGTGCTATACTACTTTTGTATTTTTTTAAATAATAACAAAAGTGGGTCATAAATAGATATACAAAAATTAAAATAATTCATGTGGTTCATGACCAATAAAAAATATAACCTTTATATTTTTATTCCACTGGTGATTGTGAATTAATTTATCATTTTTAATATTCCTATATATAAAGTACTTCTTCATTTATTTTACTTCACATCTCATCAGGTTTATGTATTTTGAAAGGATGATTTACATTTATTCTTTCTGTATCTAAGAAAATAGCCTCCTGATTTCTTTTCAAGTTCTCGCTTGCCTTTATAATAATAAAAAAAAAAAAAAAGTTACAATTATAATTACAAATTACTACATGTATTTATTACTACAAATAATAAAATCATAATTCACATGTCATGAGGCCAGAGCAGTTGAAGGTTGAAACGAGGGAGACTTTATATGGTTTTAGCCGCACAACTAAATACATTTAGATTAATTTTTATAATTTACGACTTAAATATATGAAGGAAAAAAAAAATTGTCTCAGTTTCAGAATTTTTTTAAAAAAATTGAGCTTCGGGTACCCGAATACAAATTGTTAAGAAGATAAGCGCATTTCCCATTCCGAATAACCACACTGCAAAAAAAGGAAAAATTCAATTAACCCCAGCGACCTCAAAAGTCATGCGAGCCAAAGCGCGGGAGAAACGCAAATCCTACAAGGGCACAACCTCTCATCAACGGTCGCGATTTCTCCCACGCGCGTGCCATTGTCCCCACGCACACGCAATCCGAAATTTCTCGAATCAGCTACAGACTTCGAGTAACAAACCAACTGAGTTCATTCAGAGAATTTGTTGCCCCCTGCTGCAAACATTTTAAGTCGTTGTAATTCTTGATCCGACGGCTCACATCTCACTGACTGAACCTTCCAGAATACCAACTTTATTCCTTTATAACACCCGCCTTCTCTCCCAGCTACGCAATTCACCTTGAGAAAACTGCTTTGCTTGTAATTGTTTCGTTCCAAACTTGAAAGGTTATGGCTGGGAAAGGCGAGGGTCCGGCGATTGGAATCGATTTGGGGACGACATATTCTTGTGTTGGCGTTTGGCAGCATGACCGTGTCGAAATCATAGCCAATGATCAGGGTAACAGGACGACGCCATCTTATGTCGCTTTCACGGACACCGAACGGTTGATTGGAGACGCCGCTAAGAACCAGGTCGCGATGAATCCAACCAACACTGTTTTCGGTATGAACCTCTGATCATTTTATTTTTCTTTGGATGGTTAACATAGGAATTGTTGCCTGTTTTAGTTTTTCCCGGTGATTTTGCTTTGCTTTGTTGGTGTTAGAATTGCGAAGAAATTGCTTTACTGAGATTTTAATTTGGTTGACTATTGACCTCTGTCTACTGGGATTTTGCACGTATTAGCCTGTGGTTTTGCCTGAATTATTTCGATTTGCAACGGTTCACTAAGTGGCGGCATTTTGGTCTCTGGGGATTTTTTATTTTCCTCAAAACAGAGGAGCTTTGCTAATCTGAAACTATAGATATTGTTCTGGTCTAGTATATGTTTTGTGTTCTGGTAGTCAATAACTCTCCAGATTGCCCAGCAGTGGTTCATATTTTCCCTATTGCCTGTTCTCACAATTGCTTAATTGTTTTTGGTACTCTGATCTTTCTGGTTATTGTATTTCTTGCCAATAACTCCGTAGAGGCAAGATATTTCATTGGTGAACAAAAACAGAGGAATTCTGGCTCTTTTTGCTTTTTTCCTCATTGATGCAATTTAAAGTCAGAATGTGGCTTTTTCCTCCATTATTTAGCAAATACAGTCACACACTATCTTGTTATGAAATATGGCTTACGAGGCTTACTTTGCTCCTTGTTGGGATGGCAGGGGATGATAATTCTTATATCTGATTTTATACGTTTTATATGTCATTCTTGCAGACGCCAAGCGTTTGATTGGTAGGCGTTTCAGCGATTCTTCGGTGCAAAGTGACATCAAATTATGGCCTTTTAAGGTGATTGCTGGTGCAGGCGACAAACCTATGATTGTGGTCACTTACAAGGGAGAGGAGAAGCAATTTTCGGCCGAAGAGATTTCTTCAATGGTTCTCATGAAGATGAAGGAGATCGCCGAGGCCTATCTTGGGTCTACTGTGAAGAACGCTGTTGTTACTGTTCCCGCATACTTTAATGATTCCCAGCGTCAAGCTACAAAGGATGCTGGTGTAATCTCTGGGCTAAATGTGATGCGTATTATTAATGAACCTACTGCTGCCGCCATCGCTTATGGACTCGACAAAAAAGCTAGCAGTACTGGTGAGAAGAATGTTCTTATTTTCGATCTTGGTGGTGGGACTTTTGATGTTTCCCTTCTCACCATTGAAGAAGGTATTTTTGAAGTGAAGGCTACTGCTGGTGATACCCACTTGGGTGGTGAGGATTTTGATAACAGAATGGTGAACCATTTTGTTCAGGAGTTTAAGAGGAAGAACAAAAAAGATATTAGTGGGAACCCCAGAGCTTTGAGGAGGTTGAGAACAGCGTGCGAGAGAGCGAAAAGGACTCTTTCATCCACCGCGCAAACAACCATCGAGATTGACTCATTATACGAAGGCATTGACTTCTACACAACCATTACTCGTGCCAGGTTCGAAGAGCTCAACATGGATCTCTTCAGAAAGTGCATGGAGCCCGTGGAGAAGTGTTTGAGGGATGCAAAGATGGATAAAAACAGCGTCCACGATGTCGTTCTGGTGGGTGGATCCACTAGAATTCCGAAGGTTCAACAGCTGTTGCAAGACTTTTTCAATGGAAAGGAGCTCTGCAAGAGCATTAACCCCGACGAGGCTGTGGCCTATGGTGCTGCCGTCCAGGCTGCAATTCTCAGTGGAGAAGGCAATCAAAAAGTGCAGGACCTACTGTTGCTGGACGTCACTCCTTTATCCCTCGGTTTGGAAACTGCCGGAGGAGTCATGACTGTGTTGATTCCCAGGAACACCACAATTCCCACCAAGAAGGAGCAAGTGTTCTCAACCTACTCTGATAATCAGCCCGGCGTGTTGATTCAGGTGTATGAGGGTGAACGTACTAGGACCCGTGACAACAACTTGCTTGGCAAGTTTGAGTTGTCGGGCATTCCCCCTGCTCCAAGGGGAGTCCCACAAATCAATGTTTGCTTCGACATCGATGCCAATGGGATATTGAATGTTTCTGCGGAGGACAAGACGACAGGGCAGAAGAATAAGATTACGATCACCAATGACAAAGGAAGGCTTTCAAAGGATGAGATTGAGAAGATGGTGCAGGAGGCTGAGAAGTACAAGGCGGAAGACGAGGAGCATAAGAAGAAAGTGGAGTCTAAAAATGCGCTCGAGAACTACGCATACAACATGAGGAACACCATAAAGGATGAGAAGATAGCTTCCAAGCTGCCTGAAGATGATAAGAAAAAGATGGAAGATGCGATTGAGGAGACCATCAAATGGCTTGACGCGAACCAGCTTGCTGAGGTAGACGAATTAGAGGACAAGCTGAAGGAGTTGGAGGGCATCTGCAACCCCAGAATTGCCAAGATATATCAAGGCGCCGGGGGCGACGCCGGGGGAGCCATGGATGAGGATGCTGCTCCTGCTGGTGGCCCCAAGATCGAGGAAGTGGACTAAGCCAACGATTGTTTACCTTTTGTGTCCTTTTGGCTGTTTGTATTTACTTCGTAAACTTCAAAATATCAAGTCCTAAAAGTATGTTTTTCGGTTTCGGTCTCCGGTTTTCAAGGTTCGTGGTCAATAATATATATCTAATATGATCAAATGTCAGCCGAATCTGGTTTTTTCGAATCAATTGGTTGCTGGATTAAAAACTAACGATCAAAATAATGTTTGCGTTTCGTGGTTTTAGTCCCTTTTCCACTATATAACCATAATACTTAGTGCTGGCCCCAAAAAAAGAAAATAACCTCGCACGCATGGGGTTGCTGGTCCGATTGTCCCTAACGAAGGATGTGCGAATGTCCCTATTTTTGGACTAAGACATCCCCACAAAGTAATCTTCCTTGCGTTACGAATGATGCGATTCAATGCTTTATCTAATTGCCTACACACAAATTCAAACGCAAGCATCCGAGAGCAGCGGTGAGAGCTTAAGCTTGGACAGTTGGGCCCATTACGCTCTATTCCTTTTTATGGGCTGGTTGTTTCATAATTTGTGAATACGTTGTAAAAAATTTTGGGCAAGTAAACTATGGTTTGGGTTCCAGCGGGGTGGAGGGCTCCAGCGCATCAAGTCGAGGCTTACAATCAAGTTTCTTGAATTCTTACCCACACCCATCGCTCATCTCCGTTATCAATTTCTATTAATACTTCTTTTGATGGAGAGTTGATCTGAGTCTTATGATAAAATTTTTATATTCATCTTTTCTTTTTAATTCATCCTTATTGGTACACTGAGAATTAAAGTCGGTAAATTAAAGAAGGTGAATAGGTTGGTTTAGAAAAGGGTTAAGGGGTAAAAATACACACACACACATATATATATATATATATTTTGGTGGAATAGCGATCAACACTAAGTGATTTGTTTAGGTGTAAAAATGACGAAATGGTTATAAATTAAGTGTAAAAATACCGTTTGACTCTTTTTATTGACTGGACGATGATATATCTCTCAAGGTACAAAAATATTCACGTGGTTCGGCCAAAATAGCACCTAACACTAAGAGCTTTTTTTTAGGTGCAAAAACACCGTTTAACTGTTAGTTTGAATTTTTTATCTTTTTAGTATCAGTTAGTATCTTAAAGTTTTTTTAGCACCAGTCAACACCATAAATTTTTTTCGATCAAAAACTATTTTTCAGTATCTTGAAATATCTTATTAGTACCAGTCAATATATTGAAGTTTTTTTTAGTACTACTAAGTACATGGAGTATCATTTAAGTTTTTACTACCAGTCAATATCTTGAACTTAGTATCGGTCGGACCCTAAAATATCTTTTCAAGTGCATGAAGTATTTTTTTAGTGCTAGTCAATATCCTTTTTTTAGTATCTATTAATATCTTGAATTATTTTTTAGTACCACTTAATACCTTGATATATTTTTTAAGACCCTAAAATAATTTTTCAAGATTACCGAGTCTTTCTTCAGTATCAGTCATCATCTTGAGGTATTTTTTCAAGATCTTATATTTCGCGAGGTTGTTATTTTTTTTCGTTTTTATATTTTTTAATTTTAATTTTTTTTCTTATTTTTCCCCACTACTTCGCGAGGAATCTTAATTTTCCCGAGGTTTTTTTTTATTTTTCTCAAGTTTTTATTTTTTTTTTCATTTTTTGTCATTAATTTTTTTTTAATTTTAATTTTTTTCTTATTTTTTTGTCCTTACCTCGCGAGATTAACCTTATTTTTGCGAGGTTGTTATTTTTTTTTTTCATTTTTATTATTTTTTGTCCTTAAAATTTAATTTTTTTTCTTATTTTCCCCACTACCTCGCGAGGTAATAAGAATACCTCGCGAGGTTTTTTTCTTATTTTTTCTAAGGTTGTTATTTTTTTGTTTCATTTTTTATTAATTTTTTATTTCTTATTTTTTGTCCTTACCTCGCGAGGTATCCCGTCTACCTCACGAGGTTTTTTATTTTAATTTTAATTTTATTCTTATTTTTATTAATTTTAAGGTTTTTTTTCTTTTTTTTTTACCTCGAGGTTTTTAATTTTTTTTCTTATTTTTTTCCTTGAGGTTTTTATCTTTTTTAGGTTGTTTTTTTTTTTTCATTTTTATTATTTTTTTATTTTAATTTTTTTCTTATTTTTCCCCCACTACCCCACGAGGTTTTTTTTTATTTTTCACGAGGTTTTTTTCTTATTTTTTTTTTAATTTTTTTTTTAATTTTTAATTTCATTTTTTTTCTTATTTTTCATTAATTTTCGCGAGGTTTTTTTCTTATCTTTGTTGAGGTTTTTAAAAAAATTTATTTCATTTTTTTTTAATTTTTTTCGTTTTTTTATTATTTTTTAATTTTAATTTTTTTTTATTTTTTCCCACTACCTCACGAGGTAATTGGAATACCTCGCGAGGTTTTTTTCTTCTTTTTTTCTGAAGTTTTTATTTTTTTTTATTTCATTTTTTATTTATTTTTTCATTAATTTTTTTATTTAATTTTTTTTCCTTACCTCGCGAGGTAACCCGTCTATCTCGTAGGTTGTTTATTTATTTTCGTTTTTATTATTTTTAATTTTAATTTTTTTTCTTATTTTTCCCCACTACCTCGCGAGGTTTTTTTCTTTTTTTTTCTGAGGTTTTTATTTTTTTATTTCATTTTTTTATTAATTTTTATTTCATTTTTTTCATTTTTCATTAAATTTTTTATTTTGATTTTTTTCTTCTTATTTTAACCCCACTACCTCGCGAGGTTGTTTTTCTTATTTTTGCTAAGTTTTTATTATTCTTTAATTTTAATTTTGTTTTTTATTTTTTTTTCCTTCCTCGCGAGGTAATTGGAATACCTCGAGGTTTTTTTTTTTTTTTTTGTGAGGTTTTTATTTTTTTATTTCATTTTTTTATTAATTTTTATTTCTTTTTTTATTTTTCATTAAATTTTTTATTTATTTTTTCCTTGCGAGGTTTTCAATTAATTTTTTAGGTTGTTTTTTTTTTTTTTTTTCATTTTTATTATTTTTAATTTTAATTTTTTTTTCCTTATTTTTCCCCACTACGTCGAGAGGTTTTTTTCTTCTTTTTTTATTTTTTATGTTTTTTTTTCATTTTTCATTAATTTTTTTATTTAATTTTTTTTGTCCTTACCTCGCGAGGTTGTTTATTTTTTGCGAAGTAACCCGTCTACCTCGGCGAGGTTGTTTTTTTTTTTTCGTTTATTATTATTTTTAAACTTTAATTGTTTTCTTATTTTTCCCCACTACCTCGCGAGGTAATCGGAATACCTCGCGAGGTTTTGTTTCTTATTTTTTCCGAGGTTTTTATTTTTTTATTTCATTTTTGATTAATTTTTGATTTAATTTTTTTCTTATTTTTTTTTTACCTCGCGAGGTAATCCTTCTACCTCGCGAGGTTGTTATTTTTTTTTTTTTTATTAGTTTTGTAATTTTAATTTTTTTTCTTATTTTTCCCCACTACCTCGCGAGGTAATCGGAATACCTCACGAGGTTTTTTTTTCTTTTTTTCTGAGGTTTTTATTTTTTTATTTCATTTTTTATTAATATTTTTTTTCTTATTTTTTTGTCCTTACCTCACGCGGTAAGCCGTCTACCTCGCGGGTTGTTATTATTATTTTTTTATTTTCGTTTTTATTAGTTTTTTTATTTTAATTTTTTTTTTCTTGATTTTTCCCATCTACCTCGCGAGGTAACTTGAATACCTCACGAGGTTTTTATATTTTTTTTCGCATTTTTTAATGATTTTTTTATTTTCATTATTTTCTTTGTTTTTAGAGTTTCTGGCACTACCTCACGAGGGTGTTATTACTTTTTTTTTTTATTATTTTTTTTTTATTGATTTTTTAATTTTAATTCTTTTCTGATTTTTTCCCACTATCTTGTGAGGTCACCGGACTACCGTGCGAGGGTTTTATGTTTTTTACATTATGATTTTTAATTTTTATTTTTTTTTCAATTTTTAAAAGTTTTTTTTTTATTTTCTGGAACTTCTCACGAGGTAGTTTTTTTTTTTTTTAATTTTTTTTTTTTTTTAATTTTTTAATTTAAGTTTTTTTTCTTATTTTTTGTCCTTAACTCGCAAGGTAACCGGACTACCTCACGAGGTTCTTATTATTTTTTTTTGTTATTTTTGTAATTTTTTTTTTAGATTTTCTTGCACTACCTCACGAGGTAGTCCGGACTACCTGGTGTGGTTTTGATTTGTTTATTTCATTTTTTTGTAATTAAAAAGTTGGAAACATAATAATATAATTTTAATTACTTATTCTGATTCTATTAATTATATATACACGAATTTATTATATTTATTTATTTTAATAAATATGTAATTATTAAATAAAACTTATTATTTATTTTATATTTATATTTTATTTTATTTAATTTTAAATTGATAAATAAAAAATTAAAGGGACCTTCTTAAAGCAAGTGAGAGTATAAGGACCGAATAAAAAGGATAAAAAATATAGGGACCCAATTAAAAATTGATTGAAACTATAAAGATTTACAGATTAATTATATCTTTATAGAAAGTTCATCATAGGCGGAAAATATATAGATCTGGTCATGTATGAATCGTGATAAAAAAAAGTTGCGCGCGGAAAACATAATGAACGACACAACTTTGAAACATCTATGGTAATATTCTAATTTTGTTATCCTATTGTTGCCAGATTTATAGCCTTATCCAACCTTGAATTGACAGTAGGCGAGGATTCACAATCCTAATCCTGTTGATCAAGATCTAGCGTAAATAATGTTTCCTTTTTATAGTAGTTTCTACAAATTTCTTAATTTATTTTAGCCATACTGAGACACCCCAATACTCTCCCGACGTACGTCTTAATACATAATCACATGGATAAATCAATATTGAAATTTGAATATAATTGCTGACATTAAGTGGCTAAACAAGGAGGATTGATGCAGGCAAAGGTGTATATGTATGTGCAAGCAAGGCATTGCCGTATTGGAACAAGCAGTGGTAAAAAGCAAAATCCAGATGGTTGAGCATGCAGAGATGAGGATAGATCTTCTGTCGTATCGTAAACAATGAATGGAGTATTTCTTGTTCACTCTCTCCGTGGGACTTTGGTTGAAAACGAAGGAGAGAGAGGGAGCATGCATGGTTTCACCAATCTGCATCGAATTCTGAGATGGAAAAAGTGGCAGAAGAGGGCGAAGGGATTGGTGCATCTTTTTCACTCCATTTCACGAGATGTTGGCACCTCAATCGTCCTTTTTTGTGCAATTCCGCAACACGACGACGTCGTAGCCCTGCAATAATCAGCTTCCCCATATATTGCACTCATTATTATTATTCACATCGATCTTCTGATCATTCACCCCCAGAAAAAAGTCCCATTATCTCGCATGAATATAACACAACCCGTATCACTCACTCACACCTATCACTCTGCATGTTTTTTTCTTAGTTTCTCTATTTCTGTCACTTTGTCTGGCATGCACTTACTTTATATGATATCCCATTTATGGCCCCTAACTCCAACTCCAACTGGCTGTTTCATATTTGCGTTTTTTGCCTGGATTCTGACCACGCATCTTTCTACATCACATGCACAGGATATATTGCTTTGGTAATTTCTCTCTTCTGTTTGGTGTTGCTTCTTCTTGAGCCTTGACCAATGTTTTTTGGCATGATCTGAACTCTGAAGCCTAAAGCTTGAAAGCTTTGCCTGGGTATTTCCAGGCTTCTCCTTTACTTTTTTGTGCCTTGGATTGATTTGCTGTATCTTTAGCTACCATTTTCCCTGACTCACGCTGTGAGGCTTCTGCTGCACCTTTGCTTCTTGTCCGTTTTGCTTTCCTTCTTTTAAGGATTGATTCGCTTTTGATTTTTTTTTTTTTTTCGTATAAAAAAAGACTATCGCCAAATATGTAAAATCAAATCTCACGCCAGTCATGTTCGGCTGTCAATACCCATATTATGAAGACTAGAACAAGATATGAGTGATGTGAATAAAAAAGAACCTTAATTTCAATCAATTCATAAGGATGTGACGTTCAGCATTATATTCGATTAATTTATGTTCAAACAGTACCTAGAGTTATACATAAACTCTCTTGTTGGCAAAAAAAAAAAACAAAAACAAAACATAAAAAAACTCTGTTAATATAATTTATCTAATATACAAAATTCAAATGCATTTTTTCTAAAAGATATTGAACCACTTCACTTCCATAAAAAAAATTGTATACTTTTCCAATTCAATATTCCAATTACTAATCAATAATAATATTTGTTGTTTTGAAGGCATGAACGATATATTTTCTCATCTTATTAAAACATGCATGTAATTTTTGTCCAATTATGTTCTTACATACATATATGTTAAGATTATTTTAAAAATATAAAGTACTCTGTACATGACATATTGGAACTAAAAAGCAAGGTTATGTTATTAAATTCAGACCTGCCACTAAATTGGTTAAAATATTGGATCAAGGGTCAGTGGGTTAGATCGAATTCAAACCAGAGATACCCAGGGCCAAACCAATGAAAAATTGAAGATTTTAGGTTATTAATATAAATTCTAGAAAAAATCATTTTTAAGAAAATTAGTGAACTGGGTTGATCACCGACCGGTTTGGGGCGAACAAGCCAATCCAATCCGGTTTCAAAACCGTGCTAAAAAGAGAGGGTGTGGCTTGGAGGATATACCACTCTAATATTATTTATAAGTCTCTTTTAGGTAATAAATGAGATTGTGACAATTTTATTTATATTAATTGTACCAATGAAAATAGAGAAAAAAGAAAGAGTTGAAAGATACTCCATCCGGTCCTTATTATAAAGCACCAACTAGCAAGTTTATTTGGTCCTTTTTATAAGGCATTTGCTTGTTCCCAGTGAGCATTAATTATTTGTTTCCATATCTGGCCATAATTAATGAGGGTAGTGTATGAGAGTAATAATTAATATAATATTAGAGTTTAATGCAATTAGTAGGGGTAATATTTAAAGTTACTTAAATTGTAGGGTAACTTTATTGACTTTAATTTATTGGTTTGTGAGAAAAGTTAGTTGGTGCCTTATAATAAGGACTAGAGGGAGTACTTATTTATAAATGAGAGTAAATTTAGAAATTTACCTCATAATCATTAAACTAACTCTATCTTCTTAATTTACACTATGATTTAGTTAAAAGAGACTTATAGATATGATTATAACATACTTAAATCTATGGTTATGTTATGGAGGAGGGCCAATGAGGATGAAAGTGTGAAAACTGAAAAGTCAAAAGCAGAACCAAATGCGGAGAGATAACGTTTGTATGAGCCAGCCTAGCTATTACGTTTCAAAACGAGTCTCCCTCCTCTCTGAGCCTATCTGGCCTCACCTCAATTCCCAAAACCCTACTCCTCTCTCTACACCTTTCACCCAACAACCCTCTCTCTCTCTCTCTCACTCTTTTGCCCTCTCTTTCTCTCACTGGCGTCGTAACCTTCGTCCCCCCCGCTCTCTCTCTATATCTGCCTCTGTCATTCCCGAGACACACAACAATTATGAGCTGACAACCAAGAGAGAGATCGACTCCCACACTCTCATTCACCTTCGTTTCTTACTGGCCATTTCAGCAATTATTGTCTTCTCGTAAATATTCTTCAAACCAAGACGACGAAACCTCTCTCTCTCTCTCTCTCTCTCTCTGTGTCTGTCCATTCATATCTCCCCAGCCGCTAAGCCATGTTTTCAGAGATGTTGTGCGCCAAAAACAATACGCATGTTAATCCTCCCTCTGGCGATTTCATTTGACTCCTCCTCTCCTTTTCATCACTCTATAAAATACTACTCTTCCTCAAATTCCAAAACCCAAGAGCCATACGTGATTACTGCTACTACTATAAAGCAAGATATAATTGATTGATTGAAGGAGCTTGTGAGGAGGGTAAAGCGATATGGAGGCAAGTGAGAGTAATGGATCGGGTGGTAGGAGGAATAATAATAATGGAGTAGGGGGATCAAGATGGAACCCAACAAAGGAGCAAGTAAGTTTGTTGGAGAATCTGTATAACCAAGGGGTAAGGACGCCCAATACTGAGGAGATACAGCAAATAACAGCCAGGCTAAGGGCTTTTGGGCACATAGAAGGCAAGAATGTGTTCTATTGGTTTCAGAATCACAAAGCCAGGCAGCGTCAGAAGCAGAAGCAAGAATCCCTTGCTTACTTCAATCGCTTCCTTCATTCCCCTCCTCCTCTCTTCTCTCCCGCACCGCTCTGCCCTAATGGTTCTCTCTCTTTTTCATTCTTCACTAACCCATTATACGTATTCCTATATCTTTTATTTTCTATATGCAAATTCAGAATAAGTTGTTTTTATTTTAAAAAAAACTGTAGCCTTTCTCTTTTGCTTGGCCAATTCATGAAAACAGATTTAGAGACTGCATTGTGTGTGTGTGTTTTAAATTATTAGATTTCTTATCATAATATTCCGAGCATAATAATTGTGGTCATTAGAAATACTGTCAGAGGAATTATCTGAAATAATGTGATTCTTTCCAATTGTTTATATGCCAGTTTTTCTCTGTTTGATTCTTTTGAGTTTTTTAATTTCAGTGATATGTAGGCCATATTATGTGCCACATAGTGAAATGGGGTTTGTTGCTCATCATCAAAATCCCAAAGTGCTTCTGCCAGCAGGGACAGGCATTAGGAGGATGCCCAGAAACTGTGAGGCATACCCACAAATGCATCAGGACACAGTAGTAATGTCGGATGATCATATTCATGCGCAGTTGAAGAACAAAGAAACGCTTCCGCTTTTCCCTCTGCAACCAACTGGCTTTCTGGAAGACAAAGCCAATTCATTTTCTGCTGATGCTACTCCAGCTCATCATCACAATGATGAAGACAATGGCCGACAAGGAAAACAGCCCTTCTTTGATTTCCTTTCTTCTTCAGGCCAAGATTTTCTGCATAGAAAGTAAATGAAGGCCAGTGCCAAATTAAAAACTTGCTCGCATGCATCTTTTTTGGAGTGGATCTTAATTGTTTCATTTTCTGAGAGGTAATCACTGTGGTAATATGTACAATTTGGCAGTGTTTTTGTTGGATATACTCTAATTTAGTGGGGCGTTTTCATGTTATTCTGTGAATTGCCACTGCCAATGCCATATATAGACGCTCCGTTTTGCCGTGATAATATACAATGATGCATGTACTCATTTAAAATGTTATTCCTTTTGCACCCCTTCAAAACGGAAGCAATATTGATCATAACATTTCCTGCTAACTCTCTTGCCTTGTTGGACAAGAACAGCGATAAAATTAATAAGACACATTACCCTCTACACACACACACACACACCCATACACACACATATATATACATATAATATGTGCTCCCACGTAATTTTAGCTACGTTATTGCGACATCAAAATGCGATGGGTGGGTTTTGATGTTGATGTTGGATCGCTGTCTACTCGTATTATTTCAGACTGTGAATCAAAACCCTCGTATTATTTTCGCTATCTATTTATGTTTGTGGAATGCTTGATTAGATTATTGTTGGAATGGCACGTCTCTTTATACTACCTCCATCTTAAATATAAGATAAATTTTATTGTACAATTTAGGACAGATGGGAGTATTATATGAAAGAGAGGAAGGGGGTTGAGGATTTCTTTTTTTATCTTTATGGTTTGTTTATGCATAATCACAAGAAAACTGTAAGTCTCCCACCGATAAACAAGATATTGAATCGTTCTGATGAAACGAGGATTTCATTGATGAATAAATTGTAGGTAGTTTTGTAAGTATCATTTGAGCCTTAAAGTCTGTCCTTACATATTATTAACATGTATAAACATCTTGATTTTTATTGTTTATTCCTTAAAATGCATTCAAATGTCAAAGTACAGTCTCATATGCTCCTAAGAAAAAATTGAATAAAGGTCAAAAAAAGAAAAAAAATGAATAACATTCAAATTAAATTATTTTGGCAAGCAAGAAAAAGTATTGATAAGTTCATAAACATGGCAGACTGGCATTCTTTTTTGGGGGAAAAAATCTTAATTATATTGCTATTATTTAGAAAGCTCTTAATTATTTCTTTTTATGCACCTTCAAAACGCGCGCGCACTTTGGATCAATCAAATAACATTTTATGAGATAAAATATTGAAATTAAAAAGCAGTATTTTTGCTATACAGTCGGTTATTTCACAATCTACATTTGAACCATTCGCCCTCGTAGAAATGTTCAAGTCTTCAAGACATCCTCCTTTTTTTTGGTTCATCAAGACATCCTCCTTTATTTCAGCTGGTGCATTTTTCTCGGAGGATGTAAGTCTTCAAAGTTATATAAAAAGAGAAGAAAAATAGATTGCCTTTTTTCAATCAATGGAGGTTTCTATAAAGTTTTAAAATGTTGATAATTTTATGGAGTTTAATTTATAATTTGAGATTCACCCTAATTTTATTTAGTTTTGGAACAGCAGGTGGCTAGAGTTTATAAATTTGAGAAATGAAATTTTCTCAAAAAATAATTTTACATGCTTTGCTTTTATTAAATATCAAGTTTATATTTTGCTCTCTCTCTCTCTCTCCCTTTTTTTTCATATTGAAATTTTAGGAAAGGGGTTGGACTAACCCACGATTCAAGGGTAGGGCGAAATCTCTCTTCTTCCTAGATAATACCAATGTTGGGCAAGGCGAGCCGTCTATTACCCTCGGGTGTGAACCTATGTACCTAGGACCTAAGATGTCTCCCCCAACACCTTGACCAACTCCAGGATCGAACCCCCTCCCTTTAATGAGGATATATTTTGCTCTCTAATCATTCATACTGCTCCAGTTTGAGGCATCAGGGATATGCTATTCTTTTTCTTTCTCCTTGTGGGTGGACCTAGGTGGGCTCAAAGTTTTAAAATGTTGATTTCTTTATGGAGTTTAATTTATAATTTGAGATTCACCCTAATTTTAATTTATTTAGTTTTGGAACAGCTGGTGGCTAGAGTTTATAAATTTGAGAAATGAAAATTTCTCAAAAAATAATTTTACATGCTTTGCTTTTATTAAATATCAAGTTTATATTTTGCTCTCTCTCTCTCTCCCTTTTTTTTATATTGAAATTTTAGGAAAGGCGTTGGACTCACCCACGATCCAAGGGTAGGGTGAAATCTCACTTCTTCCTAGATAATACCAATATTGGGCAATGCGTGTCGTCTATTACCTCGGGTGTGAACCTATGTACCTAGGACCTAGGATGTCTCCCCCAGCAGCTTGACCAACTCCAAAATCGAACCCTCTCCCTTTGATGAGGATATATTTTGCTCTCTAATCATTCACACTGCTCCAGTTTTTTTTTTTTGGTAAAAGAGGGGCACGCAGCCTTAAATTAAATGATAAAGAGTCAGGGGATCAAGTCCCATACAATCTTGAAGAAACACTGGCCTCAGAAAATGAGGACAAACACTAAGTACAGATGAATTTGAAATTCCGTCCTTGGCCATAGCATCAGCCAAAACGTTTTGGGATCTGCGTACATGAAGCAGATTTACCTCCCAATTCCTATTCAGTAAAGTTCTGATCTGCATAACAACGGAGCTGCTAAATTATCACTCCTTCCATTCGAAAGCCTCTCCACAATCTTCATTGAATCAGATTCAAGAATAATCTTTTTGTAACCTTCATCCCAAGCCAATCTCAACCCCAATAAGATAGCCTACTCCTCAACATCATCCACACCAGTCATGCCTAGCCTCCCATTGAACCCCAACAGCCACTCCCCTTTATGGTTTCTAAAGACCCCACCACATCCGGACTTCCTGTTTACCCAACCAACAACTCCATCCACATTGACCTTAATCCACCCAATAGGGGGAGGCATCCAGCTACTTGCACCCATGGCATTCTCAACATTTGAGGTAGATGGCTCATCCTTCGAACAGGAATAGAAGGAGGTCCAAAGGTTGCTAATCACCGAAACAGGGAAAATTGGCTTCTGAAAATTGTCCTGGAAAAGCAATTTATTCCTCCAAATCCAGAGTAACCAAACAGCGGAACCCCAAAATTGACTCTAATCACCCACCGAAATATCTCCTACCTCTTCAGATAAATTCAGCGCTATCCAATCAATGAGAGGTAGAGAGAAAAAAGAATGAACATAACCTCCGCTTAATCAATCCGAACCAGATATCCCGTGCATATGGACAATCCCGAAAAATATGCAATTGATCCTCCACACCTTGTTGACACTGCATGCACACAGGAGAGTTTGTGGACCAGGTACTCCTCAGCTCACTAGTTGGCAATCTGTTGTTATAAGCAAGCCAAAGGAATACTCTAATTTTTTCAGCTCCTTTCCAAGACCAGATCGCTTTGTAGACTCTGCTAAATAGGGACTGATTTGGTTTTCAATCATGAAGTATGCACTCTTCACCGTAAACATTCCATGCAAGGTTCCTCCCCACAACATAACATCTTCCCCTGCTTCATCTGTAGATGGCAATACAGCAATAAGTCGCTGAATTACCTCGCTATTCACTACTCCAGCCAGTCGATGAAAATCCCAAGCGCCATATTGGACCCAGTCAACTACCTTGCTACATTTCTCCTCTGCACTCAGAGGTCTGATGCACATATCTCTTATTTTCCGATTATTCCCAATCCAGCAGTCCATGAAAAAAAGAGTTGACGTCCCATTCCTAACCCTCCAAGTAGTTCCCTCTTCAATAATATTTTGCTGCCTGCACAGAAATTTCCAGAATGCCGAGTCAAAATCTCTAGCCTCTAGCAAGGAATTTTCAATCCTGTACATGTATTTTCTCTGCATAACCTCAGCCCACAAACTCTTAGCTCCACGAACGAGGTTCCACGCGCTTTTGGCCCCAAAGGCACGATTCATCGAAGCCAATTTTTTTAGACCTAGACCCCCACAGCGTTTTGGTTCCGAGATTCTATTCCATCCGATTGGATGATATCCTCTTCCCCCATCAATTCTCCCCCAGATAAAGTTTCTTTGAAGGCACTCAATTTCTTCGCATATGCTAATCGGAATCTGAGCTACTTGCATCGAGTAGATGGGAATAGCTCCTACCACTGCTTTGCTAGGGTAATTCTACCAGCCGTTGTCAAACACTTCGCTTTCCAATTCGAGAGTCTACTCTTCACTCGTTCAAGCACATAGCTGAAGGTATCTTTACTACTTCTCTGCCTAGTCAAAGGAACTCCAAGGTACCTCCCGATATCGGCAGTAATTTTCATTCTAGTAATACTTTTAATTCTGCCTTTCAGCGCACCTGAGACTTTTGGAGAGAAAAATATAGACGACTTCGGGTAGCTGACCTTTTCACCCGAAATATTGCAAAACTGAGTCAAGACTTCCTTCATCACCTCAGCTTGTCCTCGGATGCTTCTCCAAATAACAATAGATCATCCGCGAACATCAAGTGTGATACGGCTGGCCCTTCCTTAAAGATAAGAATTGATCTCCATCTCCCTTCCCTAACCGCATCATTAATGAAATGAGTAAGTTTATCCATACACACCACAAACAGGAAAGGGGACAAGGGATCCCCTTGCCTAATTCCTCTACTCGGATTAAAAAATTCAGATTTGGCTCCATTCCACAAAACATTAAGTGAAGAACTAGAAACACATCTCGTAACAATTTCTCTAAATTTATCAGTAAATCCTGCTTCATCAAGCACTTTAGAGATAAAACTCCATTTAATCCTATCGTAGGCTTTTTCCAAGTCCACTTTCATAACCATCATGCCTTTCCTACCTTTAGCCCTCTTCATTTTATGCAAAATTTCCTGACCAACGATGATGTTGTCTTGAATATGCCTGCCAGGAACAAAGCTGGATTGAAACAGTGAGATCAAATCCTCCATTACACTCCGAAGTCTTCGTGCAATAATTTTAGTTATACACTTGTATTGCACCGTACACAATGAGATTGGCCTAAATGTTCCACCCGCATAGGGTTTTCTCTCTTAGGGATAAGGGAAAGCAGAGTTCGATTAGCCTCAGAAATATCATTCGTTCCTTCGAAGGCACCCGTTATGAAATTAAGAAGATCGTGGCTTACAACCTCCCAATTCCTTTGGTAAAAGATGGGCGGAAAACCATCCACACCTGGAGCCTTGTAAGGACCCATCGCCTTAATTGCTTCATACACCTCTTGCAAATCTGGAATTTTTGCCAAGGCTTCCATACGCATAGGCTCAATTGCAGGAAACCTACTTTCAGTGTCAAGATGAGGAGCATCCAGAGAATCTTCATGAAATAAATTCTTAAAGTAGGCAATGATCATACTTTTGATATCCTCAGCCGAATCCAGCCAAATACCATTCTCATCCTGCAACACAATGATTTTATTTCTTCTCCTCTTCATATTGGTCTGGAGATGGTAATATCTCGTATTCCTATCTCCTTTGACAATCCACTCCACCCTCGCTTTCTGAAACCATTTAATTTCCTCTTGTTTGGAAACTTCTTCCAACTGATATTGTAACTGCAATTCAAGACCAGTAAGGAAGTTTGAATATGGATAAGCATGAGACTTTTGGATTCCATTAAGCCTAGCCAAAATTTCTCTCTTCCTCTTCTCAACAAAGCCAAACGTCTCCCTATTCCAAACTTGTATCTCCTCTCTAACTGTATCAATGTTAGCTTCCAGTCCATTATTCTTCTGCCAATGGGAGTTTAAAAATTCATTAAAATTATCATGCGCCATCCACATGGCCTCAAACCTAAAAGGTTTTGGTCCATCAGCCCTAACAAGAGTACCCAAATCGACCATCAAGGGTTATGATCGGAAAAGCGAGTTCTTCGAATAACTCTTACAGCATACTTGGAAGATGACGATACTGATTGGATGTTAGCAAACACTCTATCAAGCCTCTCGTATAATCGTCGAAATTGAGGCATCAGGGATATGCTATTCTTTTTCTTTCTCCGTTGTGGGTGGACCTAGGTGGGCTCACAGTCATGACGGTTATATACCGTGAAGTGGGCCCAATTCCTCTAACAGATGGGCTTATTCTTCTCAGCCCACCTGTATTTATCGGGTGACAAGATCTTTAAGGAAAAAATATTCTTTTTTTTTTTTTTTCTTTTTTAAGAAAGTAAGTTCTTCAATTATCTCTGGACAGATCATGAAAAGCTCATGGGACCTTTATGTGCCGGATGTCTGTTACCATTGCTTCGCTTTTTCAAACGTGGCTTTTTATAATTTTGATTATGTAGCTTGTTAATTGTTTGCTTAATCAGATCCAAGCTGTCCAAATAATCCACGCGTTGGTTACACCTGTTCTCCCTGACGAGATTTTCAACACCGTTAATTCTAATCATCTTGCCAAGATAAGAAGATTTGCTTAGAAAATAATATAATGATGTAAAAATAATATAGCTGTTTTTTAATTATAGATAGTTTTGATAAGGAAAATTTTTAAAATCAACTAGTATTCCACTTCAAAATTAATAATATATGTTGCTGTCAGTTTATTCTGAAAGACGGTTGCTATATCAAACCAGGAAGTACATTATAAACAATATCACCTCTGATCCTAAATATATGACAAAATTTAATGTGCAAATTGCACTACAAACTTTATACACAAATGTTGTTAATATAAAGCCTGCTCAAACTCTCAAAGTAGCATACAATTCTATAACAGTAGTAGGGCGTAATAATGAGTTATATTAACAATCGATATATTCACGATCAAAGTTGTCAAACTCGTGAGTATATAAGTAAATTCATGATAATGATGTAAATTTATATCATTAATTTAAATAGTAACTAGTAAGAGTTTGTATTCACCATTGAATAGGTATTAATAGTATATACCACTCGATCCTATTTATAAGTTCATTTTGATCAAAAAATTTAGTCATATTTATAAATTATTCTTCAGGCAATAAATAAGACTGTGACAATTTTGCCCATATTAATTGTACTAATGAAAATAGAGAGAGAAGAAAAAAGTTGAAAGATACATATTTATAAATGAGGGCAAAGTTGAAAATTTACCCATAATCATTGAGCTAATTACCTCTCTTTAGTATATGTGAATTAGTTTAAATGGATTTATAAAAAGGATCGAGTGATAAGTAAATAATTAAAAAATAAAAAATAATAACAAATTAATTTAAATATATTATAAATCCAAATAATTGAAATTAAATCAATCAACGTTAATACTAGTTTGTTATATTTAACAAAGAAATTTATATAAAATTTATATAAATAAATCAACTGATCAAAGAACTTAATACGAGTTTAAGAATGAGTTAACATGATTTTGTAAGTTAGAAACGTAAAAATGGTAAAATTAGTATATAAACTCGTGAGTTTAACTAGGTTTACAATGGTCACGATTTTATCAAATGACTCGACTTGATTTTGTAAGTTAGAAATGTAAACGCGGTAAATTGAAATCAACTCGGAAAATCAACTCAAAAGTTTGACAATAATATTCATGAGGATATTCCGATATTGATATATTGATCGATGAGGACTTTATAGCTTGAGAGTTGTTATGATAAAATAAATCTAGTAGTTTGTTAAGCTGGATTCTGAAAATTACTCCTATATAATTATAGAAATATATGGAGCTGTCATATCATTTCACGACCTAATTAGTATTAAATGTATGTCCGTAAAGAAATAAGTCAGACAACTGATATAAACGGTTGAAAGCGGGTCACCAGCGACTGTTTTGGAGTTGGCAAGAACCTAATCTCAATCTGTTTCTGCACCCAAAAAGGAACTTGAGTGTATTAGCTAAACAGTATTAAAAAGTTTTGTCAAGTTGTTTAGTTAATTACGATTACTATATGAGTAAGCTAATGAAAACTATAAATATGAGTTGTAAACCACAATATCAAATATAATAAAGATTCGGATTTATCCCATGTTATTCTCTCTGATTTTGGCAGACTGCACCAAAATACCTCAGACAAAAAAAGAAGACGAAGTCAGAAGATTTAGTACTACAGAGGAAAGAAGAAGAAGAAGAATGTTATTTTCGAAGAGAAGCTTTTTATATATTGATGATGATAATTATTACGTCACAGGCAAACGGTATAAAGCGCAGCAAAAATTTTCATGGCTGTCTCACGGTTTTATATTTTTTAGTTATATTCTGTAGCCGCGTCATTATTACATGCCATCCTCCGCGTGGCCGATATGCAATTATCTTAAAATATCTTCATTATCATTCCTTTTTCCTCCCAACATCTTAATTATCATTCCTATAACTATTATCATCACGATCTTTATTGGATTCAGCTTCTCTCTTTTGGTATTCCCATCCTTTATCTTTCCATTTGCTCAAAATTACACCCTTTTTAGTTGCATTTAGTATCTAGCAAGCTGCACCGTAAAACATTTTTTTCAGAAATTCTTAGTGTCTTAAATTAATTTTTAGAGCAATCACTGCCCTAAATGACTTTTTCAATAACATCTAGTATCCTAGAAAAAGTTCTAATGTATATGCTATTTTGGAATATTTTTTTTATTAACAGTCTGTATCCTAAATTTATGATGCCGATTGAAATTAGAATTTTTTTTATAATGCTGGATGTACTAAAAATTAGTGTAAAATACTGATTATTCTTGAAAAAAATACTTTATAGTACTGCTTGCCAAAAAACTGGGTGCACCATTGGAAAAATAATTATACTACAAAATATACAAAAAGTTATTTTGAGATATGGTGTTACTGAAAAAAAATTTCAAAATTAGGGATTGATGCTAGTCATCATGATTTATTGAGATAATTAATAAAGATTCACCAACACTGCTTTGTGTTGTCCGTCCTTTGTGTCGTGAGCAAAGACGCCTATATGTTCACCTAAAGAGTATACTTCTTTATATTGGTTATTTTTTTTCATAAGGTTTGACTCTCTTTTTTAATTAATTATTTGTTAATTATCGACCAGCTTAAAACTTATATAATTAAAAAGATAGTTCCATGTGAATTAAGTTAAAAAATTACGAGAATGTATTTGAAAAAAGGCCCATGTGAGGGAAGATGCCCTGTAACCATACAAATTGACTTGTTAGCCGCAATCTTCCAAAGACTTAGCTACCCCACGCAGTGTCCCCACACCGTCAAGCCTCTAACCCTTATCACACTCCTCTCCACATCCCAACCCCTATCTTTTTAGCTCCAATTCACAGGTTTTCTCACCCCAAAATATAAAAAATCTCACTCTGTTTCACTTCCGTTGTGGCATCCTTTATAAGCTAAGCTTTTAGCCTTCATTGGCTCTCCACAATCTTTCGCTGCTTCTGGGTTTCCGCGTTGTTCGTATCTTTAGCGTACAAGGTATGTATGTGGTCCTTTAATTTCCTCTTTCCTCTCCTCCCCGAGAAATTCCCCTTCCCACTAATACCCCACTCCCAGGCGTGTCTTTCTGGCAATATGTTTCTGTCTTTCACAACGTGACTCCCATAAATGAAAAAGATTTCTCATTAATGGAAGGTCTCTCTTCATCACTTCACTGTCTCACCCCACACTTTCCTTGAAATCCCCAGAAGTTTTGGTATCCCCTCGCCAATTCTGTGACTTCTCTGTTCTGCAAATCTGGGAGAACATAGTTTTCGTCTAAAATAGGTCGCCTTCTTTTTTGGTGGTTGTTATGAAGATGTGAAGTATCTGGCAGCCCAAGACGATGTCGTTCTGTGGGATAGGTATTGGTCTGAGTGTGGTGTTTAGCTTTCTTCTCTTGGCTCTTATTGCTCAGCTTTACTATTTGTTATGGCGGAAAAGAAGAAGAACCCGCGCAGAGATTGGCAACGATGAGAGCAGTTATAAGAAGCGAATGCTTGACGGGGCGTGCTGGAACTGGGAGACTCTATCTTCATTAAAGATTACCACCAGAGGCCCAGAAACGAAGATTCTAGAAACTGACGTTGAGTTGGGTGTTGCTGCTGCAACTAACAAGGATGTAGTATTGAAGAACCTAGGAGAAGAAAGTGTAGAATCAGAGCTTATGAGGCTGCACAATCTCGCTGGCCCACCCAGATTTCTCTTCACAATTAAGGAGGAGACTAAGGAGGATTTGGAATCTGAGGATGGGAAATCAAGAAAAGGGTCAAGAACTAGGAGCTTGAGTGATCTTATGGCTGTAATTGATGCTCCATTTCTCACTCCTCTGCCTTCTCCGCCGTTGAAATCCCCTTTGAGCCACCCTCTTGATTCTTACAAGCACCAAGGATTCAACCCTCTTTTTGAATCATTGTCAGAACCAGAAATTAACAGATTTAGATCTTCGCCTCCTCCTAAGTTTAAGTTCCTGAGAGATGCAGAGGAGAAATTGTACCGAAGAATGATTGAAGAAGCTCACAGAAGGGCACAGAGCAATCAAGGGTCTGTTTCAGAGTCTGGGGTTAAAGATTCTCCAAATCCAACAACGGTGATTGATGAGAGAGATGGGTCCTTTCTTAGACTTATCAAGAACAGAGAGAGGGATCAGAGAGAGGTTCAGCAACATCAGGTTCTTCCTTTGGCAACGTCTCCTACAACATTCAGACCACTAGAGAAGGAATCGATAGTCCGCTAGATTTTCCAACCATGAGTAAAAATATATCGCGCCTCTGTTCATTTTTTCTTCCTCCATATGCAGATTAATTCATCTAAATGACTTGTGTACTAATTTCATGTTTTACTACGATTTACATAGCAGTATGATGATTTTTCTAGTCTGTGTTGGTTTTTGTGTGCGCCTTGGAATGATCATGATGGCTGATTAGCGCATGTTTAGCCAAACCGGCAAGTAAAGAACTTGGTGGGGGCATTACGTTCTTTGTCTAATCCTCCCATGTTTGCAGTGACCTTAACCAGTTAATCATTCATGTGAATGATGGCTGTTTGCTACCAAATTTCTTTCTTTAATAGACTCAATCATTCACTCGTCTTTTTTTTTTTTTTTTTTTTTTTTTTTTTTTTTTTTTTTTTTTAAAAATGTCCAAGACCAAGACTATTTCATTAGCTTGCATATGCATAGGCTGGTCCTATGTGCCTCTCCGCCTTTGCTTTTGTTGTTTTTCTTAGACGAAACGTGCAATCCTCATTTGTGGTGTTTTTCTAAAATGAGTAGAGCTTGAACTGGCGATTTAATTTCAGATGAACTCTGAGAAGTTCTTAATTGTACCAAGATCTAAAAGGTCAAATGTAAACATGAGAGCGTGTTATTGTTTTGACTTGGTGGAAAGTGTAACGTTGAATCTGCAATGAAAACGCATATATCAGAGTGGTGTCCAGGTAAGAATTGCTGGGAGATCGAGGCTGTTGAAAAATCGATTTATAACTGGACTTTCTTGAAAAGAATTGCACCTTTTTAAAAATAAAATGAAAAAATCTTTACCCTCTTCTTCGTAACGATGAAGCTTTTTGTCCTTCTCGATCCATTTCCAAATACTTTAGTGCAGTAAAGTGGCCTTTCAAAAATCAACGGTTCAAAATTTAGTAGATTGTGTTGGGAGAGAATAGAAGCAAGTAGCCTCCATTTGGCAGTGAATTATGACCTAATCTAAACCAAAACATGATTGATTCAATGGGAGGCTCCAGGGGGTGAAAACGACAGCGTTGAAAACGGTGCGTTGAACTCAAATCGAAAATGGAGACTACTCCTTATTACCTAAACAACAAGAAATGTCGCTGTTATCACGCGACTCGGCCGAAAGTTCCCCCCAATCCAACCCACAAAGTATAGGCTCTCTTGCTTTTCAAATTTAAACCCTTTTAAGTGAAAAATACCAAACCCAACAGTCTACCATCCATATAGGGTTCTTATTTTATAATATATGTTCAAATTTTGAATGATTAGAAACAAGATGACGTTGAATTCTGGAATATCAATGGTTGCGTAATATCTGGAAAATTGGGAATTGAGCAGGATTGTTTCTTGCATGTGAAATCAGGGCAGGCTCCAGAAATGTTCCTGATATTAAGAGTCTATCTGTCGGTCCCACTCGACTCTCACCTGTCTAGAATTCAAATTGTTCACTTGGTTTGAATCAGAAACAAAAAGGCATCAGAATTTAAGCAATGTTAGGCATTTATTGTTCTTGTTTTAAATAAATCATTCCGCCACCTCTTCACCGGCCACATGTAAGTTGGAAGATGTGGATTTAACATGGAGACGATGACCCATTGAAGTGCCAGAAAGATCGGCCACTAAATTAAAGCCCCCCCATACACAAGAATATTCTATTGACAGGAGCGTTATTTCTTGATGGCTTCAAGTACGTTCTATTAAAACTGTTTTCTTATGGGTTAAGTCTTAAGTCAGGCTTTATTTTTAAATCAAGAGGGATTGATGCTTCTTTAGGCTATTATTCGGGTGTTGTTTAATGGTTTTCATGTCATCAAACGTAGAATCGAACAATACATTTGATTTGAATAATTGAAGGGAAAGTGAGAATATGCTATTGAACTTACCAAAGGCTGGCCAGCTCACTCTCTCTGTCTCAGTCTCTTTTCTCTTGCTCTGATTTTAGATGAAGCCACACTTGCACTATGTTA
Organism: Acacia acuminata; assembly: GCA_019022655.1. NCBI lineage: Eukaryota > Viridiplantae > Streptophyta > Magnoliopsida > Fabales > Fabaceae > Acacia > Acacia acuminata. The sequence goes on along the minus strand of JAFJYI010000077.1, from coordinate 571,449 downwards.
TCTTCAAGTTCAAGGACCCTGGTTTAAAATTAAAACTGAGCCCAGCTAAATACATCCATGTGTACGAGAAGCTAAGTAGGTAATTCCATTGATTCTGAATTCTTTGATATGATTTCTCATCTGTTTCGATCTTATCTCCATAAACAGTTCAACACATCAGTTTGAAATTGGGCCCCACCGTGGTTCAGAGGGGACCCAAAAAAAGGGATACTGTCAACACAATTAAGATGGAGAAGTTTTTGTTTTTCATTTGTCTGCTTCCTTTTTTAACTAATCCGGTAAACTGGAAAGCAATTAATTTCGTCTGTGTGTCGGATCATGACTTTTGCTCCTTCACCGAATTCTATTGGGAAATTTTCTATGAAATACCCAAGCTTCAGTGTAAAAATACGTTAAACTATAACAGTTAAAATTTCTGTAATTATTTAAAATTAATATGCTCATGCCTTTCAAAATTATTGCTCGTGCACTCTAAAAGTAAGCATCATATTTTTTCCCCGTAACATAAAAAATTTTCGTTATAGATTTAAAGAATACAACGCATGATTTTTTTAAAAAAAATAATAATTTTGAAACAAAAATATTTCGTACCATTTTTATTGAGTTAATTAGAATCTCAAAGCAAAATTTCCTAGTCCTTTAATAATGTCACTCTTCTGTTTGTTCCATATGGTTGTTTCTGTTTTGATGTACAAGTTCCTAGAGAGACAAGTGAAGAGTATATACTTGGAATCTAAAAGGTAAATGATACTAACATAGTAAGAACTTAGGTTTTTAGAAGCATAAGAAGAAAACTAGAAGGAAGCCATTTAAGAATACTCTGGGATTTTATTATCTGATTGAGAATCTTCTGAGCTATAAGAGTCTTGAAGAGAATTAAACATATTATGGAGCATTCCCATGGTATTGGTATTAAGTGGGGGAATGGATGTAGAAGAAGGTTGAGTAGATTAGGGTGGTGTTGTAGTAACAGTGGAGTATGAAAGTGGTTGGGTAGTACTGGAAACATCTTCAACTTATTTATTATTCCCTCGAGATTGAAGTATTTGTGATGGTGTTGAAGAAGTAGAAGGTGGCTCATTTATGCGGATTCGTCCGGTATAAGGAGGTATTCTGGTTCCCATTACTGTACGGGGCTTTAATTTCGGTGGCCTGTAAAAGCCCATGAGTCATTTCAAGAAGAAGAGTTTTATCTATTTGGCCCTAATCAAGATGGGCCAAGTCCGTATAGCTTTGGCCCAGAGCTTCTTTATACGCAATCTTTCATTTAGGACTTCAAACCGACAACAGGTTATCGTTCATCCTCCTGAAACATCTCAGAATAAAACCAATGAATGCTGGGTGCATGGGGTGTATAAAAATTGTGAGATTAAAATATTATTTTTTTATAACAAAAAAATCATTAGCATTATATGATCTAACCTTATTTATACAAGCTTCATAATTTTCATATTTTTTCAATGCATGTTAAGGATAAGTTTTAGGTTGTTGAACCTGGTAGAATATTTGTGGGTCTTGGTCAAAAGTCAACACCATCAAAGCAATGCGAGAATAAATTCTTCAAGAAAGTTCTTGGAAGAACTCGTTTTCCACGTAGAATTTAAATAATTAGCGAATAATTAATATCAGTGCTGCATGAATGATAAGGTAAGTAATTGATGAGGGAGGAAGGTCTGGGGGCAAGTGGGTCGCCGAGAATATATGGTGCCCACACGCATTTATATAAAAGATTTAGGAGGCAAAGTTGGTGCTGCTTTTGATCTTTTCATGGATTATTAGTTTTTATATATATATACTAGAAATAACGTGAGTGAAAGTGTGAAACTTTAGAACGGAATATGCTTTTGCCGAAGCTGCAGAGAAATAGATGAGAAAGGAGCGAGGCAATAACCAGTGATATGATATATATATGTGTGTGTGTGGTCAGATGCATGCATGTGCAGTATTGTGGGTTGACACAAGTTCCCCTGGAAGAGCACTGATGGACATTGATAAACTTTACATAAATGCGTGAAATATGTTGTTTTTTTGCAGATAAAATCAATAAAGACAAGTAAATAAGAGCAGTAAGTTGATAAATGATCGCGCTTTGATGAATTTCTTTAGTTGACATATATAGATCGATCGGCCTGGTTTGGTGTGCGTTGGGAATCAATCAGTTTCATGCTTTTTTGAGTGGGCCCTGCCCTCCATCTGTAATTCTCATGCACGTGCATGGCTATCTCGCTCAGTGTGTACGTGTATGTGTGTGAGAGAGAGAAGGCTGCAACTGCAAATATTGGATGCCTTTTGCGAAACTAAAAAACAATGATAATGAGAAATAAAGAAGAGATCGAAGTGGTGGGTGATTTATATGAGAGCTGAGAGAGCTTTATCTTCTGAGAGGAAGAAAAAAAAGTAAGATACTGCATAGTGGTGGTGCTAGCTGTCCAAAACAGTGATAGGGGCAAGGGAATCAGATTCCAACACCAACATCACCTTCCCAATCTTTGGTCCCTTTAACAGTTCCAAAAGGTTGGAATCATCCCCCCCACTCTCTCTTACATTTATCTATATCTATACATCATCACTCTCAATGTATGTTCTGTATTCTTCTTCCTTACAAATGTCCACATACATGCTCATCAAATTCAGATACCACGTCCACTTCCAAGGGTGCTTAAATTAACCTTAATTATCTCTTTCTTTCTTTCTTCTTTTGTTTTTTCATCGGTGCACCTTTCCTGGCTTGTAATTAATAGAAAGCAATTAATTCTATGAATTGAGGATATTTATTACTGATGATGTCTTGGGTTTTGGTGCTTGGTAATTGTTTTGTATGAGAACACAGATGTCTAACTCTTTTACAATAGTATGTTTATATTGGATTTAGTTCTATTCTAAGATGTTTATAAAGCAGACACCAAATAAAAGATGATTATTTATGATATCTATAAGGAATATACTAAGGAGAATGTGAGATCACTGTACACGTATATGTCGTTTAGCCAAAAGGAGGTGATGTGTGTGTACAATGACGGCTGAATAGTAAATGAGGATGAATAGAATGGGTATACTTTTAGGTTTACTTCATATTTATAGAAATTACATTTTAGAGTTTGGACCCTTGGGCCTTATGCGCGTCATGGTCCACATATTGTGCCGCCACACCTGCAAATGGTTATGTATGTTCCTTGATTATAAGGCAATTAGAATCTTCCCTCATTATGGTAGATTCTGGTGTGAATTGTCCCTTATTGGGCTATATTGTAAATAAACTTTATACAAATCCGTAACAGTAACTAACTGGGATGGCAACGAATCTTGATCAATATCACGTACACTTCTCATTATATATGAACGGTCAACGTATCCCTTGTCACTGCTTTTCATAATGGAATGACAAATTGCTGTCACTTCAAAGGGATATCATCCCAGCCCATCTTTACTAAAGACACTTGTTTAATGCTTTACGTCTACTTGACATTTCATTATTTCCACTCCTTTATACACATCATCTACAATACATTCATTCGAGTTGGATTATTGCAAGTTTATGATCATCATCATATTATTCCTTGAGCCTAATAAATTATTGTGTTTCTATATATATTTCTGTTTTTTTGAATGAAATACTGTCACAGAGTCTAGATACTACTTTGCAATCTATGTTGAATTTATGATTATCGTTGAGTACGTACGAGAAACATATTTAGATACATGCAGAGGCGGATCCACGTTGTCTATTGGGAGCACGTGCCCACCCTTAAATTTCTGGTTGTTGTTGGTGAACCTCTCTATTTTTCTCCTCATCTCTTACTTCCTCAAAGTCTCAAAGGGAGATTTCTGGCGACTCTATGAGACCCCCTCTTCCTCTAATAAATAGTTGAATGATTGTTTAGTGTCTTATATTGAAAAAAATGTATTTGATAACATTGATAATGAGACAATTATGATGGAATCCCAAAAAATAAGGCTTAAAAAAATGACATTGTAATTATTTTTATTGTAATATACTTTTGTTATTTAAATATATGGTGTCCAAATTTCTTATTTTTAACAACATTTAGTCTTACTTTTCCCTTTATATTCTTTTATTTTTTAATACATTTAAAGCTTTGTCTAAAAAAAAATTTCGGGGGCGCTGCCCCTGAACCCCCGCATCTCTCCGCTGATGGTGCCCCCTTTCCATAAATTTCTGGATCCGCCCCTGGATACATGGTTGTGATTACTTTATTATTTTCACAATGAATTGATGTACGTGCCTCAAAATTCGATATATACTTCTTTTGTGTTATATTTTCAAATATTCATACATCAGACACACGCACATATATATTCCGGTCAAAGGAAAAGGATGTCACACACCGGCCTAACTTATATGAACTAATTAATCATAGTTTCATCAGAAATTTTATCAGTGGTCAGAGATATATCAAACTTATTTAAAACACCAGATATATATAGGAACTCCAAAAACATGACCGTTGTCTCTTACTGGAAATAATTTATTCCTCACACGACCAAGCACCGATCGAGTTTCATTATATCAAAATTCTTCATTTTCTTCCGTGAGGAGAAAGATTTCTTCTTCTTTGGGGGCACATCGTATCTTCCACACTTCAAATTAAATAGCCAAACTTCATTTGGAGAGGAAGTGGTTGACGCGCTAGATTCCCAGGCAACAATCCAAAATTCAAAATATAATCACGGAAACTAGCTAATTATTTGATAAAAGGTTGTTGTGTGTGCCCAATTAATTATCCATTTGCTATCAGTCTACGACAATTAGCTAAACAAACACGGATATACAAGGAACTTGTCCTCTGAATTTTCCTTTCTTGCCAGAAATGGACAACGATCGACTTTCATTTAACTAGATTACAATTTAAATTACGTCTCATCCAGATGGTTCAATAATTCTTTTTTTGGTTTTCAAAAAAAAATACTTCTCGATCTCCCTAGTTATAGCTATACTTCTGAATCGAGAACCGCCATATCTATCCTATATGCTAATCAAGTAACATTGATCCTTTTGTTTTTCCAAATTTTTTTTTTAGGTTTGGCAGTACAGAAAAAATGAAAGAACAAACTTCGTATCTGCTTGCTGCGAATTAAATGATAGGAGAGTTGATAAGAAGATCAAGTAGAGAAGATTAGGAAGATGCATGAATTATAATAAGTAATTAAAGAAGCTGCGGGGGCGATTGATATATATATATATATATATATATATATATATATATATATATATATGAGGGTTTGCCAGTCTTGGTAAACAGTGAACAAAGAGGTGAAGCAAGAGAATACTTAAGTTTGAAGAAAGTTGATGGAAGCGGCCGGCAAGAGGGCGTGGAAGAAAGGATTGCCGACCACACCATTGGAAACAAAAATTGATGATTGCCACTTTTTTGTGTGTGTCTTAACAGATAGATTGCTGTATAATTACATATATTATGGGATATCACACGGAAAGCCTTTGGCCCCACCATTATATTCCCCTTCCTCTCTTTTTACATCTCTTTATAATCACACGTATATACTTGTACAAGCGTCGTTTTTTTCTTTTTTTATAATAGACTGCATCATGATCCTATATATATGAAAGTTTAAGTTGCTCGAGTGAACAACAGGAAATTAATTAAATCCTGCACCGTCCAAGCAATGGAGAGATGTATACAAGTCTCTTATTTCTACTAATTTATAGTGATTTTGCATCATAGGAACTAGGAAATAAATATATGATAAAAATTTTGTTAGTACAAAAGCACTTATTTTAAGTACTACTCCCAAACAAGCACTGAAGTGTCCAACATATTTCTTTGGGCACAAATATAATGTTTGTTCCTTATAATTTAAGTTTATTTTGATTTTAGTCTATATACTTTCAAATTATAAGTTTTTGTCCCTAAAATGAAAAAATGGTCCAAATTTTTATTAAAATATAAAGTCTAATGTGTTAGCCAAAAAGAAACTTAAGAGACTATAACTTGAGGTTTGAAACTATGGTGATCAAAATCAAAATGAATATAATCTATAAGACCAAACATTATATAAGTACATGTTTGGATTCTCTTTTTTGAGCTTCTCTTCTCTTTATAAGTAGAAGCTAGGCTAAACAAGTTTTCACAAAAGCTCTTATAATAACAAAAGTTTTTTTACAATTAAAAAAAAAGTCGAAAGCCAAAAGCTACCTGGAAAGGAGATTTTTTTTAAGCTCTTATTAGCTTTTGATTGCTTTGCTCTGTTTTCTCTTCCCTCCTCCTACTGTCATCTCTTTCAACTCGGATGATTTCTCCCTTTACAAATTCAAGCTCTCCATGAATGAACCTGACTCTTCCCTCTCCTCCTGGAACGACAGCGACGCCGACCTTATTCATGGTCCAACGTCATCCTATGACCCTACCAACACATCTGTTGCCAAGCTCGACCTCTCCAGCTCCAACATCGCCGGCCCATTCCCTGCTTCAATTCTCTACAACCTCACCACCCTCATCCTCTACAATAACTCCATTAACGACACCCTCTCATTGGAAATCTCTCTCTGTTGCAACCTTGTTCATATTGATCTCGCCCGAACCTCCTCACCGGTGCTCTGTCACCAACCTTATCGGATCTTCTTAACCTCCAGTATTTGGACTTAACTGGCAACAACTTCAATATTCTCCAGCGTCATCCGATTCATAACTTCTCCAACAAATCTATTCTCATTATTTTTGTTTTGGGAATATATTGATAGTTTAAACGTTAGTTTATAATATACTTTTATGATAATTTTTATTAGAGAAAGATCTTATGATTTTGCCAGACAACTTAAAATTAATTTGAGCTTTTAAGTAATTTTTGTAATAAAAAATTTCTATAATCATTAAACAATTTTTAGCTTAAGAATTAAAAGTAGCTTTCAGCTTAACAAAAAGAGGATCCAAAGAGGCTCTAATTCTGTTTCTTTTAAGTAAGTTTCTTTGTATGTATAGTTGAGACCTAAACCATATTTGCTTAACGGATGATGGATTTTGCATTCGCACTAATCTAAAAAGTTGATAATTAAATAGTTAATTTTTAAAACATACTTTTTTGGATAACTTTTTAATACATACTTAAGAATTAAGATGCCATACTTTTTACAATATAGCCAATATTACTTTTTTAAGCCGTATTGTCGCGATGGCTAATTTTTTTTATTTGGACTTCTTGCAGTAATAAAAGATCATCCTTCTTTTTTAGGTCATCAATAGTAAAAGATAGCTAGTCTACCAGACGCTGTAGGTGATGATGATTTGTGCACCTAAATTACTTTAACATAAATTAAAATATTAGTACACGACGTAGAGATCAACTAGTCACTTTTTATTATTTCAGTCAAATTGACCAAAAACCTTTCCATATGAAAGTTAACATTTTTGACGAACAAATGCACCATAACACTGCCATGTCGTGCCAAAAGAGCAACAAGAATTAATAAAACTTATCATTGTGAGAGACATCAAAATTTCTTATGGCCGAAGAAACGACATAAATGGAGGATGATAAGTTTCTGCTTCATCACTTTCGTTTGTCCCTTACTCATGCACACACCAATAAGAGTCCGAATCTGAGAGTGACCCTCGCCACTCACAAAAAGAATGTTATTTTTTTTTTCCCACCATATCAGGGGGCTCTGCACCGGGAAAAAGGGGGCTTAACAGCAAAAGGCAAAGCAAAAATAGAAAAAAGACACGAGCTGATGAATTAAACGTCCTCAAATTTCGAATGTATTATAATAATTGAAGCAATTCTAAAGTTAAAGGGCAACTATACATGGATAGAGTGTCTATTGAGCGCCACTTAAAGCGGAAAGAAAAAAGATATTGATGATATAAACATTAGGATAAACTCTACATTCTATTTAAGAATTTGATGTCATTAATTATTGTTGGTTCTGTACACAAAAGAAGGATCCCTACAACTTTTATCAAGCTCTGAATTTAACCGTGTTAGGTATGCATACAAAAAGTAAAGCCATTATTCCGATGAAGACAAGCCATAGTTACATGAATATATACACCGCTTTAATCATGTTGCAAAAAACTTTTCCCCTTACGTTCATGTTTTCTTTCTGAATTATACTGTCCATCTTTTCATTAATTAGTCCACTCGCTGCGTCTTTTAATTTGCATATTATTGTATTATTAAAATCCACTATATGTTGTATTACCAACCCAGAACGAATCCACATTCCATGCCCATCTAAAAGATGAGCATCGGATGCTCATCCCCAATTTCTTTTTTTTTTTCTTTTTTTCCTGAAAAAAATACTTCATGCTCTAAAAATTAATTAACTTAAGATACAAGGTGTTTAAAAAATATTTCAAATATTAAGTGGTATTAGAAAAATATTTTAGGATACTAATATTATAGGAAAAATATTTCTGAATGCAGGATTATAAATAAATTAATTTTGAGATACCGGGTGAAAAAATATTTCAGGATGCAGTATACAATAAATCCAAATAAATAAATAAAATAAAAAATGGTCTCCACTCTAAAATTAGAGGGATGAGCATAGAATATGAACCCATCCAGAACTGGACCACGCTTCAGTGCTCGTCCGTAGGACGAGGAGGGAGAGCTCGTCCGTACGATACAATAAATCCAAATAAATAAATAAAATAAAAAAAAGTCTCCACTCTAAAATTAGAAAAAAAAAAAAAACGGGATGAGCATAGAATATGAACCCATCCAGAACTGGCTAGAGGGAAAATGTGTGTGTGAAGCTATATATATGTGTGTGTACCTCAAAATTATTTGATCACAACTTTATTAATTTGGTTGGTAGGGTAGTCAGTGGCAAATTTGAGCTTAGGTATAAACAAAATATCACTTGTATGTATTTTAATTATGGGTGCGATAGATAATTAAGTTTATGTTAGCAGCTTTAGTTTCTTGGATCCTTTTCTTTTTCTTTTTTCTTTTTGGCCAAATCAAAAGCACAAATTTCCAAAGACTAAATTATCTATTAATACTTTTTTTTGGAGTATGAATTTGACAATACTTAAACTAACTATGATTCTATATATGATCATCGTTGACAGAACATGATCATCATATATAATCATTATTAATAATTTGCTGCATGCGAGTTCAAACGCCTAAACCTCATGGAAAACACACATACGTATAGGCTATACTCTATAGCCATTATTATATAAATATTGTACGATAAAGACTGGAAGATATAGAACACTACTGTCTGCATCAGTTGGAGAGCTAATTAGATTCCATTTTGCTTACCAGCATTATACACCCGAGTCAAGTTTTTTTTTTTTCACCCGCTTACAAATTAAGACACTGCCTTTAAGGTAGGTAGAACTGGGTAATTAATTTCATGCACACACACACATATATTTCCATCTTGGACGCCTTACAGAGGGTTTTGAGCTCAACAGATATCTTTCTCTCATTCTGTATTTTAAAGCCCCCATTTTGCACGTTGAATGATAGTTAATTAATGAATAATGAATAAAAGTAGCTATATGTATATATAATGAAGCAAGTCGTGCATGTGTCAGGCCCATGGATAAGCTAAAATTGTTTGATTACGTGAGGTGATCCCACCATTACTGGTATAGAATAGACAGTGATAATTAACTTTTCTTTATACGGTGTTGTCATGGTCTTTTCTCTCCACGCTGCATGGGAGCCACTATCCTCTGTCATGAACACACACACACATATATATATATATTTACTGCTACTGACCACCCCCATCAATAAAGAAGGCTTATAGGTTAAGAAACTTCCTCCACTTAAAACCCTAAAAAAATATAATAGAACAAAAAGAGATTGAGAATATAGGAGAGAATAATAATATAAGAGCAAATTAAAGTAAACAAAAGCAAAGCACTCTCTCTCTCTCTCTCTGCCCCTTTGGTTTGTTTTAATTTCTAGGCCTCTCCCTCCCTCTCCTCCCTCTCTTCTTTAATTCTCCTTTTCTCTTTCCTTCTTTCTTTGCTCTGGTATTCCCTCAGTTTGATTCTCCACCATCTCTCTAAAGACCCATCAAACTTTAGAAAAAGAAAAAAACCATAAAAAGATCATCACTCCACATACATACACCATGGTTTTCTCTTCTATTCCAGTCTATTTAGATCCTCCCAGTTGGCAGCCGGTAAGGTTTTCCAATTTCCCTCTATTTTCTTTCAGCCACATACATCCTCCGAACCCTAAAAAGCTAATTTATTTCCCTAAAGATTATTATTCCTATTCCTTGTAATATCTTCTTGAATATACCAGATTTTGTGTTTTCATATCATACTACTTCATCCTGAATCTTTTCTTTTATTTTCTTTTTATGTAATTTTGTGGTTTTTTCCGTTTTGATTTACAGCAACAAAATCATCAGCAATCGAATGGAACTGAAAGCACTCAGCTGCTTCCTCATACTGGAGGAGGTTGCGGTGCAGGTTCAGTCCGGCCCGGTTCAATGGCTGACCGGGCCCGGCTAGAACAGCGACCACAACCGGAGGCAGCCCTAAAGTGTCCCCGTTGCGAATCCACCAACACCAAATTTTGCTACTTCAACAATTACAGCCTGTCTCAACCTCGTCACTTCTGCAAGACATGTCGGCGATACTGGACAAACGGCGGCGCTCTCAGGAACGTTCCAGTCGGAGGCGGATGCCGGAGAAACAAGAAAAGCAAAAGGAGCCGCTCCAAGTCTCCGGCAGCCGCCACACCCACCACCGCTGACAACAAGCAGACCCTTCCCCCCAACGCTGCCACCAGTGCAATCCCCTCCGGCTCCGCGTCCACCACCGAGCTGATCAGTCAGTTGCAGCAGCCTTCCAACTTGCCATTCATGGCTTCTTTACAAAACCTGGGCGGCCGTCACTGCTTAGGGAACATGGGCCTGAGCTTGCGTGACATTTTCACCCAGAATGAGCCCATGGGCTTTCAAATCGGCGGAGTAGATCATAACCAGTGGCGCTCACAGCAATTCCCTAATTTCTTGAGTGGGTTCGATTCAAATAATCCAGTTGACTCTTCTTACCACCACCAGTTTCAAAGTGAGGGCATGGCACTAGTACAAAATGGAGTGATCGGAGATTCAAGTTCTAGGGTTACAACTCATCAGCAGCCACCTGTTAAATTGGAAGAGAATGGAGCCCTAAATTTGTCAAGACCACCAATAGGTAATAATCAGTACTATTCATGGACTGATTTATCGGGTCTTGCATCTTCTTCCACTGGCAATATCTTATAAGTTAACATGATCTTGACCATTACATTATGGTCAAAAACAAAAGCCATAATGGCAATTGAAGCACTCGATCGACCTCAGTTCAAAATTAGTACCTCAGAAAAAAATGTTAACGCAGACAATGGTAGAATTTGGATCTTCTTATTATCTTGCTGTTGTTCTTGTTTAATTAAATATTTTTATGTTGCTGCTTGTAACTGATGTTTCTTTAGGTTTTTCTTTTTGCGTGGGAGTCTCTTTTGTACTATATGGGTTGGTTTGTATAACTGCGTTCGTAATGGTGTATCTCTCCTATGGGATTTTTCTATAATCAGATCTTGTGTTTTCTCTTTATATATATGGCCTGCTTCGATCTAATCTAGCTAGATCAGACTATAGAGCTGACCACCAGTCTTCGCCCACATATGAGCACGATAAAGCGCAAAGAAGAAAAGTGAAACAGTAGTACTGAACAATGTGCCACTCCACGTTAGCTTTTGCTGAGATGCTGTGTTTTCTCTTTAGTTAGAAGTTCAAGTTGAACACTTTTTCCTCTTTTGCTGCCTCTTGACAAGCTTATTACATCTTTGGAAAAACACACTTAGTGCAAAGCCAATATTGGCTTGGTTTGGATATAGATATTCTGTGTCATGGTAATGGAGCATATATATATTGTTTTCTGGAATTAAACAAAGTGCCAAGTCTTTAATTCCTATAGGAAATTTTTAATAAATGTGAGATTTGAAAAACATTAAAAGAAAAGACATGTTGTTGTTCTTTTCATGTGTTTATGATCCGTGGCATTAGAAAAGTTAGCATCTATATATAGGTATATGGTAATTATAAGGCAATAGACTTTATTACACTTACTCCACACGTGCTATTCTAGTCCTATTTATAAGTCATTTTTGAAATTGTGACAATTTTGCTAAGTCCTATTTATAGGTATATGGTAATTAAAAGCAAAAAATTTGGTTTTATTTATAAGTCCATTTTCAGGCAATAAATGAAATTGTGACAATTTTGCTAATATTAATTGTATCAATGAAAATAGAGAGAGAAAAAAGAGTTGAAAGATACTGATTCATAAATGAGGGCAAACTTAAAAATTTATCCCATAATCATTAAGCTAACAACCTCCCCTTTTTTATGTGTGATTTAGTTAAAAGAGACTTATAAAATAGGACCAGTTGCTTTTAAATTCTATCTCTTGCTCGATCAATCAAACTATGTAGCTCTCTGATTTGATGGTATGGGTGGTTCAGTCAGGGTTTGGCAGAAGTTGTTATAACTTGTAATAATATAAGTGGCAATTTCTGCAAACTGATTGAGGAGTACTCTTCCATGCATGGTGGTGAAATTCTCGGAATCATAAGTGGCAGATTTTAAACTCCTAGGAAGCTGCGGCAGCCTCGTACTTTTTTTTATCAGTCAAGTGTCGAGAGTTGTTATGATGTAATAATACTTGGTTGCGATAGCTCCAGGAAATAATGTGACGTACGTGGTTGTTGGATTCAATTTAGGTTTGAAAGCTGAAGCACTGAAGTGGTATCTATGTGAGAGGAGAAGAAGACGCCAAAATGCCACTCAAAACCATGCAATTCCATATTCTACCAAACTGAAGCAAAGGAGTATTCTAGAACTCCTTTCTCCACAATGATGAAAGATTCTAAACACTATATATAATAATCATGAAATTACTTTTGGGGTTATATGTATGTATGCATGCATTTCAAATTTCAAAGGTACGTAAAAGAAAAAGTGGGGGTTACGGTCAAAAAAATAAGAGAGAGACTGAGATTCCCAACAAAAGTACTGAGCTATGACAGTGATGATAAATGGTATTTTTTTTTTTTATAACAACAGCGATGATAAATGGTATTCAAAGTAAGAGGGGGATGATCTTGTATGCTAATCATTGTTTTGAAAGCCTGAATTGATAGTAAACCCGCCAGGTTCGGGCATCAACTCGGCTTGATATATATATATATTTTTTTTAAATTGATCTTTTTATTTTTTATTTTTTAGAATTTTATAATAATCACGAGAAATCTTTAATTTCTCTTCATTTTGAGTTCGGGTTAACTTCATTCTAACCTACTAATCTTGACTTAGTACCACTGCCGGTTTAGTAGCCGGGTTTCAGAACCTTGATGCTAATAATGACTACCTTTATTGCAACCTCACCGGAAATTAATGAAAGAGCCTGAAGAAGCTAAGGCATCAAGCCATCAATATGAGAAAAAGAGAGAGAGGGCACAGTGTAACTTTTGAGAGGGCCAATGCTGAGAGGGAAGAACGAATAAAGGGAAAAAAACGAAGACAGACAAAAGCTACATAACTCTGGGGGTGTCTGTGAAATGGGACGGAGGCAATAAATGGGAAACCCTAATGGCAAAAATGTCGGTGAATATGATGAAGGTGTAGTATGTATGTAAAGGCAGAGAGACAGAGATAAAGGAAAAAAGAAGCAGAGAGGTGTGGGCTAAACCTGTAGGGTTTCTGCAATTATAGGGTACGATTCGGAAACTCATGCACGCTTCGTCTCCCTCTAACCCACTCTCTCTCCCCTCTCCTTCACTCTTTCTTCGTTACAGTATTTCTATTTATAATTCTAAATTACGTAATTTTCTAATTTTCAATAAATATGGATTAGATTGACAAATTTTTCTAATTTTTGTGTCATTTATGAATAAGTTTTTTTTTTCCACATCTTTCTTCTAAAACAAGCACAAACTCCCCCATGCGATACACGGTGCAACGCTTTCACAACATGAAAATACATTTTCATCTTTCACACATCTAAATTGTTGAGTAATCGAATAAAACACAAAGGAAAATGAAGAAAATATTTGAATTTTAAATCAACCAACAAAAAATAGTTACTACCCAAAAACACAACATGAATTACAACCACATCGGTAGTTATAATCGTATATGTTTAGCAACTTCTGTCTCAAAAAAAAAAAAAAAAAAAGCAATTACATTAAAATGCTAGAATTCATTATAATTAATTGGGATAAAATTGTAACAGACTCATTTATTATTTTAAAAGTAGACTTATAATGAGGACTAAATTTTTTTTGTCAAAATGAATTTATAGATAGGACCAAAGTGATATATTATATTTCAATTTAAATTTAATATTTAAATTTGATCTAAATAGGAGGGAAAATGACTTAAGAGATGTGATATATACTCTTTTTTTTTTTTTTTTTTTTTTTTTTTTTTAATTAAAGGGACATGTAATGATAGCTCAAAGCGAACAGATCGAAGCTGTGACCTCTCACTTGCATGAAAAGTTTCATATTGCTAAAGTGCAAAGTTGTTAGTTGGTAGAAGAACCCCTCATTTTTCCTTCTTATCCTTTTTTATAACTATCAAATCAACATTTGAATTATTGAAATTTGATCTTTTATAAAATTATTATCAAAATATTAAATTATTAAAAAAATCATTAATTAAATGTAAATGGTTAAATTTTAATATGAATAATTTAATTCTACAATTAAAATAAAATAAAATAAAATATTTTGTATGAAACTAAATCTAAATCATTTAAATATTAATGTTATAATTAAGGAATGAAAGGGGAGGGAAGACGATGAAGAGGGAAATGGAGATGTTGCTAGCTAGCTGGAGATGCATCAACAGAGCCTTTTTGAGATGCCCCTCGGCTTTTTAAACCTGCGGCAAAAGGTTAATTACAAAACAAGCCCAATCAAGGAATCTTCCAAACATAAACAGGGATTAAACGGACACATGAAATGAAATAGTAGCAAGATTGCGTATACGATGCATGAATATCAACCAAAAAGAAAAGTGTATTTGCCCAAACATTCTCCATCATGATCATATATTGTAAATCACTAATAGACCATCATTATTGCATTTCTATTCGGTTTTCTCCTGCTAACTCGATCTGTCATACTTTTTCTTTTTGGGTACCTTTCCAGTTATCAGTGGTGGAGGCTACATGGCGACACTCTGTAACCAAATATTGTATCTTCCATCCACGTACACTATATATAATCCCCTCCTCATAAATTAAACCCACGCTCTTGCATTATTGGAATCCTGCCTTGTAGGCTGTCTCTGTGTGAATGAAAGTCAGCATAACACTTCTTTGTCACTAGTTTTTTTTTCATTTTTCCTTCTTGTTAGTCCTTAGCGAAGACGCTTTTAAACTTTAAACTCTATCTCCAACATATTACTTTCAATAAGAGAATACATAGTATAAAAAAACAAATAGGAGAACTGGATACCGAGAATTTTTAAGCTATGAGCAAATTTTAAATCAGTTACAAAAAAAAAAGGGAAAAAGAGAAGAAATTTACAAAATCAACAATCGCATATCCAGGAGGAAAAGCACAGAATATCGTCTTGCAAAATTAAAGACAGTGGTGAGAGCTAGCTAGCATATCTTCGACATTGAGAGCAAGACATTGCTGTTATATCACCTCAAAATTTTACAGGTGATACATATATGAGAGGTTGAAGACGATGGTTGCTAGAGAACCACAATACCGATACCCGTGTTCAAGTGAGAAAGAAATGACGAGGGATTTCAAGTAAGTGATAAATTAAAGAAGTGCGTGTGTGAAAATTTGGACCATCAGATAGAGTCCATCTTATTCTAATAATAGCACTTTTTTCAAAAATACACTCTCAAGTGAAAATTTTCTAATGGAGAAGTTTTAGAAGACATATTCTTTTTGTAGCGCTTTTCTTTCTAATTAAGAAAAAGGAATATTATCTTATGGATTTTATTAAATACTATCTGTACCTGGTGATTTCGAATTTCTTGGAAAAAGTGACAATTAAAGTAAACATGTAGTAATTATCCTCGACTAGCTACCATTTACCAAATTGATTTATACTAGTATACCAACTTTTAATATAATGCCTCCAATCGGAACAGAATTGCATGAATAATACTTGTAGTGCGACGACAAAGATATACCTGGTCTTTATTATAAAGTACCAACTAACAATTCTTACACATCAATAAAAATAATTAGTCATTAAATTTGTTCTAAAATTTAAATAATTTTTAATATTACTCCTACTAATTACACTAAACTTCAATTTCATATTAATTATTTCATATTTTAGTTAATTATTTAATAACCTTTGAAAACAAGCCTTTTAAAAAAGTTATGGGCATACATAACTATTTGACTAATAATAAATAATTGATCTAGTGGAGTAAGGCTTTGCAAGATCTTTTTGAGTCTCAAAGAAAACACATGTGGTAGCCACAAACCTTGATATTGAATAATAATATTAAAAAAAGAAAAGAAAAACAAAAAAGACAACTATTTGGCCCAAAAAACAAAGAAGGAAAGACAGCTAGAAATTCAAGATATCAATTTTACCGTATTTATTTAGTCATGAGTCTATAATTTGATTACTAATTTTTATTTATATTGTGAAGGATGAATTTCGACATTATTATTCGTTTATCCTTTTACATTTGACATTTAAAAGTTTTAAAGAATTCAAATTCTCTGTGGTTCATTGAGGTTGTAAACCATAGACGCTGGCAGATGTGGACATATCCAAGACAGAGAAATATTAAAGGAAAAAGAAAAAGAAATTGCAGTTACGTAATACTAGTATGTTGATACTAAAAACTTTCCAAATATAAAAGGTGAAAAAATTATATCATTGACTAGTAGTACTTCTTAATCCCTGTAAGATGTGGAGTAGGCCACTTGAAACCGAGCAATATTGACTATACTATAACTATTTAACGTTATGTCTGAGAGAATCACAAGGTTCAAAAGGCCGCCGTAGTTAATGGCACAGAGCATGTTGTTGAACTGAGATCCAATCAAAACACTGAAAGGCAAGGCCCCAAAGAAACTTCAACGGATTAAGAAGGTGGGCATGACACTATCAATGCATGGGGCATTAAACTTAAAGAAAGGCCCTTCAATTGAATCGGCTCAACCAATCGGCCTTCTTTCTTCTTGTTTTTTTTTTTTTTTTTTTTTAAAAAAAACAAAATATAAAAATCACAAGTTGGGGCCCACAAACAGGTTAGTGGGTGTGTGACGGAAAAGGGTATCTCAACAATTAAAAGCTAATCTAACGGTGGAGAAATTAAGTGGTGAGAGTCATTAGTGAAGATACTCTTTTCCTTTGACGGATCTTGAATAGGATTATTTTTATTACGAAAATACATGAGCTTGACCGAAAAAAATTAAACAGGAATTACAGCCGAAAACTCTGCCGCACCACTCAACATTGACTACCATATCGCCTTGACTAAAGTTCGATCCACTCGGATTTTGTAAGTGTGTTCGGCCATCGGTTGGGTGGTTGTTTTTACTAAATAATTTGAAATAGATTCTTCCATTGAATTATGATACCACTCTAGTTTTATTTATAAGTCCATTTTAACCAACAAAATTTGATTATATTTATAATTATAGTTTCATGTAATAAATGAGATTGTGACAATTTTACCCATATTAATTATACTCATGAAGATAGAGAGAGAATAAACAGTTGAAAAATACTCAATCATAAATGAGGGTAAAGTTAAAAATTTACCCCCATAATCATTTTGTCAACTACCTCTTCTTAGTATATGGGATTTGGTCAAAGTAGACTTATAAATAGGATCAGAATGATAGGTTAACTTGTACGTACTGTTTACTGTTCAATAAGAAGCATTGGTACGTAGACAGACAGGTAAGAAAAAGTTATCACCCAATAAACAGTACATGTAAATTTTGTCCTTTTCCTCCTTGCAGTTAATAATCTGTATCGCAAAATCATACTTCCTCCATATCCAAACATAGGAAAACCTTTTTTTTCAGTACCAAAGAAAAATTAGTCATATTGGTTAACTGCTTTAAATATGTTACAGTTTTTTTTTTTTTTTTTTTTTTTTTTAATGCCACTGATAAACTTAATTTGTGATGATAATATAGAGGGTCAAAAGGAGAAGGTGCATTAATTACACCACTAACTTCCTTCAATTCTCTTATATTTGAGGACAAAAAACAGAGTCTAACAATTATCTTACAAATGGAGATGGAGGGACCATGTTTCCGTTTAAGAACATGAAACATCTCTTCAATAAAATTTGAGGATGATTGCGGTAATACACGTTACAATTATACATTTTCAGACAAGATGCATCCCACGTTTTTCTTAGATTTCTCTCCCCCATTTTTATGTCTTTGTATTCTATCCCTGTATCCCACACAAACAAATGAATAACTTAATGGAGTAGACAGGTGATCTTCCACCCTTCCCTCCAAAGAAGGCCTCTTTCGGTACTTTTAAAATAGAAGCAAAGAAACAAAGTGAACAAAAAACTCAACTATCAATAAAGTTAGTAATAGAAGGGGGCTGGATATCATCATTCTGAAATTGCACTTCAGTCAGGGTTTGAACTTCCAGCTGCTGCTCCTGCTCCTCAAGGAATCTGCTCATTCGCTCGATCAATTGTGCAGCCTTTCTTTTGCCTCTGTCTGTACCATTTTGAGCAAGATCCGTCAATGGAGCCATCACCCCGAGATCTTGAGCTTGCACGAGATATTGCTGATCTCCGGAACAAAGGTGTACTAAAACGGCAGCTGCATTCTCTTTGTTTCTTGGGGATCCATTCCCAATGACCCCTACCAAAACTGGTACAGCCTCCGCAGCACCAATTGCGATCTTCCCTTCTGGATGACTAGCCAATATTGCCAATATGGCCAATGCTTCATCAACCATTCCCCCACCGGGTTCTGTCAGCAGTCGCATCAGTGTAGGAACAACACCTGCCCTCACTGCTTTTCCCTTATTGCCCTGGTATATGCACAAATTGAAGAGTGCCGTTGCAGCATCTTTTTTACCCCTTTGGGTGCCCTCACTCAGCAGTGTCACTAGTGGTGGGATGGCTCCTGAGGATCCAATAGTAACCTTATTTTCATCTACGACTGAGAGGCTGAAAAGTGTGGCTGCTGCATTTTCCCGAGCTTCCATGCTCCCCTTCCTGAGCACATGAACTATGCCAGGAACTGCCCCGGAAGATATGATACTTCCTTTGTTATTCTCACAAATGGAAAGATTTAAAAGAGCTGTTACGGCGTGCTCTTGAGTTCGGGAGTCAGGGATAGAGAGGAGGTCAACAAGGAGTGGTATTGCACCAGCTTCAGCAATGGCTACACGGTTATCAGCATTGCGTTTTGCTAACAGACGGATCTCACCTGCTGCTGATCTCTGGTCTTCAGGATTACCAGATGTAAGTTTACAGAGAAGATTTTCAATCTTACTACGCTCAGCTGGTGAGCAGGAAGATGCTGACTTACTAGGCCGGGAACTGCTGGGTCGTTTTGGAGGCTCCATGCCATTGGCTTCACACCATTGTGCTATGAGGCTTCTTAAGACATAGTTGGGTGTGAGAACAGTGCTAGTAAGTGTCTGCTGTGTTTTCGGACAGGTGACATGCCCTGCTTCCAACCACTTCTCAATACAAGAACGCTCATAAGTCTGCAGTCAAGAGAACACAATACATTTCAGTGGCTATTTGACACACATGCATGCTGATTCTGCAGTGGGGTTAAGAATCAACAAGCATGAACCGGAAACATTTGGCAGCAGTTGTATACTACATATATATCAGTATCACATTAGTGAAAGCCTTCAATATTTCCAATTCCTAGAAAGCTTCACTGATACTTATCAATATAAAAAGCAACTGCTCATATCAAAGCTTCTCATGAATTAGATTCGTAAAATTTTTTGCTTAACAACATGATTCATTTTGCTGAAACTTTACATTCAAGTGGATTAAGTGAAGTTCTGAACTTTTGTTTGGAAGCGACAAAAAGGAGGGTGGCTAAGTATACAGCATCTGAACTTTTCTCTCTGAGAGTGTATCAGAATTCACATACCTGTCCTGTTGAAACAATAACAGGATCCTTCATCAATTCCAGGGAAATTGGACATCGAAAATCGTCAGGGATATTAGGGGTTTGATGACCCTTTTCACTCATCCCATGGCTGCTACTGCAAGAAGAAAGGCCTTTTCCACCTTCAGTATCATCCATGACTAGATTCTCTGTCTGTACATAATCTTTTATTTTTTTCAATAACATAGACATCTTCTCAATACTTGCCCCCGGGTCTCCACCACTTGCTGACACCATCTCATGCAAAGCTAGTGACTCTTGTGTAAGATCAGATATTCCCATCAAATGCAATTTTTCAGCTAATCTCCTTAGAACAGCTGGATCTGTTGCTGCATCACTGCTCTTATCATAAAGTGACAAGATATCCTCATACAATTCATCATCAGGTGCATCAACCCTTCCTTTGGCTCTTCTGAATTGTGCCAGAACAAGCTCAACCTAGAAACACATTTTTTTAAGTGAATGAAACAGTTTTAAAAAAAGACATCATACGCACAAAACAGGAAAAAATTACCTGCTCTTTAACTTCATCTGATACGTCAAGTTTATCATATGAAATTCCACTCAAGCCTTCT
This sequence comes from Acacia acuminata, assembly GCA_019022655.1. Taxonomy (NCBI): domain Eukaryota; kingdom Viridiplantae; phylum Streptophyta; class Magnoliopsida; order Fabales; family Fabaceae; genus Acacia; species Acacia acuminata. Next base: position 550,759 of record JAFJYI010000077.1, on the reverse strand, counting down.
TCTAATTGAGCTGTCACCTCAAGGTATTGTTTCATAAGTTGCTCCCTCTCTAAGACCTGTAATCAAAATAGTAAAGGTTCAAAGACTAAGAAGAAGATGACGAGGACATAATACAGAGTCATTTTGTTTTGATGACAGAAGGTATTAGCTAGGAGTTTTAGCAGGCAATGTAACAGCTAAGACATCTAAAGCAATGCAACAGAAAGCATTGTTTTGAAAATTGTCTTCAACCATGCTATGCACATTACCACAACAAGACTTGTCCCACTAAAGGGAGCTAGCTACATGGATAAGATGATGCCACTGATACAAATTAAAATGACACAAATCAATTAAATGACATTATTTAGATTTGAAATGGTACTGATACAAAATGACCAACTTGATTCACCTGGGACCTAAAATAGTTTGATAATAGTAAAAGAGCTATGATGATTAAAGTTCATATCTTTAAGTCTTCCCCAGAATATATCTGAGGAATGGAACATGATTCGGTTTTAATGTCCAAAACTGGGAATAGAATATGCTCCAAAATTCCCAAGTAAAGGTTGAGAACCAGCGGTGGGTTGGATTAATATTCAGGTAAAGTCAAAGCTTATGAAAACTAATAGTCACATATAATATTTCATTACACCGCTGAAATTATAAAAATGAATTTCTGTCAACCTATCTCGTCTGGAACTTTCCCATCCTGCTAGAATCATTGATTGAGAGAATATAGGTCTGGAATCTTCACAATACTTGGGACAACATAACAGATAGATACATTTTTTCCTTTTTAAGTTTTCACATTCTTTCCTGTTAAATGGAAGACTCCACTATTTAACTGCAAAGGTTATAGTTAACCCGCTTATATGGGAACACAGAACTAGTGTGGACAAAACAAATCGCAAGGATGGATTCAGGTGTCCTAAACAAACTGCAATAGAAAGAGGCCTCCTTAACAAATATGAAAACGAATATATTCAATTGACACAGCTAATTAACACACACACACACACACACACACACATAGGATGCAAAACATGGCATAACATTCCACATCGAATTTTAGCAAATTTATGGGTAGAAGACGGACAAAAACTGAAATTTGAGGTCTTAACTATAAAGTGTATATGATGATATGATTACAGATGAGATATTAGAAAAAGAAAATTGAAGGGCAGAAGATTTCTTACGAAAAGTCATATGGATCTGAAAATTGAAAGTTTGTGCCGATTATTTCCGAAAATAAATTTGCATCCTTATACTCATAGCCAACAAAATTTAACTGTCCATCACTGAACAATATTACGGTTAAAAAACACTGTTTGGAAAAAACACTGCTTTGGAAAAGTTTTGGAAAACCACTTCTAATCCATCTGTTTTCAGCCTTATTCCATCTGAACATATGCGATAGAAAGCAAATCAAGTTTTGGCTTCTGTGTTAGCATTAATGATCGCAATACAGGAACGACCGCACAAGAACATCGCTCCTCCCTCACATATATGAATGAGCAAGAAATTACTTTGCGCTCAATTGACTGCCTTTTGAAATTTTACGTAAAAGCCTAAAACAAAATCAATTCAGGGTGGCGTATAAATTAATAAAGCTAGTGAGCCCGCAGTTGCTTTCTCAATAGCGCTTACAAATAGCATCACCAAAAGATCAATATATCCAAAAATCAAACCACTTATAATGAAATCGCATGGAAGAACAATTTACCAAGCAAGGAATTAAAAAGGGGAAGAAAAAAACGCAAAGACCATTAAGATGAATCGAATAATACTCACACACCATATAAATCCTGCTGCCTTCGCTCCCGAATCTGAGAAGTTGTTTGGCTGATTCTAAAGCTCCCTGGAAGGAAATCAAAGCTTTCAAGAACTCTTCGGGTGACGCCTCTTTGCTGTCCCTAATCTCTTCGAACATTGGAATCAACAATTTCAACCTTCTTGCCAAATTGCAGTAGTGCTTCTTGACTGTGGTCCTGTAGTCCGAGATCGCAGCTATCTCATTTATCAAGTCAATCGAGCTCTGCACTATAGCTGCTTTGTCTTCCTCCATGGCAGCTTCAAGCATCAGATCTCACTATACGGAGCGTTTCAGCTTCACGAAACCAAGTAATCAACAGCAATAAACAGATAACGCTGCTCTAAAATCTCTGAATTTGCCGCTAAAATTCGGGGAAATCGGGATGACTGGTCATACCCGTCGTCAATAAGAGGGGATTGTCAGGAAGAGCGGTTTTAGAGTACAGAAAGGGAGGGAGATTGCAAAACAGGGAATGTGACGAACACGCGCGAAGACTTCCCTTTTCTTTCCACTGCCGTGGCGCGGCTGACGCCGAGTGAGCTAACCAAGGTTGGGTTAGGAAGTGAACCGGGGTTAGTATAACTGTATAAGATCAGTACTATATGACTATAATATAGTATTAGTAACTGCTGAGCTGAATGCTGAATTGTAAACTTGCCCTAAAGGCACTTCGGCTTGGGTAAGGCGGCTTCGGCTAATGGGCGGCGGTGGTAAGGGTTGGTTAATTCGGTTAAAAACATTCGTAAAAAAACGGCAATCCATGCGTCTCAACACTGAGCGACTGATCAAGGAGCGTTCATCTGTGCGACTGTCAATTCTTTTATCTTGGCTTACCACGGAACTGAATCCCTGTGCTTCCATCAAAATCACCGATTGCTGGGCCCTACGCTACCTATTGACGCCTGGAAATTGTGACTAGCAAATAAAAAAACAGTGGGTAATTTATATTCTTGAAAACAAGATAAATAACGGAATATTTATCTTTTCATATTTACAATATATTTATAATTGTATTTTTAATTTTAGGGTTATGATTTGGTTTAGAATTTATATTTAAGTTTATATTTAAGAAATTATTATTTTATAATTCCTATAATTCTATGAAAAGGGTTAGGGTTTTTCCTTTGTACTCAATTTTAATTCATTCATTAAGTAAAAAAATTCATATTTTCTCATCATGTCTCAGTCTTTTCTCTCCCTCATCTTTGGCAAGATAACACGAAATTAACAACGGATCACAACAAAGAGGTTTGGGAACAAGAGTTGTGCGGAAACCAAAACCAGTCAGTCATTCATGACGAAACTAGGCTGAGACTTAATCCAACAACGTGATGATTTTTTTTTTTGGATAATATAGGCAAGCAAAGCTTGATAATGTGAAATAGGAACTAGAAATAAGGCTCTAACCCCTAATACAAAAATCAGAGAATACTAAAAGTGGCAGGATCGCTGATCCTTTAAAACCATATCCAAGCAACCTCTCGGGATAGTTGGATTGACGATTTCTAGGTTCGAGTATTACATGACAAATACAAGTGTGGATCGGGCTTGAGACCAACAATTGATGCCCAAAAATGCAGATCGAATGCTTGGACGATTATAAAGAATAACTTGCATAAGGCGGAGGAGGGTGTTGAAATAATGGGGAATCGACAAGTTGGCTAGAAATGGCCTGACTAACTAATGCCTATTTAGTGACCTAAATATATAAACAGGTTAGACCTATTTTATAAGGGTTAGGCTTGTAAGTCTTCAGACCTATTCTGTTTACAAATTTTAAAGGGCTAAGGAGCAAAAATGCACATGAGTTTTTTACCCAAAGTGCACCCAATACCATATTCTTTTTTCGAAGGTGCAAAAATGCATATGAGCTTGTAAAACTAGAGCAAAAATACCATCATAGTTAGAATGATTTAACGTCAGTTAACTATATTATGAAAATACCAAAATGCCCCTCACCCAAAAAAACCCTCTCCCTCCTCTCCTCTGCAACACTTTTCTGAAAGCGAAGCTTAATCACCAAGAGGGGGTGAATTGGAGATTTTAAAATCTTTTTAAAACTGCTCTGTTTATGATAGCAAAAACAGAGATGAACAAAGTGAAAGAGAGAACAGCAAGACACACAAATTTATACTAATTCGGTCCAACCTCTTGACCTATGTCCAGTCCCCAGACTCTCTGAGATTTCCTTTATATCAAATGATTACACACTCTGTACTCAAGAGTAGTTCTTTCACTAGAACTTACTCCCTCTTACAAGTTGTAATCAATGAACCCAATCAACAAGTCCCCAGACTTGTGATTCTTTACAATAAATGATTTCCAGATAAAAACTCTCTCTAAGAGTAGATAATGATAAACACTAAAGCTTAATGTATCGAAGATACTTTACAAGTGAAAAACTCGAAGGTAGTTGAAGAACTTTGAATGCAATTCGTTTTCGCAGATGTGTTGGTTGAGAAGACTTGAATGCTGCTCTATTTATACTAAGAGAGCATTAAATGACCGTTGTAATCTTCAATATAACCGTTGCCTCCATTAGACAAGGTTTAGGTTGAGCTTTGGTCTTCTTCTCTCTCTAATCGTCACTTAATCCAAATATGCGAGTAGTTCGAGTTGACTTCCGCGAATTAATCCATTAGAGTAGCAAAATTACTGGATGTGGAAAACATTCTTTAATGCTTTGCAAACGTGTGCAGATAGATTACCCAAAAGTATGCAACTTTCTAGGTTTTACATTTAATGTGCTGACATCACTTTTTGCTTTTGCTTTAAACCTTCAATAAACATTCTCTAATCTGTCTGAAACTCACTAACAAGGTAGTTAAACATATCTAGGAACATTAGAGAATAATCATAGGAAGTATTAAGATCAAACAAAAAGGATATTACAAATTCGACAGATTTGAATTTTAGACTCTGCGATGCAAACTCGAGTTTGTTCAAACTCGAGTTTTCAACTGTGCACTTAAGTCAAAACTCGAGTTTCAATATCAAGACTCGAGTTTCCTCCATCCGAGAGGAAAGTCACGATTTGAGCTTTTGGACATAGTTTTGGCTGAACCTAAAAACTTGAGTTTCAAAATAAAACTCGAGTTTTTTGGACTTTTAATGAAAACAAATGAGTTTAAGTCCAAAACATCAAAACTTGAGTTTTCATTCAAAATTGGAGTTTTCAAAACATTGAAAATGTTCAAAGCTCTCGGGTTTGGCCAAGACTCGAGTTTCCAAAACAAAACTCGAGTTTTCATTTAAGTATGAAAACATTGAGAGATCTCGAGTCAAATCAAAACTCGAGTTTCCAAAGGGAAACTTGAGTTTTCAAAACCTTGAAAAGTGATATTGCTCTCGGCTTGGCCAAAACTCGAGTTTTGAAAGCAAAACTCGAGTTTTCATATAATTATGAAAACCTTGAGAAAAATGTGCCAAGTCAAAAACTGGAGTTTTCTCGTGACAACTCGAGTTTTCAAAATCTGAGTGAAAACTTGAAAACTCTCTCGTCAGTCAAAACTCGAGTTTTGAAATCAAAACTTGAGTTTTCTCTTAACTTAGAGAAAACTTATAAAACTCGAGCAAATCAAAATCCCGGAGTTTTAGCCCGAAACCGAGTTTGCATATGTTCAAAAGTTTAACACTCTCTGTTTGGCCAAAACTCGAGTTTCCAAACCAAGACTCAAGTTTTGTCCTCATTTGAAAATAGTGTGAAATCTCTCAGTAAGGCAAAACTCGTGTTTTTAGTCTTTAAGTGAAAAATTGAGTGCTCTCTCGTAAGTCCCAAAACTCGAGTTTTCATTTAAAAACTCAAGTTTTGCTTTGATCACTGAAAATGAGCAACTCTCTACTAAGGTCAAAACTCGAGTTTTGAAACCAAAACTCGAGTTTTGTCTTGACAAGAAGTTTTTCAACTTACCAAAGACAAAACTATAACTTGTGTTTACAATTGTTAGTTATCATCAAAACACATAGAGAACTAACATTTTCCAAAGGCGAAGAACCATCGAATGAAACAACAACCATCGTCGGAACATTCAAGACTGTGAAACCGAGCTTGGATTTCTTGCCATAATCCACCGAGAAGCAGGCGCTCCAGCAGAAGGGAACCGAGACCAGAACCAACGCCTCCACCCACAACTTTGAAAACCCAATTCAAAATAACTTCATCAATGACGGTAGGCTCAAGATCTACAAGTTATGCAGAATTAGATTGTTGTAAAGGAAGAAACCTGATGCAGAAGGTCACAAAGCCCAATTCAAAATAGAGCTTACAACAAATTGTAGAGCATGAAGAAAGTCACAAAAACTGCATTCCAACTGAAACTTCAGATTCCAAAAACCATATAGCAATCAGGGAACAAACCTGAGTGAAGTATAAAGGGTGTTAAACTCAAATTCCAAAAACCATGAGCCAAACTCTCTCAAGTACTTGCAAATGCTAATTTCTGAAGTCTAGATGATGAACCGACGATGGGGGTTGAGTCTATGATGAAGACATTCAAATGTTCACAAACCCCTGTTGGGGATGGAGGCTGGCAATAAGGCTCGACGTTCACAGTTGAAAACGCCGATGACGAACATCCATAGAGCGGCGAAATGAAACGGCGAGAGTGCTGAGTCTCTTTTCTCCAAGTTACTCAACCAATGGCTAGGATTACACTTTAAAATCAACGATAGATCGGACCTTCCTCCCATCACCTTCCTCATATTCTGATATACATACACCTGTAGAAGCGCGGTGATTAGTTTAAATCTTACTTCATAAACTTGCCAAGACACTAAAAACATCATCAATCTGTCAAAAAAGCATTTTCTCTCCAATGAGAAAAAAGCTAAACTTGTTTTCATTCATCACCACTTGACTCTGAAAATTGTGAATTTGCATGCGCTAGGGCATGATATGAAGTACCTTGGCTTAACAACAAGACGAGTTCCTAAGGAAAGTTTGCCACCATGGAGCCATAAAAGAAGGTCGGTGAACAACAACGCCAGACAACATAGACTACTGAAGAAAGAGAGGCCGAGACTAGTAGAAGAGGAAAAAGTCTCAAATTGAGACTGATTTATCAGTGAATATGAAGGCCACCGTGAAGGAGAAAGCTATGAAGAAGAAAGAGAGACTGGGGAGGAAGAAATTGATGAAGTTTCGATGGAGGGAGACATAGAAGGTAGAGGGTTGGTTTGGTAAAGGGAAGGGTAAAAGAGGAATTTAAAAATTGTAAATATTTTTATTTCTTAAATAATGTGAGTCCCATTAACAAAATTTAACCTCTTTTAACGGAATGGGTATTTTTGCTCTGATTTTACAAGCTCACGTGCATTTTTGCACCTCCGAAAAGCATATGGTACTAGATGCACCTTGACTAAAAGCTCATGTGCATTTTTACACCTTAACCCAATTTTAAAATATAATTTCATTTATCTTATGTGTTTATGTTATATTTATATTTTTATCATTTTTTTTAATTTTTAATTTAAAAATACAAATATCAAAATTATCATAAAGGTTTGATTCTCTATAATTTAAAACTCAAATAATCTTTTTTTGAATTAATTTTAATTTAGATTTATTAAATTATAAGAATCTTTTAAGAATTAAATTAATGTAAGCCTATAATTTAAAGCCTTTAATCCCTTTTTTTTACAAATTAATCTCTAATTTTTAAGTATATTTAAAAAGACTTCAGATCTGATCAAACCTTTTGAAAGCTCGGCTTAAATCTAAAAAAAAAAAAAAAAAAAAAAAAAAAAAAAAAAAAAAAAAAAAAACCTGTATACAGGTCTAGGCTCAGGTTTAAAGTCAGGCTTATTTAACTAAAATTTGGTGTAATCTATTTCTATCCCTATTTACACTATTGCTTGTGGAGGTTTGATTGGGAATGAGAATGGAGACTTCCTACGTAGATTCATGGTTTGACTCCAAGAAGCGGACTCTCTTTCCGCGGAGATATCGGGATCACTACACGAAATGAGGATGCCGTGGGAACTGGGTAGTATTTGCTTTTTTTTCTTCTTGCAATTAATACTTAAATGTGGTCATTCGTATTTTGTCCTCTCATTCAAGACTTTATTAATAAGAATAAATTAAAGTTTAAATTTTTTTATTAATTAAACACAAATTTAATAATTCAATGACTGATGTAACTTATTAAAGAGGTGGCTAGTGGTGATTTGGATGTGGTCGTGCGTGCATATGCATGCATGAGGCCGAGTAACAAAAAGAAAGAGAAAGGTCAAAAGAGGATATACTAACAAAATTGTGGGTAAGAACAAGTGCCCTGTACATGTGGGACGCCTGTCTTATCAGTGATAAGGGCCTTATATTGCTTGCTTCTCATTATTCGAACAGCCTGATGATGCGCCTACCATTAATACTGTCATGCATATAACACCAAACAATTAGGAATTGCGATAATCTCGTGATCTTCAAGTTTTCTCGTACTATTTGGTTTTTTCCCAAATCCATACATCAATTTCATTTTGCGGGTGTGGCCACAACTTATCCGATCCGTACCCGGTACCCCCATTATCATCAAAAGATAGTCCAGGTCGTCATTTTCATCATTTCGATACGCATTTTTGGCATTCAAGGTACGTAGATAAAACAACCCAAATATATATACATATAGGCCATCTTTCACTTAAGTGGAACACTTTTTTAATTAATTTCAGGAGGAACTTTATCTTCTCAAATGGTTTCATGATTTGTTGAGTATTTCATCCATCATGTTTGATTAAATAATGAGATACACCGCGTTGGTCGCGCGTGTCACTTGACTGAGTTAAATACGAGGGCTTTTAACTAATCCGCAACTTTATTTATAATAAAACCTATTACTGATGATGGTGAATAGGTAATTGATTTTGACAACTAACATATTTTGCTCTCTAGATTTTTCTAACCAGTACTAACGGGGAGTTGACATAAGTAATAAGTGACTTGTGTTATTTAAATAAGATATCAAACTCAAGCCTTGTAAATACAAAAAATTAAAACCTTATTAGGAGGCTCATTCACTATAACCATATACGCTATGCAAATTGGATTGGATTAGTTCAGAGTTAAGTTCTAGATACCGCACTACAAAAAAAACCATTATTAGTCGCAATTATTCTGTAGCGGTTACTAATAACCGTTACAAAATCATAAAATTGTAGCGGTTTTAGCCTAAATCGCAATAAATTAGTAGCGAAAACATTGACACCACAAGGCGGGCATGTTTGTCGCGAACTTTGTAGTGGTTAGACGAAATAAAACTACTAAAAATTTGGCGCTAGCTTGGCGCGTAATGGCGGGAATTTTGTTGCAGTTAATTAAGAACAACCGCTACAAAATTGACGCAAGCGTTGGCGGGCAATGGCGCGAACTTTGTATCGGCTAATTTGTAGCGGTTATATAAAAAAAACCGCCACAGAAAAGCGAAACGACACAGTTTTGTCGCGGTGAAAGTTCAGCGACATATTAACCGCATCAAATTTGTAAGTTTGTCACGGTTATCAAGCAACCACTACAAATATTCACTCTATTTATAGAGTGTTAGACCGTACATCAATGATAAATAATCAAAAAATTACTAAATATGGATTGTCACTAAACGAACATTCTCGGCTTGGTTGTCGAAGACATGCAAATATACCTGCAACACTGATCTCAGGAGATGAGCACTGCAGATATTTGCCTCTCTTTTCATCGTTGAAGCCGAGGATGTTCCTTCAGTGACAATCCATATTTACTGATTCCTTTGACTTGAAGACTTCTACTCTTCTGAAGATAGTCCAACATGCAATCGAATATTGGGTTTCGTTATAGCCACCTTTCTCTCTGGAAAGTATCTCTGATCAAAATGAGTTAGTGAATATTTCTTCGGAGATTGGTGGCTATAATAAATCCGAATCTTCTGGGCATGTTGGATTATTTTCAGTAATCTTATTACTCTCAACATATTTGGGAAAATTTAAAAAAATTAATTAAATTGATTGAGAAACTTATTCTAATTTTTTTCACAAAACTAATAAGTTTACAGACTCTGTAAAATTATTAGTTTGGGAGAAAAAAATTGCAAAAAATTTCAGTTAGTAGCGGTTCGATATAATAACCGCTAGAGAATGGGAAAAGACAACAATTTGTAGCGGTCACTCACAAAACAGCGACAGACTAGCAAAGGTCTGATATTTTGTAGCGGTTATGTAACCGCTACAAAATATCACGAAGAATGAGGCATATTTGTCGTGGTTTATGAAGCGGTTCATGAAAAACCGCCACAAATGTTTTCACTTTGTCACGGTTAGTTGGTAAAACCGCTACAAAATGTAGCGGTTTTTTAACACCCACGTCATTTTCAAAATAACGTGTACAAAGTTTTGATTTTTCATCTTTTAACATTTCCAACTTGTTCATTTCAACTTTTACCTTTGGACATCATGGTTTCTAACGATAAAGGAAAAGGAAAAGCTGATGAACGGGAGAAAAGGCCAGTAATAGGTAGTAGTAGCAGAGGGGCCAGACGAGAGGGCGTGGGCCTCTAAATATTCCCCCTCTGCACCCTGAGATGGGGAAGGAGTTTGAACACCTCTTCACCAATGAGCTGATCCCAAACCCAGAGACCGTAGGAGAATCACGAGGCGCAAGTCTTCCTAAGCCACCATTACATATTAAGCTCCACCATTGGTATGAAGACTTTTCATGTGCTACTTTCTTCTAATCTCTTGCATGATTTCACGTGTCTTTAATTTTTTGATAGATGGTGGTTAAGTGGGGTACAGCATCATATTATATATTTTTTACCATGAAGCATCATATTATATGATGAGACTTGAGAGGTATTTTAATTATTTTCGCTGCTCTAATTTTGTGCGCGTGGAGCTAAAAGATATCCGGACAGATCATGCGACAACTCACACGAGACCCTTGCTTAATAATTTAATTAGTTTTGACACTTGCTTATATTACGACAAAATGAGCTCTGATACATGGTAATCGGGTATCAAGATTTACAAAATACCCATTTTTTTTTTTAAAAAAATGAATATAACTGTTCTCTCTGTATTTTTAATTTTAATTAATCCATACTTATTAAATACGAGTAGTAAATTAAAAACAAATTGTAGAAATAAATGGTTTCGATGGACTGAAAAAAGAGCGTAAGCAAAACCGTACGGCAAGCGAAGCTCAATGAAGACTTCAGAGGGATGTGATTGTGGGGATGGGGGCAAGCAAGTACTTCCACGTGTCAGTATATGGTTGGGCTGAGACACGTAGTTGCCGAACGGTTACCGTGTGCGTGGGGCCATGCTCGGCGTGTCCCTTGTGTCCTGAGCACCAAAAAAGTCAAACAGGATGGCGAGACCTTTTGAAGTTTTTGTGGAATCCTCACCGCACGTCATCAAGTTACGCGTTTTCCACACCGTCAGATAAAAACCAGCCTGGCTTCATTGCTTGCGGATCTGATATGGCGGGCCCGCCTGCCTTCAGCTTCGGCTCACCCCCACTCGGCTTCGGGGCTTGGAGCGAGTACGTTCAAAGTTGCCAGGATATAGCTTACTATATAAAATATTCTCAGATACAAATATGCCTTTTTATTTTTGGCCCTTAATTCCTGTTTGAGTAATAATCACACCTGCTTTATATTTTGTTTATAAATAAAAATCTAAATATTAGATTTACGTCATTACCGGAACATATGTGACCGCTGAACAAACTTGTTTCCCATATCACACCAGTAGAGTTGATATTTGATCATCTTTTTAAATATTTTTTATATTTTGTAGAATTACAAATAACTGTTAAGTTTTTAAATTTAATAGTTGTTTCAGATCTATCATTCATTCCAGGTTGAGTGCACGCATATTTTCTATGTTACCATCTGGTGGGTATTAATCAATTGGAATTAGTCTGAGCTGATTCAGCTCTGGTAGGTGATATGGAACCTTTTTTTTATTATTTCTTGACAGTTTTATCCATGCATAAGACTTGTTCGAGAGCTCACATAATTTTTCTTTAAAAAAAAAAAACACAAGAACAAGAAGAAGAAGCAATGTTGAAATGCATTGAAATAATTTGTTAGGTTAAATGAGCCGAATTCATGGGTATTATATATTGACTGACTATCATCGTTGAAAGTATCAAGATAAATACAGCTTATGACCGTAATTCTGATAAATTAACTCGAGAGGCTTGAAAGTTATCTATTCTTTTAGTAAGAATTTTGAAGAGTTGGACCATAGAAGTTTAACAAGAAGATGCCAATGATAGCTGGGTTTAAGAATTGTATCAATAGTAAATCCTAACTTGCCAAGCATGCATTAAGTCATACAAATTAGTACTCGTAGTAATTAAAATGCGGGAGTGGTACCAAGCAATGAAACATATGATCATACATATACAGTGTAGGCGATGTTCGTGAGTAGTCCTTTGACGATGTTTGCTTAGGATGTAAAGAGATTGATGAGACGGACAAATAGGATTTCTCATGTCCCCTATTGACTCGACTCGTTTGGTTTTTGTATGACCTGTCTATGTTAACCATTTATTAGGTGAAGAAGGACAGTGCAAGGTTTCAAAACAAGAGAAGGGGACCCACATAGAATCTGCAGCACATGGCGGAGGGTGGAGGCAATGATGGAGGCGTCCCCGGTCACAAAGGCTCCACTTGGGGGGGAATCAAAGCCGTCCACTTAGGATCTGAGGGTCACCTCCACGTGGGGCGGCCCCGCCATTGGGTCTCCCCGGCGAGGCGGCGCGGGTACGTGTGATCTTCATTCCCCTATAAGGACAGCTCATAGTCATAATATCCCCTTCTTAACCCCACTTTCGTGCTTCCCTCCGATCGACCAAAATGAATTGCCTCGCTTGGCAGCTCAGTCTCTTCTTCTTTGGTGTAACTTGCACTGTATTCTAATAAGTTGATTTTAGCTGGCCTTTCTGTGTTATCCAACAAAAATAAGCATTATTTTAAAATTGATTTTTACGCATTACTTCATTTTATAATAACATCCCGCCAGTTAATTCATGATGATTTGCTCAGTTTAACTTCTGTCTTGTTTCCTTCTGTCCCTTTTTTCTCCACAATAAAAATAAATAAAATACTGCTAGGCACTAAACACAAACGAGACACGACAAAATTATTATAATAAGAGGAAGATAACATGAGGCAGATGGAGGGAAAAATATCTGCAACAGGGAAAAAAATATCCTCTTTCGAAATGGATAAATTTTTTTTTTTTTTTTTTCAGAACGAAATGGATAATAACTAAAGGGGGAAATGGGTAAAACTGTGGATGTTTAGTACAATAGTACTGATGGACTTTTGTGGAGGAGGAGAAGGGAAAAGGACGGAGAGGTTCACGTCTTTAGAATTTACTCAATTTATAATTAGAGGGAATCGAACCTAAGAGAGACCCGAGCACAAAAAAAAAAAAATTTACTCAATTTATAATTGGAGGGAACATGATGGTGATGTGGATGAGGGAATGGCACGACCTGGCCCATGGGCTCAACAACGCAGGCCTTGATACATCATAAGAATCAGGGCTTCATGGGGTCTTTGTTGTGAAAATGGACTCCTACTCACCCAAATCACTGATCCTAAATAAATTTTGGGGGCCTTCAACCACCAACCGCAAGTTACTTCAAAGAAATGAACGTCCTGGGTTTGCTTGCTTTCTTGATTTGAGAGTAAGTAGAAATGGACTTACTCTTCTTAAATCCACGTCCTCAATTCAAGTATGAAAATGGAGAAAATGATATTGAAAGTTTAAAGCGAATCCGAATTAGTCAGAATCGAAGGTTTTAGTGAACCGGATGGGTAATAAAAAAAGGAGAAAAAAAAAACTGGCCTTATGGCAAGTCCTGCTTCTTGGTCATTCCAGTGGTTTAATTTGATTTGCTTTTCAATTCAACAACCCGCATAAATGGAGAGGTTCGGAATTAAGAATGATTTGGCATTATGAAAGATAGGTAGCTGCACCAAGCACACCTACACTTCCATAATGATACAAACAAAATTATTTTGTGTTGATTGCCATATATTTGATTTGCCAGTGTCGCACCAGATTCTATGTTTCATAACATCAAGGGGCTTTCTCAATTCTACCGAAACATAACGTTGTGATTGGATTAAAAAAAAAAAAACAAGTTTTATGTGCAAGTTAGAGTATATTCGGTCGTCAATTTTTCAAATGACGAATTATTTGCCAGTATATCTACTTGCATATTCAACACAAGCAATTTGAAGCTCCGCATTAGGAAGCATCACACTATGAGATGTTATCGTTTTTCAAATTTAAAATTTTGATATTTTAAATAAAATAAAAAAGATCAAATTTGAACTGTTATGTACAATAGCCAGCTAGTTTGATGAGTATTGCGACGTTCCATGTGTATGTAGACAGATCAATATTTAAGTGATATGCGTGAGTAGTGCTACTAATAAAGTGACGCAGTCGTAAAAGCGTGATACGGCATTAATGCCACGGAGCACATCGAAATGAAGATAGGGATATAGGAACATGATAATGACATAGATGATATGGGTAGATACAGGTGGCAATTCATAATTTAATTGTGTCTCCGTAATAAAAAACACCACCACCTGATGCGTCGTTTATTAAATCAGGCGTGAAAACGACGGCAGGGAAGCAATGAAACGACATATATATATATATACATGCCGCGCCTTCTTCTGTTGAAGTTGATCCTCCGCCACCACCAATAACTGAAAAGCATAATGCATTCATGCAAAACGACATGCTTTTTGTGAAAGGGAACATATATTGAAATATCTTGAAGCAATGCCTTTCTCTTTATAGAAGAAAACACTCAACGAATAAAGTTTTGCAAATCTCTCATGAATACTACTTTCCCGTAATTATTAAGTATTTGAAGCATGTTAGAAATGAGTGAGGTTTGAGGATCTTCTTTACGCTAATTCCCCAACAAATCATCGAATTGGGAAAGGCAACAAGCAAGGCATGGTGTCGTCGTCAGGGGCATGCTAATTTGGTAAGTGTAACCATGCAAGGAAGATCAACAAAAAGATGCGTGTAATGCATCCTTTTACGCACACGCACGCACGCATATATGTATATTTATATGAATTCATGAATACAAACGTAGGAAAAGCAGATTACGTGAAATCAATCTAACGGTAGGTACAATATAATGGTGAAATTTATTATTTTGTTTCAGGCCCTACATACATCTCCACCTGCCCAATCAATGTGTCATCTATATATGTTCAAATGTAAACAACTAATTTCAAGCACACAAAAAATCTAAACAACTAATAACTACATTATACTCGTGCGTGCGTGTGATTGGGTATGGGTTTAGGTTAAACGCTTGTGGAGACGTAAATGTTAAGGATTCATTGAAAGTCCAAACATTCTCCTTGAAATTATGTGTCACCACTTGCCCTGATATATATTCAGTTAAATTGTTAAAATTGCCAGCTCCAAACAGATCATGGCGGCTTAGCTAGGCCTAGGCTGGAGCAAGTCGATCATACAAAAAATGTCTTCCCTAGTTAATTTTTTGCCGCCAATAAAAGGGGGAAAAAAAAAACTTTTTTAATACCACTATCTCACCCCCTGCAAAATAGGATAAAACACCCACACACGTAAATGTCATAAGTGATACAAATATAATTATGTGCGCGCGGGGCAAAACTCAAATAATTTAGGATGAAAAATTTAAAATTTTAGAAAATTAAGACACCTCTTGAGGAGGGAAAAATAAAGCAAAGCAAATTTGCATCAGAAAAAGGGACCCAAAAATAAAACTTTATGTCATCTAGTTCTAATTAATTACATAGTAAATTAAAGTTAACTAATTCAAAAGACAAGGTAAATCCTTAACCCTTCCCCCCTTACAAAGACTTTTAATGTTCTTGTAAGTTAATGTCACAATCCGTTTTACATACAGCAATCTGTTGAACCACTTCAACAAATTTACGTGTAAGATATTAAGTACGTATATGATGTTTGTACAGCAGTACCAACAACTCCTTTGCAAGCTCCATAGTAAGAAATGATATATTTTGTTAAAAGACAGTCCTTCATGTAAACTGCTTTGAATTGGCAGTAAATCAGTCATTTGTCACTTGTGGATTTGGCAAATTGCTTTAGAGTACTTGATATCCCTAATCTACTGGAAAAATGTGTGACCTTTCAATATGGAGTTGGGATATCACTTGTTGAAAGAGCCACCTAGTGAAATGCTGTAGATCATTCATGAGTAGGGGTGGAAACAGGTCAGACTAGGCCTGTTATGTAAGGAAGTGGCCTGAGCCTGGCCCGTGGCCTGTTACATGCTAAAATTTTGGCCTGAGCCTGGCCTTTTAAAGGTCTGGGCCTGGCCTGTTAAGAGGCCTGTATTTTTTACTGGTAGGGATGTAAACAAAGCAAAAATGTCGTAACAAACAAATAAAGCCTAACGTAACAAAGGAAAAGCCCTACAAGATACTGGTAAAAAACAGCCTAACGTAAACGAGGCCAAAAACAAGCTTCGATGAGGGAAATTGATTTAGGAACTTAGGGTTCTAGGTTTGAAAGGGTAAACGGAGGCTTTGAGTGAGGGAGGGTGGGGGGGATATTAATTAATATATATATATTTTAAAAAAACTAATTATTCTTAACAAAGTAGGTCTGTCGGGCCTAACAGCCTATTTGGAGGCCTCGGCCTGGCCTTTTTAAGACAAATGCCTTGACTCGCCTTTTAGCCGATAGCCAGGGCCTAAATGCTTTTTAACAAGCTGCGCCACAGCCCTCGACAAATGACCCCCTCACCTATTTCTACCTCCATCCATGAGTACTTTATGAGAGCTTAGAGCTGAGAGCCAAGATTTTGATCTAATAATACTTGATCAGCGTTGATCATTCCCCTCTGTAAACCTCCCCCCAAAAAAAAAAACACACACACACACAAAGTGTTGTCAAAAGAATTAAATGCATAAAAACTTGATGCAATCAAGGAGCGAAAAAATTGAATAAGAAATTAATTATCATATCCTTGCTTTTGATTCTTATTATAAGTGACATGTAACTTATTATTATAATAAATTAATAAATGCATTAAACATGGCTTAAATTAATTAAAATTTTCAAATTTACCCTAATTAAATTTTTTCTTTACCTTTACGAATCATTCTTTTGCCCCCTCTTGTCCTTTTCTTTTTGTAACAAAAAATTAAATTGGGGTGAAATTATGAAGTATAGTTAACAAACCTATTAATGGCTTATATTTAAGGGAAAATTTACTTCAGGGCCCAAATAACTAAAAAATTGTCAAAAAGGGCCTAATAAAAAATCACATGTCAAAAAAGACCCTAGAGCCTTTTTTGATATTATTTCATAAAATGTTAATTGTTAACGTATACGGATATAATTGTTAACGGGTACTGATTTAGTTGTTAATGTTCTTTTGATATGCTCCAGTTGTTAACATTCTCAGAAAAAGGTCCTAGGGCCTTTTTTGATATGTGATTTTTTTCAGTCTTTTTTGACAATTTTTTTACTAATTGGGGACTTGAGGGGGATTTTCTCTTTATTTAATACCAAACTTTTCTACCTTAGGTGTCCTGCAACTACAAAGACTAGAGCGGTATTTAGGACTAAGCAGGGTCTTGAATATTTGTCCCATATATATAATTAGTACAAGAGGGGTTATAGTCTAAAAATGTCAGTTTCAATATTAGGTTTGAGGAACATGAGATTAAGAAGAGTCTCGGATAAAGGTTGTCTGGTTTGACTGGAATATTAAGGTTGCGTTGATCTGCATGTAGTAGTTTTGAATACTGAAGAAATAAAGATAAGAAAGAGCCAATGGGCTCCATTCATTTTAAATTCTGGGGGCCGGGACGCATAAGGCTACTTTGAAGTCCGCACTTTTGGTGGATTTCATCTTTTTTGACTTGCTTACTCTTCCATATAATAATACTACTACGCTTCACTATAATACAATTCTTTCCCTTTTCCCACATACTTAGTTTAATAATCCGATTCCGTTTCATTCTTTAACTTTGACCCTTTCAACTTAATAAGTGAATGACACATGATTTGGCGTGTCTAATTGCTCTTCTGCAACAAATACATAAGTGACACACAGTTAGTTTTCACATCCATCTCAAACATGCACTATCCCTTCTGACCAAATATCTTATTCGAGTGCATCACTATTATTATTTGTTCTCCCAACTTTATATTTAATTTTGTCTGGGATCTTTTATGTTAATTATTTGCGGTCTGTATTGCTGCGTGCGACTTTTCTTTATTTATTTATTATATCCCATTTATCAGTAGTTACTTTTCCTTATTTTGAATTTAATAATTTTAATTTGCTGCACCCGTGACATAAACCACAAGTGCTATCATACCATGATAGATCAACCTGTCTCAGTTTACTATTTAATTTTATTTCTTGATTTCATCTAAATGTAATTTTCAATAACATTAATTTGTTATGCAGTTTTTAAAGGTGCGCTCGTCGACCAATCTGTCTCAGTTTACTATTTGTTTCCGGAACTTTCGAATTAATAGTTAATCTCAGCATTATTTTATTCAACGAAAATGGATAAATGAAAGACATGGTGGATGGGACCATACATAAACACAATTATTCTTACAAAAACGAGACAATCTCAACCGTTGATAGCTAAGGCGTGGTAGATTGGTCCGATAACTCAGAATAAGCACTAGCTTAGGTTTTTGGGCAGTGGATCCTGGATCGTAGCTTGGCGAGGAATCTGACCGCTGCCCGACGTCAGTTTTAGTAGTCGCTCATCACTGACACGGTCAGCTGGCCCTCTCTCTCATTTTCGTGCAGGTCCAGGGGCTTGTCCTTTCTCTCTCTACTTCCCATTGCCTCACATCTCCAACTTAAATGTGAACTTTATTTATAACTTTAGCAATCGAGGCCACCTTCTCTGGGGGAGGTGGCACTGGCTTGAGGTGTGGCACCTCTCTGCAGGAGAAGATATACCAAAGAGGTAAAGAGATGGGTCAGGGTCTGAGCTGCGCAGGGAGCCATGAACATGGCCTCTTCACTGCGGTACAGCATGGAGATAACTCCACTGTCAGAAATCTCTTACAGAGAGACCCATCTATTGTGCACCACACTACCGTCTACGATCGCCATTCTGCTCTTCATATTGCCGCTGCTAATGGCCAGATCGAGGTGGGTTTTCCTCTTCTTACTTCTAACCAATTCAATTTTCGGAGGCATTTGGTCATTAAGTGGAGATCATTCTGGGATTCTCGTTTATAGGCCTATTACAGGTGATAATCATTAACATTTTCTTGGTGTTGATTTGTTGGGCTTTGTGCCTTTTGGGTGAGTTGCAGATTCTGTCTATGCTGTTAGATGGATCTGTTAATCCAGACGTCTTGAATCGTCAAAAGCAGGTATTTCCGCGCCTATTCCTCCCATTTTACCTCATCTTTTCAAAATGTATGTGATTCCTTTTCATTCAAATTTTGCCGCGCTTATCCTTGATTTCACTTCAAACTCTCCAGACTCCGCTCATGTTGGCTGCAATGAACGGAAAGATCGCCTGTGTTAAAAAACTCCTTGAGGTTGGAGCTAATGTAGGTGAATTTGCCCATGATTTATTCCATCCCCTGATTTATTAAGCATGATTATATGAATCAGTCTCGTTTGCGTGTATTTTCTCACTCGTTAAATTTCTCAGGTATTGATGTTTGATTCGCTTTACGGTAGAACCTGCCTGCACTATGCAGCCTACTATGGTCATTCTTCTTGCCTTGAAGCAATTCTTTCTGCGGCACAGTCTAGTCCAGTGGCTGCTTCTTGGTCGGTGATTTCGGTTTTAGTATCAACATGTCCCTGCATTTGTTCTGATTGTTAGTTTCTAATTCTGTCTTATATTGGATCGATTGCAGGGGATTTGCTCGGTTTGTGAATATTAGGGATGGTAGAGGAGCGACGCCATTGCACCTGGCTGCCCGTCAGAGACGACCTCAATGTGTGCATATTCTATTAGATAATGGAGCTCTTGTCTGTGCTTCAACAGGCGGATATGGGTAATGATCCACAAATTTGTTTATGATAATTTTGAATTTCAATTTCAATTTGATAAGGTTTGTGAATTAATGAATCACTACTTGCAGCTGTCCTGGGAGCACTCCTCTTCATTTAGCTGCCAGAGGGGGATCTCTGGATTGCATCCGTGAAATGTTGGCATGGGGTGCAGATCGTCTTCAACGGGATGCTTCAGGGTATAGTATAGTTTCTTAATACTGATTTTCATTGTTTAGAGAAGTAGATCTCTGTGCTTGAGACTTAATTGGCATGATCATACTTCATACTCGTGTCAACTAATTTTATGTGGTTTGTTGGATCATTTATTGTCATGATAATAGTAATGATTGAATTGCATGTCTTTATAGGGAAATCTAATAAAGGCAATTTCATTTCTTATTTAGTTGGACCCTCTGAGTCCTCTGGTGGTTTCATTTCACGTTTTCCCAATTTAGAAGTTTAGGAGTAACTATGATTTTTTATCGAACTACCATCTAGAATAGATTTATATAATTCCACAAGTCATCTACTTCCAACTTTAGTTCTTGGATCCCTGGACCTGCCGTCATGTTGAATGGTGTATTTATGCAGGCGGATACCATATGTAGTTGCTCTGAAGCACAAGCATGGAGCATGTGCAGCTTTGTTAAATCCTACATCTGCTGAACCTCTTGTCTGGCCTTCACCTTTGAAGTTCATCAGTGAACTCAATCCAGATGCCAAAGCATTATTAGAACGGGCCTTGATGGACGCAAACAGGGAGAGGGAGAAAAATATATTGAAAGGAAGCGCTTACTCTCTTCCATCTCCATCGCATTCTGATAATGGGGTAGATGACAATATCTCCGAGGTAATTTTACACCCTCTCCATTTAGACAAACTTCCTGATATTTCTTATGTATGCTATTGAATTTTATCAGAATATGCCTCTGATCCAAATATATTTCTTAATGTGGCCATGAATGCTTGAACGCGTTAATTTTCTTTCTCTTTTATATTGGCTGATGTTCTGGATTGCGAGCAATCTATTAGAACTTATCGTCAGGGATGGCCTTTGTACTTTTACATGTTCATCTTCAGGAGGATGTTTCTTCAAATCCAGTGAAAGAAGGGGCATGTCCATTGTTTAAGGATTGAATAATAAATCAGGATTTTGGCTTGAATTGTTAATTCATTAATTGTGTTAATGCAGGCCAGTGAGACAGAACTGTGCTGCATCTGCTTTGAGCAGGTGTGCACAATTGAAGTCCAGGACTGTGGCCACCAGATGTGTGCACAATGCACTTTAGCCCTCTGTTGCCACAACAAGCCTAATCCCGCTACTGCTTGCCTTACTCCTCCAGTTTGTCCATTTTGCCGAAGCACCATAGCTAGACTGGTGGTTGTGAAGATAGAGAGTCACGAGGACACAGATGTAGAAGCTGGGGATGTCAGTTCTTCAATGTTAAGCAAGTCAAAGAAAGCCCGAAACTTGAATGAAGGCAGCAGCAACAGCTTCAAGGGACTATCATTCGGAAAGATGAGTGGACGCAGCTCTGGAAGGATTGCTGCGGACAATGAGTGGGTTGATAAAGAGTGAGTGATGCCTCCTGCTTGTGGGCGGTGGATAGTAATTTCATATGGACAAGGTAAAGTAACCTGCTTAAGAGGCAAGCCTAAAAGAAGGTTGGAGGAGAATTAATGGAGAAGCAATGCGCATCTAAAATGCATCTATTAAGTAGTTTTGGGGAATAAGCAAAGCGAGTTAAAGTTGCATCAGCATGTTAGGTATTAAGTGTGGTTGTGATGGGGGCGTGTCATGTAATGTTATTACTTGAGAATGAAGAAGCATCGTCAGCCCCGGATGATTCAGGGGCGTCTATAATATACGTAAATTGTGTAGAGTGAGAAGTTCTTTTTCTCGGAAGTAGAAAATGAAGATTATTTTGGTGTCGACTTCATTTTGAGGATGTTAGAGCAGTCTTCTCGGGGAAGAGTCAGGATCACATGGGTAAATAGGGCATAGTATGATCTTCTTTCCCCTCCGAATATTTTTATATATATATGCATGAAGGATAGAATAATTACCCTTCTGAAATGTATAATTAAGTTGCTTTTTTTAATTTATCATTTGTACCAGAATATGGAATAAAATACGATGGAGAAAGTCCTGACTTGCTGTTGCTGGGCATGTGATCATGTCCCCCTTGGTTGAATAGTTTTTGATCTTTCCCATGAGATTTTGTAACACGAAATAAGACTCAGTCACAGGGATCCAGACAAAGTCAGACGATCTGATGAATGTCGACACGTTGAAGTATCAAAAGATCGATAGATGTATGTGGCCTTAGTGCTAGTTGCTAAAACTCAAGTCTCGTGTTTGATGTACCAATCTGTACCAACCAGGGTTGGGTGGGAGGGCTTTTTAAATAGGTGCAAGGGCCTGAGAGGGACACGTAAGCGAAGCAGTTTTCCAAATATCGTTAATGTGAAAGGAAAAATAAATATTTGTAAGCATATGATGATGAGAGACTGAGAGTGATATTTAAAATGGAAGGCCAAGTGGAAGATAGGGTCGGGCACGAGTAGAGACGAGGTAGCATTTGACTTGTTCACTGAGGGCTACGCCTCAACCATATCTATTCAATTACATTTGGAGGTCTCTGTAAAAGTTTCCCATTTTCGTTCACTCACGGGTGCCCTCTCATCATCATCTTATCACTCTAATCTTTTGAGGCTCTCGTAACTCATCAATCAACAATCATCGATCACGTCTTTTCCATTTCAATTATTCTTTATTTGTAAATTACATATTAAAACAATTTTTAAACATAAAAGGCAAGCAATTTATGAAAATTAACATAATAATTTTTTTTATTATGTTTTTAATGGGAAATCTTGAAAGAAGAAAGGACACGTGAATATATGTAGGTATGAGGGGGAAAAAAATTTAAGAAATGTTAATTAGGAAATGGAGTTAATTAGAATGAATGTGCCTGCCGACAAGCTATGGGGTGAAAAATATATGTTTGGGTTAGAGAGAAGAGGGAAGAGAGTGAGTCAGAGGGACGGGAAGGGTGCTTGATGTGTATAATACGCAAAGTCCCACATTATTGGTATTCTTTGTAACCCTCCCCCAATCAAAGTCCTTCTATCTCAAGAAACGTAGGCCTCAATCATCATATCCTTTTTCTCATTCAACAATGTTATCGCTCCCATCAAATTAGTTGAAATGCTGAATTTAATCTTACATATAAAGCATCAATTCATTTTTATGAATGAGTTACTTACGATATGATATGTAAATCACCGTTCACATCATATTAATCCCTTTTGACGCTTAAAGCGTATTCCTAATATGTGAAATTATATTATTTTCTTTAGAGGATGTGATTATAAGTATAACTATCTCAACCAACAATTTATTTGTAGCTTGAATCCATTTTTCTTTCAGCAATATTTAGCTATTTTTGTCGTTTCAACCTTTTTATATATTATAATTTTATGACCAACCAATCAATATTTATAATTCATAAATTATAATAAAATGTAGAAAAGAATCACACTATTCATAAGTTAAAATAAATTAGTATAACTTATTTCTAACTTTTCATAATGCATAAGGTCATTGTTATCTTTGATGAGTTATTATTCCAAAAGCAAGGTATCTATATGTGATGATGTTTTGGTTACGTTAGCTTTGGGCGTTGTTAAGAATATAGAAAGTTTAGAATCAGTAAATTAATATTATTATAATTGATTTTTATTACTTAATAAATATTAGGATTTGATATGAATTCGATTTGATTATATTTGATTAGATTTGTTTTTTGGGTATGGGTTAGTCTATTAGGCTGTTTATATAAAGGCCCTTTTATATTTTCTTTTATTATTAAGGATTAATAATATTAGTATTTTTCATGCTCTGCGATCTTTCAATTTTAATAAGTATGTCGGTAACATTTTAGTCTTTTAATTTAATCATACGCCACTTGCAGTTACAAAGATGATGGTTATGATGACTCAGTCAGAATAATAAGGTTTATGCAACTGCTTATGACATGAAAAGGAAATGCATGAAAAGATGGCATCTATTTCTAATGGATAAAAACAACAAACACTAAATATCTTTAGAGTTACTGGAGTACAGATACATACATATATATATTATATATTTCTGATTATCAAGTTACAGTTTCGCAAGCGGACAGCATAAACTAATCCATCAGGGTCAGTGTCAGTTGAGGAAATAAGTCAGTTTCTTTGAGGACAAAAAAAGGAATCATGTCAACTCTGATGATTCGGGGAACAATCACCTTAATTTCATCTCTTCCTTCAATACATACATTGCATAAAGCAAAACCCACTTTTTTCTCCCTTCCCGATTATGTCTCCAATTTTTTAATTTCCTTGAAAAAAAACGACATGTCTCGACGAAAGTTTTGTGATCGGACATCATTTTAGAAAATCCATGAGATTCTGAAAAGCTCCAGCTATCTGTCTATCACTTTCCCTCGAAAAAATTGCCCCGCCCTCCACTGTTAAAAATTGATCTCTTTTTCATGATTTGCTTTCCTCTTCTTCTTCTGAATCCGATCAAAGCCAAAAAAAATATCCCCTTCTTGTATGTTTTATTTTGCCACTTGATTTTAGAAAATCAGATTCAATGTAACCGAAAGTTTAAAATAACCAAAAAACCCCTGTATGACAATTCAGTACATAACCTAGTAAAAGTTTTGATTTTTTTTTTTTTTTTTAAAAAAAAATAGGAATAGGGATTGTATTAAAAAATAATTGAAGAGTGTGTGATCAACTTTATGGATTAAATTATTATACAGGTGGTTGGCGAGAGTGTTTATATATATAAGAGAAGAAAAAGGAAGAAGTGTGAGTGACAAGTGATATGGCATCTACAGTGTGAAAGGGAGATTCCAAGGACACTTGGTTACGAATATTACATACCAAAAACATGACACATAATGCATGCACATAGGCTTCTGCAACTTCAACTCCTCTCCTCTTCTCTGATATATACACTCATAATGTACTGATGGAGCCCTTCACTGATACTCAGTCTCACTCATACGCTAAGGCCCATCACAACAGCAGCAACCCTTTTTCCTTAATTAATTAATTGGTTTTATCTGTTATATAATTTCATTTAGCAGGATTATTAATTTATTATTTCATCTTCACCAAAATACCACGTGATGGCCTTGCATCAAATATATATATATATGGTCAGGCTCGTCCATGCACCACCTAGTAATTCATTATGACATTTCTGCTCCAAAACATCTTGAAAAATTAAATGGTGTTTTTTTGGCCAGCAAAATGAAATGATTTTCTTGGAACTGATACTGATATATTATTAAATGCCGATATATGTAACATAACCATATGGCATTAGCTAATAAAGACAAGTTCCAACTGACGAAAATGGTGGTATATTCCGTAGAGGCGTCAGAATTTCACATGAACTCCCTCAGTATTTGCATATTGCTTGACAGAGCCAACAATAACAGGCAAATAATTGAGTCTTTTGATGAAGGGTACGGGAATTTTCAGAGCCAGAGTGGGGAACTTTTTTTTTTTTTTTTTTTTACCTCAATCGCTTGTTCATCAGTAGTTTGTTTTACTACTCTATATATATGTTTACGGACTACTGAGCCTGTACCTGACGATGAGGATGATGTTGGATAAGCACTAGTACTGTGAGTGAAGCTGTTGATGTTGACCCCCCAATAATTGGGGTCTTTTGGAAACCCAGTCCTAGAATTCAGTGGCTGATGACTGTAAGCTGTAATAAAAACCAGCAGAGGCTAGCCTTGGGCCTATCTAGTCAACTCAATGGCAGAGAGAAAATTGGTTCAATCACTTGTGAAAGGTCGTAGAAGGCAGAGTAGAGTCAGAAGTGGAAATAAGAAATGCTCCAATCTTAATATAACACATGCTTGATATAGGTTTTAAACGTAAGATATAGGTTTTAATTTACCTCCATTGATATTATCTTAACAATAATCAATAGAAAGAGAAAATTAAGAAAGATGACTATAAGAAATAAATGTTTCTATTAACTAATTGAATCAACTTTTTTAATTTAATCAAATCAAATAAATATACTTTGAGGAAGTAAGAGGTTAAAGATGGGGTGAAATGTAGACCCACACAAAGAGAGTGGAGCAATTAAAACTAAAAGAAATGAAGGAAAGGGTAAAGTCAGGAGAACAACTGTGGGAGGACAATGATGGAGGGTCAGTGGTTGAAATGTTTAGGGTAGAAGGCCACCTCATGTGTCAGATACCAGTCAAGAGGAAGGGTCATTTCCTTCGACGTTAACTCTTTGCACTGACAATAAAGCTTGATGGATCATTATTCATTGGCATGAGCAGTGAATTTAGCCATCAGCTGCTTCCATCTTTTTACTGTTTGCCCATTTCTTAAATCTGTACAAAATTTATCTCTAGCTATCACTTGTTAATTAATTACTGTCTTTGTCTTGCCAATGACCTTGTAACTCATAGACATGCATGACAACTGGTTAGTCATAGGTTTATTTCCTCTAATAAACTTAAGCCATTAATGGTTACCACCTCAACTTAAGAAAACAAGTCTATCTTTCTCTGATGTAATGGCAACTTGCTTCTCACAGATTCGCCTGCGCTGAGTTAATTATGGCGTCTTTATACTAAACATTCATAGATGGGCACTGGAATGCCCTTGTTCCAACATGGAGCATTTTGGAGTGAGGACGATACAGTTCATTAATTATTATTCAATAAATTAGAAGAAAGCATGTATACAGTTGAAGTTAATTTACGGAAAGACATGTCAGACATGTTTGTTACAGCTATTATTTACTGTTATCAACAGTGGATGGTACATATATCCATGAGGTATGTATAAGAAGGAAGGAGGATCCTAAGAGAAGTCCCAAAAACGGAAATAGATGTGGGCTTATAAGAAGCACAGGTGTTTAGGAGATCCAAAATCAGTTCTACTTCCAAACGTAGCTTCGCTGATGCTCACCTTCCATGGCATGTTTAGTCTTCAGGATTTAAGTCGTGTTCTGGGTTCCTGTTTTTTTTTTTTTTTTTTTAATAGAGTCAGTTTCTCATCCAAAACAAGCAGAAAGTCTTTCCTGAGCCCATGCCCATGGGCTAGGCCAGCTATTCTGGTCACATGGGCAGCATTGGGCCACAGAGGCCAGGAAAAAGCCGGTAGAAAACTAATAACAAGAAGGGGAATTGGTCAACTTGATGGGCTTAATGAACAAAATCATGTACATGGGCCTGCCACAGTGGGGTTGGTCATCGCGCCCAGCTTCAATGGGCTTCTAATTTGAAGCTTGGATCAATTTTTATATGCTCATATATATAGAGCTCATATAGTAGTTGTAATGTTGACAAAAAAAAAAAAAAAGATATAGTAGTTCTAATCCTTTAATTTTTGTTTTCTCATGTATATATATGTGTATGAGTGTATGGAGCTGGTGCAAAATCTCTTTCGGTAGGCAATATATGTGTCCAAGAAACTGGCCGTCAGCTGGCGAGCTGATCGTTAATTTGACGTATATAGTTACTTACGAAGTCTTATTAAAAGGAAAGCTGTCTAAATATTTATTTTAGCAACGGATAATAAAGAGAAAAATACCCATAATTCAACATGTAAGAAAATTAGATATAGAGAAGTTCTACAAAATTCATATTTACAAGCAGTCAAATGTACATTTACAAGTCAAACTTGTTAAAAAAGTGAACGCGTTGAGGCATTTCTGTATTTAATTTATTACGTCATATAAAACGTACATGGTGTTAATATAAGTTTCGTTGTTTGCCAAGAGAAAATAAAATAAAGCATAGATAATATAGTTTATTTTCTTCATAAAGTGGGCGGCGGTTTAAGTATATTTAGTTTCTGACTCTTGAAATTACCAGAGTTCTTCCATGTTTTAATTACCTTGTTTTCAAACTTCAGATGTGCATGATTCAGCAATTAATGCTTTCAAAATCTTAAATTATTATGATGTTACCATATTAACTACTAACATTGATATCTAAAACACTGATGGTACTTGTGTGAATGAAGGCATGTATTTAGGAATACATGTGAGTGTGTATTCCATATGCCCCAAACCACAATTAATAAGGAAACTTGGTGTGGAACATGAACAAAATGGGAGGGCAATATAATATGCATATATGGTAATATTTTTGAATGACGAGGAAGTAAAGAATATGAGGGAGGTGAGTAAGGACAGCCTAGAAGTGAGAGTGACATGTATGTGTGTGTTTGTGTCTATATATATATATATGAATATAGCACCCGTACTATGATAGAGGAATATCTTAAAACGAGGCGAGAGTGTTTGTAGTGAGTGTCAATCATGCAAAGGGAATATATCGCAGCAAAGGTTTTCGCACTCCTCATTTCCCTTGAGGCCCCCCACGAGAGAGAGAGAGACACACACACACAAACTCATTCATATGATCCTGCTGCAAAGTCAAAATGCACATCATTTCTCCCCTCAAAGTCAATGCCAAACATCTCCTCAGAATCCTATGCATCTCATTTTCTTCACTCTTATCTAATACTACATCACATCATTGTAATTTAACTACCAAAATACATCCATCCACGCTAGCTGCTGATGTTTCAGATCTCACTATGTCGTCTATTCCGTCATGTAGAAAATACATGAATCAACAAGAACTGATTACAAACAGAAAAAGTTATAATTATATATCTAACCATGACGAGCTTAGCTTGATGAATTTCTCAGCTGCATAAAAATATAGCAATCTAAATTAAAAATGGGACTTTCTACAAATCCATCCAGGACAACTAGCTACCATCTGCACGGCACTGCACTGCGCACCATTACGTATCATATATAATCTGGAATATTCCATGACACTCATGATTTCTTGAACTTCTTTATCTGGCCACCAACATCAACCACAAAGGGCGTGGGGAACCAAGAATCGACCTCAGCGGACAGATCCAGCAGAAGCAGCGGACGAGAAGCTCTTCGTTTCTTTGACGGCAGAGATTTGGGCTTTCTCGGTGCGGGCGGGCAATGCAGCATCTCTGATATTCTGTGAATCGAAGACGTCGGAGTCTTCAGGCCTTCACCATCGTGTTTGTCCTCAAACGATGTCGGAATTATGATCTTCAAAGGCGGAGAAGAAGCTGGACGGCGTCGTTCATCCCCACGGTCTTGGGGATCTTCGGGTGTTACCAGGATGTTGTGGGAGAGAAAAACTTGGGAATTGGGGACGGCCATGAGGTAGGAAGATGGGAATTGAGTTGACATAGAAATTAAAGAAAGCTCAGTATATGAAATTAATGAATCAAGAGGGAAGGATAGAAATGGAATGAGGAAGAAGAGAGAGAAAGAAAAGAGGGGGTTGCCATATTTGATGAAGAGATATTGGGAAGGAAGGGGTATTTGGAATTTAGCAAGAGAGGCAAGCCAAGTTCATGAATAATGCCTTTTTTATTTAAACCCCTCCATTCGGCGAAGGATCCGATGCAACCCAGTCTCAAATATTCTCAAACACTCCACATACACTATGAAACGGAATGGGACCATTAAATTAAACTAACATTTTAGGTTTCTTGAAATTCTCAATTTCTCATGCACCTATGCACGTGCTTCACTATACTTGACAACACAATTAACGTGCCCGCTATTCATTTTCGTCTCCTCCTAACTCTTTTGCCCACAAAAATTTAAATCAGGTTTTCTACCTATCCTTCATAGATAGGTAAAGGGAGTTTATCTATCTGGATGGTCCAGATTTATTTATTTTTGGGTTAAGGTCATTTCCAACGAACTATTACCCAAGCGAAAGATCTCGACACAAAAAACAATTGAAGGTAAAATTGACCAACGAACTATTAAAAAATGAAGGAAAAAACATAATTTTGTGCGGTTCGCCAACGAACTATTACCTCATCATCCTTGTCTTGGTGTCTCCGTCTTCCATTGATCACATAAACGGTGTCGCGACTTCGGCGTCTCCAAACTTCCATTGTTCTTGAGTGTTCTACTCACCCTCTTGAACTCATCCAAAGAAATCCACGCTTTTCGACCGGCACGCACCTTGCACACTGGTTGCGTCCCTCCGATGCCACAAATAGCAACCGCCCATTAATACGCCCGTTGCTCACATGGGTCCCATTTAATAGTTATTTGGTACTTTTTTTCACTTTTTAATAGTTCGTTGGCCAATTTGGTACATTCAATTGTTTTTTGTGCCAGATACCGTAATAGTTCGTTGGCAAATCTGCACATTAACCCTTTATTTTTTAATTTGGCTATTTTTCAATGAAAAAAATTATTTTTTGAAAAAAATATTAGTTAAAGATTATTTTATTTTAGATTATTTTACCTATTAAAATATATTTTTTTTTAAAAAAATAAGAAGTAAAAAAAAAATATGGACTCCAAAGATCGGTACTTCAATCTTATAAATTTTTCCAAAGGATGACCAATTCCCCAAAATTTGGTATTTCTTATAAATTTTCTGACTTATTGATATTTTTAACATATCATTAAATGTTTGGATAAAACCGCACCATATCAACCAATAGCTTGTTGATAACAAACCGTATCTTTCTTTTTTATTTTAGGTTGTGTGTTAATTTTATTACGGGTAAAGGATTTCTCCAGTCACTGGAGATAAATTTATATCCGGTGACCCCAAAACTACGTCGTTTTGGATTAATGAAGGGTATGTTTATAATTTTAGGTGAATTAATGAAGAGTGTTTCCGTAATTTCGCACCTTTCATTAATTCATAAAATTACCATGTCTTTCTTTCATTTTTTTGATAAATTTATCTTGTGTGTTAATTTTATTAATTGAAAAAATAAATTAATTTTGTCTTAAATTTAAAATGTATCATTATTCATATTTGTATCTTAAATGTTAAACTGGGTTGATATTTGACATGATTTCATATGGATATATGTCTTATAATAATGTCTTCTCATATATATCTTAAATTGGATTATATTCTATGGTTAGCTACTTAGCTTATTGTCTTATGATTTGCCTATAAAAAGGCTTATTTGTTTAACGATTAATAACATTCAGATCGATGCTCTAATTTACACACAAATTCAATCATGAATCGTGAAGTCCATATATATAATAGTTATTATCAAAATAACATCAGAAAGAGCGATAACATAAATGGTGTTGATCTTCAGTTATTTCCCTTAAGTTTTTCGCCCCTGCCAACGTCTGCAAGAGGGAAACAGGTTGAACCGTGTTAAGGAAAAGAAAAGAAAATGAGAGAGGAAGAATCGATTTTTCAAATGATTTCGATACGTCCAGGTTAGTGGTCACACTCACACGCACTCATAAATATTTTTATAGAAAAATAATAAAATGAAAGTAATAATGTATAATTAATAAATTACTCACAATCGTTTTGTTTCTGACGGTAAAAAATATATACAGGTACGGCGATCTATACCTTTGAACGATCAGTCTCTAAAAGGCACTCACATCAGTACATCACAGGTTTCCTCATATCCAAATCCAAATGTTTCCCTTTATATTCACATGGATTTGATTTGTGCCTCATCCAAATTTAAATGAATCCAGGTGTGGCTGCTTTAACCCTCTTACCACAGAAAACGGAATCCTCTTTTTGCCAACAACATCATTACACATCTATTCACAGCGATTTGCTTTTGTTTTGGAGGATGATCATTATTTAATACTGTTTACCTGACTAATATTAGCTCTGTACGTAAATCCAGATTCCTTCAATAATAATGAGAATATATTTGCATTTGGTTTTATTTGAAGACATATATGCCCGACCGTGTGTGTGGCGTTTGGACAGATGGAAACGTCCAACAGGTGTTTAACAAGTTGACATGCATGGGGCATAGATAATACATATAAATCCACTTTACATATGATAAAAACAGTGTCAGGAGGTCTTTAAGTATAATAACAAAACCAAATAGTAAAGTGTCAGGAAAGTGGAATCCCCTGGCGTTCGAAGCTAATACATACCTGCTTTTGGGATACAGTAGCGTCTTGAATATTTTTTATTTGAACCTTGAAAATAACACCTCATCGCTGGCTATTTCATTTCTGACGATGTACGTGGTAGGATTGAGTTTATGCATAATTTGTGTGTGTAAACAAAAGAGTAGTCGCTGGAAAGAAACTAGGGGAAACGGATATTACGCTCGTTAGAGGTGTTTTCGGGATAATTACTGTGCATCCCCATGTAAACAATCTAATAACTAATAAAAAAATCAGCAAGCTAGTGAGGAATGCATATATATAGTGGTAAGATCTAGCTAGCTAGGGTAGAAAATCACAACACGGCATGATATATTAATTGACAACTCAAAAGATAGGAGTGTGTAGACTTAAGCAAACGTAACTAGCTAGGGAGTTGGAGTTGGAGTTGGAGTTGAACAAAATAGTATATGAAGGGGAAAGTCAAGAGATTAGGTATGTTTGGTTGCTTGGGATCCTTTGGAGATTGGGATGATAATAATTAGTTGGATTTGCAGGCTGCGCAAAAGTAATCATTTTATGGCATCCGATCCGGAGATATGTGTATGAATTGAAAAGGACAGGTTGAATCTGCGGAAAGCGCCACTATTTCTGATTGCTTGGATTTCACCACACAAAGTCAACTTGGTTATTTTTTGGATCACGTTAAAAGGAGGGAGATGATGGATAATAGAGAAGGTTATGTGTCATAAACATTTAAGATCAAATTGGTTTTTTTAAAAAATTAAAAATTAAAAATTTTAAACAAATAACTTAATTATATCATGTGTCATTAGACTACATTATTAGTTTATAAGTAAAATAAATTAGTTTAGAAAAAAATAAAAAATAAATTTTTAAAATAATTTGATTATTTTTTTAATCTCCCGGAAAAAAATTAATTATATTTTATATGCAGAATATATGAAGTATAAAAGGACAAAGACAGTTAGTACTGAGTGCGATGGGACATAATTGCCCCCCGCAATGCATGCTCATGCCTCATCATTCTGCTTCCTCTCCTGTCTCATCATCGTGTTCCCCTTCTGCTCTATCCATCATCTCATCCCTCCCTCCCCGTTTCATTTTCACTGCTCGCTAATCGTATCAGGCCCAATATAAGGCCTATGGCCCAAGGACCAGGTTTTTATTGGGCCCATTCACTTGGATCCCCCAGTTATCTCCTCTACATTTAGTATATTCCACCCGACCAGACCAACCTATTTCCTCCTCGATTCTTTTGGAATTTTCTTTACATACATACATACAGAGAGACCAAAATGACGTTGATGAACTTTGTTTGTAAGAGCTTCATTTATTTATTATGAAAAGATTAACATATGCTGCCAGAACCAAAAGTATTAGGAACCACGCCCTTATTATTGTCTCCCTCCGCAAAATTCAAACCTTAAATTTGGTAATCGTTCCCCAGAACCCCAAAATTAGGAACCACATAAACTTCCTTAAACGTACAAACGGTGGTTTTTGTTTTTAACCCCTAAATTTGAGACGCTTGTTTGGTGGGGAAGGGTGGAAGAAGTGACTGAAATAGAAGTTTGACCTCACAGATGGAAAGGACACGCGTCAGGAGGAACGTGGATATCGTTTTAATGATCAAGCCTCGCTGACACGATTCAACCATGTGGTGGACGTGAACGTTCTCAGTCTCTTTGATTTATAAGCCCAAACACGTTGCTAGCTTTCATTTGGGCACGCGTGTTTTGCGTCTCATTTTCAACCCACCGTATAACATTCCACCTTGATTCCTCTCTCTCTCTCTACGGGATTCAATCTTCAGGTGAATTTCTTTACCACAACATTCATCGTTCTTTTTCCCTTCTCAAACTTGAATATTCAATGTCAATTCATTACTACTATTCATCGCTGCATTACAATCCCGAATATATTATTATAGTTGTTGTCCATTAATCATAATGCAAATGCGACGTCCTAATATAGATAAATCAGAAGACAGTGGCAAGGATTTGGCTATCGGTACGGTAGAGCCAATTGACGCTTGTTTCCTTCTTTCCAACAAATCCTTTTTGCTTGTATAAAACTTAGAAGGACCGAGAGAATCAATTTTTCAAATGCCTATAGGAGTGTTCTTGATATTGCTATACATACCCATTAAACAGAAAAAGCTATGATACAACAAGTACATATATATGTAATGCTTTATTTCATAAGGCGTGTAGAAATATTAAGATAATTGGATGCTACAAGGGCGAGTTTCTAATGTCAAATTTACGACACATGCCATAAGATCCCCGGAAATGGAGCAAGCTAAGTCATACTCATGAACGGTCTAAGCCGATTTCAAACTGTGCAACTAAACATTTGGATTCTATTTTCTCTAAGATAACGTGTCTATATTTTTCCTCATGTGAGTGAGTGGCCACAATTTTCTAATTGAAATCGCAAACGTGGTCCAGCAGGAGATATTAAATGGCGGACGCTGAGGATATTCAACCACTTGTCTGTGATAATGGGACGGGAATGGTCAAGGTACGATAGATATTCGAAATTCGTTACTGATTACTACAACTGAGTGAATGATGTGACTGAATTAAATTAAAGTAACGCAAACTGTATGTGTCAGGCTGGATTCGCCGGAGATGATGCTCCAAGGGCGGTGTTCCCCAGCATTGTGGGCCGTCCACGTCATACCGGAGTGATGGTCGGGATGGGCCAGAAAGACGCATACGTTGGGGATGAAGCTCAGTCCAAGAGAGGTATATTGACTCTGAAATATCCCATCGAGCATGGTATTGTAAGTAACTGGGACGACATGGAGAAAATCTGGCACCACACCTTCTACAACGAACTCCGTGTGGCACCAGAAGAGCACCCAGTTTTGCTCACAGAGGCACCCCTCAACCCCAAGGCCAACAGAGAAAAAATGACCCAAATCATGTTCGAGACCTTCAACACCCCCGCCATGTACGTCGCCATCCAGGCCGTTCTCTCCTTGTACGCCAGTGGACGCACCACTGGTTAGTCATCATCCTCTGTTCTCATTTCCCTCTCAACCCCTTATGCTGCATGTCACTTCGTCCCATCGGCAAAGTCCACATTTCACATTCATCTTACTGGGTTGTTTTGTTTTTGGTTGATTTGTGAAGGTATTGTTTTGGACTCTGGAGACGGTGTGAGCCATACTGTGCCCATATACGAGGGTTATGCCCTGCCACATGCAATTCTGCGTCTTGACTTGGCAGGGCGTGACCTCACCGATGCCTTAATGAAGATTCTGACGGAGCGTGGCTATTCGTTCACCACCACTGCTGAGCGTGAAATTGTGAGGGATGTGAAGGAAAAGATGGCTTATATTGCCCTTGATTACGAACAAGAGCTTGAAACTTCCAAGACCAGCTCTAGTGTTGAGAAGAGCTATGAGTTGCCGGACGGACAGGTCATCACCATCGGGGCTGAGCGTTTCCGATGCCCTGAAGTCCTCTTCCAGCCGTCCATGATCGGAATGGAAGCTGCCGGCATTCATGAGACCACGTATAATTCTATCATGAAGTGCGATGTTGATATCAGGAAGGACTTGTACGGCAACATTGTGCTCAGCGGTGGATCCACCATGTTCCCCGGAATTGCTGACAGAATGAGCAAGGAAATCACTGCTTTGGCCCCCAGCAGCATGAAGATCAAGGTGGTTGCACCCCCGGAGAGAAAGTACAGTGTGTGGATTGGTGGCTCCATCTTGGCTTCTCTCAGCACTTTCCAACAGGTGCCTCTTCTTCTAGCTATGAGTGCCATTCACTGTGGTGGCTTCATGATAAGATATACTGCCTCCTGGATTATATCAAGGACTGGTGGTAGTATTAAATATAGGGAACTAATTGTGTGTGAAATGAATGCAGATGTGGATTGCCAAGGCAGAGTACGATGAGTCTGGGCCTTCAATTGTGCACAGGAAATGCTTTTAAGTTGTAACGCTGGAGCTTGCAAATATATATGGCCTTCTCCTATTTGGCAGTTATTGCAATTGCACATTCCAGCGGTTGCCAGTTTCTCTTCAATTTTCTTCTTTTCACCGTGTGTTATTCAGGAGAAGGTGGAGTTTGTTTGAGGTCGGATTAAATTATTTACTAATTCTTTTATTTTTACCATTGCAATTCATTTCATTAAACACTTGATATGCAATGCCAACAAATCGATGCCATTCTTTTACTACCTTTTAACCATCTGACTCATTTACTAGTTACATTTAATTCTTAGCGGCATCCAAGCCCATTAGTTTCAATCAATGCCCAACTAAATAAAAAATACTATGCGCTTTACGCGTTTCTCAACAGCAACTTTGTTATGATAAAAGACACAGCAATTTTGTTCGGGTCCAAGAAAAAACAAAAACACCAACTTTGGGAATTTTTCTTTATGTTGAATTATGCTAATGCGAATGTTTTTTCCTTTTCATTTTATTTGACATCTTCATTTTCTTACATTTAATTTCATTCTATTTTATAATTTTTGTTCTTTAATTTGATTCCGATTTTTTAAAAAAATTTTAGTTAGATCAATAGCTTTTGGAGATAAATTAATTTTTTTGAGATGCGGGTTGAGTTAAGAAGATACAAATGAATTATGAACAAAAAATATTTTCCAAATTAAATTTAAAATGAAATATAAGATGACATTAATATTAAGAGGAGATAATATAATTTAAAATAATATTGAAAATAAATATACTTTTAAAACCAGACAAAAATAATTAGAGGATTATAAAAAACACTCTGATCACATCACATCGTAAACAAGTTGGTGGCTTGTTTAGACGATGACTACTCCAGCAATACGGTAATTACCAGTTACTACAGAAAGGTGACGAGATGCACGTACTGTATTATCCCCGGTTATGTTTTAGGATGACTGTCAGTGACTGGGCCCAGCCCACCATGAATATTTTTAGGAAATTACTGTCATACCCTCTCAGTCAAAATGGGTGGGCTGCGTCGTTTAGTTTGGTGTGATGCTGATGTTTTGGAGGGGAGTAGGTAGGGGCGTTTAAATTTTAGGAAAATTTTTTTTTTGAGAAAAAATCCTAAAAAAGGCCCCAAAATTCTGAAAATCCTAAAAAAGGCCTAAGGGCCTTTTCTGAGATTTTTTATTAAAACGTTAACAACTAAATCAGCCACATTAACAACTAAATTAATATCCGTTAACAACTAAATCAGTAGTATTAACAACAATATTTTAACAACTAAATCAGTCACATTAACAACAATATCAGCTCCCGGTTAACAATTATATCAGACATATTAACAACTCACGTAGATTCTGAAAATCCCAAAAAAGGCCCAAGAGATTTTCAGAATCTTGGGGCTTTTTTGGATTTTTTTTTCCTCCAAAAAGGACTCTTAAATACATTTTCCTTAAATTTTTCCTATCCTGCAATTGGGATAGGAAAATCAGGTTTCGGACATTTTTGAGATAGAAAAATTCGGGATCACGAAAATTTTCTGGAATCAGATCAAAATTAGGAATGAGACTTTCCGATTTTTCAATATTTATATATATATATATATATATATTATTTATCAATATCTCTACATATGTCTGATGAATGAATAGCAAGTACCAACCAACTAATTAAACGGTGTTGTTTTGATTTCATAAATTAATAACAATAATGATAAGTTTTTATTATTATGTGAATGTATTGAACTAATCCTCAAAGAAATGAAGCATCTTGATTAGACTCAAGCTCTAGGCATGTAGCTAGATTCTTTTTTATTGTGTAATGTAGTATTAAACTCTTAGAATTTTGATTATGTAATGTATTTTATGGGATATGTCATACTTTTAAATGAGTAAACAAGATTTCAGACCAAAATCATTGTATTTATGTTTTTAATCAAGTGAGAAGTAATTATAATATTTGAATTGA
The DNA here is from genome assembly GCA_019022655.1 of Acacia acuminata. Taxonomy (NCBI): domain Eukaryota; kingdom Viridiplantae; phylum Streptophyta; class Magnoliopsida; order Fabales; family Fabaceae; genus Acacia; species Acacia acuminata. Next base: position 513,024 of record JAFJYI010000077.1, on the reverse strand, counting down.
TGCTGGATAAATTCTGGGTTTTATATAGATTTTGGAGCATTCATGCATTGGAATTTTTAAAGAATTTTTGATTTCAACTTGGGAAATTCTGATCCCAATCGGGATGATAATTTTTCAAGATCGGGAATGATTTTTCTTCCCGAGCTTCTTTAGGATCCAAATTAAGAATAAGGTTTCTTGATCTTGTTCCATCTCGTCCTGTCTGAATAACACCTCCCAGAGCAATTATAAAAAGAAAAAATGTTAGAGAACACCTTAGTCAGGAAAAACAAAACAAAATCCAACAAACCGAAAGATCACTAATATGATATTATTAAAAAACGAATAAGATTTTAAAAAAAAACGTATGAGCATAATTAAAATGCTGTGATGTGATGGCAACACAACTTCTACTTTTTCAGAAAATCGCAATAATATGTTTACTGCCCTACTTTATAATTTTTCATTCTTTGGCCAAGACTTTATAATTTTTTGTTACTGAAAACATTGTCATCCCTTGTGAATGTGAGTTATTCTAGTCATACCATTACACATTGACATCACCAACATCACTTCTTAAGAAAATTAAGATATCATGTCTTAATTCCTTGAATAATTGGAATCTTTTTTTTTTTTGGTAAACATATTTCATTCAGCTTCGTTTATTACATACATACAAATCAGTTACTTAATTTTAAATTGTATAAATATATGATTTAATGTAATTACTTGAGCTGTGAATAGGATTATTTTTTATCATTTGCTATTTCTCGTCTGACATAAGAACTAGTTCATAATGACTACAGATTTTAGAAAGTTTGCATCAATAATTAAATTTAATACAAGTGATTCGAAAGGATAATCTAACAAAATCAGTACACATTTGGAATGAGTAACTAATTTTTAATAAATAACTAATTTAACTATTTTATGAAAATATGATAAAATGATCCATTTAAATCTTAAAATTAAATTTAAGTTTCCTAAGACTGTTTTGCAATGAATTTCAATTGTTAAATGCCCATGAATTTGTCAATAAATACTCATAAACTTGTTAATGTAAGCATGATTGACTTGTCCATGGATGTTTTTATACTTGATACTAGAATTGAATTTTCTTACGAGAGTTCAATACAATTTTGAAATCGTAAAGAATCCTATGTTTTATTCTCTCGGAACTAAATGGAATTTTACCTTTTTTTAAACATACTTAACTTAGTTAAATACCAGTAAATTTCATACCAACCACGGGAGGGAGGTAGTATCTTTATGGATGATAGGCAGATACAAACTTTTCTAAAGTATTGTTGGAAACTGGCAAAGGGAAAAATTGTAAGAACCAATGAAGTGATTTTCAATTCCGCCGCATCACAAGGGAACGCAACACCGGCACACATACACGCTTTGGAGTCAGCGCAAAAGTCAAGCTAGTTTTCCAGTTTGGAAGGAAAGCAATCAAAGAAGCATCTTCCGACAATGCTTTCCCTTCCATTCCTCACCTCACTTCTCCTCTCATGGAGCTCTTGAACCCTTCTCATCCTCCTCACTATCAACCGTCTGTGGTTACCGGAGACCCCTTCTATGGCTTCTCGCCGCCCCTCACTCTGACTTCGCCCTTCGCCTTCCACGGAACCGCCACCTCTCAGCCGCCCCATCCCATGGCAGAATGTACTGAGTCCGTCTACGTTGCTGTCGGAAAGTCGGTGGACAAAGCTGCCCATTTGCTTCAATGGACTTTTGATCGCTTTAGCAACTCAGAAATTTGCATTCTCCATGTTCATCAACCTTCCTCTATGATCCCCACCCTTTGTAAGTCTGAGCATCCACCCTTTTGTGTGATTTCGTCTCCCTTTGACACTATATTGACTTGTAGCCTATAATTTGGGAACCGCCAAGTGTTTTCTATAGCAATTTAGCTCATCTCTGCTCAATTCTGTTTTGGAGATTCTTAGGTTTAGTCTTTCGTTCTAGCCAAATTTCAACCCTAAACTGTAGATTAACTTCGATTTATTGAGCAGTGGGAAAATTGCCTGCAACCCAAGCAAATCCTGAAGTCGTTTCTGCTTTTAGAAGAGAGGAAAGAGAACAGACCATGAGGCTTTTGGAAAATTACCTGAGCATTTGCCGTGCAGCTAAGGTATCCATATCTTCGCCTATGTATATTCATTGATTAAGAAAGTTTATATTTTTTCCTCCTTGCTTTATTCTTGGTTTATAAATTTTTACCATATTGGGTTGGAATCGTAGAGTTTAATTTTCCTTGATCAAGTACATCCGATCTTTTTGGTGTAAAATAATGAGTAATCCCCGAGGTAATCTCTTTTTGCTAATGTGTATAACCGAGTGCTATCTCAGCTGTTTACATATTGTGAAAATTAAGGCTCTGTTTCCATATTAAAAATTTGTGTGCCCGTTATTTATAATTAGTTAGTAAATCTTAATGCAAAGAATTCCGTTTACCTTCCGGTGAATACACTCTTATAGGAGTATATTCTTATCTACTAATTGTGTGTTAGGGAATCACATGCAATCAGATACATATAGTTCCTTCTTTTGTAAAAAAAAAAAGTATTTTCTGACGTTGCTGAGAGCATCTTGGAGGGAACAAATTTGATTCTTGGGAAGAGCACTAAAAGCATCCCCAGCCACCTTTGAAAGTTTATTTTGTGAGGGAAATGCGAGACATTTTTAAATCTGGTTCTTTATTAACTATTCACTTTGTTTTAACGCCTTGTGCTTTCAAAATATTTACAATAGTACACTTGAAATTTCTTTATATTTCCTTTTCAGAGAAAATATAATATGGGTAATAAATCTGCTATTAATGAATTTCTTTAAAAGTAACCTCTTTCAGGTTAAGGCAACCAGTGTGATAGGTGAAACTGAGCAAGTGCACAAAGGAATTGTTGATTTAATTATCAAGCATGGTGTTAGGAAGCTTGTTATAGGAGCGGTGCCTGAGAAGTAAGTATGCTTTGATTGTCTACTGATTCTTCACTGAAAATTACATTGTTAAGTATGCAAAAATCAATCAAGACTTCTGATTATCATAAAAAATGATTGGATAAAATGTAGTCGCATGAAGGTGAAAAGGAATTCCAAGAAAACAAATTATGCTGCCAAGAATGCTCCCCCATTCTGCGAGATCTGGTTTATCCACAAAGGTAAACTCTTATGGACAAGGGAAGCTTCTGAAAATCCTTGTTCCTTATCTTCACAATCTCAACCTGAGGTTGCTGCCTCAGACAGATTGATAACTAGATCATTACAATATGGTGAGAACGAATTATTCCATAGATCAAATTCTGCAAGAACTGCAATCTGTACTGGAACTGGTAGTTGGTCTCAGGGTGAAATCTTAGAAACAGATGCAACTTCCTCATCCAAATCATCTACTTGTACCGGTCAGTTTTCTCCCCAAAATTCTACTGAGGTCTATTTAGAGACTTCTTCTGATGTTGAGGAAGATAGACTTCTTACTTTACTTGCTGAAACCAAAATAGAAGTTGAGGCTGCAAAAGATAAGGGTTTAGTGGAGCCTTTGAAATGCAAAAGACTTGAAGCAGAAGCAATGGAGGCCATAAAGAAGGTAAGTATAACCATTATCACAGAAGCCCATGCTCTTTCTTTTTACTAAAGGGAAACTGGACAAGTATAATTAGAAGTTAGAACGGACCTTTGGGCTGTTTAGTAAACTTGTTTTGGTGGAAATATTAGAACGGACCTGGAAAAGTGAAAACAAAGTATAATTAGTGATAAATGACAATATTAAATTTTCAGCATGATTATATTCTGAGCCTCGTGACTTTTGTTCCAACCTTGTGAATTATTTCTATTTGAGATTATGATAAAAATGTTTGATTCTTCACGACAGTTTAAACTTTTGAGTTTAATTTGTCTCTGACACTTGCTTTCATCCAGGTCAATATGCTTGAATTGGCTTACACATATGAAGTAAACCTAAGAAAAGAGGCAGAGAGTGCACTGCAAGCCACAGTAGAGGAGCAACAAAAGCTCTTGGATGAGAGTGAAGAACTTGCTACTGTACTACAGAGGACCATGAGAAATATTGCCCTTCTGGATAGTCGTGCACAGGAAGCAAACCGCAGGCATGATGAAGCTGCGGATGAGTTATTATTAATTCAAGCATCCATCTCAACCCTGTGGCAAGAAAAGCAGCAGATCAGGAGACAAAAAATGGAAGCCCTCCGCTGGCTGGAGCGATGGAAAAGTCGGGGACATATTGGAGCCGCACACTGCCATGGGGTCATTGGATTTGCTGAAGAATTACCAGACTTAGCAGAATTTTCACTTTCAGATCTTCAAAATGCTACTTGCAATTTTTCGGAGAGCTTCAAAATTGCCCAGGGAGGATATGGTTGTATTTATAAGGGGGAAATGCTGGGGAGAACAGTTGCTATAAGGAAGTTCCATCCACATAACACGCATGCACCGACTGAGTTTCATCAAGAGGTCAATTGCCCATAACATTTTTTTTTATTTATTTTTTTTTAGGTTTTGAAATTATTTATCTTAAATGCTTGAGTCCTAAGAGGACCAGAGGCAGAAATGCAGAGATCTCAAGGTATTTACTATCGTCAATTAATGGTTTACGTAACGGGGACAGCTGCTACTCAGAACCTATGGAACCTTTTGAAGCTAATCAGGCTAGATGACATGTTAGCTTGTCTTAAAAGTGCTTAAAGCACTGTTAGATGCAATTTACAAATGTATGTTCATAGAGTAACTTTGGATGCTTTTAGACCTTAAAGGCTTAAATTCCTTCAGCTGGTTTTAAAATGTTTTGAAACACTTTAGAATGAATGAGTCCTTTAAATAGAAGTTAAAGTGCTAAGATGTGATGCCTCCCCGTCCTGCATCATGTGTTAGGCGCTGTTACAGATGCCAATTCGTATATACTAAATTCTTCCCTGTATTTGCCATGTGTTGCTGTTGTTTCCATTCCGCTTTTCCCATTCTCTGTAATGATCTCCCCCTCATTTTTTTTGGGCCACAAGACTCTTCCAAGTTCTTACGATGTATCTTTCTAAAATATGTGATAATTGGTTTTTTATCACTTGCTGATGTTGTTAGTTTAGGATGTTGATCTCCTTCTTTCCATTTCCTGGGATGCATGTGTTTTGTTTCTGTGGTCCAACTAACGTCTGCCCGTGTGTTCCAGGTTCAAGTTCTTGGTAGTCTCCAGCATCCTCATCTATTGACTTTGCTTGGTGTTTGCCCTGAAGCCTGGTCACTAGTGTATGAGTACTTACCAAATGGGAGTCTTCAAGACCTCCTATTCCGGAAAAACAACAATTCCCCTCTGACATGGAATAGCCGAGCACGCATGATTGCTGAAATTGCCAGCGCTCTTTGCTTTTTACACACTTCCAAACCTAAAACTATTGTCCATGGTGATCTAAAGCCTGAAACGATACTTCTTGACTCTGCACTTAGTTGCAAGATATGCGAATTTGGGTCCTGCAGACTGTTGACCGAGGAGTCACTCTATCGTCCTAGCTTTAGATTCAGTGCTGAGCTAAAAAGAACTTCTACATATACAGATCCCGAGTTTGAGAGGACTGGAATACTAACACCAAAGTCTGATATCTATTCCTTTGGACTTATCATTCTGCAACTCCTCACTGGCAGGACTATTCCAGTAGGGTTAGCAAGTGAGGTACGCAAGGCAGTGTCGTGTGGAAAATTGTCATCAATTTTGGATTCTTCAGCTGGAGAATGGCCTCCAGCTGTGGCTACACAGTTGGTTGAACTAGGACTGGAATGCTGTCAGCAACAAGGCAGAGATAGACCAGAGCTAACACCCACTTTGGTGAGGGGATTGGAGCAATTGCATGTTTCAGAAGACCGGCCAGTGCCATCATTTTTCTTGTGTCCTATCCTTCAGGTGATTGATGCCTTTGGGTATTCCAAAACTAAGCTTAATTGTAGAACCCCATTTGCATTTATTTGTGGTATTTAACATGGCTCAACTTCTTTGGGTTCCCTTTTCAGGAGATAATGCATGATCCTCAGGTTGCAGCAGACGGATTCACTTACGAAGGGGACGCCATACGTGAATGGCTAGAATATCATGAGACTTCTCCCATGACTAATTTAAAATTGAATCACCTGCATCTGACGCCCAATCATGCACTTCGTCTTGCAATTCAAGACTGGCTTTGCAAATCCTGAAGTTCGTATTGATTCAGTTATATATGTTGCAAATATTTGTAAATGTCAGTTTCGCATTCCTTTGCTCTATTGCGACCCTAGCTTTATCATTGGAGCTCATTAATGGTAGAGTTAGTTCTTTACTGGTCTTTCTGATTTACAGAACCAGTCATGTACGATCAATCTGACATATTGTACATACAGAGTTGCCATTAAAGATTTCTTCAGGTTGGTGAACTATTTACGGAACTGGATTGACACTTTTTTACTTTAAGCGTATTGATTATAATCAAGTCTCTTCACCTTAAGGACATCGTAGTAACTAAACTGTCATCATCTGAAGCAAGAAATGAATAGGCCTCGCTAAAAGATCAGGATTGTTTTATTCTGCTTCTCCAACGTTACTACACAGTGGCCAGTAAAGTGAAGATCGAATCTCTGCTTCAATTAAAAAGTAGATAGATACATGGCTATATTAATTGCTCTGTAGATGATGGCTTAAGTTCAAATACGAACGGAATAATTTAGCATTCGGCGTACCCACATACACTATTAGTGTCGTAGACCTTCGTTTGGTTTTGTACTGGGAACGATCAAAATTATAAAGCGCCTTGTAGCTCCATACAAATGTTTATGTTGCTTCAACAGCCCTGTAGTATTCCATCTCTGCCAGAAAGCAGAGAAACAGAGGCATGCTTCTCTGTTGCATGGAAGGGGTGATCATCTTCGCCTTTGAAGATAGCAAGCCTGGAATCTTCGTTGCCACGATCCAGAAGTGGATTTGATTCCCTTTTCAAGTTCCATAGATGCAACTCGTCCCTGTTAGGAGCCATGTTTTCGTTTATACTTGTTTCAGACTTTTGTAGCATCTGATTTTGAGCCGCATCGTTCTGGCCTCCGTTTGAGTTAGAGTTTTGGTCTTCATGGCTGCTGAAATCGGAGTTACTTCTGAGAAATGATGCTGATGACGATGATGATTGTTCAGATGAGCGTTGGCAAAACTTCCAAACCCTTGAATGCCTCTAGATAGCTTTCGAGCTCGATCTCTCTCTTCTTTAAGAACATGTCCTTCTTCTAGCAGTTTCAATATTCTATCTGCTTTCTTTCTGACGTTTAGACCCCAATTGAATCTGCACAACACAATTCATGAGCGAGGAACTTGGAATTCCGATAGCCTCATTCCTTTTTTAGGCAAAAGTCAGAGAACTTTTGAAGTTTGGTTGAATCTTTTTTGGTATGCTAATGAAACAAACCGAAAGATCAAGAAACGTACCCTGATTCATCGACATACTGAAAGCCGATCATCTGACTGATGACATCTTTGTCATCCTGGAATTCTTGCGCAACACTTTCGGGTCCATGGGTCAACAGGTGCTCGATCACGATCAGAGAGTTATAAGAGGCCCTCCAGTTCTTCTTTTCAAATCTAACGAGTCTGATTCAAAATTGTCCCACTCAATCATCCATTATCAGTTTCCAATGTAAATAATTCACATATAGATATAGAGCATGCCGAGAAAAAGAAAAAAGAATAAAGGGCGAGAAACCTTCTGTGCAGAATCTCCACAATCCTCCAATAATCATCAACTTCAAAAGCAGCCTTTGAAATTGATCTGAGTGTTGGGGAATCTGGAGCCCACGGATTCCCATTTGTAGCCTCCTCTGTCATCCTGCGAGTGTAAAAAGAACATCAAACAGAAACAAAACCAGCTATCTATAAGACCATAACCAGAAATATAAGAAGTGGTCAATAATAGAAAAATTAATTGGAAGAAGGAGGAGGAATAATCATACAGTTGAGCAGGGGTAACATCAGTGAGAGCTAATCTAGCAGTCTTGATTTTCTCCTTGAGGAAGAAGGAAGCCTGTTTCTTGAATTCATGGAATATGGGCGTGCCCATTTTGCTATTGTAGTTAATTTCCCAACAGGGTGGACATATTTAAACCTGATCCAGCAACCAAGTTTTATGAATCAAAAAGAGGTGGGGCTTCATCCTTTTAATGAGGTGGGGCGTCATCCATTATGAAAATGGAGAAAAGAAAATAGAAAATGGGGGTTGATGATGTACGGGAGGAGAAGAAATCAAAGAAGAATTTGGAATTAATGGAAGTTTGATATTTTCAAATGACGTCTTGTCCAGATGTGATTTCGTTTTAAAATTATGTTCGGTGTTTGAAACTGTGTATCCATGAAAGCTCTTGGGTGTATAAAGTCAAGAAATCTAACAGAAGAATGAGTGGGGACAGTGGAGTTTGAATTGTGAAGCAGTTTAATTGCCGTTTTCCAAAAGGAGTTTTACATTACAAGAGGGAGGCCTAACAGGCCATACATGAAAAGCTCAAATGGAACGTAGAAACTGAGGCACAGGGCGATCAACGTGAAGTTAGATTATTAATTTTATGTGTGTTGGGCCAAAAGTCATAACTCACAAACAATCAATTCATTCAATCACACAAATTGGAAACTCCGCCTAGTTGAGCTTTGACTTCCTCAACGATACCATCGTGCGACACTTGGATTGTCAAATTTCCTTTCCTTCTCTCAACTTAGGAAAGTATCTAATTTATTTTTAATTTTTTATACAGTAATGTCACATTATAATATAACTTTAACATTAAAATCTAACATTACATTAAATAGCAATATAAAATAATAAAATTGATAGAAAAATTAAGCAAAATTTTTTCCTATAAAGTGTTAAATTGCATTAGGAACCTATAATATTTTTCAGTATTACTCAGTGTGATAACGTAATTATTTTTTCAGGTGTGATGAATTATAGAGTTTTTTTATTTTTATTTTTTTCCCTTCCTATTTGCTGGATGATGGCGGCAGCATCTGGAAAAGGGGAAAAGGGACGAGAAACGGGGAGAGCGGCAGTTATGAAAATCGTCAAACCTAGACACTTTTTATTTTTTAAAAACGAAAATTAATGAAAATGATTAGGCTTGCATGTGGATTAAAATTATTTGAGTTGGAGTGTTTTTATTGGTTGGAGTTTAGATTAGCTGACACCTTGAGGGTACGTAAATATTTCTTAAATGTATTTAGCGTTTAATTGCACAATCAACACTTAAACTTGATGTGTCATTTGTAATATTGTCAGTTTTGGGGATCTATCACCCTTTATAACTTTAAAACACTTAAACACATCAAGAGGGGAGGTATTCAGGTCTTTATAAAGGGTTTTTATTTTTCCTCCTTAGCCGATATAGGAACCAAAGGTGCTTGATAGAAAGCGGATAATATCAAGATTAAAGCGCTATGATAACAGAATTAAGATTAAAAGATTAAAAATCCACTTTATAAACATAAGACACTAAAATGAAGCATAATGCAAATATAAAGGACTAAATGTATACTTTACCTATTAATAATGATAAATTCACAATCGGCACTTTTTATGAAAATCAAAACGCATCCATTAAAAAGACCAGGACCATAATAAATTCACAATCACCAGTGACACAAAATTGTAAAGATTATATTGTTTATTCATCGATTATTTTAAATTCTGCATATCTATTTATGACCTGCTTTGTTATTTAAAAACATAATAAAGTAGTATGAAAAATACTGTATATCTTATTGGTATGAATTCTCAATGGTTCAGAACCAATTAAACCACAAAAATTACTGAATCCATTTGGAATTTATTTAGCCCTACAATATTTATGCTTAGCATTTTTAACGTACAAGGAAAAAGACCAATCAATTGCGAAGTTCACTTAGAAATGATACACTTTTTTCTACTCGTAAATTAATATTAATCTGGTTGGGATCATGGATTAATCTTTAAATTAGAGGTATTTCCGTACATGATTCAATTGTTGCGGGGTGTTGAGCATGCTTATAGGAAAGCAAGTGTGCTAATTTGCAATTATCCAAATATTAAAGATGGGCATGACTGCACAGTATTAATTGAAGAAGAATTAATATTGTTAACTAAATGCAGAGAATTAAATTCAAAGATTTTAGCATGCAAAGAATTAAATTCAAAGGATTTTATTTAGCATGCTGAAAATATTTTGTAGGATCACCGATCATGCTAGAAGATTTGCCCGTCAAAAATCTTTTCTTCACTCCAAAAATATTAAGAAACTACCTCAGTTCTAGCTAAAAATATTGAGAGAACGGTTTAGTCACTTGAGAGCTCAGAGCTTATATTAGCTTTTGTAGATTAGTTTCAAAAGAAAAAGTGAAAAATGTGATTTTGGAAAATGGATTTTGAAAAGGGAAAAAACTTGCTTCTCAAGGACCATGATTTCAACCCTCCAAACCATGGTTTTTTTTTTTTTAAGTGCTCATGCAAAAATTTAGGTTTGACTCTGACACTATTACGGCCGCCTTGAATCTGATACCAAGTTCGGGCGGATTGTATTGGTATTAGAGCTAAGTTTGTGTCGCCCCTAAGGGTGGATTGTATTTGTATTGGTATCAGAGCTAGATTCAAATCATTATGCCAGTGTCCCCCATGGGTGGATTTGAGATCCCACGTTGTATGGAAATTCTTTTCACCGTATCTCTTTTTTTTTTTTTTTTTTCAATGAACAAGAGTAGCAAAGGGTTTTCTCGCTTTGCATTTTTTTAAATTTCTCTCGCTTGCTTATCTTTGTTTTTTTTTTTTTTTTTTTTTTAGATGTCGCAGCCTCCACCTCTCCTCAACCATGTGAGAAGCTGGTGATGCTATCTGCTCTAGTGGATGTGCTCATTCACTACAACGATAGTTGTTCTATATGTTTGGAGCCGTTGCTGACAGCCACGAAGCCAACAACAATGATCAATTGCGGTCATATTTTCCATGATTACTACATTAGGGATGCCCTACGTCTGTCGCAGAAAGTATTATAGTTAGACTCCTCTAAGCCTGGGTGTGTAAATGGCTTCTTTATACTATCCAATAGCAATGGTTTTCTGCTTTACTTTTTTTTTTAAATATCCGAATGCTTTCTTATCTCTCTCTTTTTCTAAATGTCGCAACCTCCACTGATAGTGTTATCCACTCTAGTGGATGGGCTTTATTGTTACAACGATAGTTGTTCCATATGCTTGGAGCCGCTACTGACCACCAATTGTATTGGATGAGCTCATCCACTAGAGTAGATTTCATCACCAGCTTCTCATGTGGTTGAGGAGAGGTCGACGTTGGACATCTAAAAAAAGAGAGATATAAAAGAAGAGAGATATAAAAATGATGGAAAGCAGAAAACCACTTCTACTGTTTGTAGAAAAATATAGAGAAGCATGAACCTCGCTCTGATACCAATACAATTCCTCCCTTAGGGCTAGCGTCCTCACTAGCACAATGATTCAAACTTGGCTTTGATACCAATATAATTCATCCCCTAGGGGCTAACGTCCCTGCATTCTCGTTGGCACAACAACCCGAACCTAACTCTGATACCAATACAATCCACTCATAGGGGTCAACGACTTGAACTTGGCTCTAATACCAATACAATCCAACCCCAGGGCCACCGTCCCACATCCTCGCTTGCACAATGACCTGAACCTAACTTTGATACCAATACAATCCATTATTGCGCAGCGACATGAGCTTGGCTCTGATACTCATTGTAACTAGGGCTGAGCAAAATACCCGTAGCCCGCCCGTCCGCCCGCAGCCCGTGATTTTTTTCCCGTTTGAGCCCGCCCAGATTGGGCCCGTAACGGGAACGGGTCAGCCCCGTACCCGTTACCACTACACGGGCGGGGCGCCCGCGCCCAACCTGTGCCCCGTTTATATAATTTTTTTCCCCTCAGCTCTCTCAACTCAACAGACAGCAGTCACTCAGTCAGCCAGCAAAGCGTCCGACTCCGTCAGCCCTAATCGACTACTACTATTCACTTCAGTTCACTCACAGATTCACATTCGACAGCCCTAATCGACGCTCAAACCCTTGCCGTGTCCTTCTCGCCGAGTCGCCGTCTCCCTCTCGCCGACGCCGTCAACGTCTCCCTCTTGCCGACGCCGTCAACCTCTCCCTCTCCCTCTCGCCCTCAGCCACCTCTGACTCTCGGACTCACCCAGACCCAGTAAATCTTCTTGAATCTTCTTCCTTCTCTTCTGGATCTGAATGATTTTGGAATTATAAATTTGCTTGTCTGTATTTTGGGACTCTCGGACTCACCTCTTGCTGTCTTGCATATAGATTGTGATTTTTGAGAATGTGAGATTGTCTATTTGTCTGGCTCTCACTCTTGGCCCCACCCCACCCCCACTTGTATAGTTGTATACTTGTATGTGTGTGTGAATATTTGTGTCTCGTGTTCTTGACTTGCCGCACGTGTGTGTGTATAATTTAATGGTGCGTGCCAACTGCCGAACAGTGTATATTTAATGGGGTGTGTGTTCAAAAAAAAAGAGAGAGTCCCACACTCCCACGGTCCCACTTGAACAGGGTATTAAAGTAGTACAAATTTAAAGAAACTAAGCAACAGGGGAATGTAATCAGTAATCACGATCAACTAAAGTCCTTAAAGAATTAGGACCCTTGCCAAGAAAAGAAGAGTATTTCACCCATTGTTTTGCCAAGCCATCGCCACCATATTCGTTCGAGAGAAGTTTTTCTTATAAAGCCCAAAAACGATTTTTTTGTTGACCCCAAACCTATGACTATCAATAATCAAGTTATAACCATGCATGTGCATATATATATTGATCATTTAGATAATCTAATTCTAATCGATCATATTTTACTATTAAGGTTTTTTATCTTGAAATTGTTTTACCAATATTGTATTCTATACTTGAACATTGTTTATTGGTTTGGTAGTTCTGTTTCATATTTATCATTTTGCCAATTGATGGTTTCATTAAAGTTATTTATCATTTTGCCAATTGATTATTGGTTTGGTAGTTCTGTTTCATTTTTTTATTAAAGTTGTTTATTGCCAATTGATTATTGGTTTGGTAGTTCTGTTTCATTTTTTTATTAAAGTTGTTTATTGCCAATTGATGGTTTCATATTTATCATTTTGCCAATTGTTTATTGCTTTGGTAGTTCTGTTTCATTATTTATTAAAGTTGTTTATTGCTAATTGATGGTTTCATATTTATCATTTTGTTGAATAAATTGTGTGTTTTTATCTTCAAATTAGCATGGCACATATACCACAAGATAATGTGCAAGGGCAAGCTCCAACTCCAAGTGTTCCTGGGGATGCTAGTAATGAACCTGTAGTCCCAACACTACACCGTATTGCTGCCCATGTTGAGAATGAGACGACGAATGAGGGACAACATAATGATTCCCAACCTAGAAAAAAAAGGAAAGAGTCATCTGATATATGGAACCATTTTACAAGGTTGCCACTTACTGAAACTAAAGGAAAACATAGGTCAAAGTGTAACTATTGTGTAGCAACTTATGCGAGTCATCCTTCACAAGATGGCACCAAACAATTATGGAGACATTTTGGCAAGTGTCCAAACAATCCTAACAAAGCAAGCAAGGGTCAAAGCTTGTTCGCGGCTACGACAAATCAAACGGTGACTCATCACTTATTCAGTCAAGAGCGAGGTAGAAAGGCTATTGCTAAGTACATCATAAAAGATGAGGTGCCTTTCCGAGCTATGGAAAAGGAGGGGTTGACAGAACTTTTGCAAGAGTTTCAACCTAAATTTCAAATGCCATCAAGATGGACAGCTGCTAGAGATTGCTATGGCATATATAAAGAACAAGCAAATATCTTGAAAAAATATTTCAAGACTTCTAAAGTCCGTGTGTCTTTCACAACCGATTGTTGGACATCTATGCAAAATAACAACTACATGTGTTTGGTCACACATTGGATTGATGATGATTGGATTTTGCGAAACGCATTCTAAATTTTTGTGAGATTAAAGATCATAGAGGTGAGTCAATTGCCAAACAAATTGAGGATTGCTTATTTCAATGGGGCATTGACAAAGTGTATACGATCACAAACTTGACAATGCTACGCCAATGATTCTCGCAATTGCAATCCTAAAAAAGCGTTTCAAGAGTTGGGATGGTTTTGCAATGGTATGTGATGGGGAATTTTTGCAAATGCGGTGTGCTGCTCACATATTGAACTTGGTTGTTTCTGAGGGTCTAAAAGAAATGAACAAGTCTATTGAGCTCATCCGACATGCAGTAAAATATGTTAAATCTTCTCCATCAAGGAAGCGTAAGTTCATAATGTTGGCTGAACGAGAACGAGTTGAATCAAAGAGCCTTCTTACCTTGGATTGTCCCACAAGGTAATTTTTCTAATAATTTGTTTGAATGAGCTTTGATATGATAATGTATTGATGTGTAATTGTTTTCCATTTCTATGATGTCATTAGATGGAACTCAACATACCTTATGCTTGAGAGCGCTGTTAAGTTTGTCAAAGTCTTTACTCGGATGGAGGAGGAGGATGAAGAATACAAACAATACTTCAAGAAGAAGAATGTAGATTCGAGTCGAGACACTTTTATCTTGATTGATGCTCGTGAAGGTGTTGACGATGTAGCCAACAATACAATTTTGCCTCCTAGTGCATATGATTGGAGCACTGCAAATGAGTTTCTTGGCTTTTTAAGATTGTTTTACAACATGACATTGAAGTTTTCTGGATCAAACTATGTTACAAGTAACACTTGTTTCCAACACATTGTTTCAATTCAAACAAGCCTGGAATCAAATGCAAGTAGCTCATACTCTCTGTTGGGTCACATGTCAAGAAGAATGCTATCAAAATTTAACAAATACTGGGGGTCAACTGAGAAAATGAATCCTTTATTGGTTGTGGCTGTGATACTAGACCCCAGATATAAGTTGACATATGTCAAGGTTGCTTTCGCTGACCTTTTTCATGAACCAACCACGTGCGAGGCTATGTTGAGGAAGATTACAAGTTTATTGTATCGTTTATATGACCACTATGCAGCCACTGTTCATGTTGGTGAGTCTTCTTCTCAACCAACATCGGAGCAAGGGGATCATGTTGAATTAGAACTTGAAGTGCCCTTGGCATCTGGTGATGCTACATTCCAAAAGTTTTTGGCCCAGGCAGATGCAGAGAGTAATGTTGAGAAAATTTCAGAAGTGGATGAATACATTCGAGCTGAATTGGTTGGTTATCATGATTCAAAATTCGACCTCTTGGCATGGTGGAAGGGCAATGCTTGTAAGTATAAAGTATTAAGCTTGATGGCACGTGATATATTGGCTGTTCCAGTCTCTACTGTCTCTTCAGAATCAGCTTTTAGCACCGGGGGTCGAGTATTAGATGCATTTAGGAGCTCTTTATCCTCAAAGATGGTTGAGGCACTCATATGTGCACAAAATTGGCTATCGCTGAAACCACCCAATTGCAATGACTTTGATTATGATAATTTTGATGAGACCGAAGCTATTGTTATCGGTATGTTAATTTTCATTTTTTATTTTTGGTTATTAATGTTTCATTTCATTTTCGTATTAGTTAATACATATTAATTAGGATTTATCTTCTTTCATTTTGTAGAGGTAGATGCAGCAGCAGGAGGCGAATCTGAGCAGTGAATATTATTATTGTTCTGATGATGAATTTTTGATGTTTGAAGTCATCAAGTGTGAACTTCAATTATTAATATTGTTCTTTTCTATATTAGCGAATGTCAATTTGCTATTGTCAATTTGTGGGTATTTAATTACTTACTAGTTACTATCTCGTGGGAAAAGAATCCCTTGGGTATTTATTGTTTTGTTGTTGATCATCATGCATCATCGGTTCATCACGCCAAGTCGAGGTAATAATTTATGTTGCAAATTGCAATGGGTGAAGAGGAAAAAAACGTTGTATTGTTCAGGTTTTAATAATTTACTACCGTGGCAAATGGCAATTTTCGTGGATCAAGTTTTCAAATCCTTCAAGTTCACTTGCTATATTGTTAAAAAAAAAAACTGTCCGTGGGTATTTTTTTAATTGGAAATCCTTCAGGTTTTCAATATTCAGGTTTTGGGCCAAAAAATTAATAAAGCTGGGTCCAAAAAAAAAAGAAACAGATCTGGGCCCAAAAATATGTTTTTTTAAAAAAATAAAAAGCCCAACGCCTAAACGGGTTCCCTAGACCCGTTTAGGCGTACCCGTTTAACCCGTCCCCGTACCCGTTATGACCCGTCCCCGTGGAAATTAAACGGGCGGGCCGCGGGTTACCCCCGGGGCAGCCCGCCACCCGTTGCTCACCCCTAATTGTAACATCCCAAATCGATACCATTTTTTCATATCCCATCAAAACCCCTTGACGCCGCCGCCAATTTTCCCAAAAATTCACAGACAAATAGACTGATCTAGTAATCTTTGAACAATTGGAATTTATCACAACTAGGAAAGAAGTTAAATGCTTGGTACGAGAGTCATCCTCAGTGCCATAATCCAACAGAGCCAACTCATTTTGAATTTGAGAGTTTATACCATATAAAGTTTTAGTAGGAGGCTCACCAGTTGAAGTTGCTAAAAAGAAGCAAGAGAATTGAGCGTTATGCAGAGAAATGTACGATTGTCTGTGAATGATACTCATCGACGTTATCTCATCCATCCTCATCACAGCCGGATGTTAAGTCGAGCTGGAAGTGTTCAAAGATGGAGGTTCATCACTTAATTCAGGTAAATCCGCAAATAATTTGTCCAACTTTATAGCTTGCAAATCAGTACCAGATTTCTGTATCAAAGCATCCTGAGGTCCCATTTCAACAAAACAGAACCAGGTTTTCTTACCAAAACATCTTGACGCAAGTCCTATTTCAAACCTTACCATCGTTGCTCATCTGGACCCTCAAAGCGAGGAGAAAAATATGAATTTAGTTGGATCTGTGGTGAATCGATCTTCACGCCTGAGCTTGAGCTCTCAGTTCATTTTTCAAGGTTTACCAGTTTCAACAACATGAACTCTATCAGATTTTCCAGTTTAGTAAAGTGACCATTAGCTTCGTCAATAAACTCGTTGAACTTCTTTTTCTCGGTTTGTAATTCTTGTAGGATAGTGTTCTCAGCCATTTTTCTATATCTCTCAATGAAAGCACCAATGTTATGATCTCAATTGCAAATGAACAAGAAATCAAAGCAAATGAACAAGAAATCATAATAGAAAAGGAATAGAAGGTAAAACTTGTATTAATTGCAGAATCAGAATTGCGCTCAGCTTTATAAGGATAACTGCCACAATTCATACAAGAGTGTAATACATAATATTAAGGAGGGAAATAGCAAACAGAGACAGAAAGCGAGAGGGGTAGAGAGTCACAGAGAGAGAGAAGATTTTCCAATACAATTTCCACACCTATCTAGTCTTTTCTTTATCTATTTATATCTTTACTTTGGCCTACCGTAAGCCCAAAGTCATCGGCCCAATAATACTCTCTTCATAATCCAAGCCCACCTTAATATGAAGCTGGTTCATTACAGGTGCCCATGCAGGTTTGTGGGTTTTCTGCGTGTTCTGCCTCTCAAACCCTCTCTGCTGCAAAGGTATCTACGCTGAACTTATCTTTTCATACAATGTGGGATCTCACAATCCAACACCTCAAAATCCACCCCTAGGAGCCCAGCGTTCTCGCTAGCACAACGATACGAATCTATCTCTGATACCAATATAATCCACAAACGATTTGAACTTGGCTCTGATACCAATACAAAATTCCTTTAGGAGACACCCGAACCTAACTCTGATACCATTGGAATCTGGGTTTGATACCGATACAATTCGATCCCTAAGGGACACCCGAACTTGGCTCTGATAGCAATAGAATTCACCCCTGGGGGCCAATGTCCCAACATCACCTGAACCTGGCTCTTGGCCTTGTTGCTCGAGGTGGAACTTGGAATTCCAGAGATTGTCCTTCTTGCGCTTCACTTCCACAACGGTAGTGTTGGCCGATGCCTTGTGCCACCTCATGTGGCTACCCAATGCTTGACTGGACGTAAACTCCGACCCACATATCGAACACTCAAGAATCTTGGCCTTGTTGCGATGAAAAGCCTTGTTGCTTGAGGTGGAACTGACACTTGGAATCCTGGAGATCGTCCTTCTTGCGCTTCACTTCCACAGCGGTAGTGTTGGTCGATGCCCTGTGCCACCTCATGTGGCTACCTAATGCTTGACCGGACGTAAACTCCAACCCACATATCGGACACTCATGAATCTTGGCCTTGTTGCTATGAAAAACCTTGTTGCTCGAGGTAGAGTTGACACTTGGAATCCTGGAGGTCGTCCTTCTTGGGCTTTACTTCCACGGCGGTAGTGTTGGCCGATGCCCTATGCCACCTCATGTGGCTACCCAATGCTTGACTGGACGTAAACTCCGACCCACCTATCGGACACTCATGAATCTTGGCCTTGTTGCTATGAAAAACCTTGTTACTTGTTAAATTGAAGAGAAATCTGAGACGTACTTTTGAACTGATCTTCTCCTGCTTCTTCAACCTCAAAACCCGTAACTTGTGTCCATTCTATTGCTAGTATTGGATAGGCTGAATTTTATCTTAGTTTATGATCCTGGAGATGTTAGAAGCAAGGAGGAATTGAAATTGGTTCAAACAATATATCCTATTTTTGCTATTTTCTATGAAGTTCTTAACAACGTGCTTTTGTTAAGTCTTGATAACTCTACGTTTTTGGCCTCTGTTTGGAATGGCATCTCAGCCGTTGCACCCCCAACTTGGAGAAACACGTCTCTTTCATAGCTTCCTTTGACAAATACACCTATATCATCTGGACTAGTTATGCAATTAACTCTAACTGATGGAAACTTGTTGTGAGATATAGACTACAATGGATGATGGTTTCTTGTTGTCGCGTGAACAATTTCAGTTTGCAACATATTTTAACTCTATGGCCTTATAAATACTTGAATTTTGAAGCATCTGATATGCTTTGTTGGTGCATCTCTGTTGAATTCTATGTACCATTAAATTGCGGCATTTCTACTGATTTTGCAATTGGACGACATTGTCATCATATTACCATGAAGTTTCATAGAGCAGCTGCAAGTGACATACACATAACTTTTGATGAGAACTTTAATGTGTTGGAGTATTTGCTGATTGGGTTGGTGTCAGCAGTTCCTTCTTTCTTGATTCCAATGTTGTTTGTTGGAAAGGCTGCTAGAAGCCTGTCTGAGAAGGACCGTTATTGGGTTAAGGTCAGCCTCTGGATAATAACCTTCAGTTATGTTGGAACTTATTCTTGGACTCATTATTTTTTTCCAGTTCTGGGTGCATCTTATACCTTTCCATCATGGAGATTGAATAATGTAACCCACACAACTTTTCTGTTCAGTCTTGTCTGCTTCTTATTTTATCGTGTTGCCTCAAACATGACACTGCACAAATTAAGGAATTTTATGGCTGATATACCTCATATAATTAGATGGGATACTGAGGCTGCATGGGTTCTTGCCATATCATATTTTATAGCCTACTTGGAGACATTAGCTATTTACAATTTCCCTTACTAATAATTTGTGGATCGTGGTGCTATGTACAGAGTTGGATCTTTGTTTTATGCCATCCATTTTATTGTAAGCTTCCCAATGTTTTTGAGGATTGATGAAAAATCTGAAAATAAATGGGACTTACCCAGAGTAGCTATTGATGCATTGGGTTCTGCCATGCTAGTCACAGTAATACTTGATTTGTGGCGCACCAGGGTAGCTGTTGATGAGGTACAAGCTAAGCAGTCACTTACTAACAACTCGAATCTTTTAATGACCTGTGATCTTGGTCCTAATTGCCTCGTCCACTTTACTCCCATAGAAATTCAAAGTCTGACATCAATTGTGTCCCATGATTGGTTATATTCTTGTTTTGCTACCTCGCTTCAATTACTCATTTGAAGTGCCAAGAAATTAT
Organism: Acacia acuminata; assembly: GCA_019022655.1. NCBI lineage: Eukaryota > Viridiplantae > Streptophyta > Magnoliopsida > Fabales > Fabaceae > Acacia > Acacia acuminata. The sequence goes on along the minus strand of JAFJYI010000077.1, from coordinate 493,025 downwards.
ATGAGTGGGATTGTTAAAGATTGCATTGCTGATATGAATTGGATGACGCCTCACATAATCAGGATTCAAGGCTTCACTACTCTATCAATACTAGCACAACTCCGTTCCTACTTTCTATGGGTTGAGCTCTACTATCATGGCTCAATATCCTTCATTGGTTGGTCCTTTTACCTGGCTTTTGAAGGCAACAGGGAACTAGAATTCGTTCTAAACCATTATTTGCTATTTTTCATTGATGAGCTCTAGCTTTATGGCATTGTTATAGGAGATTGGTGTTTAGTTGGTGCACACCTTCACCTTTTGCTTTTCTGCTCCATGGTTGTGCTTGAAACTATATTAATGTTACTCATTTATGCTTTTATGGTGTCTCTCTGTTTTTTCAAACCAACATGGAATAGTTTGGGTCCTCCTACATGGCAAGTCTTTGGCTGGGCTATAGTGCAAGAATGGTATATTGAAATCATATATGTTTCGTCAAGGCTGGCTTGCATTCTAGTTTTCGCCTACAGGGAACACCTTGATTGCTTCATTGCTACTTTTCCAAATTTTGACCTTGAGGATGAGGTTACTGGGAGTAATGTAATAAACCAGCCTCATATTAAGGTGGATTTGGATTATGAAGAGAGTATCATTGGGCTGATGACTTTAGACTTAAGGTAGGCCAAAGTAAAGATATAAATAGATAAAAAAAAAAAAAAAAAAAAACTACATAGGTGTGGAAATTGTATTGGAAAATCTTCTCTCCCTCTATGACTCTCTCCCCCTCTCGCTTCCTGTCTCTGTCTGCTATTTCCCTCCTTAATATTCTGTATTACACTCTTGTGAATTGTGGCAGTTATCCTTATATAGCTGAGCTCAATTTTGATTCTGCAATTAATACAAGTTTTATCTCCGGTTACTTTTTTCCTGTGATATCTTGTTCATTTGCAACTGGGATCATAACAGCTCCACGACAAACACTCGTATAAACCCTTCACTTTCTTCTCTCCTTTATCCTTCCTATAATTCTAGCCTCTTCGGCTCTTCCTTCATTCTCCTCCAAACCGGTGCGTCCCCTGAATTCTTAATTCCTGCTATTTTGTTGTCGACCTCTGATCTTTATTTACTCCTCTATTAAATTCATTTACATTGATTTCTGTAACTTATAGGTAACTGTGTTCCCAGGTATTAGTTTATTTTTGACATGGGAAGTTGTTTGGGCACCCAAATTAAAGCTGGGAGCCAGTATGACACAGTTATTTCGGGTTTTTCTTTCTCTCCGGCACAACCCTAGTGTATGGTGTCCATGCTATTGATTTCTCGATCGTTGCCCTTGTACGCTTGTATGTATGTTGATCGTTTCATTTTGTGATCGACTTCTCAGATTTATATTTTGCCTGGCTTTACTCTTTCTTTTCCCCTCTTCTTCTCTCTAATTGATGAACCCAACCCTGTTTCTGCTGATGAGATGAAATTGAGTTCTTCGAGTGGCTTTAACATCTCAACTTGTCATCTTCAAGCATTCGTTTTGGCTTCCTTCGGTACTAACTTATCTCGTCCAAAGATAAAGGAAAAATAAAGGGAATTTTGTGTTATGGGTGTGCTTGACTGTGGTAATGTTGTTAATTTCTGTAGCGCCGAATTCCAAATATGTTGTGTGCAATACAAGGAGACTTTTCTTTACGTACTTGTAATTGCTGTATTTGTTGTCGTAGTAGTTCTCGCTCTTCTAGCTACACGGAGTTGGGATATGGAAGCCTATCCTCCTTTGGGGCTGAAACCAATTTGAGTGTCCTTTTTTGTACGTACTCCTTTTTGTGTTTTATTAATTTATCAATGAACGTGAATAAAAAACATTAAATTTATATTAAGTTTTAATATCCCGTAAATCATAAATAGTACATTTTATTTTAGATTTCGTGCGGTACATAAAATGATACATTTAATTTAAGAAAAGAGTCAATTAATGGGTTTTTTTATAAACCAATTAATTGTTTTGAAGCGAAACATTTAAATGGAAACTGTGAAGTAATATAGCCAGAAAATTTCTTAAAAAAATGCATGAGGCAAGAGGGGCACTTTGTCCGTAGATTTGGTGCACTAAGTTCACATATAATGCTAATGCCTCCTGCATAATGCCAAATCAGGCTTTTATCACCATCGCCATCATTATTAGCCTATTTTAAATAAATAGTGACATTTATTTAATAACTTTAAATCATAATCTAATGATTAAACCTGAGTCGAGAGATTCAAATCCACTGACCCAAGCCTCCAGCCAGTCCTGCGGCTAATTTTACCCCCACAAAAAAAGTGATTGAGGATTCATTAAATAGTTCTTCCTCTGATTATAGGATAATATTTGAGAGTTTATTTTGGTCATAATTATAAGATAACATTCTTTTTTTTTTAATTTCTTCCTAAAATACACCTATTGATATGAATGAGGCATTATGTGAAACCAATAAGGTAATTGAAGTGTAAAATTTATATAATGGCATTTTAGGAAAAATGAGTAAAATTAATTAATTTAACCTCTATCCTTAATCCCTCTAAAATCATTTAAATATATCTTATAATTAAGACCAGGAGGGAGCATGAATTTAATAATAGATAATCTATTGCTGGTTAAAAAAAATATGGATAATGGATATAAGAAAATTAAAAAATAATTCATTGGGTACGCAAACCGTACGACATGGGATTCCATTTTATCCACGAATATAGTGGATGAACTTCAATAATTGGGCCACAGTGCTTATCAAAATACTATCTTTTGTACTAATTATAAGAATATTTTTATGGTGTAATTTATCCTATAAAAGTGCTCCTATAATTAGGACTGGAGGTAGTAACATTACATTTTTGTTATTGTAAGTGCAGTCATTAACTGTAAGGATTAAACCTGCGACATCTAATTAGTAAGAGAGTGTTCATATCATTAAGCTATGAAGTAGTCTTTGATTAAAAAAAATAAGATTATTTACTTACACATGATCCAGTGAATCATTTATTTACACATTGATTTGCATAAATGAATGACTTTCATTAACGTTGCTGTTTAATATAAGATTTAATACATAGTATAATAGACTTGTACAAATCCACTATACACTGGATCTTATATCAATCTTATATCAATGACACAGGATATCTGCACTACAAATTAGTAGATACGTAGTATTATATTAATGGCTGAAAATAGTACTCTCTTTGGTTTTAATTATTGGACCACTTTTATAGTATAATTTACACTATAAAAGGGAATTGGATCCTCTCATTATCTTATATTCTCATCATCTCTCCTCATCCAATCTCAACCTTTCATATCTCTCTTCAATCAATCTAGACCGTTGATTTGAATTAATCTTGATCATCCTATCTTGAAGTACTTTTTTAATATCGATCAAGATATTAAAATATTTTTCAAGATCCTAATTATGGATCTTGAAAAAATATTTCACCAGATCGACTAGTACTAAAAAATACTTCAAGATACTTACTTAACTAAAAAAATACTTCATGATTTTAAGAATTTATTTTAGAATATTGAAAAAATATTTTAGGATCTTGGTGATATTAAAAATATATTTTAAAAGAATGACTAATACTGAAAAATGAGAGATAAGGAGGGATTAGGAGAAAGACTACCAAGTAGAAAACTGAACTCCTACAAAAGTGGTCTTATAATTAAGGCCAAATGTAGTATTAGTTTATTGTTGTTGTTACATTGACTTGTTTAATTTCTTTTCTTTAAAAACAACTTTCCGTAGTGTTTGTTTGAAACTACTCCTCTCGGTCCTAATTATAGGAGCAAATTTTGGAGTTGGTTTTGGTCCTAATTATAAGACCAAATTTTAACTTTTGTCAATTTTTTTCCTATAATACCCCTATTTATACTTTCTCAATAATAATTTAATAATACACCTATATATTTTATAAAGTAAATAATGTTTGCAACTCATTAATGTCATATACACCTAAATTATACTTTTTTATATAAAAAAATTTTTGAGCAATTTTTGTCATATCACCCCTACTAATACTTCTTCTACATAATTAATTTAACAACACGCTTATATTCTATCAAGTGAAATATTCTACTTTATTTTTTATTTTCACATAAATGTCATTGGATTTGACGATTTGACATTTAATACTAGCGTTATAATCTCTAAACTTGTTTATTGCTTTTTCTGTGATAGAATAAAAAGTTTATTCCGTGATATCATCATATGATTTCTTTTATAACAAAAAAATAATTATATTCTTAAATCAATTATATGATTTTTTTCTAATATTCCTCTTGGATTAAAATTACAACTAAAAAGTAGGAAGTTAAACTGTGGAAGGATATAAATTGATCTCTAAATAAATTATATTTTTAATTATTTTGATAAGCAGCTTCAAAGGAGAATAGATTCTTAGTTGTATACATAGTATGATTTTTATTCCATGATTCTACTAACAGTGGTTTGAGAAAATAAATTTGTATTTGTATTACTTAGTTTTATCTTTGATAGATGTATTTGTATTAAATAAACTTGAGTAAGGGTATTTTAGGAAAATACACATAATTAACTAATTTAACTTCCTTCCTTAATTCCTTCAAATTCGTAAATAGCTTCTATAATTAGGAATGGAGGGAGTACTTATTATAAACATGTCCATGTAAGTCGATATAAAACTCGCCTTACATATTTACCTTATACACCATAAGTTACAATTTGAGAAGTTATTTTTAAATGTTTTAATCCACTCCAAACAAACTATTATGGGAAAATCCACATTAGGGCCCTTTTTGGAGAAAAAAAATCCCAAAAAGGGCCCTTGGACCCTTTCTGGGATTTACGTTGACAACTAAATCAGCCATATTTACAACAAAATCAATACCCCATTAACAACTAAATCGATTTTTACAACAATATTTTAACAACTAAATCAATTATTAACAACAATATCAAACTAATTAACAACTATATCAAAGACATTTACAACTTACGTTCTCAAAATCTTAAATGGCCCAATGGTCCTTTTGGGATTTTCGAATCTTGGGGCCCTTTGGGGATTTTTTCCTCCAAAAAGGGTCCTTAAATGCATTTTCCCAACTATTATGATACATGCGTGTGAGAGGTGGCATCCAATCCAAGAAATGAAGATGGACAAGGCACGGTTTCCCTTGTTTGGCTGCAGCTGCACTTATTCCCAATCTTCCATTCATCCATTTGCTAACATGCATAGTACTTGGGCACTTATTAGTTTGCATATAAATCTAAAAGGGTTAAGGTGCATTTTTGCTTTTTTAAAGTTTTTCTTGCATAGAATGTTCTTAATGAAGTTTAGCATAAAACGGGCAATGTTGCCACTCATTTAAAAACTCTAATGTCAACCATTAGTTGACCGTTAGAGTTTTAACGAAGTGGCAACATTGCTCCGCTTTTGAAACTTCGTAAAATTGCTACTTTTTTTTTGGGAGCAATGTTGCCCAAAGTTTAAAACGGAGCAATGTTGCCCCTCCGTTAAAAACCCTAACGTTAGGGTTTTTAACGGAAAAACATCGCTTCGCTTTTGAACTTCGGGCAACATTCTACGCTTTTGAAACTTCAGGAAAATTGCACTCGCGCAGATACTTTTAAGACAAAAACGCACCTTAACCCAATCTAAAAAGCATGTGTTAGTATAATAACTACTAATACAAATGCCCCGAAATAACATTCACAAATTTTTAATCATAAAAATAAATGCGCCTTTCCAATCAAGGAAATAAATGACATAAAAACATGTAATTATTCTTTTCTCAATGAGCCCGGCGAAAACACACACCCCAGAAAGCATCCCAAATTTACAGGTTAAGATAAGGATTGATATGTTATCTTTGCTTACAAGAAGACACGTCATGTGGATTTAATTAAGACATGTTCATTTTGCTCGTGATGTTATTTGACTCATTCAAAAGCATCAGGGCATTATCATTTCCTCCACCCTTATATAAAAACTGCAGTAACTAATACGAGTACTACACAAGTGCTTGTGACTTTGAAGGAGTCTGCGACTGAGCATATAGAAGAAGAAAATACTATCGGTAGTTGAAAAGAAGAAGAAAATCGATTTCTGATTAGTGCTTCCAAGAGGTCAATAGTGGGGTCCAAGCTCTGTCCCAGGAGTCGAAGCAAGAAAGTCCAGTTTCTGTGCCTAACAGACAAGACATCGCAGGTTACTCACGGCAACAACCAGATCCATGAAATCCAACGGCTCCCACTGCTGGGAACTCTTCTGGCTAATCCCTCTTCCCATCTTTAAGAGACTAATAATCATAAAGGTTTGAGCTTTGTATACTTTGTACGAGAGAGGCTGGGGCCTTCAAATCCAACTAAAAGTGGGTCCCTTCAAAGACGACCACCCCCTCACCTTCGTTGTTCGTCCCCTTCCAACGTCTGTGTCTTTACTATTCAATCCATCCAAACTTTTCGAGTTGATTGTTCAACTTGCTTTTAACTCTGAATAGTCTCCCCATAGGCACCACGACAAGCATTCCTATAAACCCTTCACTTTCTCCACACCTCGGCCTCCTCTTTCTTCTCTCCTTTATCCCTCTAATGAATCTAGCCTCTTCCTTCAACCTCACTCCAAACCGGTGCGTCCCCTGAATTCTTAATTCATGTTATTTTGCTGTCGTCCTCTGATCTTTCTTTACTTTTCTATTCAATTCGTTTTAAGTGATTTCTGGAACTTATTGGTATCTGTGTTCCCAGGTTTTAGTTTATTTCTGACATGGGAAGTTGTTTGGGAACCCAAATTAAAGCTGAGAGCCAGTGTAAAGCAGGTATTTCGGATTTTTCTTTCTCTCTGGCATAACTCTAGTGTATCGTGTCCATGCTATTGATTTCTCGATTCTTGCCCTTGTACGCTTGTATGTATGTTGATCGTTTCATTTTGTGATCGACTTCTCAGATTTATATTTTGCCTGGCTTTACTCTTTCTTTTCCCCTCTTCTTCTCTCTAATTGGTGAACCCAACCCTGTTTCGCTTATGAGATTAAATTGAGTTCTTCGAGTGGCTCTAACATCTCAACTTGTCATCTTCAAGCATTCGTTTTGCCTGCCTTTGATGCTAACTTATCTCGTCCAAAGATAAAGGAAAAATAAATGGAATTTTTTTGTTATGGGTGTGTTTGACTGTGCTAATGTTGTTAATTTCTGTAGCGCCGAATTCCAAATACGTGAACGCACATGGATGTGATCTGAGCAGCTCCGGAAGTGATGTCTCAAAGGCCTCAGCGACTCATACTCGCCGTCGCCGGAGTGAGGGTGAAATCTTGCAGTCATCCAATTTGAAGAGCTTTTCTTATGCAGAACTGAAAGCGGCCACACGAAATTTCCGACACGATAGTGTTTTAGGAGAAGGTGGGTTTGGTTCAGTTTTCAAAGGATGGATTGATGAGCAATCCCTTACTGCTGCGAAGCCAGGCACTGGCATTGTTATTGCTGTGAAAAAACTTAAGCAAGATAGCTTGCAAGGTCACGATGAGTGGTTGGTAAGTGGAGTTTTTGCCTCTATTAGGCACTTTCCATCATAGGTCCTCTTGTAACCTAAACTCAGAGGAGTTGGTTTGCCCTGTTTTTCCTTTTTGCTGTTTTAGGCTGAAGTGAATTTTCTGGGACAATTTTGTCATCCCCATCTGGTAAAGTTGATCGGGTATTGCCTTGAAGACGAACACCGTCTTCTGGTGTATGAATTTATGCCTCGAGGCAGCCTGGAGAATCATTTATTCAGGAGTGAGTCCTGCATACCCTAATCAACTTTTCAATTGATTTAACTAGAGAATCGTGCTTAACATTCATAATAATGTCGTAACAGGGGGCTCTTATTTCCAACCTCTCTCTTGGAGCCACCGTCTGAAGGTCGCTCTTGGTGCTGCCAGAGGGCTTGCATTTCTTCACAGTGCGGAAACGAAAGTGATATATAGGGACTTGAAGACCTCAAATATCTTGCTTGACTCAGTATGTGGCATATGGATCCCCCTAAAACCTCTCTTATAAAGAACAATACTAATATGATATCTGAAAACAAAACCTTTGTCAATTTGGCCACAGAATTACAATCCAAAACTTTCTGATTTTGGACTGGCCAAGGATGGACCAGCAGAGGACAAAAGTCACGTCTCCACTAGAGTATTAGGAACCTATGGATATGCAGCTCCCGAATATGTAGCCACCGGTAATGTTTGGTCATGTCAGTGATCAAATTATGTTAGTTTTCGTTTGTTACCATTTTGGTAATAATGGCTTATTCTTATGGCAGGTCACCTCACTGCAAAGAGTGATGTATATAGTTTCGGAGTGGTACTGGTAGAAATCTTATCAGGCCGGCGAGCTATGGACAGGAGTCGACCATCAGGACAACGCAATTTGGTGGACTGGGCTAAGTCATATCTAGCAAACAAACGTAAACTTTCTGTTGTGCTGGATAATCGTCTTGAAGGTCAGTATACAATAGAGGAGGCTCACAAGACAGCAACACTGGCATTACGATGCATTTCGATCGAACCCAAGTTGAGGCCGACCATGGACGAGGTTGTTTCTGCATTGGAGCAGCTTCAAGTTCCCAATGTAAATGGAGGCAAACCAAAACCCTCTGTGAATAGATCCAGTCGCAGAAAAAGTGAAGGTGGCGTTAAGAATGAGAAGACCTCCACAGCTTATCCCCGTCCATCTGCTTCCGCTCTCTATGCTTGAAACTTGGGTGACAATGTCATGTATGTTCATAGTTATCCAGATTGTACATGTCTAATACTACTTGTGGTACTAAACGTGGGACCTAATTTGTAGTGTAACATTACAAATTAGATCCTATATTTATGATTGGAAGAGTATCATATTTCAGTTAATATACGCAAAAAATCAATAGCATCTCTGGAGTATTTCTGCGTGGCATCATAGAATTAGAAATAGCTGTGAAAGCAGGATGTAATGCAAAGACCATGGAGTATAGTTGGCTTTTTCCTCCTGTACTCTAGTGGGCGGTGTAGTGTAATATGCTACTTTTCTTAAAATTTAAGGAATGTACAATTTTTCTGTGAGATGCATTCATTCTTTGGGAAGGGATGTGATGATTTTTCTATCCCCATTTTCATGGTCAACTTCTGAGGAAGTTTTTGCATTTTTTTGAAGGGGAGATGGAGCCGGTTTCTATCTTTTTGTACCCACAAAAAGATTTTAAGCATTGTTTTGAAACCTGGACCAGAAATGGATAAACCATCAGAAAAATTGGTCCGAGCTAAGGAAAAACCCAAATTCCAAGTTGACCCAGGTCAACATTGCCAACTCGTTCTAACTCAACTAAATTGACCGAGTCACAAAGTCATTTAAAAGAAAAAATGTCGATTGAAGAAAGAATGGATGGTGATGTCGATGTTTACAAAGAGAGAGGTGGAAGAGAGAATGGATAGCTTTAGCACTGTTCGGCGTCCCTGGTTCTGTGTGATAAAGATGATGAACAGTACCTTGTGCAGCTGCCTCCTTCTCTGTTCACACGACGGCAGCAACTACTCCTCCCCTTCTATGTGATCACATTCTCTCTCTCCCTCTTTGGTTCAAATACTTTCCAAGGAAGATGATGATTCCACAGTGAAGCCGCACCTCCATTTTTTTTTTTTGGTCCCTCCCGTGCCTATGCTCCTTCGTGTCTGTTTATCCTCATCAAGTCATGCCTTTTCCAATTTAGGTCTTCCTTAAAAAAAAAAAAAAAAAAAAATTTGTGGCACACAATTCCCATTAAATGCAAACGGTGTTAAATCTTGTTAAATATGATTTTCAATCTCGTGGTTGTGCTGTCAAAAGAGAAGCAAATAAATATTATATAATAAATCCCGAAGACTAAGCTGTCTCAATTTAGCTTCGATTTGAGACCCTTGACCCAGTACTCTAGCTCGTTTAGTGGCCAGTCCGGTTTCAAAATCTTGATCATTAAGTTAAATGTAGACATGAAATAAATACTTGGAGGAAGCAAATTTCTCAAAACGAGTAATGAATTTGGTAGGGAGCATTGGCGGGGGACCGGGTTGGACCAGTAGCTGTAAAGAATGGGGGTATTGTCCAATGTCCATTATTATTCCCATCCAACAACCCAAACCACTGGGCTTTCGCTGTCACTCTTGGCTCATTCATCTTAAATCAGTTCTAGTGATAAGCTTTATACTTGCTTTTGGTTTATGTCTGATCTTTTCCTGCTACATATTCAGCCATCCTGAAGACGACGGCTAATAATTGAAACATCTACAGTGTGATCGGCATGTCGTGTAATCATTATATGATAGATCTCAAACACCGAACCCCTATCCGTCACACATGTAATTAGCTTCATAGGATTTAAATGTTACTTTCAAGCATCTAATCTCTCGCCCGCCTTGCCTTACCCTTCCTCCTTGTTTAAAATGTGCTGATTTATCATAATTCGCAACTCCCCTGTTCAATTTATAAATAATAGTTGTGTGAAAATGGTTTATAATTATGTGGAAATTTTAAAGTAATTTAAAGTTTAAACCTAGTGTTACTTGGGCTTCTACAATGCTATCCCAGGCTTCTGCTATTGCATTTCTCTCTGGAAGGAGGGGATATGCATTTAGTTATCACTACGCACCTTATGTGTTTAGTAATAGTTTTTTTTTTTTTTTTTTTTTTTTTTTTTTTTTTTTTGCTTTAAAAAAAGGTTTTGGATTGCAGTAGCCCAATCTAAAGCTCGTTGTGGTGGTATTATCCCTGATTTTGAGGGCTCTTGGATTGCAGGCTTTGCTCTTACTTTGGGACCTTGCTCTGTTGTTGAGGCTGAACAGTGGGCTGTGTTCAAAGGTTTGCAAATGACCTGGGATATGGGGTTTAAGAAGGTTATATTGGAATCAGATGCAAGAAACTTGGTTACAATGCTACGAGATAGAAACAGCAAAATGGTGTGCAGTCTGCTCGTGGTTCAAATTAAGAGATTTATGGATTTCTCATGGGAAATTGACATTCCTTATATTCTACGAGGAAGAAATCAACTTGCAAAAAGGGTTTGACTACTTCCTGACTATTTGAGTCTTGCCCGAGCTTTCTGCAGAATTTGTTTGACAGAGAGATTGGGATTAATTTCCCACCATTGATGTAATTATGTATTAGCAACAGGGCTACGCCCTTACTTTTACCTTTAAAAAAAAATAGAGTTATATTTTTTAGGTTGAAACAACATTCTTATGCAGGAATAGGTCCAATGCAAACGCTGTAATGGGGTTGCTAAAGATATCTGCTAGTATATATCAGAACATTTGGCAATAGCTTTTCTGTGATTGATTTGATCACAGTTGGTGTAACTTGTTAAAAACAAACCATTACTTTGCAGAGGCCACACACTGTCTAGCAATCAAAACGGACTCAAAGCTTAACTCTTTAAGGCATTTTATCTCTATGACTCTATGTATCATTGGAGTGGGCACTAGAAAAGGAATACATAATGGTGAAATGATAACGGGATATCTGATCGCAGATTGCAGTATATAGTGTTCAAACGGCAAGTGATTAAAGTGATGGAAATAATTATTTTTTAAATGCAAATGTGACTGAGGACAAAATGGGCTCAATCCTAGGCTATTTTAATACTGGGCTGAAGGTCATGGGCTCATGGCAGGAGCGGATGGTTTATTAATTGATTGCTTTTATTTTTTTTACTTTTTTAGTTGCAGTTCCTTTTCCAAAAATGCAACTGCCTCTCTCTCTCTTTTTTTTTTTTTTTTTTTTTTCTTCTTTTGGCTCTGGTGAAGAGGGATTGAGGCAAAGCTGAATAACTTTGAAAACTGCCTAATCCAAAAAAGGCCATCAAGCCTTAATCCAAATAGGGTTTTTTTTTATCATTTAGTTTTTTTTTTCCTCATTGAGATTAACCTTGCAATTTATCATTTAGTTGCTCGTTCTCAAAGTCCGGGTCTGAAACTCTTTGCAATTCCCGCGGTGCCCAATATCCGTGGTTCCTGCTGAGGAACCGGCTGAGGTCCACTGCTCTTACAAATATAATCCACTGCCATCTCGTTTTGACACAAAACCACGCATGCTACCTTTTTTTTTTTTAATAATAATATCCAGGGTATTAAAAAGATATTTAAGATATTGACCGGTATTGAAAAAATATTTCATGATCTTAAAAAATTATTTTAGGAAGTTGAAAAAATATTTCGGATATCTTGACGGTACTAAAAGATACTTGATATCTTACGGAGATATTGGTTGGTACTAAAAAAAATATTTCATGATCTTGAAAAATTATCTTTGGATCTTAATTTTTTTTTAAGATTCTAAGATAATTTTTCAAGATCATTAAGTATTTTTTCAAAGACCGTCCACTATCCCCACGGATCCCGAAGTATCTTTTTAGTATCAGTCAGTACCATAAAATATTTTTTCAACATACTAAAATAACTTTTCAAGATCATGAAGTACCCGTCAGTATTTTTTCAGTACCAATTAGTATCCTGAAGTATCTTTTTATTACCCTGGATATTATTATTTAAAAAAAAAAAGGAGGTAGCATGTGTGGTTTTGCGTCAGAACGACGCCTCTTAAGGAAAGTGGATGGTAGTGGATTGTAAGGGCAGTGGACCTAAGCCGGTTCCTCCTAGTGACGGCAGCGAGCTTCCACTTCGCCAGCGATTACGTTAGTGCTTCTTCTCCTTCCTATTATTGTCTTACTCTGTTTGGACTTTGGAGTTCATCCAGCTATTGGGCATTAAAACGCTCCTCGGCAGAAAATCTGATGCTATTTGGGTTAATATAAAAAGTGGTGTGTTCAAAGGGAACAAAATTATCATAATAATGAACACAAAAGAAGTTAATGCATGGGATGAGTAGGGTGGCGCCAAAACTGCTGGCACATATAGTTGGATTGCTTGTGCTTAAGGTGGGAAGTGTTAGAATATATAAATAGGTTATATTAAAATTAGAATATTAAATATGTAATATTAGAATATTCTCTTTTGATTGTATATATTCTGATTGTATTTGTTTTTAGGAACAATTGACTATAAATAGGTTCCACAAAATGTTATTAGAGAGCAGTGTAAAATTCTTATTCATGAATATAGAATATTTCCATTCTTCATCTCTGCCTTGTTGCATAAGCCTGATCCAAGATTATTAGGTTGAGATTTCCAACATGGTATCAGAGCCAGGTTCCTCCATGCGTTCATCTGCGTCCCTGTGATAGACAGGCTGCATCTCAAGATCCATGGAACAATTGTGAGTTTGTGACACACAGACAGGCTGAATATCAAGATCCGGCCCAAGAATCGATGTGCACACTCAAGCTACCTGGAGCATCTTGCTGACCCGAGAAACACGATTTTGTGATTGACGCTCTTCACGAAGGGATCAATCCAACCCTAGCTTCGTGATTTCCTCGGTTTTCTTGCTCCCAAATTTCTCCACTTTCACTTCCGCATACTCTGCCACACTCTTTGCCGCCAACTCCTCCTCCCAAATTTTCCCACCGTCATTTCCGTTCAGTCTGCCGGTGTCATTGCAGGGGCTTCAGATTTCTAGACTCTTCATTCTCTGATTTCCAGATTCTTCATTCTCTTCGCTGCCGGCTTCCATGGCAGAGAAGAATGTGTTAGCGAAGACCAACCCCGGCTCCATTCCTTTCACACTACACAAAAACATAGTAAAAATCTGAAGTTTACTGATGTATGTTTGTGGCATAAGAGATTAGGCCATGCTCTTTTTTCTGTAATGAAGCGTTTAAGTTTTGCAATTGATGACACTGAATTGGCAAATCACAAATGTGATGTATATGTTCAATCCAAGCAGACTAAGTTTCCATTTTCCTCTTCATGTATTAAAACTACTCATTGTTTTGAGCTTATACATATAGACATATGGGGTCCATATAGGACACCTACTCATCAAGGATTTACATATTTTCTCACAATAGTTGATGACTATTCTAGAGCTACATGGCTTTTTCTGATGAGACATAAATTTGATTCTATTAGTTATATTCGTCATTTTATTGTTTATGCAAGTACTCAATTCAATGTAAAGATTAAGAAAATTAGGAGTGATAATGGGAGTGAGTTTCTAAGTCATTTTTTTAAAATGCTTATTCATGAAAGGGGTATTGTGTATGAGACCACATGTTCTTATATTCCTCAACAAAATGGAGTTGTAGAACGTAATCATAGGACTATTATGCAGGTTACAAGGAGTTTGATGTTGCAGTCAAATCTTTCGGTTCCATACTGGGGTGAATGTGTCAAGACTGCAGCATATTTAGTTAATAGATTGCCCTCTAAGGTTCTTGATTTTCAATCTCCGTTTGAAAGGGTTTATAGACATAAGGCAGACCTCAAACACATGAAGGTGTTTGGCTCTCTTGCTTATGCCACAGACCTTAAGGTTCATGATAAATTACAACCTCGTGCTCTCCCTTATGTATTTCTAGGTTACCCAGAAAATCAGAAAGGTTATTTGATATTAAATCAGAAATCTAACATGCTATTTGTAAGCCGACATGTCAGTTTTGCAAAGCAAATATTTCCTTTCATGCATAATGCATCCCTCCATAAAGGAGATGTTCTGGTTTGAATCTGACACTCCTTGCATAGAATCTGGTTTGACATAGGATAAGTATGATCTTTCAAAAATATATGATATATAGCAATCCCATCAGGAAATTCCTGAACAGATTATTGACTGTTGATAGCGACTTCGGCAAGTGCACCGGTCGTTATAAGTAATAAAGTAGTGAGAAAAAGATCGTCCCACGAGGAATAGTACTCCAATAACTAATTTGCTATTTTCGCTTTAGTTGGATGAATCGAGTAATATGGGGTGAGTTGTAACCAAATAGAATTTAAAGAATTAAATAAAGAACAAGAATCCAAAATCAAGAATTTCAAGAACAACTAAGAGAAAAGATGAGTAATCCAAAATTAAGACATTCAAGAACAACTTTGAGAAAAGATGAGTAATTAAGAAATACGCGGTTAGGGATGAGAATCCCCCTATGTTCCTCTAATAATTTGAATTGAATCCCTAATTGATTATTATTCTCATGATTGACGATCAATTCTCTAAAGTTAGACTAAGTCCCAATGTCTTGATGCTACCTTAGTCCGTTATCTTTGAAAACAACCTAATGTCTTAGTATTGATTGGAAAGATCATATTTTTAAACCAGAATTATGAGATCGTATAAACTCGTAAGCTTATGTCTAGGTCATGCAACTCTACGATGAATTAACGATTTTAGTTAAATGCACCAACATCTCTATTGTCATAAACCAACCTAAGAACAATCTAAAAGGTGATCAATCTTCAAGAAAGCTTTAAGCAAAGATAATTCATTCAATCAAGAAAATAAAGATCAATAAAAAATCCAACCAAATACTTTAAATTCGCATAGGGTTCATCCTCGCCCTAACTACAAAAGAAAACTAGCCAAGCATGGCTAGGTTAACAAAATAATAAAAGAGATGAAAATCAAACTCGTTCTTGCAGCACACCCCTACGTCTCAATCTTTTCTTTCTCTTCTCTCCTTGATGTGCGTCCGTCTGCGATTTTCGCTCTCTGATGCGTGCCCAGCTTCTTCCTCAATTGCAATTCGTTTTTGCTCCTGTGCGTGGGTCTTCTCGTTCCTTCTTTTATCCTTCTTGAATTGTCGTTCACTCTCTCTGATTACTCTTTTAATATATATATATGACTTGGGCTTTTGTCTTTTCTTGTTGCGGGTCCCACACATCATTCTAATCCCTTAAAGATAGGATATATCCTATCTTCCAAATCTGCTCATCCATCCATCACGTGGCTTCCATTCTTTTTTTGCATATTATATTATTTAATATAATAATATAATATACTTTATTCTTTTTAATTGAATTTCTTGCCCAATAATGTTGTGCCCTTCCTCTATTTTCTCCTTTCTTAGATCAGATAATATCTCCTACAAAATAAATTAGAATATTAATAGATTTTCTGCTACAATATTCTTTTATCTTATATTTAACTAAAAGATAAATAAATATATAAAAGATAATCAAATAGGTGTAAAATATTAATAAATCTAACTTATTATACCATAAAATATCCACCTATTTAATTATAAAATATATATTTATCAACTGTCCAGATAATTTAGATCAGTCACATCCTATAAGGGATAAGCGACCACCGATTTGGTCTAGTGATTATGTGTGTTCACTTTTGATTTCTGAAACAATTCCAACACATGTAACACAATGTTCTTACCCTATAAGTCAGTTTGTTTCTTATGATGCTATTTCTGCTGATCATTTGGCCTTTTTGTGTTGTATTGATACAATTCTTGAGCCTTCTACCTACAATCAAGCCTGAATGAGTAAAAGCTATGAAGGTTGAAATGCAAGCTTTGGAAGAAAATCAAACATGGGAGCTGGTGCAGTTACCCAAAAATAAGAAGTCAATTGGTTGTAAGTAGGTATATAAAGTCAAATATAATTTTGATGGTAATGTAGATAAATATAAGGCTAGGTTAGTTGTCAAAGGATATAATCAAAGAGAAAGCATTGACTATCATGAAACCTTTTCACCTGTTGTGAAAATGTTTACAGTTAGGCTAGTATTGAAATTGGCAACCATGTATTCTTGGAATCTTTATCAAATGGATGTATATGATGCCTTTTTGTAGGGTGATCTAAAAGAATAGGTATATATGAGATTGCCTCAAGGTTTCGAAGGTAAGGGGGAGCATATGGTTTGTAAGCTAAAGAAGTCCCTTTATGGACTTAAATAGGCTTCCCGCCAATGGAATCAAAAACTATCTCAAGCCCTTATTAAGGGTGGTTTTGTACAAAGTAAAAGTGATTACTCTCTGTTTACTATGGATTGGGATAGTTGTGTGGTGTTTGTCTTAGTATATATAAATGTTTTGTTAATTACTAGTAGCTCTGAAGAAGGCATTAGTTATACCAAGGATCTGCTGCATGATAACTTTAAGATCAAAGATTTAGGACATATGAAATATTTCCTTGGTATAGAGATAGCTAAATCTAAAGCAAGATGTGGTTTTGTCTCAACGAAAGTTTATATTGGATTTATTATTTGACACAGGCATGAGTGGATGTAAACCATTTAAGTATTCCAATGGCACAAAATTTGAAATTAATGCCTTTTCAGGAAGGAAAACACAACGTACAGGATTTGTGTAAGAATGCAGAACAGTATCGTCGCTTGATTGATTGGGCTTCTTGTGGAATTACACGGTGCTCGGTCACTGGATATGTGCTGAAATTTGGAGGATCTCTTGTGATGTGGAAGACAAAGAAGCAAATCATGGTGTCAAAGTCATCTGCAGAGGTTGAATATAGGGCACTCAGTATGGCCACATCTGAAATAGTTTGGGCATGTGGACTGCTTTGTGACTTGCAGATTCCACAAATGCAACCAGTGCCGATCTATTATGACAGTATTGCAACAATACACATTGCTGCAAATCCAGTTTTTCATGAGCGAACGAAGCACATTGAAGTGGATTGCCACTTTATTCGTGATAAATGGCGAGAGAAAGTGATGGATCTTCTGCATGTTCATTCCCATGAGGAAGAGGCTGATTTGTTAACGAAATCAGTGTCAAGAGACGTCCAACGCAAGTTATTGAGCAAGTTAAGGTCTATTGACATATTTGCGCCTCCAACTTGAGGGGGAATGTTAAAATATATAAATAGGTTATATTAGAATTAGAATATTAGATATGTAATATTAGAATATTCTCTTTTGATTGTATATATTCTGATTGTATTTGTTTTTAGGAACAATTGACTATAAATAGGTTCCACAAAATGTTATTATAGAGCAGTGTAAAATTCTTATTCATGAATATAGAATATTTCCATTCTTCGTCTTTGCCTTGTTGCATAAAGCCTGATCCAAGATTATCAGGTCGAGATTTCCAACAAGAAGGAAACTATTGTATAGCTCAATATTTTGCTTGTGGTTTTTAAATAAATCACATTGAAGGTGTGACTTGACAAAATGGAAAGAATGAATGTTGTGTCCTGTATTTCATATACATAAGAGCCTCAATAGTAATGGCTCATAATGACTATTAATGAAGATTATTCCTAATCCCTACAAATCAGGGATTCCTAGAAATCAGAATACAATTTCCTAGCTATAAATCAGAATACAATTTCCTATGTAATCCCCTCACCCCGCAAGTGGAGCATGGATGTCTTGGATGGTAGCTTGGACTTGAGTTCATGAAATTGAGTAGGATGAAGTGGCTTTGTGAATATGTCTGCAACAAACGGTCTCACAAGGGACCTAACAATATACTTCACACGTCTCATCAGAGACAAACACCAAAAGATCTCATTGGGGAGTAAAAAATACTCCAAAGGTCTCATCAAGGACTAACGCTAAATGGTTAACAAAAGTGATTAGAAAATAAATCAGAATACAAAAACAAAAAAGGTGATTAGAAGAAATAATATGGAGAAAAAAAAGAAAGATGAAGAAGACAATGTTAACTCCTTCTTAGAGAGAGACCATGTTAACTCTCTCTTGGAGGGAGACCAAGTTAACTCCCAAAAAAAAAAAAAAAAAAAAAGGATCAATCGAGATAATAGGTCTCGAGAAAACAAGGAAAAAAAAGTAGGATCAAGCAAGATAATAGGTCTTGAGTCTTGAGAAAACGAGGAGGGAGAAAAAAAAAAGGATGATCGAGATAATAGGTCCTTCTTAGAGAGAGACCATGTTAACTCTCTCTGGAGGAGACCAAGTTAACTCCAAAAAAAAAAAAAAAATCAATCGAGATAATAGGTCTCGAGAAAACAAGGAAAAAAAAGTAGGATCAAGCAAGATAATAGGTCTTGAGAAAACGAGGAGAGAGAAAAAAAAGGATGATCGAGATAATAGGTCTCGAGAAAACAAGGAAAAAAAAGATCAATCGAGATAATAGGTCTCGAGAAAACGAGGAGAAAAAAACATGATCAATCGAGATAATAGGTCTCGAGAAAACAAAGAAAAACTAAAAGGATCGAGAAAATAGGTCTCAACTCGAGAAAATGAGAAGAAAAACAACTGGAGGTGATGGGGGAAGAACGAGAAAACCTAAAAAATGTGTATAGAAAAAAAAAATCATATCTTAGAGAGGACACAACCTGGGCTCTGATATCATGTGACTTGGCAAAATGGAAAGAATGAATGTTGTGTCCTGTATTTCATATACAAACGTTACATATATATATATATAGAATAAGAGAGTCTCAATAGTAATTACTCATAACGACTAATAATACTATTAATGAAGATTATTCCTAATCCCTACAAATCAGAGATTTTTATAAATCAGAATATAATTTCCTAGCTATAAATCAGAATATAATTTCCTATGTAATCCCTGTCAGAAGGTACAAAAAATCGCAGAATATCAGATAACAAAATAAGTAAGTTGCATGATTTAATCTATAAATTAAAAAAAACAAATAAAATGCCATAACTGGAAATGAGGCGTCACGTTAGTACGACGGGGTCAGAGGCCTAGCCACTCCACGCACTTTGCTTTGCTCCGTATCAGCAGAGGCCGAAGGGCAGACGAGGGACTCGTTTGGACTCTCTGTAACGCCATTTCGACGTTGGCTGGCGTCCGTTCGAGCCCTTTAAACCCCACTCTTCCCTCTGTTTCTCTGCTACTCGTTGAGATGTTTTAGGTTATGCCTTTTAATTCTGCAGAGTCTTGAGTTTATTTTGAAGAGCTCCGGAAGCCTGTGTACCGCCGAGAAGACTTTCCAGGTTCACATTTTCACACCGTCAGGTATATTACTCGGTTCAACTTTTCCATCTCTTCCCTTACTTTGCTTTTCTCATTCTTCGGGCTTTTCTTAGCCTACAAGCTTTGCCTGACATTCGCGGTAGAAGTGTGCGCTGGTGTTAGCGGGCTGTTCTTTTCCTTATCTCTTGGTATTGTTCTAGCTCTGGCCTTAGTACTGTTGATATAATATTTAAACTGAATAAAGATGTTATTCTTTTTTTTGTATTGTGTCTCTTCTCTCATTACTTTTATATGGTTTGCCTGGGGCTTTTTTATGAATTTCAGTTGCAATTCTCCGGTATGTCAGATCATATGAGTAAATCTGAGTTGAAGGATTATGAGTATAAATACTATAAAAGATTGAAGGCTGGTGAGTTTCGACTCAAAGTCTCTGATTCAAAATATAGTTGCCCCTTCTGCCATTCGAGTAGTAAGAACGATTACCACCTGAAGGAGCTTTTGCAACATGCGTCAAGTGTTTGCAAATCAAAGAGCTCGAGTTTAAGAAGCATAGCTCGGCACTGGGCTCTTGAGAATTACATCGAAAGATATCTTAAACCTGTTCCAAAAAATGATCGTCCAAAGCCTGAACCTGTTCCCAAAATTGATCGTCCAAAGCCTGAACCTGTTCCCAAAATTGACGGTCCAAAGCCTGAACATGTTCCCAAAATTGACTGTCCAAAGCCTGACAGCGACCAGTTGTTTGTATGGCCTTGGATGGGTATTGTGGCTAACATTAAAACTGAAATGAAAGATGGACGGCATGTTGCTGAAAGTGGTACCAAATTGAAGGAAGAATTTTCCAGAAAAGGATTCAATCCAGTGAGAGTTCATCCATTGTGGAATCGTTGGGGTCACTCAGGTTTTGCTATTGTAGAGTTTAGCAAAGAATTTGATGGTTTCAATAATGCTATGGATTTTGAGAAGAGCTTTGAAGTGGATCGATGTGGTAAGACGGATTATATCAAGGCAAGAAACCGTGGGGACAGATTGTATGGATGGGTGGCTCGTGATGATGACTACCATGGAAAGAGTATAATTGGTGATCACCTTCGTAAAAATGGGGATCTAAAATCTGTTACTGATAAACAATCAGAGGACAAGAGGAAGGAATCCAAGCTTGTACAAGGTTTGACTCAAACTTTGGAGAAGAAGACTGTGCAATTGAAGGAGGTCCAAAGCAAATACCATGAGACTAATGATTCCCTGAGTAAACTGATGGGTGAAAAGGCGGTCCTGATTAAACATTTTAATAATGGTATGTTGAAACTTTGAAGCTTATTTTTTTAGTTTTTATGATTTATTCTTTGACGGTAGTTTGCCTTATATTTTACTGTGCCCATTCAGAGATAACAAACATGCAGAAGAGGGCCCGTGATCATGCTGAGAAGATCCTTAGGGATCATGAGGAAGATAGACTGCGTTTGGAAGCTCAGAGGATAAATTTGGAGAACCTTGAGAAGGATTTGCGACACCGTCAAGCCCAAAATGATACTGAGAGACAAAAACTACTTCACCAGAAGAAAATGGTATGCTTTTCCCATTTAAATTTGTGGATAAGCTGGTATAATATTGATGCCAACATCCTACCTGCTGCCTTACATTAATAATTCAAAATATGATGCGCTTAATTTTCCATCCATCCTGTAGAATGAGAGGGCAACAATGGAGCAGAAGTTGGCTGATCAGAGAGTGATGAGTTTGGCTGACAAACAAAAGGCATGCATTCCATTTTCTCTATCTATCCATTCCTTTGAATGTGATTGGATTTTCTCTTTTTTGTTTGTTCAATTATACAGAAGCGTTTCAGTTTTTCTCCCTTATGGTTTACACCAATCCATCAATTTCATATTCAGTGGTCTTACATTGCAGAAACAAAAGGAAGAACTGCATAAAAGAATTCTTGGTCTGCAAAGAAAACTTGATGACAAACAGGAGTTGGAATTAAACATCCAGCAGATGAGAGGAGCTCTGGATGTTCTGCAAGAAATGAATCACATGGGCGAGGATGAGGATATTAAGGTGAAGAAAGAAATGGATAAAATTAAAGAGGATCTGAAGGATAAAGAGGAGGACTTGGAAGCAATGGAAGAACTGCAACAGACCCTTATAGTCAAGGAGCGTAAAACCAATGACGAATTGCAGGATGCTCGCAAGGAATTAATAAATGTAGGTATAATTTTTCTTACTCAAGGAAGTGTGAATGGCCTTGCTGGCGTTATTACATTATAGGCCTTCTACTCCCATCAAACAGTCCGATACTCGACATGGAAATTCCGTTTTACTAATTATTTTCCCAACAAGCAGGAAAGGATTTCAATTTGTGTGGAATATTTGGACAATCTCAGAACAATATACTTTTGAATTTCCAGCTTGCATCTTGTTTTGTCGAAAACATTTCATTTGTAATGAAGCATGACATCTAGGGTAGGGTGCTACGATGCTATCAAGGACCATATTTAGTTCTTTTTTGTGTGTAGTTTTGCAGTGGGGAGGATTTTGATCTACTTGTTTTGTTATTTGTCTTCACTTGAATGATTCTTACTTTAGTCTAGAGAAAGATGTCTTGAAATTCTCTTTGATTGATTACTCTTTGTTGTTGTTGCCATGGCCTTTTCTTTTGTAATTTATCTGAAGTAGTCTAACTTCCTTGCGTACAGGCAATTGAGTACTCGCCCTGGTAATAGTAATATAATTGTGAAAAAAATGGGAGATCTGGACCATAAGCCATTTGTAACTTCAGCTAAGGGAAAAGGTCCAGATGATGAGGTGTTAGCACTACAGTTGTGTTCGCAGTGGGAGGCAGATCTAGGAGATCCAAGCTGGCACCCTTTTAAAAATGTAGAGGATGAACGTGGGAATCTGAAGGTACAATGATCCTAACTGTCAAAATAATGTATCTTGTGAGATGAAATTTCTTTTTATGTTTATCACGCCATGTTCACTGAAATTTCAAGCCCTGAGAACATGTTTACCGTGAAATGAGAAATTAGGCCGAATTCATATCCAGCATCCTTTCATTATATCATTCTTGTTAAGGATTGATTTTTTATTCTTGAAACAAAGGGGCAGTAAGCCCAAAGAAGAAACAAGAAAACCAATATGGAAAATGAAAATTCCCATTCTGT
Source organism: Acacia acuminata (assembly GCA_019022655.1). Taxonomy (NCBI): domain Eukaryota; kingdom Viridiplantae; phylum Streptophyta; class Magnoliopsida; order Fabales; family Fabaceae; genus Acacia; species Acacia acuminata. The sequence goes on along the minus strand of JAFJYI010000077.1, from coordinate 470,109 downwards.
TTTAGCTAAGAAATGAACTCAGAAATACTATGGTTGCATTCTTCATTGACGCCGTTGCAGGCGTGATCGGTTACCTCGCTCAGAGAGGCTTCTCATGGCTGATGACAGCAGTTTATGACAGTCATATCATAGCCCATAGAATTTTCCTCCCTAATTTTTCAGAACACTACTAGTATGTCCAGCAGTTTAGGACAGTCATATCATGTTTAATGACAGACTTCCTATTCTTTGATATGAAAGCTGGTAGCAGGGATTTAGTAAAGTTGATCTGCACACTCAACCTTGTAAACCTTCCCTGGTTTGGTGTGAAATTGCAAGATCTACGTTGATAGTTCTCCCGCTATAGTTACCAATGCTATGTAGTATCCATTCATCATAGTATAATAGTAGTAAATCAGGCAGATGGACCCAATCATGGCCTTCTTTAGTTAATTCTGTCATGAGGCTTAGATCGATGTCTGAACTCTTGCATGCAGAGGCCACTCTTACTCTGGGATAGTGCATGTTTGGATTAGTGGTAGAAGCTGCTTTTCCAATATGATTTACGATGTACGAGATAAGTATGTGAGGTGAGTTTTACCTCGATTTGTGAACGTGTTTTTACAACACCAACTCAAACAGGCACTTAGTTTTCCTCTTGAGCACTCCACACTAAGTCAATAACCACTTCCTCCGTGTAAACCCTCATCGAAACCATTACAGATTCAACCTCCTGCAGGTCTTCTTGATCAATGCCATCATCCCTTGGCTTCTTAGGTTAATATTTTCTTCATATCAACATCTGAAGATTGACTTTGGAGTGTTTTGCTATAATAACATAGTCTCTCGGTACACTGGAGGTCCTCACCATAATGGACTGGACCGATGTTACCACAACCATAACTCCATTTTATGCTTTTAATCTTCTTCGTGCTCTTCTAGATCTGGAATATATCAGACTTGTGAACTCAGAACGAGAGACCCATTCCAGCAATTCTGCGCTTGTTTTGCTTTTACCTTTCAAATCATGTGCAATATGGCTGAGGAATCTCTTCAGATATTTCATTAAATGAATGTCTACCCTCAGATAATCATCATAATTGCTTTCAAGAACATTCAGGATGATATTGCAGACAAAATATTAAGCCTTGTATTTTGGCGGTACAATATTTGTTGTATAGATGCAAGACGGTATGCATTGCTTAATATGTATTGGTGCAAGCTACTGATTGTTGATGAATCATTCTGAAGTTTATTTGCATGTAACATTATTTAATTTATTTTGGATGTATTATGCAGGAAGTTATCGATGGAGAAGATGAGAAACTGAAAGCTTTAAAGAATGAGCTTGGGGATGAGGTATTTAAAGCAGTGGCTAATGCCCTGTTGGAGTTGAACGAGTACAATCCTAGCGGTAGGTACATAATCCGCGAGCTCTGGAATTCGAAGGAAGGGAGGAAGGCCTCGTTGAAGGAGGGAATTAAATATTTACTGACTCAATGGAAGAATCAGAAACAAAATCTTAAGCGGAAGAGGGCCCAACACCCCTTTTTTTTATGAACCTTAGGAATTAGAACTGATTTGCAGATTGGTAATTCATATACTACAGAACTAGAGTTGGTCAGTAATTTCACAAGGCCCATGCTTGGAGTGCTCAAAGAATGACATTAATTCGCTGAACATTAATTCTCTCATGCCAAACTTTGATAATCAGTTTTGGTATCCACTAAATTTCATTTAAAACTAGTCTATCATTTTTGTTTCATACCAGTTGCATTGCTTCAATTTTGTCATCTTTATTCAATTGGAATGCCTCCAGCAAATGACTCGTTTGAGGCTGAGGACTTCACTTTTTTTTTTTTTTTTCAAATGTTCAGGTAATTTTGACCCAAGTAATAATACAGACCGTTATGCCAAGAGGTTTTCACAACTTCAAATGTTCAGGTAATTTTGACCCAAGTAATAATACAGACCGTTATGCATATTATCTATCTTATCAACAGCCAGAGCCTCGTTACGGTTGCCGATCTCAATTTGCGTCCACATCCACCTCAAAGTCTAATTGAGCTGTTTAACTGATTCTGAAGGAGAAAAGCACCAATATAAGAAATTTTTATAAAAATTGTACCTAATTAAAGCATATGGGAAACATTTTACCAAAGTAGTATAATCAATTATGATAAATATATAGATCCCTATGTTTTGGGATTTGTTGTTATAACCAAATTGTACCACGTAATCATTTAAATGGCGTTCTTAGTGAGTTATTTCAGCCTCATACATTCTTTCTTTTGACTCCAAATTAAATGAAGTAGAGCCTTAAATTATTCCATTTTTTATCATTTATTATTATTATTATCATTTTTTAAGGAAGCATATGCCACTCACGCCACTCAATAATTGAGTGGCGTAAGGCGTGAGCATCCCTTACTCCACTGACACAAAAGTGTCAGTGACGTAAACCCCTTTTACGCCACTAGTGGTGTCGTGTCAGCCGTCAGGTGACGCCACTAACTGCTTTACTTTGATAAAATGTTCCCCATCTGCTTTAATTAGGTATAATTTTTACAAAATATTCTTATATTGGTGCTTTTCCCAATTCCAAAGTTGACATGCCCCTCAGCTTCTCTGCTCAAAACCCCTGATTTAGCCCTCACGATAAACTTTGAGCTAATAGTTTATCATGGGATTCGGGCGCCTCGAAAATTTTTTTTTAAGGAAAGTTTTAAATGCATTAAAAAAACAAAAGAATATAAACAAAAAAAGAAAATATGACTATCTTAAACCATAAATTTTTTAAAGTCAGTTTCAAAGTCATTTAAATAGCTCCATTGAAGTAAATCACATTGTTGCCTAAAAATTGAAATGGAAAACCTCGAAAGTCATTATAATCAGTTTGATTTTAAGTTTCAACTAGGCAAAATAAGTAACATGAAAAACTTATACCTGGCTATCTTTTCTTCCCTCTTTTCTATGTAGTTCAAAGCTTCAGACCAAGTAAATTTCACATGGAATCCTAAGTGCTTTCGATGAGTAAACTAAAACAGAGGCACAATACCATAAATAAGAATCAGAAGTTGAAAGAGAAACAAAGGCACAAATAGGAATTGAAACTTGAATCAGATTCAGAAGCATACAATGAAGACTGAAGAAGTGTGGCTCTGTGCGGACATGTGCGTTAAGTGTGGCTCCGCCACTAGCTCCAAGTTCCAACTAAACAAACCTGAGAAATAGAGTTTACGAAACTAGTTAAAGGATTTAGTACGACAAAGAAAGTTGCTAAGATAGAATCACAAAATAATTGAGTTTACGAATTTGAATTGATTGATCTTCTCCTCTCCTGCACAAACAGAATGAATTGACAATGCATCACAGAGGAGAGCATCCCTATCAAATCCAAGAATCATTTAGACAAGGCATCTGCATTTCTTTTCTTTTAAGGTTCATTATGCTTTGACCAAAGGGAAAGCAGGCCATAAGCAGCTACAATATATTTAGAATTAGAGTTTAGATCCTTAACAACCATAAAGAATTTCATAAAGGATCCTGAATTGTACCCAACTTCAATCAAAGGAAGACAAAATCAAAAGTGCCTCATAAAACATCCAAACTATTCTCATATAAAGGCTTAGTTCACTAAGAAAATTGCTCTTGCTAAGTTCCCAATATGCAGTCACGATATCAACACCACATCGCTTTACCTTTCGCTCACTTCCCTGAGGAATAACTGTTCTTTTGAGCTTTTTAGGATGTCTTATGTAAGGGGATTTTGTATGTTCCTCCAGTGCATAAAGTTAGACCATATAGCAAGTTATTATCAATCATCAAGTTCATAAAGTACAACTCCTGAATAACAAAGTCAACAGAGCAAAAATAAATTCCCAATACTACCAAATTGAGAAAATATTCCTCCAGGCCTTATAGTTAACAGTAATCTCATCCCATGAAAAGAACACATTAACAACTTCAAGAGGATCTCCAGTAATGAGATAATGAGATTAGTAATTACAATAAAGAACACAACAGCATGAATACCTCTTGCTGGAACATTTTCTTTGAAATCCTGTAACAAAACATTTATTATTTCCCAATCTCAAAACAAGAGCAGAAATCAGAAAACAAGCTTTAATTGATTTCAAGAGTTAGAGAGGAAAGATGCAAAATCTACTCACCATCAGCTGATTGCTCGACAAATTAAGCATGACCAGCCCTTTTATCTTGCCAAACACCTCAAGAATGAGCCTTAGCTGCCGGACTGGTGGACTCAACGGTGGAAGACAGGGCTGAACGACATTGCAAGGGAAGCTGAGCGACGGCGGACCTGAAACGGAGAGCGACGGCGGCAGCAGCGAATAGGGAAGAGGGCGAGAGGGTTGAGCGAATGGGGAAGAGGGTGACGAGGGTTGAGACTTTTTTTGAGCGAACGGGGAAGAGGCGAATAGGGTTGAGACTTTTTTTTGGCTGAGAGAGAGTTGAGTTGAGCGAAGGGGAAGAGGGAAAAAAGAAGAAGTGAACAATGAAAATGAAAAAAAAAAAAAAAAAAAAAAAAAAAAAAAAAAAAAAAAAGGAGAAGAGGAGAGCAAGATTCGAACCAGGGACCTCTAGCCAAGTAGGAAAACCTCTAACCAACTACACCACTTCACAATATATATCTATTATCAAAATTTTAGTGGGTGCACTTGCCCACATAATCACCAGTGTGGCTCCGCCCTAACCATTATTATGAATGATTATTCTACAGTAAAGCGATTAAGGGTACAAGTCATTCAAATGTTTTTTTGCAGTAACCGCATTTTGCAAAATGCATAGGTTTCATTTCAAAATGAACTCTTTACTATTTCTCCCTAGTTCATGAATTTCAATGAAAACCGCAGCTTAGAGTACTTCCGTGATAGCAAAATCTTGAGTTCAAATATTTGACGAATGACGATGTCCAAAGAGAAAGAAAAGAAAAGAAACGATGCTTAGCTTCTCAATTGGGATCTAACAATAGATGAATTGTCAGAAAACAAAATATATTTTTTAAAAAGAGAGCTAACAAAGGTATAACATAGGCCCCGTTTGGATCATTGAAAATCAAGCGATGGAAAAGGAAAATGTAGATTTTCAACTAGCGACGGCTGTTTGGTTCGACTTTTCCGGATGAAAATATTTTCCCGCGGACGTCCATTCTCCCACGTTTAAATGAAAATGGGTTCCCACCAAAAATGGTGGGAACCTATGCGCTACGAAAATGGCGAAAGTCGACTTTACCCTTCCTCTCACCATGGTCCTTCATTTACATCATTCTCTCGTCATGGCAAAAAAAAAAAAAAAAAAAAAAAAAAAAAAAGTAATCTGCTCAAAGGATGATTTAGAGAGAGAATCAAACTGGTCCTCTACTTCAGCTTTTTGGTGGTTCGACTTTAACTTTTCAGTGAGATCGTCGCTGATGCGGTGGACGGGGATGTTCACGTCCTACATCTCATCGCCCAAGGTGATTCCGCGAAGGCTGATGGGGTGGTCGAACACCCTCAGACTCTCCATTGTGGACGACGTCCTCTGGAGAGTCATCATCGCCTTTGAGTCCGTCTCTATCGTCTCCAAGCTCGTTTCTTCTTCCTCTTCGTGGGTCCGTACTGTCCTAAAGTCGACAATCTCTCACTAAGATTCTACGTATTTAAAGCTTGCGAATGGTGAGGCATTCTCGAGAATGCCTCACCAGGGTGAGGAGGCATTCTCACCAATTCTCGAGAATTGGTGGGAGGCATACTCACCAATTCTCAGAATTGGTATGCCTCACCATACCAATTCTCAAGAATTGGTAGGCATTCTCGAGAATGCATACCAATTGTCAAGAATTGGTATGCCTCACCAATTCTTGAGAATTTGTGAGGTATTCTTATCGTGTCACCGGTTTTATGTGGTATAAAAAAATATCTCAGTAAAGGTAAAATGGTATTTTGGATCATTTTCTTTCAACCAAATAAAAATTTTCTAATCAACCAATTTTTTTTTCCAGTCTTATTAAACTCATCGAAAGAAAATATTTTCCATTCCATTCTTTTCATTTCCATTCCTTTCCATTCCCACCTTTTCTTTGATCCAAACGGGGCCATAGACTCGAAGTGTTCTTTCAATAAGTGAATTCTTTTACTAAATCAGTTTACATACAAATCAATCTGAAATGCTCATGAAATCAAAAGAATCTCTCAGAAGCAGCGAAATGAAAAAGGAGGGAAGTTTTCCAAAACCATGCTTCACTTTTGCTTTTTAAACTTTTGTAGAGGTAGGTAGGTAGGTAGGTATCCTAAGTTAGCATGCAACAGTACCACCACCCACCCCCTAACTACTTGCAATTCATTAACCAACAAATAGCATTCTCCTTCTTCACACTGTGATGTGACTTTTATTTGCACTCACTGGAGCACCATCATCTTTATATATATGCTTTTGTCTCCTACATGCTGTCTTCCATTTTCCTCACTGTTCCCTGATTCTTTTTCACTGCCTGGCCTCTCCCCCATGATATAATTGCCCAACATAATGCTCTTTCCTTTCTACTTCCCAATAATGCAAAATGATAGGAACACGACAAATAAATGCTCACAGATCTCACAGTTTTAAAAAGTCATATCAAAATTCTTGCAGAGAGTAATAATCCTGGGATTTTCTATCTAATGAGCAGAACGCGCCCTGCTTTCTCCACCCTCTCCTCCTCTTAGTGGGTCTGTTATTAAATGGCCTCGAGGCCTTTTTGCTCTCCAGGTTCCCTTTAAATCAAGTAACCAATTTATTAGATATGGGACACGAGTACTTTAATAATGTTTGCATTTAATCCGCATGGCTCTGTTTTAAATATTCCATCTGTTTTTATGGTGGAGTAGTTAGGATCTTGATGGCAAACGACAAGTCTGTCCTTCTAGTTACGCATAAACAAGGGAAATCATCAAATCAACAAAGTAACAACAGTGAATCAAACAAACCATATGATTGAACATTCCCATTGAACTGTAAGTTAACTAACCACAGGACACATGCTTACAATACATATATATATATATATATATATAATCATATTAATTAGCTGCGGGCTACCCCTTTGCTTAATTAGCCGCTTCAGCATTCCCTACAATTTTCCCCCTTTTCATGTATAGTTACTCTCACCGCACAAAGTAGAGCCCCACGCACCTACCCACCATAAAACAAAAAGTCAACAAGTCGTGAATCACTTTCTCGCTCCTTTCTTTTTCTTGTTTTTTTTAATAATTCCTCCACGGTCTTCCAAAACAGCCAGTCAAAAAAAACCATTCCCTATGAAAATTGGCAGTCAAACTGGAGAAATATAGTAACACATAAAAATTTGGGTCTTTTTCTTTAAAATAATAATATTATTACTGGGGCTTTTTTCATCAGACCCGAAAATTCTTGCCGGTGAAAGTTTGACCAAATTGCCAGTTAGGAGGAGCAATGTTCCATGAAGTGGAACTGCGCCTGTCACTGGCAGACACCCTAAACGACAGGGCTTGACCGACCAGAACCGCGTTTGACTGCCAGTTTTGCCCCCAGTTTCTGCTCATCGGAATCCACGCCGTTCTCGTCCCCTTCACGTACGCCCTCACGAGATCCCCTGCACCCGCAACGTTGCTGATCAGCACCAAATTGAAGTATCTGAACCCATTGACCGTGAACCTAATCCCTCCTCGCTTCCTGCATGGCACACTGCAAAAACACAAATTCACACACAAAAGTCACTCGCTGTCGGAAGCATTTGTGTAAAAAGGTTGAAACTTTAGAGGTAAAAGTGAGAAGTAGAAAGTGGGGTTACCGGCGGTAGGCGACGGGGACAATGCCGGCGCGGTACTCGGCGATCTTGAGGAACATAGGCATGGCGAGATCGAAGTGAGGACGAGGAGGGTTGCACCAACCGCCATTGTCGTTTGGAAGAGCGTAGTTTGGTGGACAGAAGTTGGTGGCAGTGATGAAGATGGATGGGCTGCCGGAGTGGCACCACTGTTTTTCGTTTGCACACTTGATCTCAAAGCAGGAACCGCAGCTGAAGCCACTGTTGAACAGTGCGGTGCTCAATGCCGCCGTGTTTACTCCGTACCCTTGGCTGTAGAGATTACCATACCCACAAGCTCCACCTGTTCAGCCAAAAGAGCTTACATTAAGTTCATTGCCGGACATCTAACCGGAAACAGGAAAAACATAGTGCTGCCCTGCTATGAGCAGAGAAATCGCGGTGGGGAAATGGGTTTGTGAGGTACATTGTGATGATAATTAGTAATGTACTGTCAGTACACCGAAAACAACTAAAAAACCTCAATCTCAGCTCGCATCTCCTATTTGACCAGAAAAAGGGGAAGAACAGAGTGTTGCTCTCTTTTGAAGAGAGTAAATGCAGGGGGAAGGTTTTTCTTTTTCGATTCAAAGAGAGTGACATAATTGAAAGTCACATTATGTGGAATGGAGTTAGAGAGCACAAACCCATAGTGCCGGAAGCATCAGATCCTCCATAGAAAGTAGCATGAGCAGATTCCCAAGCACCACCAGTGTAAATTCCAGGGAGTCTAGCTTCGATTTGGCAGAGGAATGAGAAGAGGGAGGCAATGCAGAGCAGAATGGGGAGAGCCATAGTGATAGTGAGTGAGTATCTAACGCTCTAGAGAAGAGGGCAAAGGGGAGAAGGTGAGGATGGACAGAGCAGTCAGTGGGTGGGGGTACTTATGGAGGAAAGGGGGGAGGGGCTGCAGGTGAAATTTTTCCAAAATTTTATTGATCATTATTCAATGCCATCTTAGTTGTAAACTGTTAACACTTGATTTGTGCTTTGAGCAACAACAAAAAAACACTTGATTTGTGGGAGACTGCTTGTACTACTACTTCGTACGTCTAATGACTAATGAGCCAGCCACTCATGAAAATCCCTTTTTTTTTAAGACAAGGGACAAATAAGTCAACCAAATCTAGGGTGTGTAAACAATGTATGGGGAAGGACGAAACTATGCCATGGAGCTTTTGGGAATAGGGAAAAGGGAAGGGTCAAAAGCGGGAAGAAACTTGTATTGTGTAAAGAGAGTATGCAGGAAAAAACAGAGTGGGGGTGGTAAAAAGTGGATACGTAGAGGGAGGGGCGTGATGAGCGGCTTGGGGGGTGGGCCCAGTGGAGATTTTATGGGGTGTGAAGAGGATCCAATCAAAGGCTCTTTTGAATCTTTGGTGGAGGGATGGTGGGTCCCAGATGAGTTCCCGTGATCATCGGTCCTTAGAGCCCGCTTTCAATGTGAGTGGGCCTTGCTTTCCCTTCAAATGCTTCAAACACAAAACTCTCCCCATTCTCACGCACACTCACTCACTTGCCTCCCTCGTGGCCTATCCAAAAATCCACATTACTCTCCTTACTCTTTTACAGTACTACAATTGTATGATACACGTGACAAAAGTGATTAGGTTAGCCACATCGGATACCCCAAATATCTAATAGAGGATTATGATTAATTCATTTGTCTTTTCCAGAACCTTCTCAGCTCATTCAGTCAACACAGTTCATGAAAAGGAGGGAAATTGTGAATTCTGTCCATCATGTTTGGATATATTTAAGGAAGCACATTACTTTGAGCCTTTGTGAGTCCTGCTACATTGAGATAGGGGTTCATGTCACTGTTTGTATTTGAAATGGGGACACAATCGTTCAACTTGTTGAACCTAAAAACAACGCATGCACCCCCACAAAACCCCAATTTGTGTAATTGTAATAATTAGGTTTAGTCATTTCGAAATATGATGATTACCAATCGAGAAGTTGTCATGTGAGGGGGTGGGGGATTGTGATTGTGTTTGTGTGTGTGTGTGGTGCCACTGCTTATGGGTCATGTCGTGAAGATAGATAATTACTGATCCATAATCCCTTAGTAATATAATTATATATATTTAATTAGTGTGATTTTTGTATTTATGCCTACACACTTGTTTGGATTTTGTTGTGTACACACAAATAATATATTCATCTACAGTGATAATGGTGATCTTTTTTTTTTTTCTCGAAATAATGGTGAGTGAAAATAAAATTTGGATATTGAGGTTTGTGAAGTCACATCGAATCCAAGAATCTCATTTGCCTGCGTTTTCTCTTTCTCCAAAAAGGCAAAGGTGGCCACAAACCCATGTGCATCCGACTTCCGTAAATGAATATGGTACGCGTGGCCCAGTCATAACCCTCCACGTCTCATCCTATGTCTGATATGGGCAGTCCCATTACCCGCCAAAATAGGGTCCCTTACATAAGAAATATTTTTGAGAAAATCAGGCAAAAGTGCCTAATTTTATTGATGTGACTTGTCAGGAATTTTAATCAGAATACTAAGCTTTGTATTTATAATTTAATTTTTTGTCGAAATATAAAAATTTAGTATTTCTTTGGTTATGTGAAAAAATATATATATAGTTTTTTAAAAAATGCATTTAACACTAAGTACATTTTTAATATAGAAAAGTGACTATGTGGTTACAAAATTGAGGTAAAAATCACAGATTTCGTTAAATATATATAACATCTATTAGATTAAAGTTAACTCCATTATCTACATTTAACATAATATGTGACTTTTGCCCCACATTTATAACCATGTAGTGACTTTTGTACTTAAAAAATTAGTTGATGTTTGGCGTACTTTTAGAAAAATCACGTGTATTTTTGGACAATTACAATATAAAATGTTAATATAATATTTTATCCTTTAAATTTCATTTCATTTAAAACATTGGTATCTATTGCTCAATAAAATAAAATAAAATAAAAATCTGAACCAATTTATCAATAGACTAGAATGAACAAAACCAATCATTTAAAATTCGAGTGATGAAAGCCACAATGTGGGTAAAACTGACCATTAGAGGCCCTTTTTTTTTAAATAAAAATTTTAGGAAGGGAGTTAGGTTCACCTACGATCTAAGGATAAGGCGAAATCTCCCTTCCTCTTAGGTGATACCGATGTTGGATAGGGCAAGCTGTCTATTACCCTCGTAAGTTAACCTAGGCACCTAAACGCTAGGATTCTTCCCCCAACACCTCGACTAACTTCGGATCGAACCCCTTCTTTTGATGAACTCGACCATTAGAGTTGAGAATCAAAGTTGGTCCTTAAAGGGTTAGGGCCTAAAAAAGCCTACCCTTTTAGGCCCGAAGTAAGAAAAATATCTATTTTTTGAGGCCTGGCAAAGATCTTTGCTAAGGCTACTCGTACAAGGCTAAAAGCTATTTTTCTAAATGTTAACTATTTTTCCCGTGTCTTTTTTAAAGAAATATAATTAATAAATTACAATAATTAAAGTTTCAATTTAGCAAATAAATATTGTTAACATTAATGTCTAAACAACACACATAATGTAACAATAAAATACAAATCACTAGTTCATAAAGTAAACTATTGTCCCCCCAATAACTCACACAAAACATAAGAATTAAGCTTACCATTAAACAACATGAGTATGATGACAACTATTTTCATCTTCTTCGCCACTATCATTAATTTCAAGACATTGATTGTGCTTCACTTAAGTAGTATATTCTACTTTATAAATAAAAATATCAAGAATTTCTTCTCACAAGATCATGAATAATCCATAATCTTTACCTGTAACAAATAATAAACTAAATCATAAAATCAATATAGTTATTATGTATTTGTAATTAAATGGATAAAAATTATTATCACAACCAGATTCGATCAACAAGACAAATAAGTAACCGCCAACTAGGCAAATTTCAAAAAAATTAACGGGCCTAACTGCTGACCCTTGCCCCTTTAGAGCTGGCTCTTTTGAGCCTTCAATCCTACAAGACCGACTCTTTTAAACCCAACTTTATTTAAAGACTATATTTTATAAGCCACGTCCTTAAAAAGTCGTAGCTTAAACGAACTCGCCTGATTTTTCGACTTTAGTGACCATACCCATACCCAGTATAATGAACATTAAAATAATAGATGGCCTAAAAAAGTTAAAATGATGGTTATACCCGCCCTCTCCCTTTTCCTGTCAAGTCGTCAATTAACCAACGACTCCCAGACATATTGCCGTGGGTGGGTCAAAACTTTGGTTGATATTGCATATGCGCCTCTACAATTTTCCTTTACCAAAAAATACTCAGTTTTTCTCTTGTCACGTTTCACCAAATACCATTTCTACATTTTCTGCAGCTATTTTTTTTATTTTGAGCTTTAGATTCACAATTCCTCATTTTAAAATTCTTTATTGGCGGACATTCTAAGCTACTTATATATATTTTTTCTTTTGCATTAGAATTGTTAATTTGTATATTTAAATATAAGAGCGTTGATTGTTGCAAGAATTTGTTGGAAGTGGTTGGCATAATTATGCAGGGTTCATCGTGATGTCAAATTGTGTTCCTCTCCAAATCATCTCTTCATATAATAAGCTTTGTCCTATACTTAAAACTGGAGAGAGAGTAGTATTTACTTTTCATCCTTATGTCAAAACTTGTTTAACATCCCTTTCTCGCTCTCTGTTTTTGTTTATTTCTGGGTCACTTTGCCTCTCCTAAACTCATACTAAAGTTACTGGGTCAACAAATAAACGATCCCTTGTATTAAACTAGGAGCCTCGGAAAGTGTTTGACGTGGCTACTTCCTTATGCTTTTGGAATGTTCCCAACTGGACGTTGCGCAACTGAAGAATTTTGTACAGCAAGAGCTTTAAGTTTTGTGTTTGGATCTGTCTCAAGTTAAGTAATAAGCCATGTACAAACCAACGCATGCATAACAACAAAAGTACGTCCGTCAACATGGGAAGTCGGAGAAACTATTGGAATTGGAAACGACAGACATATAATTTAATGATAAAGCATTGACCCGTGTGATAAACTGAACAGGATTAGTTGAACACGGCGAAAGAAGCTTTAACTAAAATGGGCATCTGTTAGGTAAGGATTATATATGTTGACTTGTCTATTTTGCTGACCATTGAATACGTATTAATTTGTTGATTTATTAAGTTTGGTGAGTGTGTTTGAATGCGTTCTTCCACCAATTCTGCCGTGACTGAAGATATGGCTGCATTAATTTCACATATGGAATGTGTAACTCAGATCTCAAGTAAGTCATACCCTTTACAAGACATGCCACATGCTTGTTTAGAAACAGAGTCACCCATCTCTGACTTAGCCTCCAACATTAGTCTTTGCATCCCCACCAAATTAAATATTCCTGCCTTTACTCTTCATGTTTCACTATCAATTAATTGAAGCCAATCAACGCCTCATACTTCTGCCTCAAGAATAAGCTCACACAAAGCATACAAAGGAAAAAGAAAGAAAGAAATAAAGAGAGATATGTTTCGGCGTATAGAATAGGTAACATCATCAAGAGACCACATCATGGGGATTGCTCAAGTTTTGAGCTACAAAAAAGGACTCACTTTGTATTCTACAAACCGACCTGCAATTGAAAAATGAGTGAATGTGGGATTGATTCATTATTACTTGTTATATTAATAGGAAAAGAAGGATTATTGGTCGAGAGTTGTTTTGAGCCAATCATAATGTCTAGTCACAAGCATTATTAGTTCACATACACCACAGAGGCTTTTATATATGTCGTATAACTGAAAGGGTCAGTTAATGATTAGAGGTAGGAGAGGTGTCTCTGTGCCTTTAGCACTTGAACAAATATTGCAAAAGCCAATTTTTTAACCTACAAGTAAATGTTAAATTTACTGGTCATTTGAATTTTACATTGCCAAATTCAAGCTTCAAAGGCTCCAGATTCAACAACTATGATCATGATAGCGTGAGCAGAAGTGGGCATGCATGCAAATGCAATCATTTGTGGTGCCATTTGGTTGTTCTCTGAACAGCTTCGGATCCGAAATCAGTGGGATCCCTTATGCCTATTGCCTACAAACCCACAAAAAATTATTCTTCATAAGGAAGCAAAGTTTCATGAAGAAGCATCGTGCATATCTTCAAAGCTACCTTGTCATGATACGATAGAGTCCCATCACAGTGTCTCTGCCTTTTTCTTCGTTTGCCTTACTGGCCCCGGATTCTAAAGCAGAGAATTTTCCTTCTTTTTAAGTATTCCTATACTCAAGCATATATACATGTGCCAACAGCAGTAACAACCGAATTAACTACCGCAGTGGGGTCCCTGCATCTAGCTTTGCATGCAGCAAAATTAAAAGGGCAGGAAAGGACAGAGTTGTGGAATTAGATTCCTTAAATAGTATGAGAACCACCAAAATTCACGCCTAAGTTAGGAGTTCAACTCAGTTTCCTCAAATTGATGCACTTTTGGGATTATGCTGACAATACTGGTGAACTACCAACCGATATTATTTATGTTTCAATGAAGATGTGAAAGAGAAACTAATTACAGCTTCTGTATTCTCATTCGTTACTACTCAATAAACTAGGCAACCTTCTATCATGCATTAATTAAGCGATTTCACCCTTCCTATATGTTGATTCCAAGCCTACCCTATTAACTTCGCTTACCCACGTTTTCATTGAGATGGTATAAATAGGGCCAGCTACTGAATTCAGAGCTGATGGCAATAATTTCAGTGAAAGGGAAAAATTTAAGTTTGTTGAAGTTAGACCTGGTTTCATACATTTGTTTAAGAAAAGAAATCTTCCTCACCGATTAAGTGAGGACGTGAGTTTATATATATATATATATATTATAGGAGAGGGGTTGGGCTCACCTACAGTCCAAGTAGGACGCTTGGAGCCCACTCCGCAAGGAATTCAGGACTAAGAGTATACATGCCTCCACCTTAGTCTGAGTTACCGTTGCTTAGTAGACCCCTAGGATGCCTCCCTCATTACCTTGACCAACTCCAGAATCGAACCCCCTCCATTTTGGTGAGAATGTTCAATCCTTTGCCAGTTGAACTCAAAGACAAGGGGTAAGTGACGGCGTGAGTTGTAAATGGATAATGAAGTTTTTATTTTGAAATCCTTTGTTAGCAGTTGCTCAAAGTTGTTGGGCTCTTCTCTATCTTCGTGCCAACAGCCTGATGTTTCCCTAAGGCCCATTGGTATTTTTGTTGACTATAATATCGAAGAATAGAAAGACAAAAGAGTCTTAGAGTTGTACAGTAAACAAATGCCACCTGAAATACCATAAGATCAAATATCCAGCGGGTTAAAAACTACATGGACAAACCCAAGGATGTGTGCAGCCCAAGGTATCAAAAATCGAACCGCTAGTGAATTAGTTAAGATAGTGTTTCAAGGGTTAATGAGTCAGATCAATGGTCAACCAATAGTTAGATTGGTAATAATTAAAATAATATTTTTATGTAAAATATGTAATAATATTCATATTTTAATTACAAAAATGATATTTAATATTTAAATGTATTGAATAGCCATGTATATGGAATTTCTCCGTTTAAAATATTTTTACACATTTCTATTAACAAATAATATTAGGGGTGAGCAAAACACCCGCAAGCCGCGGATCCGCCCATGCCCCGTAGCATTTTGGCCTATTTAAGACGGCCCAGATTGGGCCCGTAACAGGTAGGGGCAACTCGTACCCGTATATGTTAAACGGGGCGAGGAACGTGTTAGGGCACAGGCTACTCGTTTTCGCCTGTATATATTTATATTTTTTAAATATATTATTTACATTACAATATATAAAGTTTTAATCATGCTCTACAACATTATCAGTTGGTTCCATGGTGAGGAGTGGATTTCTTTGCCATAAAGAGTGTGGTTCGATTCCTGGAGGCTGGAGTCAAAAGTTGGCACATCTTTTTACGCCTGACACATTTTAAAAAAATTTAAATCTCAAAAAGTAAAAACCTAATTCCCTCTTCAGTCTCAGTATACTATCTCACCGCAGCCTCCCCCTCCCCCTTCTCTTTTCTCTCTCCTCTCAATCTTCACCTTCAATCATCAATCTCGCGTTGCCACTCTCAACCGTCCATCGACTTCATTTTTTCTCTCCTTACTCGGAAGTTCTGTTTGCAACAACGACGCCATCGATCTTTTCTACTGTTTTTTTATTATTGGTTGTTGCCGTTGATCTTTGCAACAGTCGGCATCTCGCCGTCAAGCATCAAAGATTGTTGCTTCTCTTTCATCTCGTTATCTCATCTCTAATCTATTTGCTTCTCTTTGTTTTGAGTTTCTTTAGTGGGTTTGGTATTTTTTTTTTCACTTGAAGGTACCAACGGGGGACCCGGAACCCGCCCGTGTTTGCCTCTACCTGTTTATCATGGGTTAAACAAGTTTTACCACGAGTACGGGCTACCCCGTGTAACATCCCAATTTTTCTAATAGTTATTAAGTGCTATTAGGATATGATTTGTTAAGTAATATGGGTTTAGCGAAAATCTAGAAGTATAAAAGTATGAGTTGAAAACAATAATAATAAATAAATAAATAAATTATCAAAAAAAAATTTAAGTTGATTATTAATTAACAATGATAAATGGTATTGATGAGAATAATAGTGAAAAGAAAATATGAAGAAGAAATATCTTCATGAAATAATATGATCTATATCTAAATAAAGAGAAAGAGATAAGAAAGAAAATAATAATCTATATTTATATCTTTTAAAATAATATTATTTTAATAAGAGAGTTAAACCCTAACCCTACTCTTATAAAATCTTTTTTCTTCACATACCTCCTGTACAATTCGACGCCGCACCATCAGACTGTTGGCACATGTGCCCTTCTTCCTCCCTACATTTTTTTTTCTCTTGTGCCTCAACCTATGCTTGTCTTGTCAAACAGTATATTTATATTGTTCCTTTTTAAAGGTTCGATAGTTTCTTCGGGCTTGTCACTTCTATATTTCCTTTTACATCTTTTTACTGTAGAAGTGAGTATTTCAGGAATTTACTCTTTAAAAATTGACGGTTTCTTTTTAAATCCAGTCATTTTTGCTTTCCCCTTCACTGTTGAGTAGGTGTAGGTATACTTCTTATTTTATTTTATTTGTTGCTTCGCACCCCACTTGCCTATCTCCATTACTTGTGTGGTCTCTTCAATGATCCAAAAAAAAAAAAAAAAAAAAGCACAAGCTCTCCATTATATTTTTCTTTGTCAGTCAGCATATTTTACTCTCTCTCTATCTTCAAACTGTTCATCGTGAGATTTATTCGAAATTTATGGACCGTTCTTTTCTTCAGGGTGAGCGTGGTTGTGAAAGTTATCTATTTTCACCCATATATATTTTCCATTTCATATACTTCATTTTCTATTTCCCCCACTCCCATTTATATACACAGACACCCTTTACATCCAAAACCTACGGTACCTTTCTCTTTGATTTATGTGTGTACTTTTCTCTTATAACCCCTTAGCACCTAGTACCTACATCTGAACCACCCCTGACTTTATTTATCTATTCATTTGTTATTCATTTTTCTTCAAATGCCAACTATACCTTTTGACTTATTATATGAGAGTTGAGTGCTTTATTGTTCAAAAAAAAGTTGAGTACTTTCAAATCTTCCCTCCGTGCGTAATAATATAAAGCTCCAAGCCTTTTAATTTCTTTTTATTATTTTAATTGTATGTGTGAGTATATTTTAGTAACAATGATTAAAACCCCTCCCTTCCATTAATGCTTTGTGGTGAGGCATGATAAGTAGATATTTTATAATTAAATAAGTATAGATTCTCGAGATATATTGGATTAAATTTGTTAATATTATACTTATTTAATTATCTTTTATGTATTTATCTATCTTTTAATTAAATATAGGATAAAAGATATTATAACAAAATCTATTGATATCCTATTTTATTTTGTAGGAGATATTTTGTGATCTAAGAGAGGAGAAAATATAGGAAAGATAATGGCAAAGAACAAATTAAATTGAAAAATGATTTAATATAATATATTATTATATTAGATAAATAAATTGATGACCCTGTGCAAAGAAAGGAAGCAAATCACGGAATATATATAGCAAGAATAACGCGTGGAGCCCACAGGAAAAAAAGTATCCCTAAAGATATTTATTGAAGATACACAAACCCAGGCAATATATATTGAGGGGAGCACGCATCGGGGGCAAAAAACTACACAATTCGAAATTCAGAGAAGGTGACGCACAGCAGAGGAAAGAACGCACGGCAATTCAAGAGGAGAAAAACGCAAAGGAGATGACGCACATCAGCGAGGAGCATTGAGACCAAGGGATTCTTTAAGAGTCTTTATTTCTCTTTTCTTTTCCTGTCTTCCCTGAATCTGATTTTCATCTTTTCATGGATTTTAGTATAGCTATGCTCGGCTAAGTTTTCTTTTGTAGTTAGGGCGAGGATGAACCCTATGCTAATTTAAAATATTTAGTTGGATTCTTTATTGATCTTTATTTTTCTTGATTGAATGAATTATCTCGTGCTTAAAGCTTTCTTGAAGATTGATCACCTTTTAGATTGTTCATAGGTTAATGTATGACAATAGAGATGTTGGTGCATTTAACTAGATCCGTTAATTCATCGTAGAGTTGCATGACCTAGACATAGGCTTACGATTTTATGCGATCTCATAATTCTGGTTTAAAAATATAATCTTTCCAATCAATACTAAGACATTAGGTTGATTTCAAAGATAACGGACTAAGGTAGCATCAAGACATTGAGACTTAGTCTAACTTTAGAGAATTGATCGTCAATCATGAGAATAATAATCAATTAGGATTCAATTCAAATTATTAGAGGAACATGGGGGGATTCTCATCCCTAGCCGCATATTTCTTATTTGAAGGTCTTAATTTTGGATTACTCATATTTTCTCTCGGTTGTTCTTGAGATTCATATTTTGGATTCTTTATTTAATTCTTTAAATTCTATTTGGTTACAACTCACCCCATATTACTCATTCATCCAACTAAAGCGAAAATAGCAAATTAGTGATTGGAGTACTATTCCTCGTGGGACGATCTTTTTCTCACTACTTTATTACTTATAACGACCGGTGCACTTGCCGAAGTCGCTATCAAGTTTTTAGCGCTTGCCGGGAATAGTTTTATTTCAACACTAAGATTAGTTATTGAAACTCTAGATTGGATTTTTCTTTTTGTTATTTTACTCGTTTATGCGAGGTACCACCGACGTAAATTGCCGGCTTTGATCCGAAATCGAAAAGACAAAGAAGGAGAAACCTAAACTTGCTAAACAGAGAAAAGGAAAGGTTGTTAGCTCTAGTACTCGCGATCGAACAGTTTATAATGGCGAGAAGATGGTGAAGATCCTCCCGTCCTCCTCCAAAAAGGACCATGGGCGACTACATGACACTTAATCCTCGCCAAGAATGCAACTAGCATTGTCAATCCCGCGTGAATGCGAATAATTTTGAAATCAAGCCATCCCTCATAAGCTTGATTCAACAAAGTTCTTTTTTAGTGGGAGTGACTTAGAAGATCCTAATCAGCATATTGAGATTTTTCTCAGATTTGTGATACCATCAAGATGAATGGGGTTCCCGAAGATGCTCTTCGTATAAGACTGTTTCCTTTCTCTCTCGACGGAAGGCAAGAGCTTGGCTTCGTTCTTGTCCTACCGAAGTCTCTCCACTTGGGACATTATCACCACAAAGTTCCTTGAAAATTTTTTCCCTTCTTCTAAGTATACAAAGCGATGTCGATATTAGTTGCTTTACTCAAGGCAATGGGAATCATTCTCGTGAAGCTTGGGAAAGGTTTAAGGAGTCGCTTAGGAAGTGTCCACAACATGAGCTGCAAGACTATGAACAAAGCGAGAATATTCTTCAATGGGATGCTTCCGTCTTCTAGGATGATGATTAACGCCGCAAAGAAAGGGTAAGCGAAAAACAAAACTCCGGAAGAAGCATTGGAGTTGTTTGAGGCTATGGGGTCCCTTGAGAATGAAACGGTTACTCCACAACCAAAGAGGGGAGTTCTTCATCTAGACTCTTACAATACAATTTTGGCCCACAATGAGAACATTTCCCAACAGAACAAGGCGATCCAACCAACGGTTTAGCCGCCATCACTAAACAACTTTTGCCTCTTCTCGAGTCTCATCCATCACTTCTCACCTCCTTTGCTTTGTGATTTTTGCAAAGGGGAACACGCTAATGGAGATTGTGAAGCTGGTAGTACGGAGAAACAAATTGAGGTTAATTACATGAGTAATCCTCCTAAGAATCAATTTAATCCGTATAGCAACACGTATAAATCGGGCGGAAATCTCACCCAAACTTTTCCTATAAACCCCAAGCAAGACCTCGCGGTTCCACCAAACCACCACCACCATTACTGATCCGGAAAAGGCTTTGACACAGTTAACCCATACCAAAGACCGAATACATACAAAGTTCAAGCTTTCCGGAATGAAACAAAGTCTTCTCTCAAAAATCGGGAGGCTTCAATCCGGAACTTGGAGAATCGATTGGTCGCTTATCAAAGCAAATAGCGAGAGGAGCCAAGGGTCCTTCCCTAGTGATACTGTGGTTAATCCAAAGGAGCATTGTAAGGCCATATCTACAAGGAGTGGTATAGTGATTCAAATGGTTGAGAAATCGTTCCAAGGAAGGAAAATCTGAAAAAGGGGTGGAAGAACATGAAAAGGGTTTAGAAAAAGAGGAGAAAAAGGTCGAGAATGATGATGTGCAGCGGTTCCAAAGGAGATAGCTACAAAGAAGTCTCCCACTCCTTCTTATGCAAAACCTCCTTACCCCCAAAGGTTAAAGCAAAGCAGATTCAAGCAACAAGATGCCAGGTTCTTAGATATTTTTAAGAAACTGCAGATTAACATTCCTTTTGCATAAGCTCTTGAAAATATGCCTAATTATGCAAAGTTCATGAAAGATTTGCTTTCCAAGAAGCATAAGTTGCAAGAGGCAAAACAAATGGGCATTGACTCAAATGAAAGAAGTGCCATTATTCAAACAAAGTTGCCACCAAAGCTTAAAGATCCGGCGGCTTTAGCATTCCTTGTGCAATAGGAACGTCAATATGGGCGAGCACTTTGTGATCTGGGAGCTAGTATAAATTTAATGCCCTTATCTGTTTCAAAGCTCTCGGCATTAAAGAGTTGAAGCCTACTATGATGTCGTTACAGGTTGGCGATAGATCCATTAAAAAGCCGAAGGTGTCATTGAGGATGTGCTTGTGAAAGTGGACAAATTCATCTTCCCTATGGATTTTGTGGTTCTTAACATGGAAGAAGATGCTGAACTTCCTTTGCTTTTGGGAAGACCCTTCTTGGCTACCGCTAGAGCGGTAATTGATGTAGTCAAGAAAAATGGAGTTCCAAATGAATGATAAGAAAGTCACCTACAATGTGTTTCAATCCATGAAATACCCACCGATAATAGTGACCGTCAGAATTGATGTAGTTGATGAGGCCATTCATGAAAAACTTTTTCAAGAAGGTTCGTGTAAGTCTATGGAGGATGATCTTGCGCAATTGTTACAAGTAGAAAAAGAGGTTTCGGATGAGAATTCGATTTACAAAAAAGTTGAGGAGCCAAGAAGAAGGATTATGATGCGCCACCCGTCCCTCCTAAGGTGGAACTAAAGGAGCTCCCTTCTAATCTAAAGTATGCTTTTCTAGGGACGGATGACACTTATCCCATTATTATTAGTCTTTGAGTTATCACCTACCGACGAAGAGAAGTTGCTTGAAAGTTTTGACTACCCACAAGACGCAATAGGGTGGTCTATATCTGATTTAAAGGGGATTAGTCCTTCATTTTGCACTCATAAAATTCTTATGGAGGACGAAGTGAAACCGAAGGCAGCCCCAGAGGAGACTTAACCCGACTATGAAGGAAGTGGTGAGAAAGGAGGTGGTGAAACCGTTAGATGCGTATGATTTATCCTATCTCGATTCAAAGTGGGTTAGTCCAAGACATGTAGTACCGAAGAAAGGTGGAATCACCGTAGTGCGAATGAGAACAATGAATTGATACCCACTAGAACTGGCATTACGGGCCGGAGAATGTGTGTGGATTATAGGAGGTTGAATGATGCCACGCGCAAGGACCACTTTCCCTTGCCATTCATGGATCGATGCTTGAGAGGCTTGCGTCACTCTTATTATCGTTTCTTAGATGGCTATTCGGTTACAATCAAATAGCAAAGGTGGCTCTAGAGGATCAAGAGAAGACAGCTTTCACTTGTCCCTTTGGGATTTTTGCTTATAGGCGGATGCCCTTTGGTCTTTGCAATGCCCCAGCTACTTTTCAGAGGTGCATGTTGTCTATCTTCTCTGACATGACTGAGAGATTTATTGAGGTATTTATGGATGATTTCTCTGTCTTTGGCACTTCGTATGATACTTGCTTGGCTAATTTGTCTTGTGTGCTCCAAAGATGTCAAGAGAGTAACTTGGTGCTTAATTGGGAAAAGTGCCACTTTATGGTGAAAGATGGGATAGTCTTGGGTCATAAAATATCCGATAAGGGGATAGAAGTGGATAGAGCCAAGATTATAATCATCAAAGACTTGCCTCCTCCCACCAATGTACGTAGCGTTCGCGCTTTTCTTGGTCACGCAGTTTTTATCGGAGGTTTATCAAGGATTTTTCCAAGATAGCCAAACCACTTAGTCGCTTATTGGTCAAAGATGAAGACTTTAACTTTAACAATAATTGCCTAGTGGCATTTAACTTGTTGAAGGAGAGATTGACCATCGCACCTATTCGACGGCGCCGATTGGGAGTTACCGTTTGAGCCGATGTGTGATGCCGTGTGACTATGCTATAGGGGCTGTGTTGGGGCAAAGGAAGAATAAGTTGTTGCATGTTATTTACTATGCGAGTAAAGTTCGAATGAGGCACAACCGAACTATGCAACAACCGAGAAGGAGATGCTTGCAATTATTTATGCATTAGACAAGTTTAGACAAGATTTGATTGGTTCCAAGGTGATTATTTTTACGGATCATGCTGCTCTAAAATATCTCTTGACTAAGCAAGACGCTAAGCCAAGGCTTCTCCGTTGGATGCAAGTATTCCAAGAGTTTGATATTAAAATCAGAGACAAGAAAGGGGTGGAGAATGTGGTAGCCGATCACTTATCTAGGATACAGGTTAAGGAGTTGCAGGATGATTCCAAGATAGAGATTCGTGATGAATTCCCAGATGAGTATGTCTTGGCAATCAACAATGTACCTTGGTTCGATATTGCTAATTATAAGGCAATTGGGATGATACCGTAGGGACTAACATGGCAGCAGAGGAAGAAGTTCATGCATGATGTTCGGCGGTATATCTGGGATGAGCCTTTCTTGTTTTTCAGGTGTGCAGATGGAGTGCTCCGGCGCTGTATCCCAGAGGAGGAAACTCATAAGGTCCTCTGGCATTGTCACGGTTCAGATTATGGTGGACATTTTGCTGGAGAACGACGGCCGCTAAGGTATTACAAAGTGGTTTTTATTGGCCTACACTATACAAAGATGCTAGGAAGTTTGTGGAGCGCCGTGATCGTTGCCAAAGAACTGGGAATATCTCTGGGAGACATGAGATGCCCCTTAACAACATTCTTGTTATTGAGATATTTGATGTGTGGGGGATTGATTTTATGGGGCCATTCCCAAGTTCTTTTAACAACAAGTACATTCTTGTAGGCTGGGACTATGTCTCAAAGTGGGTAGAGGCAATTGCTCTTCCCACTAATGAAGCTAAGGTGGTGGTATCTTTTCTCAAAAAGAATATATTCAACAGGTTTGGGGTACCGAGGGCCATTATCAGTGACGGAGGAACTCACTTTTGTAACCGACGCTTCAATCGGTGCTTAGCAAATATGGTGTCACTCATCGTGTCACTACTCCATATCACCCACAAACTAGTGGGCAAGTGGAGATGTCTAACGGAATTGAAGCAAATTCGGAGAAGACCGTTGGGAAGTCAAGGAAGGATTGGTCTAAGAAGCTTGATGATGCTTTGTGGGCGTACCGAACGGCATTCAAAACTCCTATTGGCATGTCACCGTTTCACTTTGCTATATGGTAAGTCTTGCCACCTTCCAGTGGAGCTTGAGCATAAGGCGCTTTGGGCAACTAAGCTGCTGAATTTTGATGCTAAATCTGCTAATGAAAAGAGGTTACTTCGGTTGAACGAGCTTGATGAATTCAGAATTTTTGCATATGAGAGTGCTAGCCTCTATAAGGAAAGAACCAAGAGATGGCATGACGGAGAGGATTATTCCTAGAGAGTTTCATACGGGACAAGGTACTACTTTATAATTCTCGTTTGAAACTTTTTCCGGGAAATTGAAGTCTAGATGGTCGACCTTTTGTAGTCAAAGAAGTCACACCTTTTGGTGCAATTGCCATTGCACCAATAGGTTCGATGAAGCTTTTAAGGTGAATGGGCGAGAGATTAAAGCCTTACCATGGTGGAGACATTGACGAGAGGAAGAACCTCTGTGGCATTGGAAGTTGAGAATTAAGGTGACATCCGTCGGGCTCGGACGGTAAACAAGCGCCGATTGGGAGGCAACCCAATAAGTTTTTCTTGCAATTATTAGTATTTTCTTTTTCCTTTTCTTTTTCTTTCATTTTTCTAGGTTTAAAGATGATCACTCCTCTTGTGGCTGCCAAGTCTTGCTAGGGCACTCTTTCCTCTCGTAAAATTTGAAACATCATGGATGGTACCAGATGAAGCACTCCACATCAGAGTTAGAGACCTAAAACCAGGGGAGTACTAGTTCCTTTCCCTATTTATATTTTGCACCATTGAGGACAATGTTTGATTTAAGTGTGGGGGAGGGATATAATTTCTTTGGTTATGCTTGTCCTTATGCAATCGAAAAGAATTTTTTTTTTATTTGATATTTTTGCATTGTTTAGGATTGACCTTAATTTTGAGCTTTCCCCATCTTAGAGAATATAAAAAAAAAAATGTTCTAATTAAGCCTCTAAAGTCTTACATTTTTTTTTCAATCTTGAGATTGACTATGAGAATAGAGATTAGTTTGTAATATGATCAACAGTTATTAGTTTATGAATATTTTGCTACATGATTTCTTTAGAAAATTAGAGGATGACCTTTGCCGCTAAGTAAAACCGGTGTTTGGGGAAATGACTCCGTAGTGTTTAAAAAAAAAAAAAAAAAAAAAAAAAAAAGAAATTCACACACACACGTGCACACAACTCCAATGACTTCTCCGGACCTTACTTAGTAACCGGGGCACTTCATCACCAATGTTGGCACTCGCGTCAAACGGTAAAGTCAAAGAGGGTTATGAGTTAGGCTAAAAGCCTCTTGAGGTGCCTCGTTGGAGTAACGAGTAACCGTGTCTTCTGCATCACCCATGTGCGGGTCGCGTCAAAAAGGGAACTTACAACGGCTCAAGGAATTCAAAAAAAAAAAAAAAAAAAAAAAAAAAAAAATTGAAAAAAAAAATACCTGAGGATCCTTATTAAATTAAATGAAAAGCTTGGTTTAGTGGGGGAATTTGAATTTTTCTGAAGAAATTGAGTAGCACAATATTCTTTTACTAATCTTATTGTTGAACTTATTGCATACCGATCTTTTGATTATGGGATGTTAAAAGATTGTTACAATTGTTTAAGACTATTGGCTCAGTGATCTATTCTTAAAAGACATTAACTTAAATAAGATTTGATGATATGATCTAAGTGTGGTGGTTTATTGCTTTCTCGTTAAGGAATTTCATGAGTAATGTTCTTTTCAAATAATGAATCCTCTTTCTTCGCGAGGACAAGCAAATGTTTAAGTGTGGGGGAGTTTGATAAGTAGATATTTTATAATTAAATAAGTATAGATTCTCGAGATATATTGGATTAAATTTGTTAATATTATACTTATTTAATTATCTTTTATGTATTTATCTATCTTTTAATTAAATATAGGATAAAAGATATTATAACAAAATCTATTGATATCCTATTTTATTTTGTAGGAGATATTTTGTGATCTAAGAGAGGAGAAAATATAGGAAAGATAATGGCAAACAAATTAAATTGAAAAATGATTTAATATAATATATTATTATATTAGATAAATAAATTGATGACCCTGTGCAAAGAAAGGAAGCAAATCACGGAATATATATGGCAATTGGAATGAATAACGCGTGGGGCCCACTGGAAAAAGGTATCTCTAAAACCTGCAATATATATTGAGGGGAGCACGCATCAGGGGCAAAAAAAAACTACACAATTCGAAATTCAGAGAAGGTGACGCACAGCAGAGGAAAGAACGCACGGCAATTCAAGAGGAGAAAAACGCAAAGGAGATGACGCACATCGTCATGAGGAGCATTGAGACCAAGGGATTCTTTAAGAGTCTTTATTTCTCTTTTCTTTTCCTGTCTTCCCTGAATCTGATTTTCATCTTTTCATGGATTTTAGTATAGCTATGCTCGGCTAAGTTTTCTTTTGTAGTTAGGGCGAGGATGAACCCTATGCGAATTTAAAATATTTAGTTGGATTCTTTATTGATCTTTATTTTTCTTGATTGAATGAATTATCTCGTGCTTAAAGCTTTCTTGAAGATTGATCACCTTTTAGATTGTTCATAGGTTAATGTATGACAATAGAGATGTTGGTGCATTTAACTAGATCCGTTAATTCATCGTAGAGTTGCATGACCTAGACATAGGCTTACGATTTTATGCGATCTCATAATTTCGGTTTAAAAATATAATCTTTCCAATCAATACTAAGACATTAGGTTGATTTCAAAGATAACGGACTAAGGTAGCATCAAGACATTGGGACTTAGTCTAACTTTAGAGAATTGATCGTCAATCATGAGAATAATAATCAATTAGGGATTCAATTCAAATTATTAGAGGAACATGGGGGATTCTCATCCCTAGTGCATATTTCTTATTTGAAGGTCTTAATTTTGGATTACTCATATTTTCTCTCGTTGTTCTTGAGATTCATATTTTGGATTCTTTATTTAATTCTTTAAATTCTATTTGGTTACAACTCACCCCATATTACTCATTCATCCAACTAAAGCGAAAATAGCAAATTAGTGATTGGAGTACTATTCCTCGTGGGACGATCTTTTTCTCACTACTTTATTACTTATAACGACCGGTGCACTTGCCGAAGTCGCTATCAAGGCACATATGTTTTATTAATTTCTTCTTTCCTTCACTCTCTTATGCGCATGAACATACCTATAAACTATGGGTCCTGTAATCCTTTTCACCCTTTTCAAATATCAAGTTAAAACCACACCCAAACATACATATAATGAATTTAAATCACAAAGTAAATATGTGGTAACTAATAAAAATGTATTTATACTATATAAATTCTTAGATGGGTAGATTTATATTTATAGTAGTATTAGAGTAACTTTAGAATAGTTTTGAGAAATATCATAATAGATATTTATATTTGTGACTTTTCAGACTCTCATTGAGAGCTTTGGTGTGACACTTGTGTGATTACCTGTACACTAGGGAGTAACAGGTAACTCTGAATATTCTTCCATATACTTGTGAATTATATGTGATTGTGAGTAACTATCTTTTATTTAAAATTAAAGGACTGAATTATATGTATATGTGTATGTATTGTAGATTGATATTTTATATGAATTGAAGCATGATTTATTGTACCTTGACATTTAATTATATTATTGGTGATTTAAAATATATTTGACATGGCGGATGCATCTGTGATGAGTTGGAGTAAGGAGGGATTTGTATGTTGAGATCTTTTACCACGTGGTATGTTATCGCTTTGTGCACAGTGGATGACACTTGTCAGGGCCCCTTCTTCCATGTTTTCCTTTGGTCGGGATTGCTTTGGAGCTGTGGGACATGTGACACCTCCTTAGTTGTGTTCTTTTAAGGAGGGGAGCCATAGTCCATACTTAAGCTCTATACCTTTGGCTGGGTATATCTTAAGTTTTGGTGAGCTTGGAACCATCCAGTCAAATAGATGAGTTGCTATTGGACTATGTGTTAGCCTATGGCTCCAAGTCAGACTGATTGAGGATGGACGGTGATATAAGGGAGGCAGCATATTGCATATTGTATCATTGTACGATTCACATTGACATTACGATAAGAAATGTTGTATGAAATTATGGTACATACAAATATATATGTAATCAGTTCCTGCTTTTTTTGGTCATATGTAACTTGCTTGCGTACGGTAGAAACTTTCAGTAGTTACTGAGACTGTCAAATCTCACTCTATATTAACAATTTTCAGGTGATTGTTCTAGTAGGGAGCGAGGGAAGGAATCTATGGAGTGAGCCATGAAGGCTCGATTTTACTCCTAGAATTTATGTTATGTCGTTTTATTTGCCATGACTCTAAGACTTCCGCTTTGTATTTTATTATGAAATATTTTGAGATTTATATTAACTCAAAAACATATTTTGATTTGAATCAGTTATGTATTTTTATGATTTGGATGTTGATCATCTATGTTGGAGATATTTCAAGTGTTTCGGCTAAGATTTTAGGTGTTGGATTTTGGGGTGTTACACCCCGTACCCGTGTAAAATAAACGGGGTGGGACACGGGTTAGGGCACGGGGCAGCCCGGCCCACCCGTTGCTTAGCCCTAACTAATATGTATTTTTTAACGGAGACCCACTTGACCTACTAAATTTCTATCTCTTATTATTTATTTTTAATTTTTTCTCCAATTCCTACTAATATTGGTAGCACTAGCACATGAATGCCTTGCTGATGAAATTTGAATACATATTGTCCCATCACCTGAGACTAGATGAAAGGTAGCACAGTAACAGAACACATAGCGTCTCTGAAGCAGATCATCGTGATCTTTTTTTCTTGTTATCCCTTATGAGTGATAAGTAGATATTGTATGATTAAATAAGTATAGATTTTGAGATATATTGATTAAATTTATTAATATTTTGTACTTATTTAATTATCTTTTATATATCTATCTATCTTTTAAATAAATATAGAATAAAAGAATATTATAACGAGAAAATCTATTGATATCCTATTTATTTGTGCGGGAGATATTATGTGATCTAAGAGAGGAGAAAATATAAGAAAAGCAAGCAACAAATTAAATTGAAAAAGATATAATATCATATATATATATATATATATATATTATATAAGAAGTGATAAAGAAGTGGGGACCACACATGGATTCAAGAAGCAAATCACGCACTGTAAGCAAAGAGTCAAAAAGATATGATGTATCATATCTTTAATGAATTGAAGGAGAGATGCGTAGGGCCCACACCAAAAAGCCAACCCTAACTAATATATATATATTAGAAGAAAAGAAGGCATCAGGGAGGACGCACATAAAGAAGGACGCACGGGAGCAAGAAAGACGCGGCAATTCAAGAGAAGGACGAAAAACAAGAACGGCAATTCGAGAATCAGCGAGGAGCATTGAGATTGAGGGATTCTTTAAGAGTTTTTATTTCTCTTTTCTTTTCCTGTCTTCTCGAATCGATTTTCATCTTTTCATGGGTTTTAGTATAGCCATGCTCGGCTAGTTTTCTTTTGTAGTTAGGGCGAGGATGAACCCATGTGAATTTAAAATATTTAGTTGGATTCTTTATTTTTCTTAATTGAATGAATTATCTTTGCTTAAAGCTTTCTTGAAGATTGATCACCTTTTAGATTGTTCATAGGTTAATGTATGACAATAGAGATGTTGGTGCATTTAACTAGATCCGTTAATTCATCGTAGAGTTGCATGACCTAGACATAGGCTTACGATTTTATGCGATCTCATAATTCGGTTTAAAAATATAATCTTTCCAATCAATACTAAGACATTAGGTTGATTTCAAAGATAACGGACTAAGGTAGCATCAAGACATTGGGACTTAGTCTAACTTTAGAGAATTGATCGTCAATCATGAGAATAATAATCAATTAGGGATTCAATTCAAATTATTAGAGGAACATGGGGATTCTCATCCCTAGCTGCATATTTCTTAATTGAAGGTCTTAATCTTGGATTACTCATATTTTCTCTCGGTTGTTCTTGAGATTCATATTTTGGATTCTTTATTTAATTCTTTAAATTCTATTTGGTTACAACTCACCCCATATTACTCATTCATCCAACTAAAGCGAAAATAGCAAATTAGTGATTGGAATACTATTCCTCGTGGGACGATCTTTTTCTCACTACTTTATTACTTATAACGACCGGTGCACTTGCCAAGTCGCTATCAAGTTTTTGGCGCCGTCTTGGGGAATAGTTTTATTTCAACACTAAGATTAGTTATTGAAACTCTAGATTGGATTTTTCTTTTTGTTATTTTACTTTGTTTATGCGAGGTACCACCGACGTAAATTACCGGCTGAGTTTGATCCTGAAATCGAAAAGACAGCAAGGAGAAACCGGAAACTTGCTAAACAGAGAAAAGGAAAGGTTGTTAGCTCTAGTACTGCGACTGAACCTGTTATAATGGCAGAAGATGGTGAAGATCCTCCCCGCCCTCCTCCAAAGAGGACCATGGGCGACTACATGACACTTAATCCTGCCAAGAATGCAACTAGCATTGTCAAACCTGCTGTGAATGCGAATAATTTTGAAATCAAGCCATCCCTCATAAGCTTGGTTCAACAAAGTTCTTTTAGTGGGAGTGATTTAGAAGATCCTAATCAGCATATTGAGATTTTTCTCGCAGATTTGTGATACCATCAAGATGAATGGGGTTCTGAAGATGCTCTTCGAGTGAGACTTGTTTCCTTTCTCTCGACGGGAAAGCAAGAGCTTGGCTTCGTTCTTGTCCTACTTGGAAGTCTCTCCACTTGGGACATTATCACTACAAAGTTCCTTGAAAAATTTTTCCCTTCTTCTAAGTATACAAAGGCGATGTCGGATATTAGTTGCTTTACTCAAGGCAATGGGGAATCATTCTGAAGCTTGGGAAAGGTTTAAGGAGTTGCTTAGGAAGTGTCCACAACATGAGCTGCAAGACTATGAACAGCGAGGATATTCTTCAATGGGATGCTTCCGTCTTCTAGGATGATGATTAACGCCGCAAAGAGGTGGTAAGGCGAAAAACAAAACTCCGGAAGAAGCATTGGAGTTGTTTGAGGCTATGGGGTCCCTTGAGAACGAAACTGTTACTCCACAACCAAAGAGGGGAGTTCTTCATCTAGACTCTTACAATACAATTTTAGCCCACAATGAGAACATTTCCCAACGAGAACAAGGCGATCCAACAAAGGTTAGCGCCATCACTAAACACTTGCCTCTTCTCGGGTCTCATCGATCACTTCTCGGCCTCCTTTGCTTTGTGATTTTTGCAAAGGGGAACACGCTAATGGAGATTGTGAAGCTGGTAGTACGGAGAAACAGGCTGAGGTTAATTACATGAGTAATCCTCCTAGAAATCAATTTAATCCGTATAGCAACACGTATAATCTGGGCCGGAAATCTCACCCAAACTTTTCCTATAAACCCCAAGCAAAGCACTCGGCGGTTCCACCAAACCACCACCACCATTACTGATCTGGAAAAGGCTTTGACACGGTTAACTCATACCAAAGACCGAATACATACAAAGTTCAGAAGCTTTCCGGAATGAAACAAAGTCTTCTCTTAAAAATCAGGAGGCTTCAATTCGGAACTTGGAGAATCAGATTGGGCAGTTATCAAAGCAAATAGCAGAGAGGAGCCAAGGGTCCTTCCCTAGTGATACTGTGGTCAATCCAAAGGAGCATTGTAAGGCCATATCTACAAGAAGTGGTATAGTGATTCACCGGTTGAGAAATGCATTCGGTGAAGGAAAAATCTGAAAAAGGGTTGGAAGAACATGAAAAGGCTTTAGAAAAAGAGGAGAAAAAGGCTGAGGATGATGAGGTGCAGCGGTTCCAAAGGAGATAGCTACAAAGAAGTCTCCCACTCCTTCTTATGCAAAACCTCCTTACCCCCAAAGGTTAAAGCGGCGAGATTCGGAAGCAACAATATGCCGGGTTCTTGGATATTTTTAAGAAACTACAGATTAACATTCCTTTTGCGAAGCTCTTGAAAATATGCCTAATTATGCAAAGTTCATGAAAGATTTGCTTTCCAAGAAGCATAAGTTGCAAGAGGCGAAAATGCTGGCATTGACTCAAGAAAGCATGTAGTGCCATTATTCAAACAAAGTTGCCACCAAAGCTTAAAGATCCTGGCGGCTTTAGCATTCCTTGTGCAATAGGGAACGTCAATATGGGCGAGCACTTTGTGATCTGGGAGCTAGTATAAATTTAATGCCCTTATCTGTTTTGAAAGCTCTCGGCATTAAAGAGTTGAAGCCTACTATGATGTCGTTACGGTTGGCGAGATAGGTCCATTAAGAAGCCGAAGGTGTCATTGAAGATGTGCTTGTGAAAGTGGACAAATTCATCTTCCCGGATTTTGTGGTTCTTAACATGGAGGAAGATGCTGAACTTCCTTTGCTTTTGGGAAGACCCTTCTTGGCTCTTGCTAGAGCGGTAATTGATGTAGTCATGCGGGAAAAATGGAGTTCCAAATGAATGATGAGAAAGTCATTTACGATGTGTTTCAATCCATGAAATACCCAGCTGATAATAGTGACTGCTTGAGAATTGATGTAGTTGACGAGGCCATTCATGAAGATCTTTTTCAAGAAGGTTCAGGTGAGTCTATGGAGGATGATCTTGCGCAATTGTTACAAGTGGAAGAAGAGGTTTCTCGAGATGAGAATTCGATTTACGAGGTTGAGGAGAAGAAGAAAGATTATGATGCGCCACCCGTTCCTCCTAAGGTGGAACTAAAGGAGCTCCCTTCTAATCTAAAGTATGCTTTTCTAGGGACGGATGACACTTATCCCATCATTATTAGTCTTTGAGTTATCACCTACCGACGAAGAGAAGTTGTTGAAAGTTTTGACTACCCACAAGACTGCAATAGGGTGGTCTATATCTGATTTAAAGGGGATTAGTCCTTCATTTTGCACTCATAAAATTCTTATGGAGGACGAAGTGAAACCGATAAAGGCGACCTCGAGGAGACTTAACCCGACTATGAAGGAAGTGGTGAGAAAGGAGGTGGTGAAACCTGTTAGATGCGGTATGATTTATCCTATCTCGATTCAAAGTGGGTTAGTCCAAGACATGTAGTACCAAAGAAGGGTGGAATCACCGTAGTGCGAATGAGAATAACGAATTGATACCCACTAGAACTGTTACGGCCTGGAGAATGTGTGTGGATTATAGGAGGTTGAATGATGCCACTCGCAAGGACCACTTTCCTTTGCCATTCATGGATCAGATGCTTGAGAGGCTTGCAGGTCACTCTTATTACTGTTTCTTAGATGGCTATTCCGGTTACAATCAAATAGCAGTGGCTCCCAGAGGATCAAGAGAAGACGGCTTTCACTTGTCCCTTTGGGATTTTTGCTTATAGGCGGATGCCCTTTGGTCTTTGTAATGCCCCAGCTACTTTTCAGAGGTGCATGTTGTCTATCTTCTCTGACATGACTGAGAGATTTATTGAGGTATTTATGGATGATTTCTCTGTCTTTGGCACTTCGTATGATACTTGCTTGGCTAATTTGTCTTGTGTGCTCCAAAGATGTCAAGAGAGTAACTTGGTGCTTAATTGGGAGAAGTGCCACTTTATGGTGAAAGATGGGATAGTCTTGGGTCATAAAATATCGATAAGGGGATAGAAGTGGATAGAGCCAAGATTATAATCATCAAAGACTTGCCTCCTCCCACCAATGTACGTAGCGTTCGCAGCTTTTCTTGGTCACGCGAGGTTTTATCGGAGGTTTATCAAGGATTTTTCCAAGATAGCCAAACCACTTAGTCGTTATTGGTCAAAGATGAAGACTTTAACTTTAACAATAATTGCCTAGTGGCATTTAACTTGTTGAAGGAGAGATTGACCACTGCACCTATTCGACGGCGCTGATTGGGAGTTACCGTTTGAGCTGATGTGTGATGCCAGTGACTATGCTATAGGGGCTGTGTTGGGGCAAAGGAAGAACAAGTTGTTGCATGTTATTTACTATGCGAGTAAAGTTCTGAATGAGGCACAACTGAACTATGCAACAACTGAGAAGGAGATGCTAGCAATTATTTATGCATTAGATAAGTTTAGACAGTATTTGATTGGTTCCAAGGTGATTATTTTTACGGATCATGCTGCTCTAAAATACCTCTTGACTAAGCAAGACGCTAAGCCAAGGCTTCTCGTTGGATCTTTGCTATTCCAAGAGTTTGATATTAAAATCGAGAGACAAGAAAGGGGTGGAGAATGTGGTAGCCGATCACTTATCTAGGATACAGGTTAAGGAGTTGCAGGATAATTCAGAGATGGAGATTCGGGATGAATTCCCAGATGAGTCTGTCTTGGCAATCAACAATGTACCTTGGTTCGCTGATATTGCTAATTATAAGGCAATGGGGATGATACCGGGGGACTAACATGGCAGCGAGGGAAGAAGTTCATGCATGATGTTCGACGGTATATCTGGGATGAGCCTTTCTTGTTTTTCGGGTGTGCGAGATGGAGTGCTCGTGGCGTATCCCGAGGAGGAAACTCATAAGGTCCTCCGGCATTGTCACGGTTCGGATTATGGTGGACATTTTGCTGGAGAACGCACCGCTGCTAAGGTATTACAAAGTGGTTTTTATTGGCCTACACTGTACAAAGATGCTAGGAAGTTTGTGGAGCGTTGTGATCGTTGCCAAAGAACTGGGAATATCTCTAGGAGACATGAGATGCCCCTTAACAACATTCTTGTTATTGAGATATTTGATGTGTGGGGGATTGATTTTATGGGGCCATTCCCAAGTTCTTTTAACAACAAGTACATTCTTGTAGCTGTGGACTACGTCTCAAAGTGGGTAGAGGCAATTGCTCTTCCCACTAATGAAGCTAAGGTGGTGGTATCTTTTCTCAAAAAGAATATATTCAACAGGTTTGGGGTACCTAGGGCCATTATCAGTGACGGAGGAACTCACTTTTGTAACCGATTTCAATCGTGCTTAGCAAATATGGTGTCACTCATCGTGTCACTACTCCATATCACCCACAAACTAGTGGGCAAGTGGAGATGTCTAACAGGGAATTGAAGCAAATTCTCGGAGAAGACTTGTTGGGAAGTCAAGGAAGGATTGGTCTAAGAAGCTTGATGATGCTTTGTGGGCGTACCGAACGGCATTCAAAACTCCTATTGGCATGTCACCGTTTCAACCGCTATATGGTAAGTCTTGCCACCTTCCAAAGGAGCTTGAGCATAAGGCGCGTGGGCAACTAAGCTGCTGAATTTTGATGCTAAATCGCTAATGAAAAGAGGTTACTTCAGTTGAACGAGCTTGATGAATTCAGAATTTTTGCATATGAGAGTGCTAGCCTCTATAAGGAAAGAACCAAGAGATGGCATGACGGGAGGATTATTCCTAGAGAGTTTCATACGGACAAAGGTACTACTTTATAATTCTCGTTTGAAACTTTTTCCGGGAAATTGAAGTCTAGATGGTCGGGACCTTTTGTAGTCAAAGAAGTCACACCTTTTGGTGCAATTGCCATTGCACCAATAGGTTCGAGATGAAGCTTTTAAGGTGAATGGGCGGAGAGATTAAAGCCTTACCATGGTGGAGACATTGACGGAGGAAGAACCTCTCGTGGCATTGGAAGTTGAGAATTAAGGTGACATCCGTCGAGCTCGGACGGAACAAGCGGCGATTGGGAGGCAACCCAATAAGTTTTCTTGCAATTATTAGTATTTTCTTTTTCTTTTTCTTTTTCTTTCATTTTTCTAGGTTTAAAGATGATTACTCCTCTTGTGGTGCCAAGTCTTGCTAGGGCACTCTTTCCTCTTTTAAAATTTGAAACATCATGGATGGTACCAGATGAAGCACTCCACATCAGAGTTAGAGACCTAAAACCAGGGGAGTACTAGTTCCTTTCCCTATTTATATTTTGCAACATTGAGGACAATGTTTGATTTAAGTGTGGGGGAGGGATATAATTTCTTTGGTTATGCTTATCCTTATGCAATTGAAAAGAATTTTTTTTATTTGAAATTTTTGCGTTGTTTAGGGTTGACCTTAACTTTGAGCCTTCCCCATCTTAGAAAAATATTATCAAGTCAAAAATTTAAAAAAAAAAAAAGAAAAAAAAAAGAGAAAAGAATGTTCTAATTAAGCCTCTAAAGTCTTACATTTTTTTTACAATCTTGAGATTGACTATGAGAATAGAGATTAGTTTGCAATATGATCAACAGATTATTAGTTTATGAATATTTTGCTACATGATTTCTTTAGAAAATTAGAAGATGACCTTTGCCAGCTAAGTAAAACTGGTGTTTGGGGAAATGACTCAGGTAGTGATTGAAAAAAAAAAAAAAATTCACACACACACGTGCACACAACTCCAATGACTTCTCTAGACCTTACTTAGTAACCGGGGGCACTTCATCACCAATGTTGGCACTCACGTCAAACGGTAAAGTCAAAGAGGATTATGAGTTAGGCTAAAAGCCTCTTGAGGTGCTGTTGGAGTAACCGAGTAACCGGTCTTTGCATCACCCATGTGCGGGTCGCGTAAAAAGGGGACCTACAACGGCTCAAGGTAAAAATAAAAAAAATAAAAAATCGAAAAAAAGGGGAAAAAAAATTGAGTCACTTCCTACCTGAGGATCCTTATTAAATTAAAATGAAAAGCTTGGTTTAGTGGAGGCATTTGAATTTTTCTGAAGAAATTGAGTAGCCTAATATTCTTTTACTAATCTTATTGTTGAACTTATTGCGTGCCGATCTTTTGATCATGAGATGTTAAAAGATTGTTATAATTGTTTAAGGCTGTTGGCGTAGTGACCCATTCTTATAAGACATTAACTTAAATAAAACTTGATAACATGATCTAAGTGTGGTGGGTACGGCTCTTTATTTAGGGATTTCATGAACAATGTTGTTCTCATTTAAGATGATGAATTTTATTTCTTTTGCTTGAGGACAAGCAAATGTTCAAATGTGGGGGAGTTTGATAAGTAGATATTGTATGATTAAATAAGTATAGATTTTGAGATATATTGATTAAATTTATTAATATTTTGTACTTATTTAATTATCTTTTATATATCTATCTATCTTTTAAATAAATATAGAATAAAAGAATATTATAACGAGAAAATCTATTGATATCCTATTTATTTGTGCGGGAGATATTATGTGATCTAAGAGAGAGAAAATATAAGAAAAGCAAGCAACAAATTAAATTGAAAAAGATATAATATCATATATATATATATATATATATATTATATAAGAAGTGATAAAGAAGTGGGGACCACACATGGATTCAAGAAGCAAATCACGCACTGTAAGCAAAGAGTCAAAAAGATATGATGTATCATATCTTTAATGAATTGAAGGAGAGATGCGTAGGGCCCACACCAAAAAGCCAACCCTAACTAATATATATATATTAGAAGAAAAGAAGGCATCAGGGAGGACGCACATAAAGAAGGACGCACGGGAGCAAGAAAGACGCGGCAATTCAAGAGAAGGACGAAAAAACAAGAACGGCAATTCGAGAATCGCGAGCATTGAGATTGAGGGATTCTTTAAGAGTTTTTATTTCTCTTTTCTTTTCTGTCTTCTCTCAATCTGATTTTCATCTTTTCATGGGTTTTAGTATAGCCATGCTCGGCTAGTTTTCTTTTGTAGTTAGGGCGAGGATGAACCCTATGTGAATTTAAAATATTTAGTTGGATTCTTTATTTTTCTTAATTGAATGAATTATCTGTGCTTAAAGCTTTCTTGAAGATTGATCACCTTTTAGATTGTTCATAGGTTAATGTATGACAATAGAGATGTTGGTGCATTTAACTAGATCCGTTAATTCATCGTAGAGTTGCATGACCTAGACATAGGCTTACGATTTTATGCGATCTCATAATTACGGTTTAAAAATATAATCTTTCCAATCAATACTAAGACATTAGGTTGATTTCAAAGATAACGGACTAAGGTAGCATCAAGACATTGGGACTTAGTCTAACTTTAGAGAATTGATCGTCAATCATGAGAATAATAATCAATTAGGGATTCAATTCAAATTATTAGAGGAACATAGGGGATTCTCATCCCTAGCTGCATATTTCTTAATTGAAGGTCTTAATCTTGGATTACTCATATTTTCTCTCGGTTGTTCTTGAGATTCATATTTTGGATTCTTTATTTAATTCTTTAAATTCTATTTGGTTACAACTCACCCCATATTACTCATTCATCCAACTAAAGCGAAAATAGCAAATTAGTGATTGGAATACTATTCCTCGTGGGACGATCTTTTTCTCACTACTTTATTACTTATAACGACCGGTGCACTTGCCGAAGTCGCTATCAAGTTTTTGGCGCCGTTCTTAGAATAATAGTTTTATTTCAACACTAAGATTAGTTATTGAAACTCTAGATTGGATTTTTCTTTTTGTTATTTTACTCTGTTTATGCGAGGTACCACGACGTAAATTCGCCTGCGCTTGATCCTGAAATCGAAAAGACAGCAAGGAGAAACCGGAAACTTGCTAAACAGAGAAAAGGAAAGGTTGTTAGCTCTAGTACTGCGACTGAACCTGTTATAATGGCAGAAGATGGTGAAGATCCTCCCCGTCCTCCTCCAAAGAGGACCATGGGCGACTACATGACACTTAATCCTGCCAAGAATGCAACTAGCATTGTCAAACCCGCGTGAATGCGAATAATTTTGAAATCAAGCCATCCCTCATAAGCTTGGTTCAACAAAGTTCTTTTAGTGGGAGTGATTTAGAAGATCCTAATCAAGATATTGAGATTTTTCTCGATTTGTGATACCATCAAGATGAATGGGGTTCCCGAAGATGCTCTTCGAGTGAGACTGTTTCCTTTCTCTCGACGGGAAAGCAAGAGCTTGGCTTCGTTCTTGTCCTACGGAAGTCTCTCCACTTGGGACATTATCACTACAAAGTTCCTTGAAAAATTTTTCCCTTCTTCTAAGTATACAAAGGCGATGTCGATATTAGTTGCTTTACTCAAGGCAATGGGGAATCATTCTGTGAAGCTTGGGAAAGGTTTAAGGAGTTGCTTAGGAAGTGTCCACAACATGAGCTGCAAGACTATGAACAGCGAGGATATTCTTCAATGGGATGCTTCCGTCTTCTAGGATGATGATTAACGCCGCAAAGTGGTAAGTCAAAAACAAAACTCCGGAAGAAGCATTGGAGTTGTTTGAGGCTATGGGGTCCCTTGAGAACGAAACTGTTACTCCACAACCAAAGAGGGGAGTTCTTCATCTAGACTCTTACAATACAATTTTAGCCCACAATGAGAACATTTCCCAACAGAACAAGGCGATCCAACGAAGCTTAAGAGTTTGCCATCACTAAACAAACTTGCCTCTTCTCGGTCTCATCGATCACTTCTCGGCCTCCTTTGCTTTGTGATTTTTGCAAAGGGGAACACGCTAATGGAGATTGTGAAGCTGGTAGTACTGGAGAAACAGCTGAGGTTAATTACATGAGTAATCCTCCTAGAAATCAATTTAATCCGTATAGCAACACGTATAATCCTGGCTGGAAATCTCACCCAAACTTTTCCTATAAACCCCAAGCAAAGACCTCAGCGGCTTCCACCAAACCACCACCACCATTACCGATCTGGAAAAGGCTTTGACACGCTTAACTCATACCAAAGACCGAATACATACAAAGTTCGAAGCTTTCCGAATGAAACAAAGTCTTCTCTTAAAATCGGAGGCTTCAATTCGGAACTTGGAGAATCGATTGGGCGGTTATCAAAGCAAATAGCAGAGAGGAGCCAAGGGTCCTTCCCTAGTGATACTCGTGGTCAATCCAAAGGAGCATTGTAAGGCCATATCTACAAGAAGTGGTATAGTGATTCAAATGGGTTGAGAAATGCTCCTGAAGGAAAAATCGAAAAAGGGTTGGAAGAACATGAAAAGGCTTTAGAAAAAGAGGAGAAAAAGGCGAGGATGATGAGGTGCGAGGGTTCCAAAGGAGATAGCTACAAAGAAGTCTCCCACTCCTTCTTATGCAAAACCTCCTTACCCCCAAAGGTTAAAGCGACAGATTCGAAGCAACAATATGCCGAGGTTCTTGGATATTTTTAAGAAACTACAGATTAACATTCCTTTTGCGAAGCTCTTGAAAATATGCCTAATTATGCAAAGTTCATGAAAGATTTGCTTTCCAAGAAGCATAAGTTGCAAGAGGCAAAACTGGGCATTGACTCGGCGGTGTAGTGCCATTATTCAAACAAAGTTGCCACCAAAGCTTAAAGATCCGGGCAGCTTTAGCATTCCTTGTGCAATAGGGAACGTCAATATGGGCGAGCACTTTGTGATCTCGGGAGCTAGTATAAATTTAATGCCCTTATCTGTTTCGAAAGCTCTCGGCATTAAAGAGTTGAAGCCTACTATGATGTCGTTACGGTTAGCGAGATAGGTCCATTAAGAAGCCGAAGGTGTCATTGAAGATGTGCTTGTGAAAGTGGACAAATTCATCTTCCCTGGATTTTGTGGTTCTTAACATGGAGGAAGATGCTTGAACTTCCTTTGCTTTTGGGAAGACCCTTCTTGGCTACTTGCTAGAGCGGTAATTGATGTAGGCTGCGGGAAAAATGGAGTTCCAAATGAATGATGAGAAAGTCATTTACGATGTGTTTCAATCCATGAAATACCCGGTGATAATAGTGACGCGGAAATTGATGTAGTTGACGAGGCCATTCATGAAGATCTTTTCAAGAAGGTTCAGTGAGTCTATGGAGGATGATCTTGCGCAATTGTTACAAGTGGAAGAAGAGGTTTCTCGAGATGAGAATTGATTCTACGGTTGAGGAGTCAAGAAGAAAGATTATGATGCGCCACCCGTTCCTCCTAAGGTGGAACTAAAGGAGCTCCCTTCTAATCTAAAGTATGCTTTTCTAGGGACGGATGACACTTATCCCATCATTATTAGTGCTGAGTTATCACCTACCGACGAAGAGAAGTTGTTGAAAGTTTTGACTACCCACAAGACTGCAATAGGGTGGTCTATATCTGATTTAAAGGGGATTAGTCCTTCATTTTGCACTCATAAAATTCTTATGGAGGACGAAGTGAAACCGAAGGCACCTCGGAGGAGACTTAACCCGACTATGAAGGAAGTGGTGAGAAAGGAGGTGGTGAAACTGTTAGATGCGGTATGATTTATCCTATCTCGATTCAAAGTGGGTTAGTCCAAGTACATGTAGTACCAAAGAAGGGTGGAATCACCGTAGTGCGGAATGAGAATAACGAATTGATACCCACTAGAACCATTACGGGCCGGAGAATGTGTGTGGATTATAGGAGGTTGAATGATGCCACTCGCAAGGACCACTTTCCTTTGCCATTCATGGATCGGATGCTTGAGA
Source organism: Acacia acuminata (assembly GCA_019022655.1). Taxonomy (NCBI): domain Eukaryota; kingdom Viridiplantae; phylum Streptophyta; class Magnoliopsida; order Fabales; family Fabaceae; genus Acacia; species Acacia acuminata. The sequence goes on along the minus strand of JAFJYI010000077.1, from coordinate 428,822 downwards.
GGCTTGCGGTCACTCTCTATTATCTGTTTCTTAGATGGCTATTCCGGTTACAATCAAATAGCAAGGTGGCTCCGAGGATCAAGAGAAGACAACTTTCACTTGTCCCTTTGGGATTTTTGCTTATAGGCGGATGCCCTTTGGTCTTTGTAATGCCCCGACTACTTTTCGAGGGTGCATGTTGTCTATCTTCTCGACATGACGAGAGATTTATTGAGGTATTTATGGATGATTTCTCTGTCTTTGGCACTTCGTATGATACTTGCTTGGCTAATTTGTCTTGTGTGCTCCAAAGATGTCAAGAGAGTAACTTGGTGCTTAATTGGGAGAAGTGCCACTTTATGGTGAAAGATGGGATAGTCTTGGGTCATAAAATATCGATAAGGGGATAGAAGTGGATAGAGCCAAGATTATAATCATCAAAGACTTGCCTCCTCCCACCAATGTACGTAGCGTTCGCGATTTTCTTGGTCACGCGAGGTTTTTATCGGAGGTTTATCAAGGATTTTTCCAAGATAGCCAAACCACTTAGTCGGTTATTGGTCAAAGATGAAGACTTTAACTTTAACAATAATTGCCTAGTGGCATTTAACTTGTTGAAGGAGAGATTGACCACTTGCACCTATTCGACGACAGCTGATTGGGAGTTACCGTTTGAGCGATGTGTGATGCCGGTGACTATGCTATAGGGGGTCGTGTTGGGGCAAAGGAAGAACAAGTTGTTGCATGTTATTTACTATGCGAGTAAAGTTCGAATGAGGCACAACCGAACTATGCAACAACCGAGAAGGAGATGCTAGCAATTATTTATGCATTAGATAAGTTTAGACAAGTATTTGATTGGTTCCAAGGTGATTATTTTTACGGATCATGCTTTGCTCTAAAATACCTCTTGACTAAGCAAGACGCTAAGCCAAGGCTTCTCCGTTGGATGCTTGCTATTCCAAGAGTTTGATATTAAAATCGAGACAAGAAAGGGGTGGAGAATGTGGTAGCCGATCACTTATCTAGGATACGGGTTAAGGAGTTGCGGATAATTCGAGAGATGGAGATTCGGGATGAATTCCCGGATGAGTCTGTCTTGGCAATCAACAATGTACCTTGGTTCGATATTGCTAATTATAAGGCAATGGGGATGATACCGGAGGACTAACATGGCAGCGAGAGGAAGAAGTTCATGCATGATGTTCGACGGTATATCCGATGAGCCTTTCTTGTTTTTCAGTGTGCGAGATGGAGTGCTCCGCCGTATCCCGAGGAGGAAACTCATAAGGTCCTCGGCATTGTCACGGTTCGGATTATGGTGGACATTTTTTGGAGAACGCACTGCATTTGCTAAGGTATTACAAAGTGGTTTTTATTGGCCTACACCGTACAAAGATGCTAGGAAGTTTGTGGAGCGTTGTGATCGTTGCCAAGAACTGGAATATCTCTAGGAGACATGAGATGCCCCTTAACAACATTCTTGTTATTGAGATATTTGATGTGTGGGGGATTGATTTTATGGGGCCATTCCCAAGTTCTTTTAACAACAAGTACATTCTTGTAGGCGTGGACTACGTCTCAAAGTGGGTAGAGGCAATTGCTCTTCCCACTAATGAAGCTAAGGTGGTGGTATCTTTTCTCAAAAGAATATATTCAACGGAGTTTGGGGTACCTAGGGCCATTATCGGTGACGGAGGAACTCACTTTTGTAACCGAAGCCGGTTTCAATCGGTGCTTAGCAAATATGGTGTCACTCATCGTGTCACTACTCCATATCACCCACAAACTAGTGGGCAAGTGGAGATGTCTAACGAGGAATTGAAGCAAATTCGAGAAGACTGTTGGGAAGTCAAGGAAGGATTGGTCTAAGAAGCTTGATGATGCTTTGTGGGCGTACCGAACGGCATTCAAAACTCCTATTGGCATGTCACCGTTTCAACTGCTATATGGTAAGTCTTGCCACCTTCCAGTGGAGCTTGAGCATAAGGCGCTGTGGGCAACTAAGCTGCTGAATTTTGATGCTAAATCTGCTAATGAAAAGAGGTTACTTCGGTTGAACGAGCTTGATGAATTCAGAATTTTTGCATATGAGAGTGCTAGCCTCTATAAGGAAAGAACCAAGAGATGGCATGACAGGAGGATTATTCCTAGAGAGTTTCATACGGACAAAGCGGGTACTACTTTATAATTCTCGTTTGAAACTTTTTCCGGGAAATTGAAGTCTAGATGGTCAGGACCTTTTGTAGTCAAAGAAGTCACACCTTTCGCCAAAAACTTGATAGCGACTTCGGCAAGTGCACCGGTCGTTATAAGTAATAAAGTAGTGAGAAAAAGATCGTCCCACGAGGAATAGTATTCCAATCACTAATTTGCTATTTTCGCTTTAGTTGGATGAATGAGTAATATGGGGTGAGTTGTAACCAAATAGAATTTAAAGAATTAAATAAAGAATCCAAAATATGAATCTCAAGAACAACTGAGAGAAAATATGAGTAATCCAAGATTAAGACCTTCAATTAAGAAATATGCGGTAGGGATGAGAATCCCCATGTTCCTCTAATAATTTGAATTGAATCCCTAATTGATTATTATTCTCATGATTGACGATCAATTCTCTAAAGTTAGACTAAGTCCCAATGTCTTGATGCTACCTTAGTCCGTTATCTTTGAAATCAATACTAAGACATTAATGAGCCCATCTGTATCGTTGATTTGGAAGAGGAAAGAAACATTTAAATAGTATTGTGACTTTTCAAATTGATTAGACGGATATGATTTAGAGATTACGATAAATGATGAGAGGTACTCCCTCCGGTCCTAATTATAAGATAACATTTGGGAGTTGGTTTTGGTCCTAATTATAAGACAACATTCTAACTTTTGTCAATTTCTTCCTATAATACCCCTATTTTATTTTATCAAGTGTGTTTGGTTTTTGGTGATTATATGCATATGGTTGTATAGACTCTTCTCGTTATCGAAACTTTTAAATTGTTAAATTTTAATTTATTTATCGATCAACTATTTGCCAATACACACACACACACATATATATGTGTGTGTGTGTGTGTGTACAAATATACATACATATATACACAGACACATACATATAGACACACATACATAAATACACTCACACACACACTCAAATATATCTGTGAGTGTGTATATGTATATCTGTGTATATATGTGTGTGTATACATATATGTATATCTTTGTGTGTGTATGTGTGTGCGTGTCTGTCAATATATATGTGTGTAAATGTATGTGTGTGTGTATGTTAATATATATGTGTAGATATATGTATGTATATGTGTGTGTCTATCTATATGTATATATACACACACACATATATGTATATATAATAAGACCATTATTTCAATTAAAAAGCATGAGGAAAGGAAAATTCTAAGTGAGAGATATGTAGTAGGGGTTGATAATTTACTTTTACTTATGTCATTTTAAATTTATATAAGGACATTTTAGGAAAATAAGTAAAAGTAACTAATTTAACTTCTCTCCTTAATTTTCCCAAAATCGGTTAAATATGTCATATAATTAGGACCGGAGGGAGTATCTATCTTTTTTTTTTTTTTTCCTTTTCTTTACTCTTTCTCCCATTCTTTGTGTGGGAGGAGATACTCTCATTGGCACCTCTTTTATCATCCCTCCATCTGAACTGTCCAAATTTGATCCAAGCATCCAGAGGGAGACACATTATATATTTCAAATTACCGCATGCGAAATATATGATATATCTCCCTCTGAATGCTTGGATCAAATTTGGACGGTCCATATATAAGGATGATGAGGGATGATAAGAGACCCACTGGTGAGAGAAACCGGACGCTTCTTCATCTCACTTCCACAAGCAACACTGAGTATTGAAAGGAAATCTTATTAGTGAAGAAAGTAGTGGCAACCATAGAGTGCCAATAACGACGACGGAGCGGGAAGGGAAGAGTGAAGCCACGCCGGCACCAACAACACGAGCACCGGTGAAGTTCAATAATGAAGATTGAACTTGGTGATGGCGAACACAAGCAGGCTTTCAACAGTATACTTAGAAGTCTTGGCTTTCTTCACTTCTTTTTGTCCTTTCCTTCTCTTTTTACAAAATATCCAAACTAAAAAAATTATAACTCGGCTTAACCCACCAATTTGGCAGGTCACCCAACTCATTTTCAGTTCACACCGAGTTGAGACGAGTCGCCCGAGTTAAAAATTTATGAGTTTAGAGGTCGACCGGACATATAAGGTGGGTGGGTTGCCGGATTCCAGGCCAAATCGGTTGGTCCAATCCAAATTTTGATACACCAGTGCAGCTGGAGCCGGAGTAGATCTTCAATTAACCTCCACATCAGCTACTAGAGCTCAAAATTACAAAGCTCGTAAGGTCATTCCTGCATCCCCTCCTAGTCCTGTTGGACTCAAACATATCATTAAAGCTCTCCAAGTTCATAGTTGAACATTTGCTACTCTTCAAGTTCTAAGCTGCTAATGTACAGAAAGATAAGGTACGCGGTACGAAGTAGGGACATTTTTGAACTCCCCGTCGCAAATGAATGTGCGTAGATTATATACGAACAAAGATCCTTTCAAGCTTGCGTTTGTAGTCCAACGGTTAGGATAATTGCCTTCCAAGCAATAGACCCGGGTTCGACTCCCGGCAAACGCATATGTGACAATGATCTATATCGCTCCGTTGAGGTCTTTCTATGTGTTTTCAATATTTTTTGGGGTCTTGTAGAAGATCAAATTTCTGGATGTGAAGTGCTTGCCTCTGTGTGTATGTGTGGCGAGGGGAGTAGATGTCTCTGTCCTCCAAATTCCAATGATCAATTTCTGTCGTCGCAAAATATGGACCAATCGCCTTAACAGAAATATCCCCCAACGGCGCCAAATAGCAACCATCAGAAGGGACGATGGGCAATATCGTCCATTCGCTTAGCTTGCCTTTGCTTATGGTGAATCTCCACTAATCTAAAATCTGAACTCTTTCCCAAAACGCAACCACTGGACCCGCATGTCATATCATGTCTTGTATCTCAAACTGTCACCGAACCAAAGCGGCGTACCTCGGTGTTTCATGGCGGCCACGAGCCACTCCTTCCCTCCTCACCGATCCACTCTTTTTGAATTCCCCAGAATTAAACGCCCTCTTCCCTCCTTCTCCGTTCGTTTCTCCGCCAAGAGTAATGGAGCCTCCGTCTACCCCGCCTGTGGCGACCTCGCCCAGGGACCTCACTGCATCTACGTTGGCCCCATCGAGTCGGCCAGCCAAGAAACTCTCGAAGCTCTTTATCTCCAAGTAACTCTTCACTTTGGCTTCCTATCTTACCCTTGAATTCAATTTTGGCTCAAGTTAAAACCTACTTGAGATTATGTGGTTATAGTATGGGGGAAAGAACAGGGGAAAATGTGAAATTGAGAATTTGAAGGAGAGGTGTTACCCTAAGTTTGTATATTTATGAACTCTTTTGTGTATTTTCCCTTCTGTTTCGTGTTACTTCCCATTTTTTGTATGGCGATAATGAGAATTTTCATATGCTGACTATTTTTTCCCTTGAATAGGCGCGGGATGCGTATTACAGTGGAAAGCCTTTGATAGTTGATGACATGTTTGATAGAGTAGAGGTATTCGATGTCTAACCTTTTCAAATAAGCATTCACTTCATCTAGATAGTTTTTGTATAGACCTTATTAATGTAAGATGAATCACTGAAACAGTTAAAGCTGCGATGGTATGGTTCAAAATCTGTTGTTAAATATCCTCGTTGCAGTATCAGGAGGCAATCAACATATGCTGACGCTGAGGTAATTTTCTCCTGAAATTCAAGAAAAACTGTGTGCGCGCACTTGTTTGCTATTATCCAAACTCGTCGAAATCTATTGCTTATGGTCAGTGAGTTCGTATGTTTGGGTTGCGTGGTGCCCCATGTAACTTGAATGATTTGCCGACATTACTGATTGAGTGAGTGGCACTTGACTTCCACATCCTGCTATTGCCTGAGGAAATAATTTGTGTGTTATATAATGCAATGCTATTGAATATCTGTATCCGATGCATATTAAGTGATGGGTCAACATATATATAATGATCAGGGTTCTAGTCCTTTGAGTCTTTGTCGTCCACCTGAATATTGAATGGTGTGGTTGTAGGGCAGGCAGATCTGTCTATGATTTTTGCATTAGCCAGCACATGGATCGTCTTCCTGGCGTTTGGCTGCACAATATGCGTTGGACCTATGTTGTACACTGTCAGCATGGCTTATCATACTGCCTTCAATTCAGGATCATCCTATGTTAACCAAGCATCTGGACTGGGATTTCTGGTCACGGTGAATAGCATTGTTTTTATGACATTGGGGTGTGTCATTGGTTATCCAGTTGCATCAGCTTCAGGTGAAATTTTTTTACTCGATATTCTTCATCTTGCATTTTCATGTGAAGTCTAGAATTTTCAAATTCCTAGGGCTGAATCCTCAGCAAAGCTTCCCGTATCATAAAAATACTTGTGATATACTTTTTCATGACATTGTCACGAACCTTGTTTATGTGACTCAACTACCCATTTCTTCAGTTAAGGTGCTTCAAGGTCTGTGGGGCAATGACTTGGTGGCACTAAAAGGCGCATGTCCAAATTGTGGAGAAGAGGTCAGTGAATTGTACGCATAATCTATTGCATATGTGATTTCTGTTCAATATATGTCCCTCAAACTTTCTTCCAACCTGTCCAGCAGGAGACACTCAGATTTTCATTTTTCTTTCAGGTATTCGCATTTGTGAGGATGGACAGGGCTAGTGATTCTCCCCACAGAGCGGATTGTCACGTGTGCGAATGCTTATTGGAATTTCACACCCAAGTTGAGGTAATTCTGTTTGAATTGTTGCGTACAGCCGGGGGTGTCATGAAATCATATTGGTTAGAGTATTGTTATATTAAGCGTTTGGCATTCAGTGATGCTTTCATTTTGCAGCCATCGGTTTCAAGACTGGGAAGAAAATGGGTTTACGGGCGTATTAACCTGGTTTCACTCAGAGGCAAATCCCAGCGCCAAAAACGGTTTTGAACTCGTAACCCCTCAACCCAAAAAAAAGAAAGAAAGAAAGAAAGGAAAGGTATTAAATCATTGTGGTTAGTAGTTACTACAGTTATGTATTGTAAGGATGAGAATACCATTAGTTTCTAGGTTGGTTTTTTCATCATCCCTCATAATCTCTAAATCATGTCCGTTAAATCGATCTGAAAAGTTACAATACTACTTTAACTTTTCTTTCATCTTCCTAATCAACGGTTTAGATGAGCTGATGAGAGAAAAAGATGATGAGACTGTCATATTCTCAATTGTTATGAAAGTTTTGATTTTAGCCAACTTGTACTAAGTCTTAGCTTGTAGTCATTTAATGGAGATGGATGGAAAATTCCTTCCCTGATTTTAGCCAACTTGTACTAAGTCTTAGCTTACAGTCATTTAATGGAGATGGATGGAAAATTCCTCCCCTTTTCATGTAAGCGTTGTGGAAATTTACTTGTGTGCAACCTTATTGGCTTTTTGGAAGAAGTTTTTCAACGTGATTTACTATATAGAGGTAAGTTTGTGAAAATAATTTTATTTCGGCTTGCGTGAATATATTTTTCCAACACCAACTCAAATATACCTTTACATTCTTGAAAGGCTCAAGAGAAATGTATCAACATACTAATTACTAAAATCACTTCATAATTATTTTCTTTTGAGACGAACGGGAGCCGGAGTTGTCTATTTTTACATCCATAGAAGCGGAGATTTACGAATTTGTCGTGCTAGCTAGATCGAATGATTTTGTTACATTTCATCTTCATGTTGTCACCTATTTGCTAAGCCCAAGGTTTACTTATATACATTAATATATCCTCAGCCCTTCGAGGTAGTCCAAGAAGAGACAATAAAAAATCTAATATTTAATTGATAAAAATGATGCAAAACTATGCGAAAAGGTTGTACTTGTAGTCTGGTACAGTTAGGAGATACTCCCTCCAATCCTAATTATAAAAAACACTTTCATAGTATAAATTGCATTATGAAAATGTTCCTATAATTAGGACCGGAGGTAGTATCAAATTTAAAAGAGGAAATGTGAGAGCCGTGAACAAGGTCTCATAAATTCAGAATTATGCCAGCAAGAAAACTTTATTTCAGTGATAAACTAAAACAGAATGTTAATTGCCATGATTTCCGCAGCCCATAGTTTGCTACAGCACGTGGTGTCATTAGAAATGCATGAAGAATACAGTATTTACCACGGAAACCAGAAGCCGGTTTGTTCAACCTCTGCAAAATCAAAACGTTTTACAATCAAGGAAGTAAAACAAATGATTTCCATTCGAGTGGTCTTCTCACTGCTTTCAAGGCAATCCTCATAAAATCAAGTAACATCTGGTGAATGCCACTGACAGTTGGAGATATTTACAAAACCTCCAATGCCCTGCCAATCAGAAGTGTGCTAAACTGTAAACTAGAATCCACGAAAGCTGCAAAGATGTTAAGAAAAAGGAGTCAGATTCTGGGGGGAAAATATGAGAGACCCTTTCTAGGAGGATAGCAGGACCAGAATAAGGACCACATCACAACAACAAATTACCAGGAAGAGAGTAATGGAAGCAAAAAGACCCTCTTGAAGGAGTGCACCATGACCGCCAAACTCTTCCTCGTCAACCTTTAATATTACTGCATAATAACCATATATGATCCCAGAGGATATCACCAAAAAACTGCAACAAAGACAAAAAAATTACAAAAAGATAAAATAATAAATTCAAATGAAAATACTATTGTGAAGGTCATGTCAAAGTTGTGGGCTTCTATACAATCGAAACGAGACCTATGAAATAAGACTAGATAATAGCATCTAGAGGCAAATTATTTTCCTAAAGTTATAAAGGCAAGCATGCCCCGTGAGATACAGTAATTTAAGCTTAAGCACGTTATCTCAATGGTGATGCATAATAACTGAATTCATCGAATCTCATACAACACATGGAGGTACCAAAATGATCTGATTTCTGCACCACAGGGTCAACAAATCTCTCTAGTATGTACCTTACAACTCAATGATTTAAAAAATATATATATATCCAAACAAGAGTTTTTCTTAAAATGGACATACAGAAATTTGAATTCTTCACAAGAATGCAATGGATTAATGGGGGGAACCCAAACAAAATGTCACAAGAACTTCAAAAGATGGGGTAGTCGGTGGTGCCTAATAGACCACCAACAATATTTGGGGAACATTTGCAGCACGATACATAACATGGGTGAGCATATAGGCAATCTTCTAAATTTCAAAACCAGAGCAGCATTTTTTATTATGCAAATGTATCTAATATTTTTACTTAATTCATGTTAGATCTCTAAGCTAGATGTCCAAAATCTGATTATAATTAGATGAGATAAATCATCATTTGTATAATTTGCATTTCGCATCCTCAAGGAGAAATTGAGATGCTCAACATTCAGTTCATATACTTGCATTCCACTATCACCACTTCTTTTTCAATGTTGTCTTGTCACAACCATTGGTAAAACAACCATCTTCTTGACTCCCAATAAACAGACAGCATTGAGTCTGGATCCCTTTAACGGGAAAGAAAAAAGTAGGGAGTACAAGATGTTTCCAGTCTATATGTACACTCACAAATTATAGACACAAGGCAATCAATATCAGCAGATGAGTAAATTTAGATAAAAGCTCCGTATTTGGCAATGTCATCTATCATCCTAATAAAACAACTCCAACATAAACATGATTAATTTAAAAAGCAAATATACTTACAGGATAAACCATATTCCCCCAACCAAAGGTAGAGCACCCCATAATAACCCGAACACAAGGCCGAGGGCTTGTCGAATCCAATGTAAAACATCTCCCAATTGATCCTATTATGGGGGAAAAGACATAAATGGTTGTTAGCATCAATTCAATTACATAGAACAGAATAGTACTACCAATAACTAAAAGGAGAAATGTAATAGATAAATTGCAGACATATACTATATGTATCTCAACCTACACTTCTGAGGAATTTAAGGAAATATTAATACGATACTTCATTTATTTATATTGACCAAAATTGACGATTTGAATACATAATCCTACTTCGACCTAAGTACCGAAGAAGAAAAGGGTTGGTACTTTAGATTTATCATTCTTAATTCCTAAATATAATGATTTAGGTTATCCAATATCCGGTAAGCTGCCCGGAAAAACAATCGGAACACAGAATAGACCGAAAAAGACAGGCATAGATAAAAGAAACCCTCAGTGAATATATAAAAGTGCGAACCTTATCCCACGAAGCTTCAGGATCAAGCAATTTAGCGAATTTGGAAGGCGAGAGGTGCCCATTCTGGTGCTGCTGCTGATGATTGACTTTAATCGATTTTCCTTCTTTCATTGTGAGAAACCAATAATTCCGCAAACAGAAAGGGCAAATAAAATAACAAAAAGATTCGAAATTTTATTGGCAACTGAGAATCAAAATGAGAAGGCAGTCAATTGACGAAGCGGAGCAATACTGGAGCGGAGGAGCAGGCTAGGGTTCAGAGAAAGTGTTTAGATTGAAAATAAAGATTAAACAAATTTGCAAAAGACAGTGAGGAGTGAGGAATATAAAATTGAGATCTGGAATCAGATCTGAATCGTTGGCGCGGTTCAATCAGGTCGCCGAGCTGCTTTCTACCTACTCTCCCACGCTCCGGAGTAGCAAGCCTATTATACTCGCCCGCAAATGAACCAGAATGATAAGTTCTTGTTTGAGGCGAAATTTAATGATTATAAATTTATAATTATAGTATTATCAGAAAAACAAAATGATGCGGATTGCGGAACGCAAATGATAAGATTCAGGGAAAATTTAGGAGGACTTGTTTGGGTTTTTGAATTAGCGTACCAAATTATACATGCCTAAGATATATGGATGTTGAAATAGACGACTATAGTAGTCGCATAGTATTGACTATTGGGTATTTGTTGTGGATATCGGGTTTATTATAATAATGAGATAGGATATTGTCACTATCAATTTTATGTTACTATTTAGTCACTACCATTTTTTCACCGTTAGATCTAAATCTTAATAGGAGAGAGAAATGATAATGATATATGGGATTCGGATCTAACGGTGAAAAAGTAGTAGTGACTTGGTAGTGATATAAAATTGGTAGTGACAATATTCTATAATAAAATACAAATACATAATTCAGTTTTATTTCTTTAGACTCCATCAGATATTTTTATAATTTAGTACGATATTATCCATGGTTTGTGAAACCGACCGACCGGCGCCGGTTCAAATCGAACCGCCAACCGGCCAGAAAACCGGCCCGTTTAGGGCAAAACCGTCGACCCGTGAACCCGGTCTGAACCGCCAACCGGGTAACCGGACGGGTTACAAGGTCAACCTGTTCCTCTTTTTTTTTAAAAAAAAAAAAATTTTAAAAAGGCAATCTGATTTGATTATTTGAAGCAACATATGATTATTTTACTACTGATCTAAAGTATTGAAATTATATATAGTACCACTCTGTCCTATTTATAAGTCCCTCTTGACCAAATCACACATACCAAGAAAAAATAGTTAGCTCGATGATTATGAGGTGAATTTTCAACTTTACTCTTATTTATGATTGGTACCTTCAACTCTTTCTTCTCTCTCTATTTTCATTGATACAATTAATATGGACAAAATTGTCACAATCTCATTTATTTAGTCAAAGGACTTATAAATAGGACCAAATTTTTTTTTGGTCAAAGGAACTTATAAATAGGATCGAGTGGTATGTGAAATTTATGTTGGTGTGATGAGAAATTAATTATTTTCTATTTTTTTATACCTCACCTCCTAACTCTAACTGACCGGCCTCACCCACTAACCCTTAACCCAAGACTCGACCGGTTCAGTCACCGGTTCGAGTTTCAGAACCTTGGATATTATCAATTTTTATAGAAAAATTCATTACCCAGGTGTTTCTTTGCCATTGATAGATATTTAAAATATTTCGAAACTTGATATTTTTTTGCCAATCAGCTTCTTTTGGCTGATTTGTTGTCGTTATATTGACGAATGAAACCAAATAGTACAAAGAAAAAGGGAAAATCCTATAGGGGCCTTTTTGGAGAAAAAAATCCTAAAAAGGGCCCAAGATTCTGACAATCTCAAAAAGGATCCTTGGGCCTTTTCTGGGATAAATTCATTAAAATTTAACAATTAAATCAGTCTCATTTACAACAATTTTTTTACTCGTTTACAATTAAATCAGTCACATTTACAACAATTTTTTTACAACTAAATCAGTCTCATTTACAACAATATCAGTCTCGGTTAACAACTATATCAGTCTCATTTACAACTCACTAAGATTTTGACAATCCCAAAGAGGGCCCTTGGGCCCTTTCTGGGATTGGCAGAAAGTTAAGGCCATTTTTGGGTTTTTTTTTTTAAAAAAGGGCCCACATAAGGATTTTCCAAAAAAAAAATTATTTTGAAATGACATATTCTGACAAAAAAAATTAAATGATGTATTACAAAAATGCATCATTTGTATAAAAAATAATGGGTACCCGCACAAAATTAGGAGACAGCATGGTGACGCTGCTAGAATTAGTTTTTTTTTTTTTATTTTTTTTTAAATTTCTATTCCAAAAAAAATGGATAAGAATAATGTTTGATAAATCAGGTTTGTTTTTTTTTTTTTTTTTTGTTCCTGGGTTGTACCGGTTAATTTTTTATGTTGGGGAATAAAAAAAAGAAGTAAAAAATTTCTACTTCCCTATTCTAGGATACAAAATCAAAATCATTTATGCTGGTTTACTTGAGGTTCCTCCAGAGACGTCAGCACGTCCAGTAAACCATCATAAATTAGTGGCAAGGTTTAAAGTTAAGAATGACTCAATGACATCAGGGCGGACAAAGTGAAGAGATTGACCTTATTAGACGGGAAACTTCGGCATGTGAAACACCAAGGCAAATTGCAGTGGGTAAAAAAAATGTGTTAGCAAACGTAATTCTGATTCTCATAACTTTTTCAAGGCATATTAATTTTAAAAAAAAATTGTTTCATCTCAGAAACAGCGTTAAGTAACAGAATGGTTGTCATGCACACCCTTAAGGACGCCACCAGAGTTTTAATCTGACCTTTTAGGCCCTCTTTGGAAGGTGATGGGGTTGAAAAAGGTACGGTATGAGTAAAATTATGTGTTTGAATTGACATTTTTTTAAATAGGCTTTTAGACCAAAAGCTAATAAGCCACTAAAACATGTTTTTCACAGTGCGAAAGAATTTTTACCACCATTAATCTAAACATAAAGCACATTTACAATCTAACTTTTATTTTATCTTATCTTAACTATGCAAAAATCATGTTGAAAAAAAGACACTTCTATCACCGGTAATCCAAACGGACTGTTATTAAATTCATTGTTGATAAACTTATTCATTATATATGCATGGATGTTATATATATTTTTATAAGAAAGTGTTTATATGAGTTTGGTTACAAGAATGTTCCAGGGTCAAGGTAAAGTACATACATGTCGATTGCTGCCAACAAGTTCTTCAGCAACAGAATTTTAACTCATTAACTTATGAGATATGGCCTCATATATTCTTTATTAACATGTGAGGATTGTTAAAGGTTTAATTTTAGAGGACTTGAGACATACAATTGAGTGATGTTCATTGACTACAAAAATTTCACAAACATGCTTTGACAAAGATGAAAAGCGGCTAGCTGCTAAATAGGTTTTGAATATAAAAGGTTGAGTCTCTTGGCAACTTAACAAAGAGTTAATAGTAACTCTATTCCACCATATGATGTATGAAGAAACAGAGATATATGTGGATGACATGATCATTAAAACAAGAAGATCATGTACTTTTTTACTTTCCTGGGCAAGAAAGGTGTAACACCTCTGGGGGTGCCGGTATACTTAGCCATATTCTTATACAGTAGTGTGGCCGGCAAAATCAAAAATAGCTCATTATACTGATAATACGGAAATTAAATTTGATTACACAATAGGGATAATCCCAGGGTTTATACCCCTTTACATACATTTACATTCATTACAGACGGTGGAAACTAAAACTAACGAAACACCGTCGTCCCTCGGTTCTTCAAGTTGTCCCTCTGTTGGGCCGTCTTTAAGCAACGCTCCCTATTTGAACCATGTGCAACACTTCTCTTCCTGTGTTCACCTGACTATTGGTTGGTAGTGGAGGGTGAGATTCTGAGGAATCTCAGTAGTAGACAATACCAATACAGTGCATGCAAGATAAATACTAATGTATGATATACTTGCCTTGCACATGCTCATATTAACATAATGACATTTTTGCATGCTCAATGCTCTATACATCATACTCATGGCCATAACATAATCATAAACAAAGCTTCAATCATTCAATTATGTTAAACATAACAAGCAAGTATAGCAATCAAACATATACATACAAGCAATAATATCAAATACATGCAAGTAAGGTAAGCCCACTACCTTTTAATTAAGGACTATTGTCCTTACTCGGGTTCCCTTTCGCTAACTGTCAGGGTTGCTTGAAGTTCTTTCCTTTATTCTCCTTATGGCCCTAAGGATAACCATACTCTTAGAACCAGGGAAAATGAATGTTTATTTTCCTTTTTAACCCTTTTTGCAAAACTTATTATTTCTGGCCCTTAATTTACTTATTTATGAATTAATCTCTTAACTGGTCAAAAAATCCAGTAACTTCAATCATTTTTAATAAATTGCAAAAAATTCATTTTAATGTTCCGTCAACTCTCACGTGTTCGTAGAGAAGTCCACTTTCATAGAAAAATACTTTCAAATGTTAGAACTTGTCAAATAATTCCCAGGTTTTACGTCTTTCTTGACTATCCTGTTAAGCTTCCAGAATTAATGACTCAACTTTAAAAATTCGTATCTCCCTGTTCAGGGCCTTAAAAATTAAAAATTAATATTTCCTAAATTCCCAGAGAGTCATATGTATTTCTGGAAAAATTCATCATTTTATAAACACTTTAACCCATTCAAAATCGTATGCTCAAACCTTTTGCCAAGTTTTTATCTGTAGGACGCTGAGTCATTTTGTAACATTTATTACTCACTACTCACTGACCAGACATCAAAAAAATACAAACTACCCGTCCTTTTAAAGGTATTCGTGTCCTCTACGTCCTGTAATATTTTCAGAATTTTTAAAGAACCTTAACACAGTAAAAACACATTGACAAGCTTACTGGTTTGAATTATTCAAAACGGGCAGATTTGACTCTTTATTTGTGCTCGTTATTTCATGTGTAAAAATGCCTTTGAAAAATCATCAAAAATCATATTTCCACACAATTTTTCACAAAGAAAACGATGGTGGTCTCAAAATTTCAAAATTCCACTTATTTATATGATTTTACCACAGATTACAAAATCTGGGTTTTAAACTTAATTCCAAAATCATAAGAGAAGGTTTTATGGTTCTTACTACAATTGCTCCTTGATTTTATGATCAACTTTATCACTTCAGTCCTTCTCAAATCTTTAGCCTGGCCTTAAAACTACATGCATGTGAGAATCATCCAAATCACCAAGTTAAAGTTTCAAGTTCCTACCTTTTCTTGTTTCAAGCCGTGGAGCTTCACTTGTGTGAAAGGATGATGACTTTGATGATGGGTGAGGATGGTTGATGGTGTTGATGATGTTGGAAATGAGAGGTGAGTGCCGTGAAGGGAGGGAGGAGTTGGAAGAGTTGAATTTGTATTGAGAGAGGGAGGAAGGCTGAGAGGAATTAGAGGGAATTGGGAGAGAGTTTATGTTTTGTGATTTTGTGTGAATGAAGGAGGGAGGGACGTGAGTTTTGGTTCAAGTGTTTGTGTGTAATTGTGAATTGAGAGGGAGGAGAGAGTTTGAAAGGAAATTGTAAAGTGTTGAGAAGAAGAGGAAGGGGTCGGATGGAATGAGTGGAAAAGTGAATGTTTGTGTAGTGTGTGTATGTGTAATGCCGTGGGGAGGAGAGAGGGAAAAGAGATGAGTGCATGTGTGCAATGTGGCAATGGTTGTGTGTGTGCGTACGTGTAAATGAGAGGGGATGAGGTGATCATTTAATGACAATTAGAAAGGGTCCTCCACGGCTGAAAGAGGTGGAAAATCATTGACCTCCAACAAGTTCTAAATTTACACTCTTTATCATCCGATTGCATTGTAACTATATAGTTATAATATGTGTGGGCTTCTCTTCCTTTTTTTTTTTTTTAATCTCCTTGGGCTGAAATCTTGGCCCATATTAATAATCCAAATTGCCCCTTTTCACTGACACTTTAATTCCATAATTTATACATGCTAGGTCTATTGACCCATATAACCGAGTTTCTTAGTCCATGAGAGGCTTCCTATCTCTCAATATTCTTGAAACTTTTCCGAATTAAGGCTTAGCCGTTTGTCTAATTTAGGCTTATTCTCAATTCTTAGAATCCAAAATTTGGATGTTACAAAAGGTCCACTTAAGGTTGAGGTGTTCCAGCTGAAGTTTTCTGCATTTCCGAAGATCAAATTTGATACCAGCCGATTAAATGGAATGTTTAACTATCTATATATGGGTGAAAAGTTCGCGTCCTCTGTTGGATATGCATTCAAGAATATTTTCAACCTTCCTTGGATCTTGATACGCCACAGCATGCTTTCTTCTCCAATGGCCTCGCTTCATTATCCTTGACCATAAAATGAACTTGGGTCTTAGACGTTCCGGTTATATCTAGGTCAATAGAAAATAAAATAAACATAAAGATGACTTCGCCTTGTTTCCTTTTATTTGTTTGTGAAAAGACGCACCTGGAAAAATCTGCAGTCGCAACATCTCATATGGTATTTGTATGCTTGCTCACCAAGAATCATTCTATAAGCCTTGGCGATCAAGCTATCCCAAAACGTGCGTAATTACGTATTTCTCCATCAGATCGTCAAACCACGATTAATTACTAATTCCATGATTGAGATAAAATACAATTCTAATCCCATCGTTATTATATATGCCGCAAGGTATGACTTTGCCTGGAGATGTTTTTTCCCTGTTTTTTCAAAAAAGGGAAATGCTACATTTGACTTGTTCTTCACTTTTGGGTACATGCCCTTTTTATATATATATATATATATATATATATATAACAGGTACGTGATGTATTTACACCTACATTAGTTTTGATTGAGACAATCAATCTGGGGAACGAACACGTACGTTTTGAAAATTCAATGACATTGATTAGGTTGTTATGAATTGCACGGTTGAGAATTTGAGATGAACACGAATCTTATCTCCCCAGTACACTATGACACAGGAGATGACTCTTCATACACGTATTTTTTACGGGGTCAAATGTTTGAAGCCAAGTGTAGTATTCTAGAATAACTCCCCATTTAAATTATGATCATCACAATGTCTTCTGTTGGTTTCCTTTTCATTTTTAGATAAATGATGCATTTACAGTCGCCATCTAGTTTTTAAATTAAATGAGATTCATCGATTAAATTAATTAATTTACTGATTACTTGATTGAGATGAATGCAAAGATCTTATATTTCATTATCGTATGACTATTCCTAAGATGTCTTAGCTTTTTATGGGGTCAAAATTATACAAATCTGTTGCACCAAAAAAAATGTTCAAATCTATATACTTTTAATCAAATTCCGATCTACCGTATATACCAATCGCCATCAATAATATTATAAGCTAAACTTCATGAGTGGAAAAAAAAAAAACACGATAAAAACATATAAGTTTAACAAATTATAAATCCAAAATTGCGTACGCTACAAAAATTCTAAGTAGAGAGTCATACAAGCAAACATATTTAATATTCAATTTAGGAGTGATCATGGTTCAATTTAATAATTAAAATAAGTGGCAGATGATAGGGGGCACCCTAGGTAGAACAGTAAGATATGAGTCAAAAGTTCAAACAATCAAAACCCCAAGAGGAAAAAAATTATAGGGAAGTCCTTATATTTTCATCTCATCATTTTTCAATTGATCTGTATTTTTTTTTTCTTTTTATAATCTATTGGGTCAATATAGTTTCCTTAATCAATTATATGTTTTTTTTGCCAACAAAATTAGTTATATGTATAGGTTCTTATACACATAATTCATTAATTTGTAGGATGAAAGATATTAGTAGCTTTCATTTAGCATATGCTTGGATTAATTTTGCTACATGGAAAATCAAGCAATAGAAAAATGAAAAAAATGGTCCTTGAAGATCTCAAAATTATATTTAAGTCAGTAAGACTTTTTTACAATAAATTTCAATTTCACTAACAAGTCTAGGTGCATTTACCGATAAGTCCAACTAATAACAAATTTATAAATGTCTTTTGACAAGTCAACAATTAAAATTGATTAAATGCAATTTGTAATTTTAAGATTTTCAGTGACCATTTTTTCATTTTTTTTTAATGTTGCTTGAGACCTAAATACAATATCCTATTATAAATTATGCATTTGTTTGGAGCTGTCAGGCGGAAATGTGTAGGTGGCCTCAGCTTCACTTATAATACATAACCTTATGTTAAATGACATGATAAACGATAAACCCTTTATAATATGATTGATTTTAATTTTATTTAAATCCGGCCATGTAGCAAAATTAATTCAAGCATATGTTAGGTGAAAGCTACATAATCAGCTACTAATGTCTTTCATCCTACAAATTAATGAAATATGTGTATTAATAACCTATACATGTAACTAATTTTGTTGGCAAAAAACCTATAATTGATTAAGGAAACTATATTGACCCAATAAAATTATAAAAAAAAAAAAATTACAGATCAAATGAAAATGATGAGATGAAAATATAAGGACCTGCCCAAAAAAAAAAAAATTCCTCTTAGGTTTGATTGTTTTAACTTTTGACTCATAAGTCTTACTAATCAAAATCAATCATATTATAAAAGGTTTAATGTTTATGTTTTTTTTTTAGAAATGTTTTTATTCTCACACGTTCATATAAAAGTGAATAGGTCCTACTAACATTTTTTCTTTTCTTTTTATAATGGGACCCACTTATTTTTATGTGAGTGCAATAGAAAAGATATTTCTACGACAAAAAAATAGAAACATTATACTATATTATAAATTATACATTTGTTTGGATCTATGTATTATAAGTCAAGTGGAGGCAAAACTTCTTTTAATGCACACTTACTTCATACAACATAAATTTCAATAAAAAAAGAGAGCTTATTTTAAAGGCTTTAATCCACATTAGACAAGTTATATATATATATATATAGAGAGAGAGAGAGAGAGAGAGACAAGTTATATATATATATATATATAGAGAGAGAGAGAGAGAGGCACTAAGTGATTATAAGTATAATATTGTTTCTGGTGAGTCGTGACAAATTACATGTAGTTTTAAGTGTTTAACAAATAAATTTATTTCTTCGAGAGAAAAAATTTATTTCATAATCTTACTCCATTTCTTAGAAAATCTCTTTATTATTTTGTTTCTGGCGAGTTGTGAGTTGTGATTTTGACAAATTTTATGCAGTTTAATCAGCATTCACATAAATTCTAATTTTTTTACCTGAACTTAAATTCTAATTAATACATTATGAACATATGAATTAATGCTGAGTAAGGAAACAATAAGAAATCAAAAAGAAAAAGAAAACCTGTCGCTCGTTTATTATTCTATGTTATTAGCTCCCACTATGGACAAAAAATAATTCACATACTATTTAAATTATCGTGTTCTCGCCAGAGCTTCCTCTATCTTTCATGTCTAGGTTCCCTCTTAATCCTCATCCTTTCTTCTCTGTTTCTTTCCGGACTATCATCCAACAGATAACTCCTTCTAAAGTTCACTTTGCCTTACCACCACTATCAGTCCTTTTCTGGTTCGTCCCATCTTTTGCTGTTTCTTTAATTTGGATTCATGTTCTTCGCCTTTTTTTTTTTTTTTTTTTTTTCTTCTTTTTTTTCGGCGACGATCGGTCTTTCGTCTAATTCTGACGCCTATCTTCTTTCTCAGTTTTTGTTCATATTTTAATTCCTTTGTTCACAAGATTTAGATCTACCAAGCTTTTCGTGTATTAGTGCTTCTGGGTCTAGCTTTTCTGCTGGCCCTTGAACATGGATCCTCACTTCGATGGAAGTCAAGGTTCTACAAATGGTTATAAACTTGATGACGGCAACGCCAGCTCCGATTCAAATTATTTCCCGCATCCAGCCAAAGATTGGGAACTCGACGAAAACTATTGGAAACTTCTTAATCTCACAACCGATCCGTTGTATCAATCTTATGCGGCTCCGGTAAATTTCTCCCTGCATAGTAGCGTGAAATGTGAAGAATCAGAGCCGTTAGTCTCATCCTCGACTATAAACCCTGTAGGAGGCATGTCAGATGTGGCAGCTGTGTCTAAAACTTCGTCGCCAGATCCTTCGCTGGAGGACGCTGACTTTTCAGAAACTATCAGGTACATAAGCCAAATGCTTATGGAAGAGAACTTTGAACAGAAACCAAGCTTGTTTTATGATCCTCTGAGTCTACAAGTCACAGAGAAATCATTCTATGACGCTCTCAGAAAAGATCATCCCCTTTCCCCCAATCAGCATCCCCTAGACATTCATCAGAATCTTGATAGCACAGATGATAACTGTTGTGGTAGTAGTATTGACAGTAGCAGCACCAACAAGTCTCATGGCGCTGATACGCCCTCTTTCGCTGATGCTCCATTTTCTGGTGATTATGCGTCCCAGTTAAATTTTCAACCCATCTCTGAGAAACCCTCTCAACCTCCGAGTGCTTCTACTTACATCAGCAACGGATTGTCAGATGCGGATTCCTCTTTTACTAGGATCTTAGCTCAAAATATCTTTACTGATGCAGAATCTGTTTCACAGTTTAAAAGGGGATTGGAAGAAGCTAGCAAGTTTCTTCCCAGAGGACTTCAACTTGTCACTGATCCGGAGAGCAACAATATGGTTCCAGAATTAATGGGAGCGGCTGAAAAGGCAGTGGGAAATAGTCGGGAGAATTCACATGGATTAAAGGGCAGGAAGAATCATGAACGTGAAGCTAGTGATACAGAAGAAGGGAGAAGTAACAAGCAGTCGGCAGTGTATGTAGACGAGAGTGAGCTATCAGATATGTTTGATAAGGTGTTGCTTAGTGTTGAGAGTGTTCCATTAGGTGAGGAACACAACAAATGGTTTCAGAATGGGAAAGACGAGGCCAATGAGCCAAGTGAACAGCCAAATTCTTCAAATGGGGCGAAGACCCGCGGCAGGAGACAAGGCAGGAAGAAGGAAACCGTGGATTTGAGGACTCTTATGGCTCTATGTGCGCAAGCTGTGTCTGCATGTGACAGCAGAAGTGCCAATGAACTACTAAAGCAGATTAGGCAGCATTCTTCCCCAATTGGTGATGCATCACAGAGACTGGCTCATTACTTTACCAATGGCCTTGAGGCTCGCTTGTCTGGCTGTGCTACTGGAACCCAAATATTCTCTGCCTCTCTATGCACCAAGAGGATATCTGCTTCTCAAATCTTGAGAGCTTACAAAGTTCTAATATCTGTCTGCCCCTTCAGGAGGTTTGCATATTTTTTTGCAAATAAAATGATTCTTCTCGCAGCTGAAAAGGCAGAAACTCTTCATATTGTCGATTTTGGCATTCAATATGGTTTCCAGTGGCCAATACTTATCAAGTTCCTTTCGCAAAGATCTGGTGGGCCTCCTAAGCTACGCATTACAGGGATAGAATTGCCCCAAGCTGGGTTTCGTCCGGCAGAATTAATTGAGGAGACCGGTCGACGTCTATCTAATTATTGCAAACGTTTTAATGTTCCGTTTGAATACACAGCCATAGCATCACAAAACTGGGAAACTATCCCGTTAAAGGACTTTAAGACCGAGAGAAACGAATTTCTTGCTGTGAACTGTCTACAGAGATTTAAGAATTTACTGGACGAGACGATTGAAGTGAAGAGTCCTAGAGATGCAGTTTTCAACTTGATCAGAAAGATGAATCCTGATATATTTGTTCAATCCATTATGAATGGATCCTACAATGCCCCTTTCTTTGCGTCACGGTTCAAAGAGGCAATGTTCCATTATTCTGCAATGTATGATATGTTTGACACTGTCATACCTCGTGAAAATGAATGGAGGCTGATGCTCGAGAGAGAGTTTTTGGGTCGGGAGATCATGAATGTGGTTGCGTGTGAAGGGATCGAGAGGGTTGAGAGGCCTGAGACATACAAACACTGGCAAGTGAGGGGGACGAGGGCTGGTTTCAAGCGGCTGCCACTGCCAGAGGAGCTAATGGTCAAATTCAGCGAAAAGTTGAAGGCATGGTATCACAAGGATTTTGTAATTGATGAAGACAACAACTGGATGCTGCAGGGCTGGAAGGGCCGCATCATTTGTGCTTCCACATGTTGGGTGCCTTCATAAGGATAGATGCTAGCTTATGAAATCTTTTTTTTCTGATCTCTCATTCTGTATTTTTAGGTACGTTCTCAAGGATCATATATAAATCCATGCTCTTCCCAGTACTTACATATGACTGCTTAATTCTTTTCCTCTGTTGATAATTGGCTGCTATTTCACTTAATCAGCATGGATGGTGTAATGGAGAGACTTATTTTAGTACTTTTGACGATTTCAGGTGATGATAACTCAGGTGTTCCCAGTTTACTTCTCAACTTCTGACCAACTTTGGTTCATCCGCTGGATATTCTGAAGTTCCGCAAATTTTTTTCCTGATGTTTACATGATTTATGAAACCCGCCTTTTGGCGGTAGCTTTTCCGGTGAGATAGAAAGTTTGTAGTGTAAGGGAAATGGGAGGGCAAGTGAATTGGTCTTAGAGGTCTGTGCTTTCTGACTGACATGTACTATTTGATCATCAATGTAATCAAGCTACAAGCAATGTTGTTATATACATGTATATATATTACAGTTCGGTTTGGAAAAAAGGAAGGAATGAAGTGAAGTGGAGATAGTTAGGCGGGAACAAAAGGGTGGCTTTTGGGGAGGAGGATAGGATTACTTGGAAAATCAATAAGTTAAATTGATATATATTAACTAATTAAAGATGCCCCAGTGGAGAAGCCAAAGACTAAAGTGAAGGAGGGTGAGGCAAAAGCATAAAAACAAGGGCGGGTGGGTGGTTGTTGGTGGGATTTCCTATAATGGCGAGTGCACCGAATGGGCATGATCCACTTTTCAACCTTTTAATCTTAGTATATGATTACTTATATTTTCCTCAACGATGTCGCTTTCCTCCAATCTATCATAGGTTCATTCATCCATTCGAGGGTTTGACGACACCCATTTCAACTAGTCTTGTTGTTGATGGTGTAACTATAATAATTCTTGTGTTCAAAGCATTTTTTGTTGCACTCAAAACAAACAATATTCGTTCCCTTGAAAGTAAGCGAAATTTTGATTATGAATTTGGAGATATTTTCAAGCCAGTCAGGGACTCATTTACTCAATTTGAGAGTTTTTTTTTTTATTTCTATTCATCCTATTTTTAAATAATAGATTTCGTTGTTTTAATTATTATAGTCGGTTGGAGAGAGTCCTCAATGGTGATTCAACTAATGAAAAGTAAAAAATTGCTCGGTCATTTTCACAGTGAAAAGTTGTAGTAGGGTAGTTTTCTCCAATTTTCTCAAAAAATATTCACGAGATTATAGAGATAAAGTGTTTGGGGTCACATAATTTTTTTCTTAAGTATTTTAATTTTGTACACAAATTTATGGAATTTTTTGTATTTTTTATGAGATTTAATGTTAAAGATATTTAAAATAAAACTTGATCCTTTATATGCAATTATCAGAAAGGCTAATGTATTTTCTGGTAATTTAAGAAAGAAAAAGAAAGCTATTCTAATAACAATATTTAAACATTCTTATTTTATCATTACTTTTTTTTTAAGAAAGTATTCTCCAAAAACTAATCTAAATAGATTTTAAGAATGTATGGGTTAAAAGTTGAAACAATCAAAACTAAGAGGAAAAAATTATAGGCAAGTTCTTATATTTTCATCTCATCATTTTCAATTTATCTGCAATTTTTTTTTTCTTTTTATAATTTTATTGGTTCAATATAGTTTCCTTAATCAATTAAAGGTTTTTTGGCCAACAAAATTAGTTACAGTATTGGTTCGTATACCCATAATTCATTAATTTGTCAGGATGAAAGACATTAGTAGCTGATTATGTATCTTTCACTGAGCATATGCTAGGATCAATTTTGTTACATGGATTTAAATGAAACCAAAATCAATCATATTATAATTATGCATTTGTTTGAAGCTATTTATTACTCCCTCCGGTCCTAATTATAAGATATATTTAACTGATTTTGTAGCGATTAAAGATATGAGTTAAATTAGTTACTTTTACTAATTTTACCAATTTTGTTAGCTATCCTTAAAATTGAGGTGTATTATTGAAGGGGTAATTTAGAAAGAAGTTGACAAAAATTAAAATGTTGTTTTCTAATTAAGACGAAAACTAACTTCTAAATATTATCCCGTAATTAAAATCGGGGGGAGTATTACATAAATCAAACGGAAGCAAACCTTCTTTTTCATGCACATTTACCTCATATATCATAAAGTTCCATTAAAAAGCTTATTTTAAAGGCTTTAATCCACACTAGCCAACTTTTATATATATATATATAGAGAGAGAGAGAGAGAGAGAGAGAGAGAGAGAGAGAGAGGGCACTAAGTGATTATAAGTATACGTGTTGGATAAATAAATTTATTTCTTGACTTGCATTACACAGAATTGTTTTGCTAAGTTTAGTCTCATTTTATAGGTCTCACCTGTTATGGATATTGTACACCACTGGAAAATTTTTTGATTAATAGAATACCTCTTTACTAGAAAAAAAAAAATTTATTTCTTTGAGCAAAAAAAAAAAAGAAAATCATAATCTTATTTCTTAAAAAATCTATTTATTATTATGTTTCTGGTGAGTTGTGATTTGTGACAAATTACATGCAGTTTAATAAGCATTTACATAAATTCTAATTTTTTACCTGAACATAAATTGTAATTAATACATTATGAACAGATGAATTTATGCTGAGTAAGGAAACAATAAGAAATCAATAAACAAGAAAAAAATTTAAAACTTGTCGCTGGTTTATTATTGAGTTAAATTGTTAAAATACATATATGGTTTGTCCTAAAATCCACCCAACACCAATTTTTTTTTTTTTTTTTTGGGAAAATCCTTCTGAGGGACCTTTTTGGCAAAAAAAACTCAAAAAGGACCTAAGAATCTAATCCCGAAAGACCCCTTGGTCCTTTTCTCGGGATAAATTCATTAAAAATTTACAACTAAATCAGGTCTCATTTACAACAATTTTTTACAACTAAATCAGATCTCATTTACAACAATATCATCCGGTTAACAACTATATCAGCATTTACAACTCACCAAAATTAAAAAACCCAAAAAAGGACCAATGGACCTTTCTCGGGATGGTCGGTCTTAGGTCCTTTTTTGGGTTTTTTTTGCCAAAAAGGTCCCACAGAAGGATTTTCCCTTTTTTTTTTGTGCAACAATGATTATGTGATTATAAAAGCGGGGCAAAAGTATCAATTGATTGTTAGTTTGACTTTTTTTGTAATGAAAATGATGACGTGGACAATGACATGCATGTGAAATGGTTATGAAGTTTTATGAATTACAGTTCAACCCAAATACATTTCAACAAATTTCAATTTAGTTCCTCCTTGTGCTTTTGAAAATTTTCAACTTTTGACCTTCTGAAGTTTTGACGAGGCCCCACAAAATTGTCAATTACGACCATTAGTAAAGGCAATAGTCATCCTAATCACCCCAACCACATACATACGAATGCAGCAACAAATTAGCAGTTAAACTAATTCAAATCATCCAAAACAAAGTGATGATGAATCAAAGGAACCTTAGTCCTAACCTCCTATCATGCAAGTTAAGGCATCGAAAACAAAGGAAACCAAGCGCTGATCAGGGTAATGCTCATCTACCTCCAGCCGTAATGTGTCCTTGTGCACGTTCACATCGTTCCTGATCTTCTTAGTCGTTCAATGATCAACATAGGGAGGTGGCGAGACGACAGGACCAACCACCGAAGGATAAATTGGAGCCCACCCATTAGCATGATTTAGAAAATAAGACAGGGGATACTGAAGCCTAACCACCATAGAATTAGAATAATTGGAACAACTGCTATACGCATTTGAGTAACAGAAGACATAGGTTTGAGGAGGGGGAGGCACATAGTTGTTGCTTTGCAGTGCATAAGGCGTGGGTGAGGTGGAATAGTAGCCTTGGGGCGGCGGCGGCGGAGGAGGAGATTCTGCCGGGTAATAGAAAGGTGATGGAAGATGTGGGTTGTGAAAATAATTGCTTCTTCTTCCGCTGCTCGAAGAAATTCCCATTTTGAAACCGCGGAAGCAACAGAGAAGCGGAGAGGGATGAAATTGAAAAGGGAAAGTTGAAGAATCAGAATTGAGAAATGAGAATGGTGATATGACGGAAGAGCCAAGAGCTAATTTCAGAAAACCAAGTCAAGTAAGATATTCTGCCTTCCCACCAGCACCAGGGATTCACCATATTCCCATATCTTAGTTTTATAATTTATAATATTTATTTTATAGTTGTCATAATATTTTTTGCATTCATAATTAATAATAAAACTAATGTATTTAATTTTTTTATAAAATTAAGAAATAAAATCATAATATTAAAAAAATATTAGGAACCCTTTTTAATAAAAAAAAATGTCCATAACTTAAAAAAAATTGCATAATAAAACAAAATTTTGAACTTTTGAATAGAGATTAAAATGAAATTTTTAAAAGTTCGTGGGACTAAATTAAAATTGTTGAAATGTGTCAAGTC
Source organism: Acacia acuminata (assembly GCA_019022655.1). Lineage (NCBI taxonomy): Eukaryota > Viridiplantae > Streptophyta > Magnoliopsida > Fabales > Fabaceae > Acacia > Acacia acuminata. The sequence goes on along the minus strand of JAFJYI010000077.1, from coordinate 401,881 downwards.
TGCAAATTCATAACAATTTAGAACCCATCAACATTCACTTTATTGTTCATGTTATCATCAGTAGAGAAAAAATCAAACCAATTGTCATAGCTACTTTTACTCTATTTTTATAATCTCATAATCACTTTTACACACACACACAAAAAAAAAAAAAATTTTTTTGGCCAAACTGAAATAAATTCTATAAATAGGTATTTGGTACCAAGTACACTTTGAAACAAAACCTTAACCTTTTATTATTTTTCCTCTTTTGGGGGTCTCTATTTATTAGCTTCCTCTATCCTTCATGTCTAGCTTCCCTCTTAATCCTCATCCTTTCTTCTCTCTGTTTCTTTCCGGACTATCATCCAACACGTAACTCCAGCTAAAGTTCACTTTCACTTACCACCACGATCAGTCTTTTTCTGGTTCGTCCCATCTTTTGCTGTTCCTTTAATTTGGATTCATCTTCTTCGGATTTTTTTTTTGTTTTTTGTTTTTTTTGTTTTTTGTTTTTGGGATGATCGTTATTTCGTCTAATTCTGATGCCTACCTTCTTTCTCAGTTTTTGTTCATATTTTAATTCCCTTATTCACAAGACTTAGATCTACCAAGCATTTCGTGTTTTAGTGCTTCTGGGTCTAGCTTTTCTGCTGACCCTTAAATATGGATCTTCACTTTGATGGAAGTCAACGTTCCATGAATGGTTATAAACTTGATGATGGCGCCGCCAGCTCCGGTTCAAATTATTTCCCGCATCCAGCCAACGATTGGGAACTCGACGAAAACTATTGGAAACTTCTTAATCTCACAACCGATCCGTTGTATCAACCTTATGCGGCTCCGGTCAATTTGTCCCTGCATGGTAGCGTGAAATATGAAGAATCAGAGCGGTTAGTTTCATCCTCCACTATAAACCCTGTAGGAGGCATGTCAGATGTGGAAGCCGTGTCTAAAACTTTGCCACCAGATACTTCGCTGGAGGACGCTGACTTTTCAGAAACTATCAGGTACATAAGCCAAATGCTTATGGAAGAGAATTTTGAACAGAAACCAAGCATGTTTTATGATCCTCTGAGTCTACAAGTAACGGAGAAATCATTCTACGACGCTCTCAGAAAAGATCATCCTCTTTCCCCCAGTCAGCATTCCCTAGACATTCATCAGAATCTTGATAACTGTTGTGGTAGTAGTATTGACAGTAGCAGCGCCAACAAGTCTCATGGCACTAATACGCCCTCTTTCTATGATGCTCCATTTTCTGGTGATTATGCGTCCCAGTTAAATTTTCAACCCACCTCTGAGGAACCCTCTCAACCTCCGAGTGCTTATACTTACATCAGCAACGGATTGTCAGATGCGGATTCCTCTTTTACAAGGAACTTGGCTCAAAATATCTTTACTGATGCAGAATCTGTTTCACAATTTAAAAGGGGATTGGAAGAAGCTACAAAGTTTCTTCCCAGAGGACTTCAACTTGTCACTGATCCGCAGAGCAACAATATGGTTCCAGAGTCAATGGGAGCGGCAGAAAAGGCAGTGGGAAATATTCGGGAGAATTCACATGGATTAAAGGGCAGGAAGAATCATGAACGTGAAGCTAGTGATACAGAAGAAGGGAGAAGTAACAAGCAGTCGGCAGTGTCTGTGGACGAGGGTGAGCTATCAGATATGTTTGATAAGGTGTTGCTTAGTGTTGAGAGGGTTCCATTAGGTGAGGAACACCACAAATGGTTGCAGAATGGAACAGACAAGGTCAATGAGCCAAGTGAACAGCCAAAGTCATCAAATGGGGCGAAGACCCGCAGTAGGAGACAAGGCAGGAAGAAGGAAACCGTGGATTTGAGGACTCTTATGGCTCTATGTGCGCAAGCTGTGTCTGCATGTGACAGCAGAAGTGCCAATGAACTACTGAAACAGATTAGGCAGCATTCTTCCCCAATTGGTGATGCATCACAGAGGCTGGCTCATTACTTTACCAATGGCCTTGAAGCACGCTTGTCTGGCTGTGGTACTGGAACCCAAATATTCTATGCCTCTCTAAGCTCCAAGAGGATATCTGCTTCTCAAATCTTGAGAGCTTACAAAGTTCTAATATCTGTCTGCCCCTTCAGGAGGTTTTCATGTTTTTTGGCAAATAAGATGATGTTTCATGCAGCTGAAAAGGCAGAAACTCTCCATATTGTCGATTTTGGCATTCAATATGGTTTCCAGTGGCCAATACTTATCAAGTTCCTTTCGCAAAGACCTGGTGGGCCTCCGAAGCTACGCATTACAGGGATAGAATTGCCCCAAGCTGGGTTTCGTCCGGCAGAATTAATTGAGGAGACCGGTCGACGTCTATCTAATTATTGCAAACGTTTTAATGTTCCGTTTGAATACACAGCCATAGCATCACAAAACTGGGAAACCATCCCGTTAAAGGACTTTAAGACCGAGAGAAACGAATTTCTTGCTGTGAACTGTCTGCAGAGATTTAAGAATTTACTGGACGAGACGATTGAAGTGAAGAGTCCTAGAGATGCAGTTTTCAACTTGATCAGAAAGATGAATCCTGATATATTTGTTCAATCCATTGTGAATGGATCCTACAATGCCCCTTTCTTTGCGTCACGGTTCAAAGAGGCAATGTTCCATTATTCTGCAATGTATGATATGTTTGACACTGTCATACCTCGTGAAAATGAATGGAGGCTGATGCTCGAGAGAGAGTTTTGGGGTCGGGAGATCATGAATGTGGTTGCGTGCGAAGGGATCGAGAGGGTTGAGAGGCCTGAGACATACAAACAGTGGCAAGTGAGGGGGACGAGGGCTGGTTTCAGGCGGCTGCCACTGCCAGAGGAGATAATGGTCAAAGTCAGCAAATGGTTGAAGGCATGGTATCACAGAGATTTTGTAATTGATGAAGACAACAACTGGATGCTGCAGGGCTGGAAGGGCCGCATCATTTGTGCTTCCACATGTTGGGTGCCATCATAAGGATAGATGCTAGCTGATGAAGTCTTGACTTTTTCTGATGTCTCATTCTGTATTTTTAGGTACGTTCCCAAGGATCATTTAGTAATCCATGCTCTTCCCAGTACTTACTTATATATGGCTGCTTAATTCTTTTCCTCTGTTGATAATTGGCAGCTATTTCACTTAATCCAGCATGGATGGTTTAATGGAGAGACTTATTTTAGCACTTTTGACGATTTCAGGTTATGATAACTCAGGTGTTCCAATTTACTTCTCAACTTCTGACCAAGTTTGGTTCATCCGCTAAATATTCTGTAGTTTCGCTTATTTTCTTTCCTGATGTTAACATGATTTATGAAACCTGCCTTTTGGCAGTGGCTTTTCCAGTGAGATGGAAAGTTTGTAGTGTAAGGCAAATGGGAGGGAAGTGAAATGGTCTTTAGAGGTCTCTGCTCTCTGACTGACTTGTACTATTTGATCATCACTGTAATCAAGCTAAAAGCAATTGTTATATATATATATATATATATATATGTATATTATACAGTTTGGTTTGAAAAAAAGGAAGGAATGAAGTGAAGTGGAGATGGTCAGGCGGGAACAAAAGGGTAGCTTTTGGGGAGGAGGATAGGATTACTTGGAAAATCAGTAAGTTAAATTGATATACTCTCTTGATCGGTTAATTATAAGAAATTATTTATTAAATTTTGGAGATATTAAGGATGATTGTTAATTTAGTTAATTATATTTATTTTCCTAAATACCCTTACTTAAAACTTAAAATCACATCAACAAAATATATAGTGTAACAAAGACTCTCAACCATTCATATATGTTGTTTGTCGGACCTTATGCATGTCGGAGATCTGAATAGTGTACAACTATTATTTCAATGTGTGTGTGTGTCATCTCTATATACATTATACTCCAACATCAATACATAAATTTTAAATGTATATAAATATTTCTTTGTATATTTTCCTTTGGATATTTTCGAAGAAATTTTTTTTTCTATCAAGAGATCGTCTATTTAATTGGACATAATAAAAATGCAAGGTTATTTTTTTAGGCCATGGAAAAAAAGATAATGAAATTAATATTTTGTTAGGTTATTTTAGGAAAAAAATCAATCACTTTGGGGCGGAGAGTAACTGGAAAATATTTTTAAATAAATATTAAAATTATTTTATCTAAAAATAAAAAAGAAAGTAGAATCTCCCACTTAATAGAATATAAACGTGTCATTAAATTAATTATTGTGGAAGAAGTATTAGTAGGGGTGATATGTGAAAAATAATACAGAAATTTTGCAAAATTATTTTATTACAAAAAAAAAGTAAAATTGAGGTATATGTGACATTAATGAGTTGCAAATATTACTTATTTTATAGAATATATGTGTGCATTATTAAATTAGTATTATATTTGATTATTATTGAGAAAGTATCAATAGGAGTATTTTAGAAAGAAATTGACCAAAATTAAAATTTAATCCTATAATTAGTATCAAGAGCAACTCCCATATATAATTAGGACTTGAGGGAATATTAACTAATTAATGATGCACCAGTGGAGAAGCCAAAGACAAGAGTGAAGGAGGGTGAGGCAAAAGCATAAAAACAAGGCGGTTGTTGGCGGGATTTCCTACAATAAATAATGGCGAGTGCACCGAATGGGCATGACCCACTTTTCAACCTTTTAATTTTAGTATATGATTACTTGTATTTTCTTCATCGTTGTCGCTTGCCTCCAATTCATCACAGGTTCATTCATCCATTCATTGGTTTGGCGAGACCTGTAACACCCAATTTTCAACCACCAAATATTTAATCAAAGTATTTAAAATATTGCCAATAAACAAAAACTTATTTTTATAGGGCCATATTAATTTCCCAAAATATTTAGTATCAAAATAAATTTCTAAAATGTCTCAGAGTTGATAAAATACGGAAGTTTTATGGTTATAACAAATACAAATAACATAAAATGCTTTAGGAGTACAAAAGATCCTTCAAGACTTACTTCATAGATATCTTCCCTTGTTTCCTACTAATCTTTTGAAAAAATAAATATAGTAACTATAAGATCCCAAGATCTCAATAACCATTTGTTATTCAAAAGTATACATATAAACCAAAATGAAGAACATACGATTTCAAAACCAAATTTAACTTACAATAATTTATTAATATTATTAACATAAAAACTTTCATAAATTAGTTTTCGATTTAGTTAACAAAATCCCCTAAAAAAAGGTTTCAAAATGACTGAACATCATTTTACTTTCCAAATATCGTTCACAAGAACATATCTCAACCTTGTTACAAAAATAATTATATAAAAACCTTATCATCCAAATCATAAATCACACACACACATATATTATACACTTATGTAATATGCCTCCCTTATATCACCGTCCATCCTTATTGTCACACCCTCTCCGTTTAATAAATCACACAACATATCATGCAGTGTGATAAGTGTGAAATTACCGTTTGGGTGATGAAACTATTAATATTACCTTTAAACTCCAAGATCTCCAGCTTCAAAATATTAATACAATTATCAATCGTCCCAAATTCAAAATATTAAAATTATACAACCCAACTAATTTTCTTAATTAAAAGTTCATATGTAGTTTTGCACTTAAAAAAAAAAACATTTGGTGTTGCGCGCTCCCCAAGGTAAAACACATGTGAATTTTTGCACCTTTATCTTTTATGAATTACAATTCAACCCAGATACATTTCAACAAATTTTAGTTTACTCCCTCCTTGAACTTGTGAAAATTTTCAACTTTTGACCTTTTGAAGTTTTGACCAGGCCCCAAAAAAATGTCAATTACGACCATTAGTAAAGGCAATAGTCATCCTAATCACCCCAACCACATACATAAGAATGCAGCAACAAATTAGCAGTTAAACTAATTCAAATCATCCAAAATAAAGTGATGATGAATCAAAGGAACCTTAGTCCTAACCTCCTATCATGCAAGGCATCGAAAACAAACGAAACCAAGCGCTGATCAGGGTAATGCTCATCTACCTCCAGCCGTAATGTGTCCTTGTGCACGTTCACATCGTTCCTGATCTTCTTAGTCGTTCAATGATCAACATAGGGCGGTGGCGAGACGACAGGACCAACCACCGAAGAATAAATTGGAGCCCACCCACCATAATAATTGGAACAACTGCTATACGCATTTGAGTAACAGAAGACATGGTTTTGAAGAGGGGGAGGCACATAGTTGTTGCTTTGCAGTGCATAAGGCGTCGGTAAGGTGAAATAGTAGCCTTGAGGCGGCGGCGGAGGCGGAGGAGATTCTGCCGAGTAATAGAAAGGTGATGGAAGATGTGGGTTGTGAAAATAATTGCTTCTTCTTCCGCTACTCGAAGAAATTCCCATTTTCAAACGGCGGAAGCAACAGAGAAGCAGAGGGATGAGATTGAAAAGGGAAAGTTGAAGAATCAGAATTGAGAAATGAGAATGGTGATATGATGGAAGAGCCAAGAGCAAATTCCAGAGAACCAAGTCAAGTAAGACATTCCTCCTTCCCACCAGGGATTCACCATATTCCCATATTTTTGTTTTATCATTTATAATATTTATTTTATAGTTGTCATAATATTTTTTGCATTCATAATTAATAATAAAAATAATTTAATTTAATTTTTTTATAAAATTAAGAAATAAAATCATTTTAAAAAAAATGGAACCCTTTTTAATAAAAAAAAAAATCATAATAAAACAAAATTTTGGAATTTTTAACTTTTGACAATGGGATTAAAATGAAATTTTTAAAAGTTCGGTTTTACAAATGTAATTTATAATAATTCAGAATCCGTCAACATCTATGTTATTGTTCACTTTTACAAAAATAAATCAAACTAAGTACTTTTATTCCACTTCTATAATCACATAATCACTTCAAAAAAATGTATTTAGTATTGGTGCTCTTTAGAACAAAACCTTAACCCTTTATTATTTTTCCTCGTTTTGGGGTCTCTCTGTTATTAGCTCCCACTATGGACAAAAAATAATTCACATATTATTATCCTTCATGTCTAGGTTCCCTCTTAATCCTCATCATTTCTTCGCTCTGTTTCTTTCCGTACTATCATCCAACACATAACTCCTCCTAAAGTTCACTTTGACTTACCACCACGATCAGTCTTTTTCGGGTACGTCCCATCTGTTGCTGTTTCTTTAATTTGGATTCATCTTCTTCGTTTTTTTTGGGTTGCGATGATCGTTCTTTTGTCTAATTCTGATGCCTACCTTCTTTCTCAGTTTTTGTTCATATTTTAATTCCTTTATTCAAAAGACTTAGATCTACCAAGCATTTCGTGTATTAGCGCTTCTGGGTCTAGCTTTTCTGCTGGCCCTTAAACATGGATCTTCACTTTGATGGAAGTCAACGTTCTACAAATGGTTATAAACTTGATGATGGCGCCGCCAGCTCCGATTCAAATTATTTCCCGCATCCAGCCAACGATTGGGAACTCGACGAAAACTATTGGAAACTTCTTAATCTCACAACCGATCCGTTGTATCAACCTTATGCGGCTCCGGTCAATTTTTCCCCGCATGGTAGCGTGAAATATGAAGGATCAGAGCGGTTAATTTCATCCTCCACTATAAACCCTGTCGGAGGCATGTCAGATGTGGCAGCTGTGTCTAAAACTTCGCCGCCAGATACTTCGCTGGAGGACGCTGACTTTTCAGAAACTATCGGGTACATAAGCCAAATGCTTATAGAAGAGGACTTTGAAGAGAAACCAAGCATGTTTTATGATCCTCTGAGTCTACAAGTAACGGAAAAATCATTCTACGACGCTCTCAGAAAAGATCATCCTCTTTCCCCCAATCAGCATTCCCTAGACATTCATCAGAATCTTGATGGCACAGATGATAACCGTTGTGGCAATAGTATTGACAGTAGCAGCATCAACAAGTCTCATGGCGCTAATACGCCCTCTTTCTCTGATGCTCCATTTTCTGGTGATTATGCGTCCCAGTTAAATTTTCAACCCATCTCTGAGAAACCCTCTCAACCGCCGAGTGCTTATACTTACATCAGCAACGGATTGTCAGATGCGGATTCCTCTTTTACTAGGAACTTGGCTCAAAATATCTTTACTGATGCAGAATCTGTTTCACAATTTAAAAGGGGATTGGAAGAAGCTAACAAGTTTCTTCCCAGAGGATTTCAACTTGTCACTGATCCGGAGAGCAACGATATGGTTCCAGAGTCAATGGGAGCGGCTGAAAAGGCAGTGGGAAATATTCGGGAGAATTCACATGGATTAAAGGGTTGGAAGAATCATGAACGTGAAGCTAGTGATACAGAAGAAGGGAGAAGTAAGAAGCAGTCGGCAGTGTATGTGGACGACAGTGAGCTATCAGATATGTTTGATACGGTGTTGCTTAGTGTTGAGAGTGTTCCATTAGGTGAGGAACACCACACATGGTTTCAGAATGGAACAGACAAGGCCAATGCGCTAAGCAAACAGCCAAAGTCATCAAATGGGGCGAAGACCCGCGGTAGGAGACAAGACAGGAAGAAGGAAACCGTGGATTTGAGGACTCTTATGGCTCTATGTGCGCAAGCTGTGTCTGCAAGTGACAGCAGAAGTGCCAATGAACTACTAAAGCAGATTAGGCAGCATTCTTCCCCAATTGGTGATGCATCACAGAGGCTGGCTCATTACTTTACCAATGGCCTTGAGGCACGCTTGTCTGGCTGTGGTACTGGAACCCAAATATTCTATGCCTCTCTAAGCTCGAAGACGATATCTGCTTCTCAAATCTTGAGAGCTTACAAAGTTCTAATATCTGTCAGCCCCTTCAGGAGGTATGCATATTTTTTGGCAAATAAGATGATTCTTCACGCAACTAAAAAGGCAGAAACTCTTCATATTGTCGATTTTGGCATTCAATATGGTTTCCAGTGGCCAATACTTATCAAGTTCCTTTCACAAAGATCTGGTGGGCCTCCAAAGCTACGCATTACAGGGATAGAATTGCCCCAAGCTGGGTTTCGTCCGGCAGAATTAATTGAGGAGACCGGTCGACGTCTATCTAATTATTGCAAACGTTTTAATGTTCCGTTTGAATACACAGCCATAGCATCACAAAACTGGGAAACCATCCCGTTAAAGGACTTTAAGATCGAGAGAAACGAAGCGCTTGCTGTGAACTGTCTGCAGAGATTTAAGAATTTACTAGACGAGACAGTTGAAGTGAAGAGTCCTAGAGATGCAGTTTTCAACTTGATCAGAAAGATGAATCCCGATATATTTGTTCAAACCATTGCGAATGGATCCTACAATGCCCCTTTCTTTGCGTCACGGTTCAAAGAGGCAATGTTCCATTATTCTGCCATGTATGATATGTTTGACACTGTCATACCTCGTGAAAATGAATGGAGGCTGATGATTGAGAGAGAGTTTTGGGGTCGGGAGATCATGAATGTGGTTGCGTGTGAAGGGATCGAGAGGGTTGAGAGGCCTGAGTCATACAAACACTGGCAAGTGAGGGGGATGAGGGCTGGTTTCAAGCAGCTGCCACTGCCGGAGGAGCTAATGGTCATATTCAGCGAAAAGTTGAAGGCATGGTATCACAGGGATTTTGTAATTGATGAAGACAACAACTGGATGCTGCAGGGCTGGAAGGGCCGCATCGTTTGTGCTTCCACATGTTGGGTGCCTTCATAAGGATATATGCTAGCTGATGAAGTCTTGACTTTTTCTGATCTTTCATTCTGTATTTTTAGCCTTTTAGGTATGATCCCAAGGATCGTTTATAAATCCATGCTCTTCCCAGTACTTATATATGGCTGCTTAATTCTTTTCCTCTGTTGATAATTGGCGGCTATTTCCAGTGAGATAGAAAGTTTGTAGTGCAAGGCAAATGGGAGGGCATGTGAAATGGTCTTAGAGGTCTCTGCTTTCTGACTGACATGTACTATTTGATCATCAATGTAATCAAGCTACAAGCAATGAAGGAAAAAAATGAAGGAATGAAGTGAAGTGGAGATGGTTAGGCGGGAACAAAAGGGTAGCTTTTGGGGAGGAGGATAGGATTACTTGGACAATCAGTAAGTTAAATTGATATATTAACTAATTAATGATGCCCCAGTGGAGAAGCCAAAGACTAAAGTGAAGGAGGGTAAGGCAAAAACATAAAAACAAGAGTGGGTGGGTGGTTGTTGGCGAGATTCCTGCAATATAATGGAGAGTGCACCGAATAGGCATGATTTTTTCTTTTCTCCTTATTCTATGGTGTCGCTTTCCTTGAATCCATCACAGATTCATTCATCCATTCTGGTGTTTGACGACACCTATTTCAACTAGTCTTGTTGCTGATGGTATCAATGCTCTGACACCCTACAATTATGGTGTAACTATAATAATTTTTTTTATCTAAAACCTTCTGTTTTACATCCAAAACAAACAGTATTGTTTCCTTCAAATAAGGTGAAATTTGGATTGTGAATTTGGAGATATTTTCAAGCCACTCAAGAACTCATTTACTCATTTTTAAATAATAGATTTCATTGTTTTAATTATTATAATCTGTTGGAGAAGAGTCCCAGGTGTAATTCAAGTATTCAACTAATGAAAAGTAAAAAGTTGCAGTAGGGTAGTTTTCTCCAATTTTCTCAAAAATATTCGGGAGGAGATAAGGGTCTGTTATAAAGTGTTGTGGGGTCCACACACTTGGAAATTTGGAATAGGTAGTCCAATGGGTGGAGGGTCAAAAGAGGCAGGGACATGTAGAGTGTACACACAGGTCTTTCGTTCCAAGTTGCGTTCCGGGGTGGGGACTCTCCTCAACAGAAGAGAACCAACCCCTTTAGCTTGTGGTGTGGGCCCCTCTCCCTACCCCAGGCCGCCACCTCGTTTTTGTCTTTTACTCATTCCCCCTATCCCGATGACATTTGAAAAAACAACCAAGAGTAGTAAGCTTCTTTTCTTTTTTATTTCAAACCATTTTTTTTAAATGTCTGACACATATTGGAGGACACTCTATTCCCTCCAGCATTATGTAATTTGTTAATCTTAAGAGACGTAACTCTATTCACTTTCTTATTTTATACAGTCAAATGCGCCTACACGTATAAATATTAAATATGTCAACGTTACACTTAAATCTAAACTCTCATTCACGTGCAGTAGGTGGTGTTGCGATTGGGAAATTTGCAGTGGACAACAATTTAGACTTTGATTTTAGCAATTATGAAAATAAAACATTGACTGCAATCCAAGTATCCAACGCCCTAAAATATTTTTTAATACTTTAAAGTATTTTTTGCATCTGGATACTAGATACACTACTTTTTTTCAAAGTGCTTTTTTTTTTTTTTTTTTGCCTGAAAATTTTCAAATTGTTAAATACACTGAAAAGTTACTTTAAGATGAAGAACACACCTAAAAAATACTTTAGAATATTAAATACACCATAAAATATTTTGTATGTGAGATGCCTTAGAAAATTAAATTACTTAGTACTCCTTTTGGCCTTTATTATAAGGCACCAACTAACAATTCTCACAAACCAATAAAAACAATTAAAGTCAATAAAGTTAACCTACAATTTAAGTAACTTCTAATATTATCCCTACTAATTACACTAAACTCTAACATTATATTAAATTATTACTCTCACCCACTACCCTTATTTATTAGGGGCATGCATGGAAAAGGATAATTAATCCTCTTTAGGAATAAGCAAGTACTTTATAAAAAGTACTAAATAAACTTATTAATTAGTGCCTTATAATAAATAACAGAGAGACTACTCCACAATTAATGATGATGTGGAAGATGTAATTGTGAGCTTGATAGTACTCCACAATTAATGATGATGTCTTATTGTGGGAAGATGTAATTGTGAGGTTGTGGCCGTTCATAAAAACGAAGTTGACATGTTCCACTTGGCCCTCACCAATGGAGAGAAAAGGGATCAAATTTGTATTATTTTTTTTTGGGTGGGCAGGGCAAGTTCACAGAGAAGCATATGCCCTGTCCAGATGCTCTGTCGTTTGGAAATTTCCCTTTCACATTGACCCGTGAAAGAAGACAACTTGAGTGCCTGCTGCAACATTACTATATTAGGAGGGATGAATCATCATGATACTAATCGAAAGGACACCTACTCATGTCCTACAATTCCTGTCTTTTTATTGTCGTCATATCTTTCCTTTTATTTATTGATTTCCTTTTTGACGTGGCTGGCTATCTTTTTTTTCTTGCTCCTATTTTATTAATATTAATATTAATAGGATCTTCAATTTTTTATTATCTGGTCTTGTTTATAAATTATTTTTTACAAAAAAAAAATTGCTCCTATTTATAAGTCTAATTTCAAGTAATAAATGAGATTGAGACAATTTTATCTATATTAATTATACCAATAAAAATAGAGAGAGAAAAATAGTTAAAAAATAGTTAAATACCCCTTCATAAATGAAAATAAAGTTAAAAATTTATCTCATAATCATTAAATTGACTAAATCTCTTTAATATATATGATTTAGTTAAAACGAACTTAGTTCCATATAAAAAAAAAAAAACATGAAGTTATGTCAAAGTATATTATTCGTCTAGCTGTTCAAATTGCAGCAGGGCAAGTATTTTATTCAAGGCAACGAAGACAGAATAAATGTATGTGAAAATTGTGAAAGGGCTTATGAGTGGCAGAATCTAATAAAATCACTAATGAAATATTAAATTATTAATATATAAATAAATAAATTCAAAAACTGATAGATTTTAATTTGATAATTTAAAACTACAATAAAAAATACTTTTGCAAAATGTACACTAAATATGAACTTATTAAATTTCAATTTAAAAGTCTATGTGAGTAGTGAGCAAGAAGTGGAGGGAAAGTCAATGATAAGAATAGAGGGAGGAAGTCTAGGTGACTGGTGCCCTAATGTATTGCCGTTCTGGATTATTATGCACTAGGCTTAGTGGCATGTTAATATTATGTGCAAGTTTGTTTACATTCTTACTTCTTTTGCTAATTATTAAGGAGTAGGTTGTTAATATTAGAGTTAAGTAGTAAATTTGTCTCGAAAGTATACGCCCATAAACAATGTTGCCTTAGAAGTTTTATCAGGTTCAATGTTGTTCTAGAAGTCTAAAAATATAATAATATTGCCCATTTCTGTTAAAAACTTAATGTTCACGGTTAAAAAAATCAAACTTGACTATTAACTTTTTAACGGAAAGGGGAAACATTGCGACGGTTTTAAACTTTCAGAGCAATATTGAGACAAAAAGAAAAAGAACAAAACTTTCGCAAGCAACATTTTTCGAAATAAGATACTTCCGCGGATTTACTACTTAACCCTTAATATTATATATAACAAGTTGTTTGCCTATAATACTATGACATTTTTCTCAAGGGAACGAAACCTGACTTCTCTCTTGCCCTCTCGGTACCCACTCATGTTATGAAGTTTCCATATGTCTTTACTATTTTTTTTCCCTACCCTATATATATCTATATAGTATTGAATATTAAAAACAAATAATCATCCTTCACACAAAAATAACCATCTTATTAAAATTAAGAAAAATGATCCACTAAAATTCAAATCCTCATTATGAGAGATGTTTACATTTTGGCGTATCACCGTGATAAAATTGTTTGCAATGAGAAAATTCATATAGCTTTTAAAAGGAAAAAAGTTGTCATTTTCTTACGCATGAGACGAATTGATTTTTTTGGACAAACAATTTTAATCTTATGTTTTAACTTTCATCTTGCTTTAATGATTCTTAATTAATAATTACTCCCAATGTAACAAAGATACAAGTAGAATAATACTATCTCTTATCCTAATTATAAGACATCGTTAACTTTTTTTAGAGAGATTAAAAAAGCTAAATAAGTTACTTAATCATTTCATATGTTGTATATTATTATATTATATATTAGTTTATTAGTCAAATTAATTAGTTTGAAGGAAAAATAAAGATAAAAATATTTTAAAGTAATTTAATTAATTTCTTTAATCTTTCTAAAAAAATTAATTATATCTTATAATTAGGACGGGTATAATCTTTTTTTTTTTTTTTCCAAAAGGACGGGTATAATCAATGCATAAAATTTGAGGCTTATAAGTGCAACATCTTGAATTCTAGAAGAAAAATAAAATATCATAATGATGTCTTTGACGTGTGAATAGTAGAAAGTCCCACTTGGATGGAAATATGCGAGGCACAGAGGAATCATAATATCTATACTTTTTATGAAGATGCGTTCACACTTCACACTAAAGATGAGGATTAAATGAATAGAATATGGGATGGGGTCACTGCCTTGGTGGCTAAGTTTTCTGACACCTTCAAGTCTAGACCATTGTATTTATTTTTTTAAAGAGATTAAAGTATTTTAAAATATTTATATTTATATTTATTTTAAGGTTAAAGTATAGATTTGATTTTTATGTTTGTTTTAGATCATTTTAATCCTTCAAGTTTATAAAGTATATGTTTGGCTTGTTTAGCTCTTAAAGTTAACACCGTTAATGACAATGGAAAATACTAACTCAACAATTTTAAGAGATGATCGCAATTAAATGCTTTCATCAAGCATACTTATATGTTAGTATTTTAATAAATTAATATTTTAAATCCTATTAATTAAAAAATATTTAATCTTCACAAATTGTGAAAAACCTTAAAACATTATTTGAAGATTAAATATTTTTAAAATATTAATTTATTAAAATATTAAGATATAAACATACTTATCAATGATTTAATTGCTTATCATTTAAAATTATTGACGCAAAATTTTCCAAGAGATCACACATACACTTTTCAAACTTAAAAGATTGAAAATGATATCGGGAGATGGATATGAAGGACTAAACGTATACTTTTTAGTAATTTTATTTTAATTAATTTTTTAATTTATAAATTAATATATAATTTAATCATACACTAATATAATTAATTAATTAATTTAGTTTCATTCATCTCTCTAAAAAAATCATTTTAGTATTTATGATTGACTACCGCAACTCATTCCTAGATTCTATCCCTTATGTTATTTTTAAGTATTTTACACTTTCTCTGATTTTTTTATGGGAGTCTTTTTTTGTGGTTTAAAATGTCAGTCAATAGACAAGAATATCTGATATATTAATTTCATTTCAGAAGTACCTGCATTCATTTCAAAAGTACACTTTCTAATAAGCTTGTTTAAGTTTTTTTACGTCTTAAAAACAGTAACAATCTTTAAAATTTACTCTTATCAAATGATAAACCGCCCATCTTAATTATATCACTTTTTTATTACTCTACCCACCATGTTAAAATTTTTTTTTTATACAATAAACTATAAAGGAGGCAACCCCTCAAAACTCAACCTACATCTCTCGACGTAGAATCCTGCTGTAACACACCTTCAAAATTAAAAAGATAAATTTGCTTAAAAAATAATATTGTCTAAAATTAAATTTAATTATTTTATAAAACAGAAAATTAATTATTTGTGTGAGGGGACATTGAAAAATTTCTGGCCCCGCCCGGGACTTCATGTTCATTAATTAGCTAACTGATATGATTAATGCGCCGCTCGTGCCCTCGCTATTCTTTGGAGTATTTATGAGGATGATCCAATAATCACGTAGAAATTTCCTAATTATTACTGGCATTTAGTAATTAGTTAATCAGTAAAACTCGTTTACTGTATGATCATATGGCGGCTGTCTTTGTCTTTTCCTTAACAGAGCACCTTCCTAGAAGGTTCTTTGCTACAGAGATGGCTCTTTTAGTTAGTTTTATAAGAATCACATCTCCGCGTAGAGCACAATCTGCCGGTTACTCCTCACTTCCACCTTATCTTCTAGGTATTCTTTTTGTTTCCAGTTCTTTTCTCTGTTTCATGATTTTATCCCTTGCTTGTTCTTTTTTCACCTCCTGATTCTTCCTCTTTCTTCGTTTCGTTTTGATCTATCACATATAGTTGAATTAGTCTCGGTATTTGGTTTTCTCATCTTCATGTCTTATTGCTAATTTGATTTCTCTGCAAGTTCCGTGTTTGTTTTGTTCATCTGCTGTCTCGGTGAATCTTTACTTCCCTTGGCTTATTGAGTTTTAATTTTCAAATTTGATATTGATTCTTCTTCATATACAATTTTCAGCCTTGATTATTTAGAAGTCAGACTTATTGGTCCGGGTTCTGGTTCATCTGGTATCTATGGATGCTCTTCTGGAAAACTTTCCCGGTACCTAAATGGATTTAGATTTGAAAATGGTCATATTTCAGAATTTCCAAACCAGAACCCCATGAACGGGTTTACCGGTGATGATCAAGTCGACGCTTCGTCCTTTCCAACCAATTCAGAGTTTCACAGTGAGACGGGTCATTCTGCTAGCACGAGCACGAACGACGAATCGTCAGACAGTAACAAATATTCCAATCCGGCTCTCAGATTCATAAGTGATATCCTCTTGGATGAAGAAGATGACCTGGAGCGCAAGCCTTGTATGTTGCAAGATTGCTTGGCACTCCGGGCTGCTGAAAAATCTTTCTACGATGCCCTAGGTCGTAGTTACCCCTCTTCTCCTCGTCAACTCTCTAATTGCGTCGATGGTGAAAACGCTGATAGCCCAGATGATCAAAACTGCTTTCCTACCCATAGTTTCGAGAGCTGCAGCAGCCATACCACTGATAATACATCTGACTCCGATTGGGTGAACAGTGTTGTTAATTCCCCAGAAGACATCCTCGATTTTTCAGATCTGCCTCCCGATCTACATGGAGGAACCCTTGATCGGAGCAACCTGCAGCTGAATCTCGGGGATTCCGTGCGAAACTCAGGATCCAGAGGATCAAGGGAAAAGAGAACTCATTGGATGGGTGATTCTGTAAACGAAGAAGAGGGCAGAGGCAGCAAACTTTCTGCGGTCAGTTTAAATGATTCAGAGCCAACGGAAATGTTTGATGAAGTACTTCTCTGTCATCAGAGAACTGATCAATCCCCGTCATGTGGCTCTGAACCATCTCAAAATGGCACATTCCATCTAAATATTAACTCAGGAGGATCAAATGGGAAGGCGACGCGTTCAAAGAAAGGGTCTAACAAAGGGACATCAGTGGATTTGTGGACTCTACTAACCCAATGTGCCCAAGCTGTTGCAAGCTTTGACCAAAGGAATGCCAATGAGCTTCTCAAGCAGATTAGGCAGCATTGTTCCCCTTTTGGCGATGGGCTTGAACGTTTAGCTTATTACTTTGCCAAGGGTCTTGAGACGCGTTTGGCTGCTGGGACACCATCATATAACCCCAATGACAATGGAGCAACTGCTGCTGAGATGTTAAAAGCTTACAAACTATACATCACAGCTTCTCCTTTCCTCAGGATCTCAAATTTCTTGGCTAACAGATCAATTCTGAAGCTGGTAGGAGATGAAAGTAACCTTCATATCATTGATTTTGGCATTTGCTATGGTTTTCAGTGGCCTTGCCTTATCCAACGTCTTTCAGAAAGACAAGGTGGTCCTCCCAAGCTTCGTATCACAGGAATTGAGTTTCCTCAATCAGGGTTTCGCCCTGCAGGGAGGATTGAGGAGACAGGAAGAAGGTTAGCAAACTACTGCAGGAGGTTCAACATCCCTTTCGAATACAATTGCTTCGCACAGAATT
This sequence comes from Acacia acuminata, assembly GCA_019022655.1. Classification (NCBI taxonomy): domain Eukaryota; kingdom Viridiplantae; phylum Streptophyta; class Magnoliopsida; order Fabales; family Fabaceae; genus Acacia; species Acacia acuminata. The sequence goes on along the minus strand of JAFJYI010000077.1, from coordinate 384,268 downwards.
GGGAAACCATCCGGCTGGAGGATCTCAAGATCAACAGAAACGAAGTAACTGTGGTCAATTGTTTGTACAGATTGAAGAACGTGCCTGATGAAACTGTCTCTGTGAACTGTCCAAGGGATGCTGTTTTGAAGCTGATAAGGAAGATCAACCCCAACATGTTCATACATGGTGTTGTCAATGGCACCTACAATGCACCATTTTTTGCCACTCGGTTCAGGGAGGCATTGTTCCACTACTCATCTTTGTTTGACATGTTTGAAGCCAACGTGCCTCGGGAAGATACAGAGAGGTTGTGGTTTGAGAAGGGGATCTTTGGAAGGGACGCCATCAATGTTATAGCGTGCGAGGGGGCAGAAAGGGTTGAGAGGCCAGAGACTTACAAGCAGTGGCAGGTTAGGAATCGTAGAGCTGGCTTCAAGCAACTCCGCATTGATGCACAAATCTTTAATAAAGCTCATGAGATGGTGAGGACTGAATATCACAAGGACTTTGATGTGGATGAAGATGGCAGGTGGGTTTTGATGGGATGGAAAGGGCGTATCATTCATGCTCTTTCTATCTGGAAACCTGCTTAATAGGATCCTGGATAGTGTTTTATTGGTTTCTAGCTAGCGTAACATGCCATTCTCTTGTCATGCAACGATTTCTAGGGAAGCTTAGTAGTTAGTATGCTTACATCTGTCATTACTTTCCTGATGGAAGATTTCCAATGGAAAGAGTAATATTATTGAAACTTTTTGTCATCACTAGACCAGCTCTGTACAAAGATATGCCTTGTTTGTACGTAAGGATGTAGTATGTGTCAAATAACTCTTCATTTCTACCGTCTCTCGCATAGTTGCTCCGCTATTTACTACTGGTCTTAAATATTGGATATAGTTTGCAGTATAAGAGTATAAAAGCTTAGAAACCCGTGTAAAAATGTGAGGTCTGAATAGTATGATCTTATAGTCAGTAATTACATAGGATAGACATGAGTTCCGCTCCCAGTCCAAACAATTCCAGATCATCCACGATTGCTACAGTAAAACCAAACCTTGGTTCATTTTCGGCCTTTTTGATTTGAAATTGAGAAAAACAAAATATTTGGGAAGTTATGACAACCATAGAGAGAGAAATTGGAGATTAGATAATTGTACATTTAATTTGTTTTTGAAACATTGTTTAAAAATTAGGCAAATTAAGAAAACAAAATACATAGCAATTATACCGTACATGAGAAGTTATTCAATTTGTTATTAAAAAGGCCAATCTTTTCGTGTATCTGTAAACATAATTTTTACTTCAATATTTTAAGTTAGCTTGGTGTGCATATGATGATGTAATGGCAGAAAAGTGGCCACATATATCAGAAAGTTATATCTTAAAATTTAATACTACTCTATATAATAATAATAGATGATGAACGGAGCAGAGCCACCCACCCCGCCCCCCAGAACAGCGCACATTTAGAAAGGGCCCATAGGCCACGGTTACAATCATAAAAAAGAACAAACACACGCCAAACGATCTGAAAGTATCTCTCATCTATGCTTCGTCCTAAACAAATTACATGGTGTAAAGAGAACTAAATTAAGCATGAATACACTCATATTATTCCGGTTTTAAGACTTGGGTGGTCTAAGAACATTCCAGTCTAACTTGCCTCCCTTTGGTTTTTTGAAAGACCCCAAACCGTTGTTAGGTGACGAATGACAATCGCCTTTATCATCCCTGGCTGACTTATTTGGACATTGTGCCTCAGACATTACTTCAGGCTGTTTTCTTTTGAGATCAGCATTAACCTCATTACTTGTCGGCTTTGCACAACCTGGACCATCAACTGGAGCTCCATTTTCTCTGAATCAAACGTGAAAGAATTTGTCAGTTAACCAGAGTCAAAGTCTAGAGATCTAGAGATGCAAGATGCAATGTTTATCTGGATTTCGGAACAAAATTCAAACCACTGATGGAGAGCCATCTGACTGATTTCCACTAGGGATGGGGTAAAGGACCCCAACGCAAGCTAAATACAATAAAAGATCATATATCCACCCAGAATTATTGGAAAAGAGAACCTACCTAGTAGAAATATTTACACTTTGATTCCTAGAAATAGATGTTTCAGCTGCTGTCTGACGGAGCCCTGATTCTTCTTCATTCAATCTCTATATGGAAGAGAATTCGCGGTTATAAAATGAAATGAGCCAACAACACACATATAAATTTAATAGGGAAGCTTCAGAATTCTAGATCTTCCAACTCACATCAATACGTGGATTAAAACTTTGAAACGACATCCGACCTTTAATTGCTCCCGGATGAGGATCACCTTCCATTATGACGATGCTGCATATATTTTTAAGAGAGAAATGGCTAGTCAAGAAATTATAAAAAACAAATAAGACTATGAGAATATGCAGAAGTTAGTATCAGACCGGAGGCGATTATGTATTTGAGTTGCAAAAATAAGCTCAGCATACGAAGTGCTTCTATTGGTGCCCTATTTAAAAGAATGCCATTTCAATAATGATAGCTCAACAGGATCTCAGATTTCAGGAAGATTTTTATTTGAGGTCGCTCATTAGCCAAACATAATAGAGTAAGATAAAAGGTAAAACAGATGTATCACAGCTGGTAATACAAAAACAAAACGAAAATATAGCCAATGGCAAACAGCCATAGATAAGATTTGGACGACTTTGCAACAGGAGACTAGAATCGGTTCAGCAGTTAGTAAAACCTATAATGTTCACTCTGTCAATCCTTCATCAGTTTGGATTATTTAGGTCATATGATCAGAAGTATCTCTCGACAAGAGAGATATTTATTGTTAAAAGGAAGAGCAGATTTAAGACATATAAAAACAAAATAAGGAATGAGGAGTATATAGCGAAGTAAGAAAAACCCAGCAAACCATCAATCAAGTAGCTATTACGCTAATTAGACAGGTGAGAATTGATTCAGAAAATTTTGGTACCATGTCAGCACACTCAACAAGTCTTTTGCAGGATTGGAGTTCAAATTAGCATATTGAAGGATGAAAGAAAATGAAAATTACCATTTTCTACTTATTGCGGCAGCTTCAAAAATATTGCCATTAGGTTTTACTTCATCCTCTTTCTTGGATTTCTCCTCCCTCAGAGCTGCCCTTTGCATGAACTGTCGAAACAGAAATATTATACCCGGATTAAGTCAAAAAAGAACAAAAGGATACGAAACCTAAAACAAAAAATAATCAGGAAAAATCGAAGAAACATTTACAATTCATCAAAGTCTAAGTTGAACCATTATACATGAACAAACATAAGGAGCGCGTCAAATTCCTAGTTTTTTACCTTCAAGTTCTTGAGCGTGCTAGAAAGCTCTCGTTTTGCCATTATGATATCCGAACTTCCCCGCCAAGATCGAAGCTTCACGTATACTCGAAATTATATCTTCTCAGCGGGAACCAAGATCCCTTTGTCTGGGGCGGAAATTAGGGTTTTTTGAGGGATTTTATCGCCGGGAGAATTGGGGCGAGGGACGAAGGAAACAAAACACTACCCCGCCATCTCTTTTTTCCGACAATAAAAAAGTTCAACCAAATATGAGATGAAGTTGATTTTTTTTTTTTTAAAAAAAAAAAAAAAAAAAAATAACTAATTACTTTAAAATATTTATATTTTTTTAATTTTTTTAAACCTATTTTGACTAACTTATAATTCTAAGGATACATAATATATGATATGATAAAGTAATTTACTTAGTTTGTTTAATTTTTTTAAAACAACAATTTTTTTTTAAACAACAATTATGTCTTCTAAATAAATTATTTTAAAAATTTTATGCCTATCTTTTCTTTTCCAAACTAATTGGACATACTTTGTTGCTTATAAATAAATAAATATATAGGGATAGGTTATTCTACTTACCCTTATTCTGCCTACCTTTACCTACCCCCCTCAATACCGTTAGATTATAATCTCATCCAACGACGAAATTTAAAAGATAAAATAAACTCTTTCACCTCTTCCTCTTTCACACTGCCTCCCTCCCTTTCTCTCTCCTCAGCCGGCATGGACGAACACATCTCTTGTGAAAATATCTTCTCAAAGAGCAGTTTGAAAATTTCTTTCTTCTTGAACCTCTCCAAGCAAGTCTCTACCTCTTCCTCCACTGATTTCGGCATTAGATTCTTAGCAATAACAGCAAGAGTCATCTGTGTTTCCTGAAACAATTCCTCAATTCTCGGATACAAAGATGGCTCTCAACATCCAAGTAATTCCTCGCAAGAACCTTGAACGCTTCGTAGCAACAGTAGGACAATTCAATATGCTTATTCATGCGTCCTCTCCTTATAAGAGCAAGATAGTTGTGTACACAATCATCTCTCTCCTCCACAAGCGGACCAAATCCTATCAATCACATTCAACAGTTCTTTGGGAAGATATTTTCGCAAGGGATGTGTTCGTCTATGCCAGCGAGAGAGAGAGAGAAAGGGAGGGAGGTAGTAGGAGAGAGGAAGAGGTAAAAGAGTTTATTTTATCTTTCAAATCTCCGTCGTTGATGAAATTATAATCTAACGATATTGAGAGAGATAGGCAAAATAATGGTAGACAAAATAACCTATCCCTATATATAAATCTTCTCTCCCTTTCTTTCTCCTCTGCTGGCATGGACGAACACATCCCTTGCGAAAATATCTTCCCGACGAACTGTTGAATGTGATTGATGGGATTTGGTCCGCTTGTGGAGGAAAGAGAGTGATTGTGTACACAACTAATTATGTGGACAAGCTTGACCCTGCTCTTATAAGGAGAGGATGCATGGATAAGCATATTGAATTGTCTTACTGTTGCTACGAAGCGTTCAAGGTTCTTGTGAGGAATTACATGGATGTTGAGAGCCATCATTTGTATCCAAGAATTGAGGAATTGTTCCAGGAAACGCAGATGACTCCTACTGACACTATTATGAAAATCGCGTGTTAACACATAGGATTGCACGATCTTGTGATATGCTTAAACCTAACGAATACAGCTTGCCACAGAAATCATGATTTACCTTGGAACGATAGGATCGACGGTAAAACGTAGACATCGCTGGTATCGCACGTTTCAGATCTTGCTGGCCGCTACACTTGGTGAGTCGGTGTAGCTATTTCTCCATCCTGAATAGGGTTTCGCGTTCGGAGGACTAATCTACAAAGACAAATCTGGAAAGTTTAATTTTGTTTTGTGGACGTTGTCTGAGGGAGTAGGGTAATAAAAAGGATGTGGAAAGGAGAAGTGGCAAAGAGACTTTAGGGAAAAGGAGAAATTAAATTATACACACAGATACAATTAGCAATCTAAGAATTTTCCAAGAACCAGAGAAACTTATCAAAGAAGTCGAGAATCAACGAAAGAGATGGAAAAGCAAGCTGAGAGACAAGACTCAAGAGAATAAAGTTGAGAGAAAAGTAAAGTATTATTCAATATATGATCTCTGTACACGGTGATTCCTTGTATAAGAAAAGAAAAGGAATACAATCAGAATAACAAATAATAAATCTCCAACTCAATACAACAAATAACAAATAAATAATTCATCAAACTTCCTAAATTACCCTTTCTCATTTTGTTTACAATCTACCACAAAGGGAAAAAATGAAAAGGAAAAGGTCAAATTATAGTTTTTTAAAAAACTTTATTCGAATGTAACTTTATATCTGGAGTAATAAGATCTTACAATCCATGTCGATCTTACGATTTACGATCTTCATACCCCCTATCTTATATAGAATCTCGATTTTAACAACATTTCCTGTTGATGTTGCTGAGAATCTAATGCCGAAATTAGTGGAGGAAGAGGCAGAGACTTGCTTGGAGAGGTTCAAGAAGAAAGGAATTTTCAAACTGCTCTTTAGGAAGATATTTTCGCAAGGGATGTGTTCGTCCATGTCACCTAAGGATAGAGAAAGGGAGGGAGGCAGTAGGAGAGAGGAAGGGGTAAAAAGGTTTATTTTATCCCTCAAATCTCCGTCGTTGGATGAGATTATAATCTGACAATATTGAGAGGAGTAGGCAAAAGTAGGCAAAATAACCTCTTATGATTAAACAATATATTTATCGTTCTTAACATCTTTGAGAAAAATCAACAGGGTTTTATATTTAGGACCCAAAAGAATATTTTTTTAATAAGGATCTTCAAAATTATTATGGGTTAATAAAATTTTGATCCATCAAGTTTTCCTTCATTTTGGTTTTAGTCCCTCAAGTTTTAAATTATAAGTTTTGGTCTTTCAAATTTCATTTTGTTTAAAATATTGGTTTGTATAACTCAATAAAAAAATGTATCACTTTGCCCCAACAAGGACCAAACCTATGGTTTGAAAATTCAGAGATAAAACCAAAATGAGGTAAACTTGAGAGACCAAAGATTTAAGATAATGTTTACCAAATAATTATTTTCAAGAACATAAATTAAAATATAAATTTCCAATTATGAAATTAACATTTTCTAACCCATCTCAACTATTTAATTGTTAATTATCAAATTTGATGATATCTCTATATTTTGTATTAACAAATATCTATATACAATTTAATATTTTGGCTAAAGTATATTTTTAGTCCTTTAAGTTTTACATAAGGTATACTTTTGGTTCCTTAACTTTATAAAGTATACTTTTGATCCTAAAATTCTAACATCGTTAGTGTTGCTAACGGAAAACACTGACGCAGCAAACTCAAGTGATGACTAATATCATTTAATTATACAAATTTTATATATTCTTCAATTTACCCATATTTATATTTAAGCCTAATAGCATTTATTACACACTCATCACTTAAATTTACACCGTTATCACTTGAGTTTGCATTTTTCGTTAACAAAATTAATGGTGTTAGCATTATAGGACTAAAAACATACTTTATAAAGTAAAGGAATCAAAAGTATACCTCGTAAACTTAAAGGACTAAAAGATATACTTTAACCTAATATTTTTATAATATTCTTTCACGTGTATATGTCACATAATCTTAAAAGATATCTAAATTAAGATAATTTCTAAAATCTATAAATATATGTTTAGATTATTTTTAAAATTTTAAAAAATATTGAAAAAAATCTTATAATATATTCCTTTTAAAAATATGTGATTTTTCATGAAAAAACCTTAAACAAATAAATACACCATAAAAAGAATGTTATAGAAACTAAACATAATAAAATATTTTAAAATTCGTAAAGAATTGTGTGTGTGTGTGTAAGTAAGGGATTAGACAAATGTAGGAAATTTTTATTAAGAAAAAAGGAAAACATAGGGAATTTAGTTAGGACTTATTTTGTAATTAAATATTTATATTTTAATTATTTATGCTTTAAAATAATTACAATTTTTAAGATTTTTATTAATAATTTTTTTTAGTCCTTCTAACTAATTTACCCTTTATTGTTTGTTTTTTGTTTTTTCTTAAAGAGCTGTCCATGATTCCATTCTTCAAATGACTATTATGTCCTCATATCAGATTTGGGTTGGGTATTTGATCATGTAAAGACTTTAAGAGCCCATAATGGTGGCAGCAGAAAACTCCGAATCCGATTATCGGTCAAGTTTCATCATAACTTTCTATTTCGCTTCACTTGATGTTAACATATTCTTGATTATTCAAACGCGAATATCATATTCCTAAAGAATTCTGATAATCAATTTTCTGATAGTTGTGTCGTGCTATTATTTGAATCTTCTTTTATTTTTATAGATTTATCTACGGTTCGTTTATTTCTCTTTCGCTTTGCTATCGTTAACTCTCTAGCCTGTGGATGCTTACTATAAATCCTCTACACTAATATTTTAAAATGAAGAGATTTATTTGATAGAAAATCACTTTCTTATAAATTAAGGAATTTATATGAAGATTTATGTAGAAAGTTATAACACTAAAGGAACTAAAATGGTCATGTCTCTTTAGATTCTAGAATGCCTGTGAAAGTACGTGGTAACTACTATTTTGTGAAAGGTTGTAGGTTAATTTTTCAATAAGGCCATACCTACTATAAATGTGTAACTTTTAATGGAAGAGATATTTTAAATAACCAATAATTATTTAAGTTATATTGGTTCATGAATATAACATGTGGTTATGATTTTTAATTGAAGAAGCTACATCAAGACAACACGTCTTCATAGTCTATAAATACATTGTACCATCACTTCATTTGTATAATCACATATCTCAAAAATACACAAGACCAAATTGATTGTTTTTGTCTTTGAATGCAGACAAATATAAAGTTAAATTATCACTTTGTAAAAGTTATTATTGCCTTGACTTGAGTGTTGAGGGTGTAATTTATACTCAAAGGTGTCTTTATTGTATTTTACAAAAAATTCATTCGTCAATCCTAATTACACTCTATTAGATAGGAATAGGTCGAGGTGAATTATATCCAGGAAAAAAGTATTGCCCACAACCTTAAAGGTATTATGAACTACTTCCTTCTCCATCTCTTATACTCCCCAAAGAACCCAGTCCCACCAACATCTATCACTTGCCAACTTGATAATGTTTAGTGTTGAAGATAGGAATTGAATTTGAATTATTATTTGAATTTGAATTTGAATTATTGTTAGTATTTGAATTTGAATTATTGTTATTAGATTAGAATAAGTTATCTAGAAAATGGGAATATTTGAAAGGTTGTTACCTACTATTGTGCTTAGGTTGTTGACCTCTACTTGTATAAACTTACCTCATTCAAGAGGAAAATTACGGATGAATGAATGAATGAAAAAGAGGAAATACTCCTCTGGATTGAATTTTAACATGGTATCAAAGCGTTTCGATCCAGGAAACCTAAAGTCTTATATTCTTTTTCTTATTACCCGATGAAATCCCTAATTTCCCAGGGAGAATCCCGACTTTACTATCAATTATGCATCTCCATTGCCCTTCACCTTTGGTCCACCTTCCAATATCATAATCCAACAAATAATTTCTCCTTTCCTATCAACATTATCGTTGATGCCTCGAATTATCCCCTTTTGTCTCAGTTAATGGACAAGTGTATTGGCGCTCAGAATAAATCTAGGTCCCTAACTGGTGCAACGAAGAACGAATGAAAAGCAGGCTTATTGACTCCATGAGCCACCCGTTGATGTAGCAGTTCATCCACCTTGAATCTTCCCACGATGTGGCACTCCGTATATGATAAATGTACTCGAATCGAATATGTATCATTCATTGATGAATGTACTCAAATGCTCTGGATGTCTATCTTTATGCCTCCTGTTCTAGCATCTTTTCAGGAAAAGTATTTGAAGAAGTGATTGGCAAGTTGGGTATGAACGACATTCATACACCAACTTGAGGGGGAGTGTTGAAGATAGGAATTGAATTTGAATTATTATTCGGATTATTTGAATTTGAATTATTGTTATTAGATTAGAATAGGTTATCTAGAAAAGATGAATATTTGAAAGGTTGTTATCTACTATTACGCTCAGATTATTAACTTCTACTTGTATAAACTTACCTCATTCAGGAGGAAAATTAAGGATGAATGAATAAATGAATGAAAAAGAGGAAATACTCCTCTGGATTAAATTTTAACATTTAGCATTTAAATGTCGCAAGCAACTTATTTGCTCACAGTTTTCCCACCCTCTCCTGCAATAAGTATAATTGAAAGTTTAAAAACAAACTGAGTTGATTTTTCTCAACCTTTACATTAATTACGAAGAACCTGAGAAACAAGCATCATCTGCTCATTTGACAGGAAACGGAAGCCAGAAAGTTGCCAACCTTTGTTCTTTAAACATATGCTTGCAAGAATTTCCCCAAATTTGTATATTCTAATGCAAAGTTCTCTTAGAAGTTATCCATATGTTCTTTGTCTTTCAGTTGAAGCACAAAACCTGTAGCAATGGATCAATGCCATGATTTCTGAGACATGCTTGTCTTTCTGTTTGTAAGGCCATCTAACTTAATCCCGTTAGATCTCATCATCAGGCTCTTGTCAAAAGAGTCAGACCTGAAATCAGGCTCTTGTCAAAAGAGTCAGACCTGAAGTATGAAGAGTCAAATTTTCAAGCTGTTACAGCAAAGAAGTTCTCGTTAACACATACGTCTCATGTTTATTGCCCCAAGACACCCGAAATTTTTACCACACCCAACGATTAAAAGGCTTTCTCAGTATAACCTACGAGCAGAAGAATATTATGGCGATATACTGTCAGATATACAAGAATAGTTATCATACGATCTCCAATCCAGATTAAAGGCAGGATTAGTCATTTGTGAAAGACAAATAGGGACAAACAAACAACGAGACGATAAGGCAGTCCCATCGTGCTCATCCATGTAAGAGCGAAATATACATATTAAATATCGGATTTAGTCAAATGATTATTGAGGAAAAGAAGCGAGCTTGTGTGAAAAGCATGGATCTTTCATTGCTTATCATGAATGTTAGCACAAGACAGGGCACTCCATCTCTTCAGAAAAATAATTGGACAATGATTTGTGACCATACAATATGTTTGTGGGGAATTGATTTTAGTTGAGAGATATTGACTTTTCTCACCTTCAATGGACAAGTAGTAGTATAGATATGTGTGTGTGTGTGTCTATGTATGGAGATTCCAGGTTTTGTCTTTTATCTTTCAAGGATTGACAAATATGTCAAGTTTTTGTCTTGGACCTCTGCCTACAACAAATCCAATACAACATGGTCAGTTAGCCACGCAGGCTTCATTTGGGTGCTGAAACACTGCCCACGTGGAGATTTATCATCAACAACCCACTCATGCCACGTGCAGTGCAACGGGTTTCCTGGTTGTCAACATTATGCGGTATTGCCACGTCTCATTGAGCCAATCTATAAGAAACTATGGATTGAGCTCACTGTGACAGAAGATAAATAGATAAACTAGACTTGGGCCTCACAAAATTGTGTGTCCACCATATTATTCCTTTCTTAGAACTTAATCTCCCAGTTAATCAACGTTAAAGAAGAAAAAATCTTCAAGCGGTGTCTTGTCTCAGTAAAAATGTTTCACACACACTTGTCTTATCCTACCTGATGCCCTTAATATAAAATTTCATTTATAGTATAGTAAAAACTATACTTTGATCCTCAAGATATATTCACCAACTTCATTCTAAATTTACATATGCATGTTTCCACTTGGGAAATTCTTTATAAAAAATTATATATATTTTCCTGCAGAAACACAGGTTGCAATTTTACATAGATGGGTATGCACTGTAATCAGTGCTAAATCCACCCCAAGAGGCTTTCATGTGTTGGGAGGACAAAAGAAAAGTTAAAAGAAAGGTTGGGAAGAAGATAGAATGGGGTGAAATACATTGGTTAGGACCCACTGGTTTGGACGTGTTCGTTGAGTCGTGGTCTTAATTCACAAGCCTGAAATGAAATCTGAAAACATCTCAGGTAACAAGTGTCTTGTTCCTCCTCGGGGTTATCCTTACTGGTAATCCATGTTTGGGCACTGGAAAAGGACCATACTGTATACCATCTTCATTTCCTACAACTTGCCACCTAAAGCCACCATCAAAATAGCATCAGTACAAAATTGACCAAATCTGTCTCGGAATTTTTTTGACATTTTTGGCAAATTTAAACATCCAAGCACCTTGTTTTTTCCCCTATATATATCACTTGATTATCAGGACACCAAATTTCTATGTGCGTCTCGTCAATTTGGGACTAATGCAGGCACCAGGTCTACTTATTTTTTTTAAGGTGATCTAGGATCCTCTGAAGCAAATTAAAATGGAAAAATTGAGGAGTGGGGTCAGGTTTCAGAATGAATATCTGAGACAGACGACAGTGTGAAAAAGATGATGTGGTGCGGAATTGTGCAGAGGTACGTGTGGTGTCAAGTAAAACTTGGTTGTTTCAATTTGACTGCTAACAAGTAACAACATGGGACTTTGTCTTTGTTTTCAGTTTTCACAGCTGGCTCTCAACATGTGTTTGTGTCATTTGATCAAGACTTGGCAGCTGCCAATTTGCGTGGACTCGTTTTACTGTTATTTCTGCTCCATTCGAAAATTTTTTAATTGATATGTACAGATTCTTCCCCAAATAAAATTTTGTAAATTTTAAGGACAATATTTTGATTCAGCAGGATAGTATATAATACAGATATCGGCAAACGCCACACGTGGATCCAGTGGTATACAGAGTGACATGTCTCGTTCTATTTTATGCATCTAGCTCAGGCTGCATGATGTGGATGTGTCAAATTGATTATTTACAGACATGTAAATATGTGAATCTGGTATTTGGTAATGATTGGCCCGCCTACTTAGCCCAATTATATAAAACTGTAAATATTTTATTCTGAGTTTAGCTACAATATATCATGCATGTTAGCCACGTATACGTGTTGGAATACAGAAACATTAAAGTGTTTTAAACAACCTTTGGCCGGTGAGGTGGTGGTGGTGTTCAAATTGCAATGAAAAGTTGGAAACCCTATATTGTTTGTTACACTTTAACGCCAATTAAGGACCACTTCCACAGCCTAAGGAACACCATTTGCAAAAGGACCAACATTAACAATCACACCTCGACAGAGTCAACTAAGATATAGGGTAGCAGACAAACTACTTTTGTAAAGGTTGGTAAAAGATCTATTTCCTAGCAATAGACTATGGACCCATCTGAAATTTATGAACTGATCGATATTATCGCTACGGTTACAGTCATTACCCAGTCACGCTTAAGCAGAGAGATCAGAGACGTGTGTACTCGGTGGTGGTTTCATAAGGCATATATCGTCGTGTTTTGGCTTGTGAAGTCAATGTGGTAGGTTCAGAAAAATACCTGTAAGAAATGGTGAGGTGGTGGAGGAGGACGAGGATCTCGAGCTTAGCGAGTTCACTGCCTGGACAAGAGTGGACTCCATTTCCGAATGGCATGTACGTGTTTGGTCTCGGTGGCACCTTCATCATCACATAAAGGTTAGGCCCATTTTCTCTTACAGTTTACACAATTTCTCTAGCTACTTAAATGAACAGAGATAGCCATTTGCTGAAATCAATTGTACTAGTCTACAAAACTAGATCACGTGCTCTGAAAGAATCACCCAAACAGGGGAGAAGATTCAGAGGACATGAAAAGGACCTCACCCACAGGATAATCTAAACCACTGATGACCTTATGTTTCTAACATTACCAGATAACAAACAAGCACTCCCCTGCTTTATGAGACTTTGGTCCATGTAGAAACAAGGTTTTTAATTTGGCTTGGAAATTATGATTATCGTCACTCTTATTTTGGTATGTAACGTTCATATTTAATTACCTCAAACCTGGAAGGGTCGAATTTGTCGGGTTGAGGGAAGAAATCAGCAGAGTGATGAATGCTTCTGAAGAGGGGAAGCACCTTCCAACCCTTAGGAATTGAATACCCTTCCAGCTCAACATCTCTTACAGCTTCTCTGAATGTGAATGACAGTATGCTTGCACTTCTCAGTGTTTCTTGAATTACCTGAGAATTTCTCATTCTTATTTCAGCCAATTAACCATATCACAACCTTGCTCATACGTTTCACTTCATTAATAAAATTACCCGGCTAGTGAATGGCATGCGCCTGGTATCATCCCACGTAAGCCCCCGATTTTCTTCAACAAGTTTGCTCCTAATCTCTTCCTGTTCTTTCTACAACATTTGAAAGTGTGCTAACAAGTGAATACGGAGCATATTTAAAGTTAAGAAATTTGGTAAAATTGATGTCGAGGAGAATTAGGATGATTATACCGTGACAGATTCTAGAAGATTGACATTATCGTGCAGATACTTGAGAACCCATGTTATAGCACTAGCGGTGGTGTCGTGGGCTGCAAATATGACGCCTATGAGATTATCAGCAATCTGAGAATCAGTGATTTGATGCATCTTTTGATCCCTCGCTCGCAATAGAACTTCCAATAACCCTCCTTCATGCTTCTCACTCTCCTTTCTCCTACGTATAAGCCTCCTTATAGTCTCATTCAGAAGCTTCCTCGCCTTTATAAAATAGAAATAGTTTAAATACTTGACATGTTCTCCAGAAGCTCCATTAGATGAATGTGCATTGCAGTGCGGGTGTGACAGTAAGAAATAGGGCTCAAGTCCAAAACTTGATATTATTACCTTCTTTGCTTTTCTGTAGGAAGTTCCAGGAAGATCCAAAGGCAAGGAATTGTAACCTTTCTCCAAGCATCGATACAAGTCTTTGATTTCTTCCAGTTCAAGCTCCTTAGTTTCGCCGAAGGCCGAAATAACCGCAACCTCAAAAGCATACTAAAGCAAACACACAAGAACAAACAGTATATATCCGCTGAGACTCCGAAAGGACACGATGTTTGTAACCGACATATAAATACCAACCGAAATGTGAAAGGGACGACTCACCTTTTTCATTTGGTGGAGGGTGTTGATGGTGGTGTGATTCCAAGAGGGGAGCAATTTGAGAACAATTTGCTCAATCTCAGAGACAGAGTTCTTAAGAGCAGAGGGTAAAAACGAGGCCTGAAGGAGCTTCTTAAGCATGGAGTGATAAGCACCTTGCTGGAAGAAGACGGCCTCAGGGCCAATCAATTTCTCTTTGCTGGGAGGGAAGGTGGGCTTAAACAGATGAGCATGAGTTACGAGCACAGTCCTGGCCGCTTCAGGGCTTGATATCATAACGCAGGGACATCCTAATATGTGGGTCTTGAATATGTCCCCGTACCTGATAGATAAATTATATTAAGTACAAATATAAAATACAGTCTACAGAGACAGTGTCATATCAAATCAAGGTTGGAGAAGACTAGCATATAATAATGGATAAAAGGGTTACCGTTTTTGGCGGTTGGAGAAGAAGTAATTGGGATTTTCAGTGTAGAGCTTGAGGGTCTCGCCTATGTAGGGCCAGCCAACAGAACCGGGGGGCAGGCGTCTGTGTATGGACCGACGCCATTGGATGAAGAGTGGAACAAGTAAGAAGGAAAACAGTACGAGGAAGGAGGAGGTAAGAAGAAGGTGAGAAGAGAAGAAGAGTTGCATGGCTTAGGTATAATAGTAAGAAAGAAACAGTGAAAAGAGTGTGGAAGAATACTAATGGGAAGAGGGTGGTGTTTATGTGAAAATGGGAGGGGGTTGTTTTATAGAGCTCCGACCTCCTCGACGCGACGCATATGGCTGTGGCTGTCCCTGTCTCTGTGGTTTATTGCCTTCAATTACTCTGTTTCTTTCCCGTATTGCCCTTCGTGTGTCGAAATGTGTGATGAAAATATATATGCGCTCCAAAAATACTTCGTTTCATGTCTCTCAACCAGAGTTTGAGAAATCAGTCCAACCCGTGAGTCCACCCATTTAAATTGAGGGGCTTGATGACACGAGAAGATTGGAAGAAAAGCTCAATATTATTCAATAATAATCTTATATATATATAGACACACACACAAACACGTGTCTAACTTGTACCGATGTGATATAACAATATTCAACAATAATAACTAACTAGTAATCAATTCAACTACTTGGACTCTATCCCCCCGGCAAGCTGACGAATATATATCAATTATGCCAAATTTAGACAACAAAGAATAAAATGGTTGAGGACTCAGAGGTTTTGTTAGAATGTTCTGCGAGTTGATTGGAGCTTTCAACTCGTATGGGTAAGAGATGATAACGCCAGCTTGAACCTTGTCACCAACCAGATTGCAATCTAACTCAAGGTGCTTAGTTCTCTCGTGAAAAGTTGGATTAGCATCAATGTCAAGAGCGGATTGATTATCACAATAAATCATGGCTGGTGAAGAATGATTGATATTAAGATCGGCAAGGAGAATTAATAGCCATTGCACTTCACATGTGACCGAGCCTAGAGTGCGATATTCTGCTTCACAAGAAGAACATGACACAATGGTCTGTTTCTTCGAGCGCCAAGAAATCAGAGACTGATCAAGGAAAATACAGAAGCCAGTGAGGGATCGACGTAGGGTGTCTGGACAACCAACCCATTCTAAGTCTCTAAAGGCCTTGAGTTTGAAGTTGGATGTGGAAGAATAATATAGACCTTTCCCTGACAACGTTTAATATAACGAAGAACTCTAAGAGCAGCTTGATAATGAATTGTGGTTGGAGCTTGTGAGAATTGACTAAGTTATTGAACTGCATATGAGATGTTCGGTCCAGTGGTGGTGAGGTAAAGCAATCGACCAACAAGCCTTCGATAGCTAGCTATATCAGCTAGTGGAGTGCCATGTTCTTTGGATAATCGTGTAGAACGATCCATGGGAGTGCTTACTGGTTTGTGGGCTAGATCCTGCATTAGAAAGGATGTCTAAAGCAAACTTTCACTGATTAAGAGGAATACCAGAAGCTGAACGAGCAACCTCAATTTTGAGAAAAAAAATTTGAGCTTGCCAAGGTCTTTGATTTTAAAGGAGTCATCAAGAAATTGCTTGATTGGACGAATTTCTGAAATGTCATTTCCTGCTGAGATAATGTCATCCATGTAGATTAATATGGCAGTAAAAAACCACTCATGATGGCGAACAAAGAGAGAATAATCTGACTCGGATTGAGTATAACCACAAGAAGTGAGTGCAGGGGACAATTTCGCAAACCATTGACGAGATTCCTATTTCAAACCATAAAGTGACTTCTGTAATTTGCATACCATATGGGGATTGGGAGAAGTGAAACTATGAGGAAGAGTCATTTACACTTCTTCACTCAAATCACCATGTAAAAATGCATTATTGACGTCAAGTTGTTCAAGATGCCAATGAGATGTAGAAGCAATAGCAAGCAAAAGACGTACAATGGTCATCTTGGCTACGGGTGAAAACATATCAAAATAGTCAATGCCTTCAATATGAGTGTAGCCCTTTGCCACTAACCAAGCTTTGTAGTGCTCAAGACTGCCATCAACTCAAAAGTTTGTCTAAAAAACCCATTTACATCCATTTGCAGACTTGCCCTGTGGTAGTTCAGTCAAAATACAAGTGTGGTTTTCCTCTAGAGCTTAAATTTCAGCTTGCATAGGTTTCTGTCACTCAGGAAATTTAATGGCTTATCGATATGATTTAGGTTCAAGTGGCACAGTAATTGAGAGAACAAAGTGTTTGTAGGAAGGAGATAAATATATAATCATAGGAAAGGACAGAAGAAAGAGGGTAGTTACAGTTTAAAGTCATGGAAACCGACTGATCTGAAGTAAGTAAGAAGCAGTGATAGTCATATAAGTATGATGGTTGTTTGTGCTCTCTAGTGGAACGCCTAACTGACTAAGATAAAGGAGAAGGAGGACGATCAAGATGAGGAGAAGAATCAGGAAGAGGGTTGGAAGACAATGAAAGTAGTGGAAGGTAAATGGTAGTAGATGTAGAAAAGTTGGAAGAAAGGGAAATATAATGGACAAGTGGTGAAGGAAGAGGAGGGTCAGGATAATCAAATGAAGAAAAAGAATGAGGCATAGGAAAGGTATCTATGGAAGAAGAAGAGGAGGAGGAAAGATGGGAAAGGAGAGGAAATATGGATTCATAAAAGATAACATGCCAGGAAGTGAAAATCTGATTACTATGCAAATCAAGGAGGGATCCGGATCCTCTCCTTAGCGGTTCTCTCCCCATCCCTCCCCATCGCATCATCTGAACTCCAAATCTTGATCCAACGGTCCAGATTTAAAAAAAAAAAAAAACGAAATTTTTGTTTTTTGTCTTTTTCAAAAAAGACAAAATTAATTTTTTTTTTTTAAAAAAAAACTGGACCATTGGATCAAGATTTGGACGGCCAAGATGATGCGATGGGGAGGGATGGGGAGAGAACCGCTAAGGAGAGGATCCGGTTCCATCAAGGAGAGTGTAACCAATGGCGGATCTTTGAAGGGGCCGGGGGGCCACGGCCACCCAAGAAAAAAAAAATTGTTTGAAAAAAATTAATTATGCAAATTAAATGTGGGAATGTGGGATCTTTTAATTTAAGCAACAAAATATGGGAATTGTTCAACCAATTAATTAAATTTAATGGACGATGAGAAACTAAATGTGATTGATTGATTGATTAATTATTTCAATTATGTCAAAGATAACTCATTTGGTAACGCGCCTATTATTCTCTCAATCTCCCTTCCCTTGACAACTCATAACTCATTTGTGATTTTTCGGCGGGTAAATTCTCCCATCTTATTTCTTTGCTCTGATTCAACTCCATATTTACTTTGTTTGGTCTTGATTCCATGATTTTTTTTTTCTATTTATATTTAGTATGATAATAGTTAATTATATTGTTTAAATTGTTTATAGGTTATTTGGAAAGTGATAAAATCTAAAAATAGCTTAGTGATGAAGAATAAAACAATTGATTCATTTTTCAATAGGAAAGCTAATGATCACATAGAGGAAGGTTATCTTCTAGAATTCCATGATATCTTCTCATTTTGTAATTGATATGACATCTATACTAGAGAAAGGTATGTTACCTTATAATTAGAATTGTTAAAATACGTTTATTATAACTCTGGATATTTTAAACATGTTATAAAATCATAAAAAAATTTAATTAGTTAATGAGTATACATTTGGCCCCCCAAATATTTATCCCAAGATCCGCCACTTAATTAGTTAATGAATATACATTTGGCCCCCCAAATATTTATCCCAAGATCCGCCACCGAGTGTAACCTTTAGTGAACCAGTTTTGAAACCAAGAAAGACACACTTTCTAGCCCTTCACTAGTGCAAAAAAGAGCTTTAAGACCACCTCATTTAGACCGGATTATAGAGAATCAGGTCTTAAAAGTATGACCGGTGGCAGTTTCGTAAATATAAAGAACTTTTTGCACCGGATTATAAAGGATCCGGTCTTAAAAATATGACCGGTGGCACTTTCGTAAATATATAGAACACTTTTAAGACCAGATTATAAAAGATCTGGTCTTAAAAGTATGACCGGTGGCAATTTCGTAAATATATAAAACACTTTTAAGACCGGATTATAAAATAGTCAGTCTTAAAAGTATGACTAGTGGCAATTTCGTAAATATTGTGAGAAGACGCCGATCAGAGATGAGTCCAAGAATGCGATGATTTATTCCTTCGCTTAATTGGAATTATATACAGATGCTAATAAGTAAATAATCTTTTGACACTGACGCTTTCTATAATCTAGGGATTACAATCGTGAATATAATTACGAAATTCAAAAGACCATGATCTCGCTAACTTAATTCCTAAAATCTCTCTAACAACTTAATTAAGATGATTACAATCGAAAAATAATTACGAAATTCAAAAAATCATGATCTGCTAACTTAATTCCTAAAATCTCTCTAACAACTTAATTAAGATGATTACAATCAGGAATATAATTACGAAATTCAAAAAACATGATCTGCTAACTTAATTCCTAATATCTGTCTAAGAACTTAATTAAGATGATTACAATCAGGAATATAATTATGAAATTCAAACAACCATGATCTGCTAACTTAATTCCTAAAATCTCTCTAACAACTTAATTAAGATAATTGCATATATAGAACACTTTTAAGACCAGATTATAAAAGATTCGGTTTTAAAAGTATGATCGGTGGCAATTTCGTAAATATATAGAAGACTTTTAAGACTGGATTATAAAAGATCCGGTCTTAAAAGTATAAGTGGTGGCAATTTCGTAAATATATAGAAGACATTTAAGACCTGATTATAAAAGATTCGGTCTTAAAAGTATGACCGGTAGCAATTTCGTAAATATATAGAACACTTTTAAGACCGGATTATAAAGGATCTAGTCTTTAAAATATTTTTTTAAGACCTGTTTTTACAAACAACCGGTCTTAAAAGTGTTAAAAAAAACTAAATTCGCTAAACTCGTCAAGTCCGTGAGTGTGCTTGTCTTCTTGGTGATATAATATTTGCTTAGTTATAGATTCAATGAGTATCCCAAAAGCCTCACGGGTCAAATCCTCAGAAAGAATGACATCCTCTTCCTCTAACCTACTCGCAATCTTCGTAAGTCATCCTAAGAACCACACAATCAAATCCTTGGCAACGTTGGCAGTGAGATGCTTCGAGGGTTTTGCGATGGCATCAACTCCATCCTCGCCACCGGCGCAAGCGCATCGCTTCGAGGATTCTCGACGACGGCAGCTCCTTCCTCTTCGATCTATGGCTCCTCCCACACCGCAGCCCGCCAGAGATCCGGCTTAAAATCAAACCCAGATCTCTTCTTACTTAAGTTTGTTTGCTCCTACCTTGATCAAGCTCTACTCGGATCGGACTTTGATTTTGGTTGCTTGAAGCTTTGCCTACATCGGTAAGAGGATCCTGCTCAAATTTGGTTGCTTTAAGCTTGTAATTTTTTGTAGATCTGGACCTCAATTTCACCTTTGATTTTATATTGATTCAAATTCGATTTCCATGGTGAATGATTTCTATTTCTTGTTATGTTTTCTTATTTCTGGACTTTGTAATCATCTTTTTTGTTTTTCTTGTTGGTGTTGCTTCCAATCTTCTCTTGGTTCTCCATCGTTGATGACGGAGGGACATTCAAAATGATGTCAGATCTGGTGATTTGGGACCGGTTGTTTCATTTGTTTTTTTTTATTATTTTGAAACACTTTTAAGACTAGATGTTTCAAAAGTTCGGTCTTAAAAAGACTAGATGTTTCAAAAGTTCGGTCTAAATTTTTAAGACCTCGTTCATCCGGTGGTCGTTCATTCGGTCTTAAAAGTTACGACTTTTAAGACCGTCTGGAACAAGCACTAGTACAAAAAGCCTTTTAAGACCGGACAAAAGACACCTCATAAGACCGGATCTGGAACCGTTCTCGTTCTAGGCGGTATTAAAAATATGGTAAACGACCGGTCTTAAAAAAAAAATCATTTCTAGACCGAACTTTTGAAATACCCTAATAATAAAAGTGTTTTAGAATAATAATTAAAAAAACCCCAAATGAAACAATCGGTCCCAAATCACCGAGATCCGGCAACATTTTGAATGTCCTTACGTCATCGCGACGAAGAACCAAGAGAAGATTGGAAGCAACAACAACAAGAAAAACAAAAAGGATTATTACAAAGTTCGAAATAAGAAAAAATAACAAGAAACAAATCATTCACTATGAAAATCGAATTTAAATCAATATAAAATCAGAGGTGAAATTGAAGTCCAGATTTACAAAAAAAATCACAAGCTTAAAACAACTAAATCTGAGCAGGATCCTCTTGTCGATGCTAGCAAAACTACAAGCAACCAAAATCGAAGTCCGATCTCGAGCAGAGAGGTCAAGGTAGGAATAAATAGACTTACGCAAGAAGAGATCTCGGGTTTGATTTTAAGCCGGTCCGTGCGAAGAAGGCGTGAGAGGAGCCATAGATCGAAGAGGAAGGAGCCGCCGTCGTCCCGTAATCCTCGAAGTAGTACGCTTTCACCGTTGCCGAGGATTGAGTTGACGCCATCGTAAAACCCTCAAGCATCTCACCACCAACGTTGCTAAGGATTTGATTGTGTGGCTCTTGGAATGACTTATGAAGATTGCGAGTAGGTTAGAGGAAGAGGATGACATTCTTGCTGAGGATTTAACTCGTGAGGTTTTTGGGACACTCGTTGAATCTATAACCAAGTAAAAGTTATATCACCAAGAAGATAAAGCAGACACTCGACTTAACAGTATAGCAAATTTAGCTTTTTTTTTAAAACACTTTTAAGACCGATTTTTTGAAAAAAATGGTCTTAAATTTAAGACCTGTTTTTTGAAACAACCGGTCTTAAAAGTATTCTATATATTTACGAAATTGCCACCGGTCATATAACACTTTCGATTTTTTGAAACAACCGGTCTTAAAAGTGTTGTATATATTTACGAAATTCTCATCGGTCATATTTTTTTTTTTTTTACACTTTTAAGACCGGTTGTTTGAAACAACCGGTCTTAAAAGTGTTCTATATATTTACGAAATTACCACCGGTCATATTTTTTAACACTTTTAAGACCAGTTGTTTGAAACAAACATCTTAAAAGTGTTCTATATATTTACGAAATTGCCACGGTCATACTTTTAAGACTGGATCCTTTATAATCCGGTATTAAAAGTGTTCTATATATTTACGAAATTGCCACGGTCATACTTTTAACACCGGATCCTTTATAATCCGGTCCAAAAAGTTCCTTATATTTACGAAACGCCACGGTCATACTTTTTAGACCGAATCCTCTATAATCCGGTCTAAATGAGATGGTCTTAAAGTCTTTTTTTGCACTAGTGAAGACGGGTCGCAAATTTGGTCTTACAATACCTCTTTTATCCGATATTAAAGCCTTTTTTTGCACTAGTGCTTACTTAAAATTTTGAACGGTGATGTGAAGAAGTACATGTATAACAAAGGGATCCAAAGACTTTTAAAATAGTGTAATCAAGCGTATGACCATTAACCAATTGAAAAGGTGATTTATCTTTCAAAATTGGACTTGGTAACATATTTATCAAGTGAACAAAATAAGTCCAATACACCAGAGGTAAGTGAGACTAATACATAAGAGCACCAATATTATTTGAAATGTGTTGATGTTTCCTTTCAATCACACTATTTTGCTCTGGAGTTTTAACACATGATGTTTGATGTAAGATACCTTTGGAAAGGTAAAAAGAATTCATTTGAAATTCAAGACCATTATCAGTTTGAACAACCTTGACTGATGTATGGTACTGATTTTCAAGGAATGTAAAAAGATACTGAAAGAAAGATTGAACATTTGATTTAAGTTTGAGAAAACAAATACATGTGTGATGAGTGAAATCATCAACAATAGTAAGAAATTTTTTGTATCCATTTATTGATGAAACATCATATGGACCCCATATGTCATCATGTAACAATTCAAGAGCATAAGAAGTACGAGACACACTGGTAGGAAAAGGAAACTTTCGTTGCTTTGCAAAATTACAAGTATCATGGCCAGAGAAATAAAAGGAAATTGACTATGTAAAGTATTGAAAAACATTAGAGGATTATGCGCTAATGCCAAAGAGAAAATTGAGAAGTATTGGTAGAGACAAGGTTGACACAAACAGCATGTGAATTGTATGTGTGACTTGAGAGTTTATATAAACCTTGAATTACTTCAGCAATACCAATTGTTTTCCATATCTTCAAGTCCAGTATAAAACATTGAGAATAATGAAATATGAGGCACAATCTAATTGTGAGGTCAGTTGAGTGATAAAAATAATATTGAAGCAAAACTCTGAAATGTAGAGAACATTAGAAAGGCAAATGTCAAGGGTAATTTCAGCAATACCAGATATAGTAGCGATGACCGTGGATTTGGTAGGAAGGTCGACTCTTATAGGAGAAATTGAAGAATATGATTTAAATAAAGAAAAGGAAGAATAAACTTGGGCAGTAGCTCCACTGTTAATAATCCAAGAAATGAAAGAAAGAAAGAATTAAAAGAAAGAACAATGTAATTACATTGTTTGTCTGCATTAGGCATAAAAGTAAGGGGATTTGATTAACATGATGTGTAGGATTAGATGCAGAAGTAGTTGCTGAAGGTTGAGTGACAGTAGCAGATTGCACTACTTATGAGGAAGAAAAACTCAATATTATTCAATAATAGTCTGAGACACACACACACACGGCTTCATATACATAAACACGTATCGAACTTGCACAGCTGTGATGTAACAGTATTCAACAATATAATAATTTAACTAACTAGTAGTAATCAATTCAACTACTTAGACTTACTCTGTTACTTGAGGTTAGTGAGCTAGGCCTCAGGACCTATGACTTCTGAAGGAATCTTCATTCCACGCACTGCCACAACTCGTAAGTTTAGACCTTGTATTAATGTCCATTGCACATAAAATGATTATACAGCGATTAAACTAGTGAAGCGGCATGTTTAACTGCAAAAGTCGAAATTGGAGCACTGTGCTGGTGGTAAACCAAGTGAATTGGATTAAATCCATCTAAGTCTTTCCACTTTTAGCAAGTTTTAATTTTAATCCATATATTTTCTTTTCATTGTTTTTTTATCCTTCATCTATATAATTATACCGTTCAAAACATTGGCTCTTGTAGAGTATTTCATAAATATTTGCACCTCAGCCTACAGTGTTAACTTTGCTTCTTCTTTTTTCCTTCGCGGAGTTAACTTTGCTGATGTTATGGTAACACAATTAATTTAGTCATGGTTAGTTGAAATTGATTTTGTGGGGCAAAATCAATTTTCATATATAGGAGAGACAGTTTGAAGATTAACTTCCAGAGCAAAACTTTCTTGATTTAAAATCTAAATTAGGCAAATCATTGGAAAGCTTTCTTAATCCATTGTCTGGCTAATACACAACAAAACCCTTTCAAAAAAAAAAAAAAAAAAAAAAAAAAAAAAAAAAAAAAAACTTTATATTTTTGACAATATGATGAAAATAGTGAGCAAAAGTCGAAAATGTTAAACACCAGGCCAAAACAATAGAAAAAAATGCATTAAAATTATGGGAAAAAACACTTCACACGTTGTAGGAGAAGTGTTTTCACGCACACACAAAAATGGTAGGACCACATATATATATAATTAGCATTATGTATATATGTAAGTCTCACTATTTCATGTATGTGTAGGAATCTTCTTCTTCTCATGCAACATGAGAAGTTTAAACCCCTAAAATTATATATGTCAAATTGTTAGAAGCAATATGAATGATTTATTTTGTAATGATGGCATGGTATTTGCTCAACTAAGAATAAGAAGGCGTATTTGTTTTTGTAATTTGAGTACTATAACAAGAATGAAGAAAGTAATTGTGAAAGTGATACAATATAGTGGACGGGAAATTAAACAAGATGAAAAGTGAGAGAGACAAAGTAGGGAGATGGTAAGAAGCAGGCAATATAATGCGATAATGAGAAAGAAGCTGGTGGTACTTCTAAAACTGTAGAGGAGGTGACACGCGTAAGCATGTTGTGAAACTGTACTTTAAATGAAATGGAAAGTGCTGAGGATGGGGATGGAGCTAGGGAGATGAGGGAAGAGGGGTGCCACGAAACACAAGCCCAGCTCGCCATATCATTTTGGTACGTAATGGATTGTGACGTACTCTACGTACGTAGTACATCAGATCTGATCATATCATATCAGATCAATCAAATCACACTTCCTCTTCTGTTTCCTTCTCAATCCTCTGTAGGTACACGAGATCTTATCATATCAGATCTTAGCATGACACGTGTTCCTTGGAAGATGGCCCCATGTGAGAATTCTTTTGCTTTCTCCCACTAAGCATGCAACACTACTACACGCTCTTTCTCCTACTTCTAACATATGGCACCATTAACTTGGCCTTCTCACACTTCAATGCATTCCTTTGTGGAAAGCTGATTCACCCAATAATGCACAAAATAGCTTCACGTGGCTTGGCACCAGCGACTGTCCTCTTCACACTGAGAGAGACAACTTACCGTACGATTTGAGCAGCATTTTTGTGAATTATTAATCATAATTAATTCAGAGATGCAAACAACGCAGACATGAGACATGGATGGAAGTCCATACTGATACAGCTGCTTGAGCAGTTACGTGCTCCGCTCATGCTGAGCTTCATTTTACGTCAACCTGGTATATCATTTTAATCTTATTTATAAGTCTCTTATGAACAAAAAGATCCTATTTATAAGTCTCCTTTCAAGGTAATAAATTAGATTGTCTATATTAATTGTATCAATGAAAAAGAGAGAGGAAAAAAAGTTGAAAGATACATAAAGTTAAAAATTTATCTCATAATCATTGAGTTCACTACATCTTCTTGGTATGCGTGATTTAGTTAAAAGGAACTTATAAATAGGTTCAGAATAGTATATTTGTTGGACATTTTAGTCATTTCCAGTTTGCTCTACTCAACTTCAAACTTCTTCTTTAATTTCCCCACTCATTTCTTCCTAAATTATTTTCCGCTCACCACACTACACATTCTTAAGTTGTTACCCTTTTCAAATGAAGGATCCATCCTTCCGAGCCGTCAGTCTTCTCAGAAGTAATGACCTCCCATAGTAACCATATTTATATATATATTATACGAAATTTTCAATCGTCTTATTTGTCTCAAGTCTCTCTTTCCGGTTCACTTGAAACTTCAGTTCCGACTAATCTGGATTTGTCATGAGTTGTACCCATACTCATAAAAAAAGAGCTCTCAACACCATTTTTTTTATTCTTCCCTCAAACTGAGGATTTGATTAAAAGAGAGCAAGTCATTTTTCACTTAATTACTACCAATGGATGTTGGTGGCCTCTCTTTCTCTTGTATGTTTTGCGCATTGTCGTCCCATGCAGCGGTCATGTTGTCTAATACAATTGTATGGGAAAGGGGACTTATATGGGCCAAGTGTTGGGCCTCCACCTTGCCCATTTACGACTCGGCCTTTTCAAAATGGGCAAATGGCCCACATTGTTTGGTTGGACGGGTCCACCATTAATATTTATGTGCCCAATTTGAAATTAATAATAGAGGGCTACTCACACTCTATATTTTATGATTTTTTCTTAATATTGTTTACTATTTGATAATTTCTTAATGCAGAGAATACAGGAAACAGTTATCATATATATATATTATATATATTTTAATTGATTGTATTCTCACTTTATTATATTTCGTTAATTAAATAAAACTTAGACTATTACCCAAAATATGTTAAAAAAAATCAATGCTGACATGGACTTAAAACAGTGCCGAATCTTTACGAGATTATGGATTGTGATTATATATAGGGGCGGTTGGATTCCCTTTATTTGAGAAAATAGTGGCCAAGAGCTAAAAAGCAATCGGCCATGACTGATACTTCAGATGTTTCCGCTACTTTACACGTCAGCCCGCATGTTGTAATCATTCTATTGCAACTTATGCGCCACTAACTCCAACTTTGCTTACATATTCTAAACCTTTAAGCCACTCACTACATATGGCTATTATAGTACCCTATAAACTTTAGGCCAAAGGAAGCAAAATAAATAAATAATTAACATAAATAAAAATAAAAGCATGTAATGGCCTATAAATATATCATTCTGGTTTTATTTATAAGTTTCTTTTGACTAAAAAAATTGGTTTTATTTATAAGTTTTCTTTTAGATAATAAATGAAATTGTGACATTTTGTCTATAAATAAATCACTTTGATCTTATTTATAAGTTCCTTTTGACTAAAAATTTTGGTCTTATTTATAAGTCATCTTTTAGGTAATAAATGAAATGTAACAATTTTGCATATATTAATTGTATCAATAAAAATAAAGAGAGAAGAAAGAAATGAAAGATAATCATTCATAAAAGAAGGTAAAGTTAAAAATTTACCCTATAATTATTAAACTAACTACTTCTTAAGTAGTATATACTCTCTCCGGTCCTAATTATAGGAGCTATTTACTGAAATTTGGAGGGATTAAGGAATGAAGTTAAATTAGTTAATTATGTGTATTTTCCTAAAATACCCTTACTCAATGTAGGGGCTTTTCAATAAGAGGAAAAACGCTCTCTGATTGCATGTCAAGAATAAATATTGGATTTCATTTCCCTGGTTTCTGCGGATGCACCCCATTTTTTCAGAGTTCTGATTTTATTTTATTTTATATTTTAAAAAAAAACCGAGTCCAAGACTTTTTAAGTGCAAGCGTTAAATTATTTTTCAAATTTTTTTTTTCCGTAGCATGTTTTGAAAGTTATTAATTTTTTGTTGTTGCAATTTTACACCTATAATTCATTATTCTGTTTTTTCCTCTTTCAATATTTGATTTGATAATTGAGACACATTCTGAGTTAATATCTACCTTAATTTTAATATATCATCTTTTCTTTTCATATAAAAAAGTATAATTTAGGTGTATATGACATTAATGAGTTGCAAACATTATTTACTTTATAAAATATATAGGTGTATTATTGAATTATTATTGTTTTTAATTATTATTGAGAAAGTATGATAGAGGTATTATAAGAAAAAATTGACAAAAGTTAAAACCTGTTCTTATAATTAGGATCAAAACCAACTCTAAAATTTACTCCTATAATTAGGACCGATTTAATTAAAAGATATTTATAAATAGGATAGGGTCATAATCTATGATCTTTAACGGGGACTTTCAGTGTTTCGGATAAACATAAGGGACTTGTCCCTTTTCTAGTCGGCTCATCATAGCTCAGCATCTGTAATATTGTCATTAAAGAAAGATAAAGCATAATTAAATTAATAGTACTATTGAATATGCTCTGTATATTTGGGTGGTGTATATCAATTATCACATATGTGTGTGTGTCAGAATGATGATGACTGTGATTCTGATGCTATCTTTTTTATAAGAAAAAAAAAAAAAAACTCCAGTTCGTCTTTTTGAATTATAAATATGAATCATAGTACGTACTGACCAGTAATTTCACATTATATATCGTTATTAAAAAGTAACGAAATCTTTGTTGGATCCCACTGTTAAGTGACAAAATAGGACCCCCTGTAGAAAATGACTTCGAGAGAAAAATATTTCTTATTGAGAATAAATAATCTGAACTAGGAATGACTATTCGAAGAGTGGTGGGCCGAATCTTGAACAGGAGAGGGACGTCGTGGGGACTATTCGAAGAGTGGTGTTCTGGGAATTTTGTTGGCCGAATCTTGGATAGAAGAAGAACGTGGTGGTCGTCGGAGATCGTAGGGACGACGGCGTCGGTCGTCTTTCGTGCGTCTTTCAGGCTGGGCTCTTAGTGGAGCGTGATTCTCGCCGGAGATCGCAGGGACGACTGCGTCTGTCGTCTTTCGTGCGTCTTCCAGGCTGGGTGGTTCTTGGCGGATCTCGAACTCGCCGGAAATTGCAGAGACGGCGTCGTCTTTCGTGCCTCTTCCAGGCGTGATTTCCGCCGGAGAGCGCAGGGACGAAGGCGTCGTGTGTCTATCGTTCAGGCGTCTTCCATGGTTCTCAATGCAGCAAAGGAGTCGCGTGCCTGGCAAAGAAAGCACGGTCAAAAGGTCTTCTGCAGGAGCCATGGGGTCCACCACCAAGCAATGGATCTTGTTTAATGGGCTTGGATCTTGATTATTGGCTCTGATACCATGTTAAGTGGCAAAATAGGACCCTGTAGAAAATGACTTCGAGAGAAAAATATTTCTTATTGAGAACAAATAATCTGAACTAGGAATGACTATTCGAAGAGTGGTGGGCCGAATCTTGAACAGGAGAGGGACGTCGTGGGGACTATTCGAAGAGTGGTGTTCTGGGAATTTTGCTGGCCGAATCTTGGATAGAAGAAGAACGTGGTGGTCGCCGGAGATCGCAGGGACAACGGCGTCGGTCGTCTTTCGTGCGTCTTTCAGGCTGGGCTCTTGGCGGAGCGTGATTCTCGCCGGAGATCGCAGGGACGACTGCGTCTGTCGTCTCTCTCATAGATCTTAGTTAAGTATCTAATTAACCCTCTCTCTTTCCTGTATATGCAGGATGTTTATCGTTCAATTAGTTAAACTCTCTTCGAAGTCATGAAGGACATGGCTAACTAATTAAAGAAGCTATTTTTCACGACTTAAACTCATGATTTTGATAACATTAGTCATTCATTATAACAAACGTGTGCTCACACACTCATTTTTTTTTAAAATAAAATAAAATAATTAACGTCTTCTAGCTATAGTCTAAGGAACATGTTAATTATTTGCATTCATTAGCACATTATTATGCCAGTTGCTGACTTGAAATAGGATCAAATTAGAAGGCCTATGCATACTCTGGCTAGCAATTTTTTACAAAAGAAAATTGCACACAAGTTCTAAGTAAGAGAAATTACTATTTACGGTCCCTTGAAGGTGAAAAGGCGTCCTGATTCTTGCCCTCATTTAGTTGTTATTATGTGCTCCCACACTTGTTAATTCAAACCCCACCTCTTGCATGCTCTTTCACTTGTTTTAAACCTTCTCTTGGTTTGGACTCATGCGTGCCTAGAATATATAAACCAAAACAAATTATATGGTAGATTTATATCATATTTTGAATCATGACTACCATATAATTTTGTGTTTGTCCACAAATGAAAGAGAATGAATTAACAAGTGAGGGAGCATGTAATAATGACAACTGAATGAGAGCAATGACGTTTTTGTTTTTACAATTAGAATATCTTACCTTAAATCCTTTGAAACTTGCTAGTAATTTAGAGATTTCAAAGAATAGTAATTTGTTTTACTTGGAACTTGAATACAATTTTTCAAAAAAAAAAAAAAAAAAAAAAAAAAAAAAAAAAAAAAAAAAAAATCTTCAAGATTACCTCACGAATTATATAACTCCCAACATGATTTGAACTTAAGACTTTGTGGGTGACAGAGTAATCTTTGTTAGCTTATTAATGTTTAAAGTTTAATAGAAGGAAATACAAACGGGTATACCATAATAAACCTTGCTAATTAACATGGAGCAGCTCAGCAGCCTAACACATTCTTATTCTTTTTATAATTACATGTTTTGCCACCAAACATTTTGAAGTTGGCTTTCCTCCAGTACTCTTCCCGTCCGCTGCCCTCTTATTCCACCAAATTGTTCTGTTTTGTGCCAAAATAGTGGAGCTTCAGTCTTTTTTTATTTTTTAATATTCCACGGTACTAACGGGATACTAAAAGGATACTTTCGGACACTTGACTAATACTAAAAAAAATACTTCATAATCTTGAAAAATTATTTTAGAATCTTAAATCTTGAAGTGCATTTTTAGTATCGGTCGATATCCCGAAGTATCCTTTTTTAGTACGAGTTAGTACCTTGAAATGTTTTTTCAAGATCCTAAAATATTTCGGGTATTGACTCATACTGAAAATACACTTCAAGAAATTTTTTCAAGATCCTAAAATAATTTATCAAGATCATAAAGTATTTTTTTCAAAGATCGGTCAGATCCTCAAGTATCCTTTTAGTATCAATTGGTACCCTGAAATATGTTTTCAAGATCCTAAAATTTTTTAAAGTATTGACTGATACTGAAAAATGCTTAATGATTTTGAAAAATTATTTTAGAATTTTGAAAAAAATATTTTAGGATCTTGAAAAATATTTTACGATATTGACTGTATTAAAAATACACTTCAGGATTTTTAAAAAAATTATAAAATAATTTTTTCAAGATTATGAAGTATTTTTTAGTATTTTAAAGTATAATTTTAGTACCCGGTAGTACCCTAAAAAAATATATATATATATATATATATTTTTAAAAAAAAAAAAAAAAAAAAAGAAGCTTAAGCTCCACCGTTTTGCGCAATACAGTGCAGTTCGGTGGAATAGGAGGGCACCCGTGCTGGAAGAGTATTGGAGGAAAGCTACATTTAGTAAGCGATTTGATATATATATTGCAGAATCAGGCCTATAGAAGAAAACACACACGTGTAAAGATGTTAAAGAGCGAACTTGAGATCACTGGTGTATATATAAGGATGCATCCATCATCTATCTGAAGTCTACCAAGAACATAAAAGCCGCCAGCTAGGCCTCTGTGATTTTTAGATTATGTATTTAGAACTAGCTACAAGCCAAGGACCGCGGTTGAACAAGGTAAGAACGGGTCTAATTAGCAGCTTTTTATATGGCTCTGGGTTTTAATTTCCTGAAGTCAGGTACTTGATTATTTGGGCGTGTGTTTTCTTTTTCTGGGGATTGCTACGAATACGATCGCTCATATATATATATATATATAGACACACACACCAGAATTAATAACTCTAACTGACTTGCTCCTCGCTGCTATTTCCCTACAAAACCCTTTTTCTTCATCTGATTCTCACCGCAAATCCAATCTCATAGTTTCAGAAATCTTAGGTTTTACTTAGTTATTAGTCAACTTTCGGTGCCAGTCATTAATTAAGAAAAGCCTTGACACCCGGGATGGGAGATCTTTCATCTCTGCATCAATATCTATCAGGCTGGGTTCATTAACTACCTTATTGTTTATATTTATTAATCAATTATGTTACGCCTTTCTTTATTTTCCTTCACTTGTAGTAATTTATAATCTTCTACACACACAGATATATATATAGCTTGGTATCATCACCAACTGTTCACGATGGAGAAGATGACTCATCTCACAAGACCACAGTCAGATCTGCGGGAGCGGCATCATTAAGATTCACACTTCTCCATTATATGGAAGTTCTTATGGTAGTGGGAATCTTGATGATGCTGCACCAGCAAATCTATGACTATTTGCTTCTCGCTTAATTTAGGATCCGACCAATATCTCAATCAAAATTCTTAATTTCATGAAATCAAGGTAAGGTTTTCTGTCTATATATAATCACAGGCCAACACATACATATCCTTGCTTGTCATGCATGCTTCTCTGTCATCTTTTTGTTTGTTAACTAGCTGGAGGCCTGAAAAGTAAAAAAATTCGACAAGGTTTATATATAGGATCAGATACATGAAGAACGCAAGGTTTATACCAAGCCCTTATTGCATTAAGATTTCAGAGATTTAATTAAAAAGCATTAATATCTCTACTGTTTGATTTACTGAGGCATTCTCTTTTACTATATATTGTATTTTTATCAAGACCTTCTCCTGTCCAAGTGCATCACACGGAGGTTAATTATAGTAATTAATACTGTTCAGAAAATCAATGTCTGAATCCGATACAAACCATCGCTTGTAAGGTATATTTTCTCATGAGATCACTGACCTCTTTGTGGTGGGATTCTAACGAAAGTACGTGTTTCATAAAACAAATGTTCATCTATATCTGGATAATAAGTACCAGATTCTCCATGTATATAAACAAATGCTCAAACATATATACATGTTTGAATTTTGAAAATCTCTTGCATAATGGAACAAAAAGTGAACAAGAATCACAAGGTGTCAATTGGGAAATTCATTCTACTTAGTTTAGGCTTATCGGAGAGAAAAAGCTGTCTCTGATAATGGGCTTTGACTAATGATCGAGGTGCCTCACTTATATAATCTAATGTCAGCATTATTAAAGATGATAGATATATATATACTTTTGATAGCGCCATATCCGTTGTTGATTAATTCATCAAAGGAGGAAGTATGGAGAGCATTTGGAAAGTTTTATACTTTGAGGGTGTATAGACGGATAGGACCATACGCTTAACAAACTTCTCTTAGAATAAAAATTGAAGCACGGTATGTTAGTAGACATATTGTGTATAATTGAAGAGTTAATTACGACCTCAGTATCCATTTGATTTATATGTATGAGGCTAGCTGAAGCTTTTGTTGATTGTAAAAGATCCATATATATGGTGATGGAGGTGCTTGGCTACTGATTGTGGATTTTTCAAATTGGCACGTCCTCGTCAGAAACACAGGTTAAAGAAACGGCTTTTCTCTTCAATAAGAATTAAATACTTGTACCCAATTGAACTCCTTTGGAATATTCGATATGACCAAAAAAAATATAGTTATGATCTGTTTGACTATGTATATGTAGTTTTTATATTAGGTCTTCGCTCTACCCCTCTCTATATCCACTCATTCATTCACCTCCGCAGAATCAAACTCATAGACTGACCCTGATGCAGAAAGATTTTTCCCTCAAGATGTCTCTGAATCTTATTAGAAATATATATATTCCTTATTCATGACGACTTATTGGAAATTAATGAAGAGAAAACCAATATATTCGAATCCATATGCTCTACCTAGAAGTATGAGGTAATTTACATTGATTTATGAATAATATGATTTTCTATATATATATATATATATTATAGTGCGATGTATTTTTCAAGAATCACAATCTTTGTATAGTTGAGGCTCTACTGCATAGCTATGGGCCGCGGTGCCCATTCAGAATATTTTATATTGAGAATGAGACATAAGGAACAATAATTTACTGCATATTCGAATATACACACACACACCCAGATATACTTTAATTAATTTATAAAACATGGGTGCTTGGAAATTCCTGTCCTGAATGATGGTCCGAGATTTGATGAAGCCGAATCATTGACAGATATCCATGTTGAAGATTTGTGGACTGCTTTGCTAATTAACATGATGGTAAGAAACTTTAGAACCCTAGATTTGTCTTCTTGTTGTGATTGTTTCTTTTTGTGTAGGCTGAAGATTGACCCCTTCTCACCTACTTGCACATGCATGCATTTTATATATTCCTCATGATGCTATGTATGGAGAAAGATTAACTTATAAGCATTTGAGCTTAAAAGGTAAATTAAAGTTATCTTTTTAAAAAAAATAGTTGACATTTGAGTCTTGACAGGAGGATCACTTTTGCCTAAATAAAGCAGATACGCGGAGTCCATACAACAGCAATGATCAATATATGAAATGAGGAGCTAATCATGCATTTCTGCAAATACCAAAACTCATATGAGGGAACCCTTGGAATTGGTAGTTCAATTTATCCCTCGGTCACAAAATTCTCACGCTGCAGATAGATCTTGCTAAGGAAGGTCTCACCAAGGACTTGACCTTTGAGTGTTGCCCTGGCCGTATGCAGCTTTATGCTGAGAAGCTGGAATTTATTCCCCACTTAGGTTAATTTTCTTGTTATAGGGCAACAGCCCTCCAGTGTACCAATATATATATATATATAATTCATGGAGGAGTGACTTTTTAATTTCTTTTTTCCGTCTGTGTGTTTGTTTTGCGCTGCTTTATGCGGCCACACTAGTATAAATATATATACCATTCTGGTCCTATTTATAAGTCTCTTTTTGAAAGCAAATCACACATACTGCAAGGAGAAGTAATTAGCTCAATAATTACGAGGTGAATTTTCAACTTTACCCTCATTTATGATTGGGTACCCTCAACTCTTTCTTCTCTCTTTATTCTCATTGGTACAATTAATATGGGTAAAATTGTCACAATCTCATTTATTTAGTCAAATGAGACTTATAAATAGGACCAAATATTTTTGGTATATATAAATGACAGCAAAATAAATTAAAATATCAAGATGGTCTATTAGTTGAAATCTAATTTGAAGTAGTCACATATATTCATATATATCCCGTCCTGACTTATATCAAGTTCGATCCGGACACAAATTTTCTTTTATTATAGTGTAATGTTCTGTAATTTTTCGGTGGGTGAGAGAGACAGATTAAGACTTGAAGAAGAATTAGAAAGAGGACGTTTCTGTTTGATTTATAGCAAATCTTCATAATGAAAGCTGGAGGCCAATGCCTTAGATATAGATTGTGATGGACATGTAAGATCTTGATGATTGGTGAAATTATGAGTATTTTATTCCGTGGCCAAAAATAATAATAATAAGCTGGGAGGCCAATAGTATACGTAGTGGCCTTCGGACATTATATAAAAACACTGTGCAGCAGAATCTGTCCCTTCTAAGATTTTAAGAAAAAGTAGTACGTAAATAGTAACCTTTCAGTAATATCACTGTCAAAATGAAAAGTCAAGAATAAAAGTAAAACACAGACAGATTTGATGCGATATGCACCTTTGCGATTATAGTGTTTGTTTCATAGGTGTGTTAAATTTTTAAGGTGTTTGAGGGGGAGGGGAGGAGGAGGAAGGGGAGGAAAATAGAGAGAGAGAAAGTTATTTGTGGTGGGGCCCACAAAAATTTTCTCCCCTTTTAATATTTTCCTTCCATTTTCCTCCCCATTCCCTCCCCCCCCTCCCCTCTCCCCAAACCAAACATACCCTAAGGGCCATGTCCTATTTACTATATTAGAGGCGTCCGTCCCCACCCTGACCATCCCACGTGCCCCTCACATGCCTGCACGTGCCACTCTTCCCCTAGCTCCTAACAGAATATTCTGAACAATGTTGAGCAATTTCCACCAACCGCAACACACCACGTTACTTTGATTTTGACCACTCCTCATTCTCGCTTTCCAGTCATTGATTGTTCCTCATCTCATTCATACTATTCACTCTCCCGTACGTTCTTTTTGAATTTTTTGCTCTTCTTGTTGCAACGCACTCCTCTCAAAAAGCCATAATCTGGGCTGCATCAGTCAAACCTCCTCAAAATTAAAAAAAAAGAAAAAAAAAAAAAAAAAAGACTCTCTATTTTACTCTCCTTTTGATCACCAGACGAAATTAATTAATTAGCATAACATGCACATGCATACCTGGCAAAATTTTTGACCGGTCAAATTATACTCTTCATCACAAAGGTTTCTTCACTACATAAGCCTAAAAAAGAAAAAAAAAAAAAAACATTTCAGATCAAATCCTTCACATGCCAAGTTCAGCTTAGTTGAGAATATTAAAATCAAAATAATGTACAGCTTCATCACTGTGCAACGCTTCTAACTAGTGCTCTACTTACACCAGTGCCATGTGCATGTGAATCCAAGCCCCTTTAGATTAATCTATAAGGAAACAGTATCAATCAATAGTAATATATATAAATATACCGTTGCCAATAATGTCATAATTAATAAGCATAGGAATGGTCTCTAAGTTTTATAGGCGAAGCAAATGTAGATGCAGAACCCAACAAACAGCACCGACTCTATGCATATGAAGATGGAATATTGTTGGAGTGATCACGAGATTGACCGTATCTTCCACTTCTCTGTTTCACCCTCGGAATAATGCTTTCCATGATTATTAAACCAGCACATGCCATATTTTAAACCTCAGAATTAAGCCGGATTATTTAAAGTGGGAATTGACGAACAAGAGTCATGTTCCTAAGAATACGAGAGGGATTCATGAACATAATTAAATCATTAATTATGTAATTAATTGAAGCAATCTTTTTGACTATCGAGGATAGATGCAGAGTGATGTCAGGGGGGCTCATTCATCCATGTGTGCACATTTTCTGCTATTGCAAGAGGCATCTTCATTCTAACCATCCCAACCCCTCAAAACAAAAGCAACCTTGGGATATATACTCCTTTAAATTCACGAAAACAGTACAAATTTTCCTTTTTTGCCCCCTCAACAAAGAAAAGAAGAGTAAATAGCCACAGAGAAAGTAAGGGTAAGAGGCACAAAGTGGGTGATCATCGCCATAAGTTGGTGTGTGGGTGATGGGCGAAAAGTGGAAGGTATCAAAGAAGGAAAGAGGTTCAAGTTCTAATGAGAGCAAGTCATTATTTGCGAGGAGTGCCTCAACAAGAAGCTCCTCCACTTCTCATTCTCCTCTGCTTAGAAGCTTCTCTCAAAAGACTCCTACGTCTGCTTCTTCTTCTTCCTCCAACTCAAAGTCCAGTCTTCAAAGGAGCTTCTCCCAAAAGAACTCAGCCTCTATAGGTAAAAAATGCACCGATATAGCCAAGGAACATAAAGCCAGGTTCTACATTATGAGGCGCTGTGTTGCCATGTTAGTTTGCTGGCACAAGCATAAAGATTAATTCTTCAAGCAAGTGTATAGCTTCACATTTTCTGGCTTTAACTCATATAGATCCACCCCTTTTCTTTCTCATTTTTCAATATAGATTCCATTGTAATGACCACTAATTAAGTTGAGTTGAAAGTTTAAATTCACTTATGCTACTACACATGTACATTGATTTATCGCGTCATATGCTTCATATTCTATCTCATCATGTGTCAATATCCCGTCTTTGTCTGTATGACTCGATCTGTGTTTTGCTTGCACATTTTCTCAGTCTCTCTGTGTGTTTTGGTTTAGAAGGGAGGGTTTTTCTTTTTGGTGGAGGAGAGATAGATTCTCACTTTTCTTTTGGAGACACCAAATATTAAAAAAAAAAAAAAAAAAAAAAAAAAGTATTTAGATCTGCCTAGGAAATGCAAGCCACATTCCTTCTTCTTTTTCCCACATATACGAACGGCGACGTGTTCGGTCCAAAATGTGACGACGTCGACTTACATGACTTGGTTTATACTTTTGTTCGTTCCCCTGACTTCAATGACACCCTCAAGGGGGAATTTTGCAATTTGAAGTTACACCGCTGTGTAGCCGTTTAATTTTGGAAGTTGGTGGCATTACATGATCATCGATTTGAAATCTTGATTTCCTTTTCTCTTCTTACTAACCACCATACCACGCCATCTATCTTTTTCTCGCAAAATGGCTTTGAGCAGACGTTACAGTTTTACTACTGCTAGGCTCCACTAAAAAATGTTCAAGGCCACTTATGAAGTTGATCTTTGGGTCACATAGGAGCTCCTTGACCAAGAAAGGAAGAAAAAAGAGAGGCTTATAATATCTGACCCATCAGCCTTTGTTTCTTTTTTCTTGCCAGATGCCTAATTTTACTTATTATCTGCCTTCCTTCACGTTTACATTTGCGAAGCAGCCATTCCTTCGTCTCTCACATTTACATGGAAACCATGACGAAAGAATACATGAAACTCTTCCCCTATACAATTGGGTTTTCCGGCTTGAATATAATAGTTATTTGTAATAAATATATGTTAATTTTTCTAAAAATTATCATATTTCATTATAATCACCTTAGATAAAAACTAATTGATAGGGATATTTTGAGAAAATATTATAAATTTAGGAGGCAAAATGGATTTGTCACCTATTTAAGGACTAATTCAATTCCCAACTAGCTCTTATTTTAAAGATGAGAGATAATATTACTCCATTGGTCATAAATATAGAACAAAATTGTCTTTTTTTAGAGATTAAGGAACCTAAATAAATTACTTAATTATTTTATATATTATGTATCATTAGATTATATATCGGTTAATAAGTTAGACAAAATAATTTAATAAAAAAATAATAAACATAAATATTTTAGAATAATTTAATTAGTTTTCTTAATATCTAAAAAAAAAAAAATCAACTCCCTAGTATTTATTAGAATCAGAAATAGAGTCAAAAGTCAAAAGGTTAACTATGTGATATATAATGAGGCGGGTCTGCCAGAGTATATACTCGCGTGAACTCTACAAGTATCACTCTAATCCTATTTATAAGTTCATTTTGACTAAAAAAATTGATCTTATTTATAAAAATGAGAGTAAAATTTAAAATTTATCCTATAATCATTGAGCTACATATTTCTCTTTGTTCCTTGGTATGTCCAATTTGGTTCAAAAGGACTTATAAATATTATATTTGATATATGTTCACGTGAAACTTGCAGGGTAAAAGCAGAAAAGGTGGGAGCATTGACGAGAACCATGGAAAGAAGAAGAAATACCATATTCAATAAATCTCATATATTATTCATCAGTTGATTCAGTTCTTCCTGGGAAAAAAAAATAATAATAAAAAGACTTGGGAGAACCAATACAATACTTAACGGAAATTTCCGTCAAGAGGTTAGGTTCACACTTATTGAAGAGGCCGGGAAGTAATAAGTAAAACACAAGTCACGGCAAAAATCCCATAACTCGAACAACTAAAATGGGAAATAAAAGAAGAGCAAGAGATGAAGAAACAACAGAAATCAGCACTTGGGGAGATCGGACGGCGGAGGAGGCAGCTTCTGATCAGGGAGCTTCCCATCTTCCACAATCCAAGCCATCCTCAGCCCCCAACTGAGGTGTACATCGAAGTGGCAGTGCATCAGCCACACGCCTGTTTCATTCATTCATTCCCCACATATCAAATCAAATAATACTCATTCCCATTACTTCAAATTCTAAACTTGAATTACTGACTCTGACTTAACTAAATTACGTTAACAATGAACAGAGATAGAATAATATACTCACCTGGGTTGTCTGCCAAGAAGCGTATTGCAACCCAACCCCCAGCAGGCACACCCACAGTGTTCCTCTCCACAGGGTCCACAAGATTAAACTTTCTGTGGGTCTTTCATAGGATTGAAGTTCCCA
This sequence comes from Acacia acuminata, assembly GCA_019022655.1. Taxonomy (NCBI): domain Eukaryota; kingdom Viridiplantae; phylum Streptophyta; class Magnoliopsida; order Fabales; family Fabaceae; genus Acacia; species Acacia acuminata. Next base: position 344,541 of record JAFJYI010000077.1, on the reverse strand, counting down.
AAACCTTGACCCACAAGGAAAAAATTGTACCCATGAAGATGTAAGGGATGGCTCTCAGCTCCCAAAATGTTTGTGTCCTGCAATACTACCTCCACACTGGTATTAAAGGGTAAGACCAAAGCCTTGGTTCCGTTGCCCACTCCAGTGTTATTGGGAGGAGTACCCGTATAGTTAAATGGAGTAAGTGGGAAAGCCGGGAAATCAGTGGTGTAAGTTTTAGCCTGCCCGAAGAAATGCTGTTGAAGGATGGCCACGGAAGGCAGAGGAAATGATATGTTATTCATCGAAGCCTGAAATTTGGACGTATTAGTGGGCCCTTGACAGGCTTGGTTCTTCGGGCATGGGCTGCTCCCAAGGCCCACCGTGAAGAAAAAGTGCCTGTCCACTTTTTTGGGCACGTTGGCTGGGTACTTGGCACTATTCAAACTACGAAATTTGCTGCTGAAATTGGCCACCAAAGAAGTGTCATTGATAGCTGGAAGGGCTGGTTTCAAGAGGGGAAGACTGTTCAAACCAACATGGTTGATGTTGGAGGGGTTTTGATATTCAAGAATGCCAGCAACAGTGGAATTGTCGAAAGTGCCCCTGCCAGTGAAGTAGGGTCGGGCTAGAATGAAGAAAGTGGCGTTAGGGTAAAAAGGTTTTGTTCGGAGAAGAACATTTGTCGTTTGTCCGGGTGTTACGATGACGGTGTCTGAAGTGAAGGGCTTAACGTACGACGCATCGGCTTCCACCACAGTGAGGCTGTGGTTCGCTATTCCGAAGAAAAGCTCGTCGTTGAGTGCAGCGTTGATCAGTCGGAGCAGGTATATCTTTCCTGCTCTCACCTTTATCCTTAACGTGTCTGTGCATCATCACAACCATCAAATCAAATACTTAAGCAAGAAGAAGGAAGAAACTGAGAATTTTGTTGCGGACTATGTTTATGTTGAATAATGCTTCAAGAGATTTCAGATTATTTAGTTAATTATTATTATTATTTTATTTATTAGGATTGATTTTATTAGTTAATATTCATTATATCTTATCTTTAGGTTTGCCAATGCTTATTTGTACTCTTTTTTATTCAATGATGAATAATAGTATTTCAGAGGTTGTTATTTTATCTCTCCATCAATATAATCCTCCCAATTTCATGGAAAAGGGAAGTACGTACCGTTAGCAGAGCAATTGTAGAGGGGCCCGGGAAGTCCGTTAAAGGTGTAGGCATCCGAAACATTGGGACCCGCACCAGTCTGAAGGGCTTGTGAGATAACAGCCTCTGGATCTGTATTCCACCACTCTCCCAAGAGGATGGTGAGTTCCTTGTAGGGTTTTGGAAATGGATAAGATTCATTTCTCCCGGGCAGAATAACGAGGGGACCATAGAGGGATGCCCTTAACCATGATATGTGAGCATGCCAGAACAGTGTTCCTCTTTGGCCAACAATGGTGAAGTTATACACATAGCTTGACCCTGTTTGAATCGGACATTGAGTTATGTACGATGGCCCATCCGACCATCCGCTCCTCACTTGTCTCACTCCGTGCCTGTAATTATAATCATTCATTCATTCTAGTACAGTTTCTTATCTACTTACGTTACATGAATCAAGAATGTGGAAGATCATGTCCAATATTAGTTACATTACCAGTGAATGGTGATATTGTTTGGAACATGATTGACCACCCTGACCAATAACCTGTCCCCTTCTCTGGCAACAACACGAGGCCCCGGAAACTTTCCATTCACCGTCACCATGCTCTTTGTGTGGCATAGCCTTGTAACATTTATCAACTTCACCTGTAGGGGAAAAAAATCGAATCAAATTCAATATAATAGCCATATTCCACGAGAGAATTGAGTTGAAGTTAGTTATATATAGTATATATGTAGAGTGATCATTCGTACATCGAAGTTGTAGTGCCTTGTGATTCCTGCATGGCTTGAAGCAGCGAGAGAAACCTCAGGGAAGGTCCAGAGGAAGCAGGTGGTGGCCAAGACCAAAAAACTTAATGCTGCATGAAGTGAGGTAGGGCTTATGTTGTTGAACATCGTCAGATGTTTCTTCCTCTCGCCACTAGCGGTGGTGATAATTAAGTTTGATATTATAGTTGCAAGAAAGTGATGAGAGACTGGGGTTATATATAGAGAAATTACCGAGTAGCGTTTGGTCGGTTAGGTATATCGTAAATTTCCAGGTTTAAGAACGAAGCATTCCAAAAGATCTGGACTCGTAGCCTCCATGAAAAGATTTTTACCTACTACGACTCTCTGCATGGTCCCACTGTACTTTCTAGTTTTGGAGTGTCCTTAACGTTAGTTTATTTTTATCTTTTTTTGTCCTTCGTTCTTTAATTTCACCCTTTTATTTCCCCTTGATTTTTTTTATTTTTTTTATATTAATACGGGGCGTAAACCCAAAGAACTAAACCTGTCTTACAACTGAACGTGGGTACGCAACCCCCACTTCATCCTGAAACAGAAACTTACTAACAGCAAGAGGAGGAACAGCAAAAACAGAATTTACATCCTCTAAATTGAAACTGTAGTTTGCTAGTGCATCAGCACACATATTACCTTCCCTAAAAACATGCACAACCCTAAACTTAGCAAACTTCTGAATAAGCCTGCATATTTCATTCACCAGCGTGGACCCAGAATCTATAGCCACCTGCATATCAGATAGAACAGCGACCACAGACAAAGAATCACATTCAACAATAATATTCTGCAAATTATGGGTACAAGCTAATTAATTCCAGGCCTGTTAAGACAGCCCACAGTTCAGCTTTGATGGCTGAACAACACCCAAGTTTCCTAGCAAAACCGCCTATCCATTCACCACAACATCCTCGGATCAGACCACCACAACCAGCTAATTCCCCTTGAATATTTTATTTCTCTAGAATATTTTAATGTGAAAACCGAAGCTGAAGCCATTGACACGTGTTTAAAATAACGGTTATACCATCCATATCATCAGAACCACTGAAATTCAAAAGTATTTCCACTTAATGCTGACATCATTAAACCTTTAATTTTTGTGAAAGATACTTTTTGGTCTTCACTTCTTTAGGCAAAGCAAGCATCAAAGCGCAGCCTTTTTTTCTGATCTGTTTTTTGGGTTAATGTATAAAATCTCTGTTGTATATGCTGTATATTTCTCTAATATTGAATGTTTGACGTAGATACTGGATTAATTATACCATCAATTTCAGCCAACTTTACGTTTGGGAATGAAGGATGCCACTACCCTAGTGTCCATAGATCAAACTAAAACCCAAAATAAATCAATATAAGGAGTACATGATCGCGAGAAGGAAGTGTTTGAAAGTAGCTATAGCTAGAAGCTGAAATAATCCCATACCGGGGCTGAAACTGATGCATAAAAGGTATCTTCCTTACAGGATGCTTCTGCGAAACACCCAACAAGTATATATCTGTTTTTGCGTTTCGAAAAGATTACAATGGAGGAATTTTTGAAGGATTTGTTTGGAGAGTGGAAGGATAAAGCAGTTTGAGTACCTGCTGATCGATTTAGACTAATTAATTTACTTGATCCTTTTTATGGTTATTGATGTGTCCATTATGTGTTTGGGGTTTTTGATGGATATTTTCTGATTTATTATTATTAATTATGATACATCGTTTTGAAATGTGAGCTTGTATTTGGGGGAAAAAGGAAAAGAAAAGAATCAAGAGTTTACAGAACTTAAGGTGAAATGTTATTTTCTAGCAAGACTTTGTAAGTACGTTATAATATAAATCAAATAAAGTATATATCTACACATGATTTTGTTCCGGAAAGAAAAAGAAATGAAAATTAATATGTAACGTAATCAGTTTAAGGATGATGCATGATTATGAAATGAATATATATTCAATAAGGATACAAACAAGAATATTACAAGCTAACGACGACAATTAAATAATTCCAATCGAAACTACTAAACGTAGAAAATGAAGAGGTAATTTGGTAATTTTCATGGGTTTTCTTAAGGGCTAGCTAGTGTACAGAATCCGTCATCACCTGCATATGTCCACTGTCTAACTACACTTAAATTCCTTACACATGGAGATTTTTAAGAAAGAAAAAGAAAAACAACAATATAATAATAACAATAACAATAACAGCAACAAAACAGAAGGGAACAACAGGAAAATTCCATATCAACCATTTAGACTTGTTAAGCAAGGAAGATATATAGACTTTGAGAGATCATATGGGGTTGAGTTGGAGTCATGAATTAATGAAATGTCGTTGTCAAGAAGGACTGAAATTGGGTGGGAGACTGATTGGTGATGGCACCATTCTCAACCAAAACAGTCTTAAGGAAGTGCTTAATTCAGAGGTAAAAGAAAAAGGAGAATAAGGACACTTCTCCCACCTTTTCTTCAAGCGACAAATAAGCTTCTTCAAGTCTTTAGCCATTCCCCTCAACTTTAACTCAGAGCTTCCACTTTAATCTCTGGGGATTGGTCTGAATTAGTCTCACCATGATCAACTGGCCAATTAAAGAACCATCCACAAACTATCTATTGACAATGATATCGTGAGCAAGGGACTTCTGAATCGTTTCTCTTTTGGGACCCCACGCCATATATATATTTGTTTGTAATCTTAGGTGCTTCTAAAAAAAAATTGATTCAAAATATTAGTCACATGTAAGATAATTAATACTCTTTTTTTTTTTAAAAATTTTGTTCATATAATTGATACTCATTTCTAATTTTGCCTACTAATTACATTTTCAAGTAGATTTTCTTACGAGGGTACAAGTGAAAAAAAAAATAATAATTTATTATGATATATTTGATAAGTTAGTGGTCACTTTTTATTTCTCATCAATTAGTTAAAGTGTCTTATATTATGAATTCAAATGAGTTTATTAATTAATCAGTACTACCCAACCCTATTAACCTTCATAAACAAACACATGCTGGCTAAGGGGAAATCTGCGGCCAGTGATCTGCAAATTAAGGATCTCAGTGACTAATCTCTGACAACGGAATTAGGCAAACTGCATTTATTTCTTTAAAATAAAGCTATTTCCTTATTTGGGACCTTTCAGCATTAATTGTGATAAAAAGGAAGCCATCGTGTGAGACTGTGAGCCATTTATTGACCAAAAATCCTATCTATTGGTTCTGGTGATCCATTGATTTCTCTAGAAATCCAGTGGGAAAGAAGTGGTGAGACCCACAGTCAGTCTCAATGGATCCCATCTGACCATCTTAATTACATGCTATCATTCATATCAACTTCGCTTCGATTCTAAACATTGTGGTTAATTCTCCCAGTTTATCAGATTGGGGTCGTTCAGATTTGATTTTGAATTGTCAAGATTTAAGTTTTATTAGTTAAAAATCATCATATACAAAAATAATAGTTAAGAGATTGTTCTTATTTTATATTCTATATGCATACAAATAATTTTTATCAAAAAAATATGGACTTTTAAAAACTCAGATGGGGCCATCTAAATCAAATCTGACAGTCCAGATTTGATGAGTTGAGAGAGCTAACAAAGTACTTAGCAGTGAAACCAAGTCTCATTCATATCTCATTTCTTTCTCATTCCTTATTACTCAGTATTGGAATATGATACGTTTTTTACCTTTACAAAATTATCTGTTTCCTTTTGGGTAGTTTGCTTATAAAAATTCTTTCCATATTAATAATCAATTTACTGCGAGAAAAAGTTTTATGCGATTGGTCTAGATGTATGTTTTACTTTGTAAAAACAAACTAAAATGAGACTGCAGGTTAGTAGATAGTGCTATATATGATAGACCATTATATATATGCATGATCCTTCTCTTGTGACTAATATTGAAAGTTATCGTGACTGAAGGACCATTAATTATATTACTACTATTAGTTATTTATACAAATGTATAGTTAAACTGATTCCGTACATATTTTTTTAAACACAAGTAACATGAATTTGTCCGAGCCACATCAATCATATCCTAAAACCCTGGTAATAAATAAAAGGGTTAGGGTCCAAATTTCCTTGAAAATTTTCATTGTGGAGCAATATTTTTTAAGAAGTTTTTTTATGTTTAATGTCACCCTAAAAGTTTTAAAAAATAGCAATATTACCTCATATTATTAAAAAAAACTAATATTGACTGTTTAAAAATTAACATTAACGTTAACTTTTTAACAGAAAATGTGCTCCATTTTAACACTTTTGGGGTAAATTTGCACCTTAACCTACATAAAATAATATAAAAATTTCACTTGTAATTTGTAAATAACTTTAAATCTCATAATATTTAATTTGACGACAACATTTAGTAACTTGGTGTTCTAGTAAAATGGTAATCTTCCATTTCAATATTTTGTCGTCCAGAAATGGGTGGTGGGATCTCCTCCTTTCTATTTACCTTGGCTGGGAACTGAAATCAAAGCCTAAGCCGGTCACCGGGTAGTTTAAGAGAGAGTTTGATCCCTATTGAATGAAGAAGAAAGAATCGATTCTAAGCACAACAACTGGACACTTTAATTGAAATAGCGTAATAAAAGAGATCAGCATCTTTTATCACTTCGTTCTTTTTACGAACCCAAAAAAATACGTTCAGAGATAACGTAGCAAGATTATGGTAAAATGTAATAGTATTTTTTCTAAGAATATCATTAAAGGATAACATAAAATATTTATTATAATGATTTATTGAAATTCTATTGTAATAATCATCTTGACACGTCAAAGTGACAAACAATTTGAATCAGATGAAATACTTAAGAACCTTTGAGACAAGACATAAATTTCATGTCTCAGCTGAAATAATAATATATGGTGCGTGTGTGTGTAAGATGATACCAATTGACATATGACATACATATGTATAAGTTTCATATGGATAGCGGGCATGTTGTGCGTGTGTTCATTTATCTGGTGTTTATACTTTCCTACAAAAACAAATTGTTTGTTGAAAATGAATGCATGTATATAATACCATATATATACCATGTGTGTGCATGAGTGTGCTTTAAATTAGACCCACTACACACAAAAAATTATTCAAAAAGCAATTATAATCAATATTAAGACCCTAGCAACAAACTAGGAGCAAAAAAAAAATTGGAAATATTTTAGCGATCTCAGACACTTTACCATGACAGCAATGTCTGCATTGATCTATCTCTTTATTTCCTCTCTATTAAATGTATCCACCGTTAGATCAAATTTTAATGGTTGAGATTTATAGTACTCCCTCCAGTCCTATTTATAGGACAATATTTAGAAGTTCATTTTAGTCATAATTATAGGACACAATTTTAATTTTTGTCAACTTTTTTTAAAAATACCCATATTTTATTCTCTTAAGTGTATTTGATTTTTAGTGAGTATATATATGCGGGCGTATAGAATCTTCCGGTCAGTGAAACTTTTAAATTGTTAGATTTTAATTTATTTATCGATCAGTTGTCATTGATTTGCCAACACACACATAGGCATGTCCAAAGACCGGGCCGATAGAATCTTCCGGACCTCGGCTGGGCCGGACCGGACCACTGAAACTTTTTTTTTTCCAGTTTTTTTTTCCAGTTTTTTTTTTTTTTGCCTTCTTGGGATGCAATATTTTAGTTTTCACTTGACTTCCCAAAGTAATAAAAAATGACATAGTGAAAAGTGATTCCTATAAATTAAAGAGCATATTAGGATGTCCAGAATTTAAAAAAAAAAAAAAAAACCTTTATCGATCAAATTGTCCCGGACCAATTTTTTTCATTCTAGGCTCGGGCGGTCGACCGGGTTGGGACATTGATTTTTTTGGACAACACACACACATATATATATGTGTCCAGGGGCGGATCCAGAAATTTATGGAAGGGAGGGCATCATTGGTGGGAGATGTGGGGGGCCCGAATTTTTTTTTAAAGCAAAGCTTTAAATGCATTAAAAAATAAAAGAATATAAAGGGAAAAGCAAGACTAAGTGCTTTTAGAAACAAAAAGCCGTGAACACCATATATTTTAATAACAAAAGTATATTACAAAAAAAACAATTACAATGTCATCCTTCTAGGCTTTATTTTTTGGAATTCCATCATAATTGCCTCATTATCAATGCTATCAAATACATCTTTTTGAATATAAGACACCAAGCAATCATTCAACCATTCATCCTCATCCGATTGCGAAGTGCAGTCTTGTGTATTTTATAGCTAAAAATGCTCTTTCCACAGATGCAGTTGCTTCCGGCAAAGTTAATACTAACTTTACAAGTAAGAGACAAGGGGGAAAATAGAGAGGGAAAAAGAAAAAAAAATAGTGATAGATTGAAATAAAAGTTGGGGGGCACGTGCCCCCCAACTTTATATGCTCATCCGCCTCTGTATGTGTCTGTGTATATATGTATGTATATCTATGTGTGTGCGCGCCTGTCTGTCAATATATATATATAAACACACACACACACATATAGGGATAAGGGTCTTAAATGCCATGAAAGTTTTCACTATGGAGCACTTACTTTTTTTGTCTCTTATTTGCCCTGAAAGTATTAAAATCGTAGCAAAAATGCCCCTACCGTGACGAAATTGCCACGTTGACCGTTAAATTGACACATTGCGTCTGATGATGCCACGGCAGGGTAGAAATTATACACATAGGTTGACACATCAGCTCCTCCTCTCCCTTGTCGAATCTTACGCACTTTAAAAGTTGGTTAGGTCATTAGATGAAGTAAGAAAAAGAAAGCTTTGGTCAAGTCGAGGTGAAAATTCCAACCGATCTGTGAAACCATGGGTGAGTCGACGGCAAGTTTCATGAATGGAAGCCAGAGAAGGGTGGCGTGGTTAAGACGAGGAGGTCAAGAGCTGCAATACGAGGGACAGGAGAGGATCTGTCACTGTGGAATCATGGCTCCTTTGTGTACGTCATGGACCGAGCAAAACTCCAAGGCGAAGATTCACAGGCTGTCAAAACTATCAACAAGTTTGTTAGTGTTTTTTTAGTTGATGGATGTTTGTTAAATTTCACCATAATGCTGATGGCTGATGATGATGATGATGTAGGCATTGGGTGGTGGCTTCTTCCATTGGTATGATGGTGAAATGGGTGAGAGGCCATCTCAGGTGATTAACGAGCTTCTTGGCCATGTGGGTAGATTGTACGATGCCAATGTGATGCAAAGGAGATGAATTGATAATAAAATAGATGTAAATGTAAAAGAAAAAATTTCTGACATCTATTTGGTTATGGAGAAGCTTGATGGGAGATTAAAGAAAGGTTGAAGGTAGAGTGGGACTAGTAATTTGTGGCTTAGTATTCACTTGGGTGTTGATTGTTGTTTACATTTTTGTGTTAAATAGTGTTGAATGTAAGTCAGGTACTTGTAATCCTAAATGGAATGTAAGTTGCATCCCAATGTATGAAGTTAATGGTCCTCTTTTATTTTTGTCACAAGTTATTTTTTAAGAATTAATTGAGTTATGATTACTAACTTAAGCATCAGAATATCTAAATTTGTGGATCGCAAGATGCAAAAGTAGAGGTTAACAGAGGCGTAAGGTTACTTGAGTAATATCTCAGGTTACCCGTGAGTAACTATGTTAAGAGTCTCTAAGTTTGCAATTTCTTACTTTTAATTCTTGTTGTTCAAATAATTCCGTGAAATTCTATAAGTTTCTCTTTTGAATCTGAAGTTATGTTTGAACATTACCCGAGTAACTTGTTTAAGTTACCCAAATAAGGTCAGGCGTGCCTATTTCTTTCAAAATCGCTTTTGCAAAATTACCCGAGTAACTAATCTTGTTACCCGAGTAATGGCGGATTCTCTCTAAATATAAAATTGTGTGCGTCCTGTATCCGAAAGTTACTCAGTAACATGTTGGACTACCCGAGTAACCATCGGCTCCTTTTATTTCAGATGTTGTATGCGTGTGTTAAATCTCTGAGCAACACGTGAGTTGTGCACCATTTACTCAAATGAATTGTGTTAGTTTTTGTTTAAATGAAGAAACATCATTGTCTTTTATTTGATAAAGCATTTGTATTGCATTGCTTTTCATGGGAGATTTTCTACTGCTTTATCTTCATTTAATGAAGATTTTCAAAACGCTTCATTGTTTTAACCGAGACGAGCAGCATCGTTTTTAATTGCATCAATTTCATGCTGTTTCTTATTGTTTTATTAAAAACGCTGAATTAATAAAAAATAAAGAATCATCTACTTTTGTTTTGTGGGTTGAATGTTTTATTAAAATCCTTCAGCAATTGTTTTGTGCGCTCAATTGTTTTGTGTCGTTTTTAACTTAAAGACGCTGGATGTGTTATTATTATAGTGCGTCGTTTTGGATTAAAAAAAAAGGAGCAATATTATTTTTTAAAATTCCCCAGGTAACTGTTTCTCTACCCGAGTAACTTCGCGTTTAGCCTTTCATCAGTGTGCTGTACATCATTTTTACTCGAGTAACCATTCCCCAGGTTCTTTCATTTTGCAAAAGCATTGCATTTAATAAAAAAAGTAATGTCGTCTGCGAAAAATAAGTTCAGAGTTTATCAATATCGTTACTCAAGCAAGCTTAAATTATTACTCAAGTAATTTTTGAAACAGTTGCTCATTTTCAAAACAATCCAATATTACTTTCTAGAGTAAAGATTTTAATTTGCAAGTAATTTAGTTCATTCTTAGCTAAAACAATATTACTTTCCAGGGTTACTCAAGTAATGCTACTTAGCTCCGCAAGTAATTAGCTTATTCAACATTACTTTCCGAGTTACTCGAGTAATATTTTTGGCTTTGAAAGTAATATAGATATAATTGGTTTTGATCAATGATTACTTTCGATATTACTCGAGTAATGCAGATTTTCTCCACAAATAATTTTATTACTTTCTGACGTTACTTGAGTAAGGCTCATTTACTCTGCAAGTAATCTAGTAACAGTCGTTCCTTTTCAAAGTTTCTCGACATTACTTTATCTATTACTCAAGTAAGATCTTTCTAGCTCCGCAAGTAATGTCGTTTCACTCATTTTCAAAGAACCATTTCGACATTACTTTTGAAGCTTACTCAAACAATACTTTCTAGCTTTGCAAGTAATGTCATTTTCACTCGCTTTCAAGGAATATTTTGATATTACTTTCGAAGCTTACTCAAGCAATACTTTCTAGCTCCGCAAGTAATTCTGGGAAAACGCTTCTGGAGGTTCTATTTCTTAAAACACCTTAGATATTACTCAAGTAACATTCATTGTTACACAGAAATGACGCTACACAATGAAATCAACTAGATCATTTATTGATTTTTAAATACATTGCAATAAATTAATGGATGCACATCAATGTGGAAAAAACGCCGCACAAGAAATGAAATTAATCATTTGTTTTATTGCCAAGTTGAAAGAACGAAATTGCAACTGACGACAAAAAAAAAAAATAAAATAAATCCCAAAAAAAACTGATTTAAAAAGGCAAAAATAACCCAAGGCGCGAATTGACATTACTCATTACTTCGTAATTCTTTATTTGATTACTTTCGACTCAAGTAATTATTCACTCCATAAGTAATTTGATTACTTTCAGGTGTTAAAGTAGTGAGAAAAAGATCGTCCCCACGCGAGGAATAAGTACTCCAATAACTAATTTGTTATTCTCGCTTTAGTTGGATGAATGAGTAATATGGGGTGAGTTGTAACCAAACAGACTTTAAATAATTAAATAAAGAACAAGAATCCAAAATCAAGAATTCCAAGAACAATTGAGAGAAAAGATGAGTAATCCAAAATTAAGACCTTCAAGAACGACGAGAGAAAATATGAGTAATTAAGAAAACATGACTAGGGATGAGAATCCCCCTATGTTCCTCTAATAATTTGAATTAAATCTCTAATTGATTATTATTCTCATGATTGACGATCAATTCTCTAAAGTTAGACTAAGTCTCAATGTCTTGATGCTACATTAGTCCGTTATCTTTGAAAACAACCTAATGTCTTAGTATTGTTTGGAAAGATCATATTTTTAAACCGGAATTATGATATCGCATAACCTCGTAAGCCTATGTCTAGGTCATACAACTCTATGATGAATTAACTGGTCTAGTTAAATGCACCAACATCTCTATTGTCATACATTAACCTATGAACAATCTAAGAAAGCTTTAAGCAAAGATAATTCATTCAATCAAGAAAATAAAGATCAATAAAGAATCCAAACAAATATTTTAAATTCGCATAGGGTTCATCCTCGTCCTAACTACAAAAGAAAACTAGTCAAGCATGGTTATACTAAAATCCATGAAAAGATGAAAATCAGATTCAGATAAGACAGGAAAAGAAAAGAGAAATAAAGACTCTTAAAGAATCCCTTAGTCTCAATCTTTCTTTGCGTCTTGGTTGCGGTCGTGCTCCTCGGTTCACGTCGTGCGTCTTTTCCTCTAAATTGCGATTTGCGTTCTTGCTCCTGTGCCTATGTTCTGATGCGTGGTGTTCCAATATTTAATGGATCCACTTTTGCTTTTCTTTCCCGCGGGTCCCACGGCATCATTCCAATTTAAAAGATTGGATATATCCAATCTGATCATCCCTTGACCATTATTCACGTGGCTTGCAACCTTTTAGAATATTATATTATTTAATATAATATGTCATATCCTTTTTAATTGAATTTGTTGCCCTTATTGCTTTTCTTATATTTTCTCATCTCTTAGATCACATAATATCTTCTGCACAAATAAATAGGATATCAATAGATTTTCTGTTATAGTATCATTTTATCCTATATTTAATTAAAAGATAGATAAGTACATAAAGATAATTAAATAAGTACAAAATATTAATAAATTCAATCCAATATATTCAAGTAATACTTATTTAATCATAAAATATCTATTTGTCAGTTACTTTCAAGTGTTACTCAAGGCTATTTGCTTCGCAAGTAACCTGGTCACTTTCAAGCGTTACTCAAGTTTTCCACGTAGAGTGCCTCAAGCATGTGAAGGCCAACATCCAAACTCAACGCGTATGTTGCCAGTAAGTCTGCACATCAATCGTCGTCTTGATGCACATGAGTACTGGGATAACAGAGACTTTTCCACGCAGTTACTCAGGCAACAGTAATATATTACTCAAGTAACTTATGCCTCTGTAACCCCTGTTTTTGGACGCACGAACAAAGCATGCTGCAAAACAACTTTCTAGAAACTCCGTTGCTCAAATTAGTAATCATAATTCAATTAAATCTTAAAAACAACTTGTAATCTTGTATAATCAAGAAGTAGAAGTCTCGGTGGTGTAAAACGAAATTACTTGCGAAGCCAGAATATATTACTCGAGTAATTTCAGAAAGTAATGTCGAATAACTTTGAAAGAGAGCGACTATTTCTAAATTACTTTGTAGAGTAGATAAGCATTACTTGAGTAACTCCTTTTTTGACCGTTGTTCACCGATTTCGCGTTCTAGTCTTCTCGATTCCTCTTTCTAGTTTAGGTCTTCTCACTTCCTCTTACTCTTGATTTCTCCTTCTAAAATTTCCTCTGTTGGTATGCCTATATCGTTGGCCATAACACGTGTGAGACGATGATCTGATGAACCAACCTATGTGTATAATTTCTACCCTTGCGTGGCCATCTATCAGACGCAATGTGTCAATTTAACGGTCCACGTGGCGATTCTATCACGGTAGGGCATTTTTGCTATGATTTTAATACTTCCAGGGCAAATAAGAGACAAAAAAAACTTCCGTCTTACCAGTGCTCCATAGTGAAAACTTCCATGGCATTTAAGACCCTTATCCCCACACATATATGTGTGTGTGTGTGTGTGTGTGTGTGTGTGTGTGTGTGTGTGTGTGTGTGTTCAATATATATGTATATAGACATATACACAGACACACACACACACATATAGACATACACATATATAAATATACCTCACACACATATACATATATATGTTTATGTATACATATATGTATATCTATGTGTCTCTGTCAATATGTGTGTGTGCGCGCATCTATATGTGTGTAGATATCTGTATGTATGTATATGTGTGTGTATAAATATCTATATGTATACATACACACACATATATATTTATATATAAAAAGACCATTATTTCAATTAAAAAGCTTGAAGAAGAAAAAATTAGGTTGGAGAGAGGTATGTGGTAGGGGTTGTTGATTCACTTTTACTTATATTATTTTAAATTTATATAAAGGCATTTTAAGAAAATGAGTAAAACTAACTAATTTAACTCTTCTCCTTAATCTCTCCAAAAGCGGTTAAATATGTCATATGATTAGGATTGGAGGGAGTACTATTTACCATGGGGATTTTTATTATATTTAATTTTATAATAATATTTATGTATATTATTAATCCTAACCATTAAAATTCATCTATTGGTGGATACATTTAATGGAGAGGAAATAAAGAGTGAGATTAATGAAGATATTCCTCTCTAGAGATTTTTATATATATATATATATATATGTTCGTCCCTACCCACATGATGATCCACACATGGCAATCTCGTTGTCCAACCTGTGGAATGATTGAGCAAATTGATGCAGTACAAATAACACTATGTGATATATAAGCGGCAGGAACAGCAATAAATGAGGAGATCATATCATTACGTACGAGGTTCCCTCCAAACACAGAAAATTAATGTACAATATGATGTTCATAGAAACAACATCTAATGACAAGGAATTGATACATGTAATACAGAACATCAACCCACAGAATTGCATAGTGCAAACACACACACACATATAAGGGTCAGTCCCATATCATGACAATGGCTATAACAGTGACGCCGGAGAGGACAGCAAGAAACTTAAACCAAGGAGAGTGGAAAGGGGAAATTGTTGAGGGCTTGAAGCCTTTGGATATCAAGTGATTGATTGCTACATATACAAATATCCCACAGGCAAGGCCCATTGAGATTGCGTATATCCAATCAGCTGTGTGTCCCTGTGTTGTGGCGTCGATGGCGATTCCGATTCCAACTCCGATTGGGCTTGACACTGCAAACGCCAAGGAATACGTCACCGTCGTCAAAAAAGGCCTCTTTGGCAGCATCCTCAGCAGAGCGATCCCCATTCCTATCGCTGCAAATATCTTGTGCAATGATATCGTCCATAAGTTCCTCCATGCTTCCCCCTTGCTCCCTATAATATTTCATATACACTAATTAACAATATATATATATTGTGCTTTTGGTGCACCCTTGTCTCATATATTTCCTAGTATGCTACGTACCCCTGCTAGTAGCTAGCGGGCTGAGTCGAATCAACTGATTACTCATGTGTTATTTTTGTTTAGGATATATTCTTCTTTTCAACATTATTGTTCTCATCTTTAGCCCTATAAGTTTCGGTTATTATTGTAGCTAGCTATAGGGCCTGTTTGAAAAGCAGCTTAAGTGCATGTTTGAATTAGAAGCTGCTTTTCTAATAATGTGATTTAGTTGATGATGTTAGCATATAAGTGAAATTTATCTTAATTTATATAAAAGTACTTCTTTAATGCCAACTCAAATAGGCCCTAAATTAAATTGGAAAACTTATGCTGCTAATCCAAGCTAAGTAGGCACTTAACTGTTGAAGATTACATTGCTAGCTGGACTAGGAGTTCTTTGGCTGCTTGTGAATTAAAGACCTAATGCTAAATCGAAGCCGGAAAACTTGTGTTCTCAAGATGCTCTTATGTAGAAAATTGAAAACCGGCATTGTGAAGGTAACTATACTATGATACCTATAAGGTTTCCGTAACACAGAGAGAGATATCTATTGATTATTGAAATACCTGAAACTCCGACGGCAATACCCTCAAAAACCGAATGAAAGCACAAGGCAAGGATGAGAAGGATGGTGTCTCCAACATTAGAAGTCTTCACGAAAATGGGATTAGCCTCCAGCGTAATCTCTTGGGTTTGTTCTTGGGGTGTCCTTCCTCCTTCCAGTTCCACCACTTTGGCTTCCCTCTCCTTATTTCTCGTCACATAAATAACTACACAATCACCAAGCATGGTGAAGAGGTAGCCCGCACAAGCCAGCATGAAAGCGAAAGGATACGTTTTGGTGGTGAGACTACCGAAGGTATCATTGGAATCGCTCAAGAAATGTATCATGGACGTTGCCAAGAAAACCCCACCGCGAATTGAGTTCCCAGAAGAAGAAACGTCTCGTTCCACCGGTAAAAGTACGGCGAGATGCCGCCGGCGAAGGTGCTAACTAGTAAAATTATCAGACACCATATTTTTACTAAGATCAGTCCCCTTGAACGCAAACCTACGACCGTCTCTTCGTCGCCTTGATCGTCACTGCCTCCGTGAGCTTGGATCGGACTTAGGTGCCCGCCAATGAGGCACAGAAATAGAAGCGTTGACCTTAGAGAAGCCATGGAAGCCTACAAATGTTGTATCCCTGTCTTGCTTGGATAATATCACATGTATGGTTTGGTACGTACTATATGTAGATTGTACTGCCGTTTGACTTTTCTAGGTGATGTATCGGATCATTTGTACTACACCATACAGCAGTGGCGGAAGCTAGTGGGCCTCAAATTTCACCCGACTCTTATAAAATTTGTTAAAAAATATAAGTATTTATTATATGATTTTTATTTGGCCACAAATTTGACCCGAACTAATTTTTAATCTTCTATAAAATAATGTTTGTTTCATTACTTATTGGACCGAGAGGAAAAGTAAAATTCTTGTTTGAGATACCGAAAATGTTGGTATTTTTTATTTATAATTATCGGTTATTATTTATTTATATTTTTAAAGTTATTTGATACTATTTAGTAAATACTTCTTCTGGTCCTTATTTAAAGAACCAACTAATAATTCCTATAAGTCAATAAAAACAGTTAAAGTCATTAAATTTGTCCTAAAATTTAAATAATTTTCAATATTATCCCTGTAATTACACTAAACTCTAATATTATATTAATTATATTACTCTTTTTTCTGCTAAAAAAGAGTGTTAATTAATTGTTATTAATTATTACTGTCACTCACTACATTTTTAATTATAAGTATATATGGAAAAAAAAAATATTTAATGCTATTTGGAAACAAGCAATTATCTTATAAAAAAGACTAAATGTACTTGTTAGTTAATGTCTTATAATAAGAACTAAAGGGAGTAGTTCAATATGTTTATTTTTTATCCTGGGTTAAATTTTTTTTCCAGTTTCACAACTAGCATACGGGGAAGAGTATCTAATCGGAATTTAATACTCCTCGAGTTGGACATAGTTTGAAATGCAAAACTATATTATAAAGTATGTTTTATATTAAGGATTACACTCAAATCATGTCTTATTTAGAACGGGAGGTAGTACTATTGTGAGATTGATCCATTGGTTTACTATTTTTTATAAGTAACTTTTATTCTTATTGTGCAAAATGAACTAATGATTAAGATTATTAGTTAAAAAATAATAACTATATCAAAAATGTCATCTTTCTTTAAAAATATGGTCATGTGTATGAAATGAGCATAGAAAAAAAAATGAATAATAAATATGAGAAAGTATGGGTAAAAAATATGAGAGAAAATATGTAATAAATAATTAAAAGAAAGAGAATTAGTTGTGAGTGGAGGATAATTAATTTAAATATATATATTTAATAAGGATAAAAAAAATAGTTTAAATTTTGAGACAAAAAAAAAAGTGACTTACTAAAAAAAAACCCAGCTCTAAAAAGAGAAAATTACTTATAAAAGACGCAAGAGGGAGTAACATGTTAAGCTTAGAGGGATTATAAAACATTTTAGTCTTGTCTAGTACTCTTGACGTTAACGATAACTTAAATGGCAAAAAAATTAGTTGAGGATATTGATAGAAAATTTTTCTTTGTGGTTTACAAGAATTTTATTGGTAATTAATATTCAATAATTATTTCTACAACCATACCCGTCCAGTTCTCCACGTCCTTTTCTATTTTGGAAGATGATGAATGACGACACGCGTGGATGTAGTGCAGGCCGAAGGGGCCTTCTCGATAAAGAAATGGATTCTTGGAGGAAGAGGATTTTCTCCCCTTCCCACTCTCTCCCTTTCACAATCGCATCTGAGTCGTCTAAATCTTGATTCAACGGTCTACATTTATAAAAATAAAAGAGAAATCGCACCGCATGCGGTGTCTGTACCACATACGGTTTTTTTTTATACAAATCTGGACCGTTGGATCAAAATTTCAACGGTCCCGATGAAATTATGAGGGATGGGGAGAGTGGGGACTGTGAAAGGATCCGAACGGGATTCTTGAATCATGGTTCCGGATAAATTTGACTTGCTGGTAAATCCCTTATAAAAAGGTTTTAAAAAAATTAGTACTCTGTCTATCTGGTTGAAAATTTCTTCTATCCAAATACAAATAAACTATTATTTGAATATATTAATTTTGGATCATATTGAAATTTGAAAACAAAGACAACTTAGAGCTCCAATCAATATATATTATAAAATTAAAATTAGTTGAACTATAATTTTACTATCATACTTCAGAATTTATGTCCATTTAATTTTAAAAGAAAATTGCATTCCCCATACATGATCCACCATTCAAGTTCTTAGTTTAAAAAAATCATTTTTTCTGCTCTTTTCCTTTTTATATAAAAATTTTAGAACAGAGGTTGGCATCCACACTCTAGGGGACTCCACATGAGGATTTAAAACTCGAATACACATACCTCCACCTCATACCTCCACCTCAAATTACCCTTACTTCCTAAGCTCTAAGTACCTCCCCCAGTGCCGTCAGTTTCAAAAGTGAGTTTCCAAATCCTTGATATTTTTCCGCTCTTTTTTTTTTATGATAAAATTTTTGGAAAGGCGTTTGATTCACCCACAATCAAATGGCGAAATAAATCTCCCTTCTTTCTAGATCATACCGATGTTGGGCAAGATGAACCGTCTATTACCCTCAGACGTTTACCTAGGCACGTAAGAGTTAGGATGCCTCCCCCAACACCTTGACCAACTCCAGAATCGAACCTCCTCTTTTTAGTGAGAGTGTCCGACCCCTTTATTAGTTGAACTCAAAGACAAGAGGTATATTTTTCCGCTCTTCATCATGTTGTGCAACTATCCTCCTTTTATGGTGAAGGAAGGCCCAAACTCACGGGGGTTTATTCATTACCCAGAAAGGTTTTTTTTTAAAAAAAAAAAAGGAAGAAAAATTAAACTTTTTTTTTTTTTTTCACAATCGAAATTAATTTTCATGTCCATAGTCGGATAAAATTTACAGAGACATAACAAAGACAATCATCATATATTTTAAGAAAAATTTACTGTGCGCAACACAGTATCGTACGTACATAGCAACAATTAATATTGATGCATTCGAAGAATACTACACAATATCTAAACCTTCAGAGTCAGTGTCCCCCGAATTTCCCTGCCATCCAGACCCCATCCTGAATTTACACACAGGGCATTTTCCCTGCTGTCTTAGCCATGGATCGATGCAGTTCATATGAAACTGAGCCCAAGGCAGAGAAACAAAGCACTGTGAATAATAAATCACTTGAATGCAAATCACACACGTATTTATATGATCAACATTTGAAAGGGTTCTGAGATCCTCTTTCAAATCAAACGAGTTAGCAGCAACAAGAGAAGCAAAACAAATTCAGAATTAAAAAAGAGCATAAAAACTTCAGATACCTGATGCAAACATGGCAAGCTACGGACTAGCTCTCCTCTCTTGACTTGTTCCAAACATATACTACACGTTAGCTCTTCTTCTGGACCCTTCACACTCCCCTCTCTCCCTCCATGATCTTGCTTTACCTGTGCTTTCACATCATTTATTAAATAAGAGATTCCACCCTGTTTCAGTATATCTTATTCCATTAAGTCTGGTCCGATCTTGGCTTATAATAGTCCCAACAACGAAGCATGATTGAGCAAGCATGCACATTTAATTTTCTACCATTTCTCCTATCAGATATATTTTTTACACTACAGATATTTTCCTCAGGTAAATTTCAGCCAAGACTCTACTCAACATTACAAACAAGCATGATTTGTAAAGATCCAAAACAAAACAGGAAAAAAAAGAAATCAAAACTAGCTTTAGTATTGGAAAAGCAAGCTGCATATATATGACATTATAATTGGAAAATGTCATTGGTCCAGTTATGAGACTCACACAGTAAGAAAAACTGTTTGTCCTGTCTTACTGAAAAGTCGGTTAAGCAATCATATAATATCGCCATAGAGTGAATAAAGCTTGCAGCCAGGAGTACAAGTAAGTAATTACGTCATCATTGCCTATAATAACCACCTTTGTAGCGCCAAAGAAATTGTAAGAATCAATAAGTTAACGAAAAGAAAGACAGGTGATAGAGGTATGACCTCAGTTGCGTGCGAAGAGGATGCCAACCCAGCTGAGCCATCCCTGTTGACAGAAAAACAGAGTGTGGGCCATGTCATTTTCATGAGTCAGCACTTCTTTATACAAACATGGCATAGACATGGGGGAAAATTGTACTTGCTATAACAATCTGAACATATTATCCCTTTACATACGTATGAACATAGTATTATCTTTAGAACCGTCTCCTTATACTCTTTTTCTGACCGGACCTCCAGTAACCGATCAACTGGTACTTCAAGACCAACTTATCACCTACCAATTTTGTTGCTTCTGCATACTATTTTAATTTAAAATTAAAATTACACAAGGGATTAACACCAGATCTCGTTCTTCTAGCATATCTGTTTTGCCTGAAGAATAATTAATTATCCATCACTTCCTTGACCTAATGAGCTTTTATTTTAGACCTCCCACTTGATTTGAATCGAAATTAAACCTGCCTCACTGCTCCAGTTTTCTGAATACAAACATACCCCAAAAGAGTAATGAATTTGGATAGGTTGGAAGTCACCAACCTGTACAGAACCCAAAAAACCTACCCAAACACAAGGAAGAAGGGAGGCCTTCCTCTGCGGAATTCACAATTATTTTCTTGGTCGACAAGACTATCACAACTTACTTTGTTGGTACAGGAACTTTATATGTGTGAACAGGTAAGGTATTTATCTCTTCATCAGTCATTGAAGTGGTACCAGGAGAAGCGTCAGATTCCAGAGCCCTCAAAGTTTCATTATCTGCCTCAGTATCAAGGAAAAAAATAGAATTGGGTGAACCTTCATCCATTAGTGTCCAATCTTTAGAAATGCTTAAAAAGAATGCTAAATCACACATAAGTTTGAAAAAAAAAAGTCTAAGGCATATACCAAGCTCATCGAATTCACGGTCAAGAAGTGCAAGCTGAAGTCTGAGTCCTTGCAAGCGTCCTCTAGTTGCAATTGCTATTGATGGTGGCACGTGAAGTTGTAATTCAGCTGCTGTGGCATGAGCCCTTGCTTGCGCTTGAAGCTGTTGCCAAGTTACATACATCCTCAGGCTTGTGGCCATCACAAACACAACCAGCATAAGCCACATCTACAACCAGCCAATTGCATCCATGTTCATCACATTGTTAACGATATATACTGCTCAAAAGTCAAAATTTTCTCATAAAATGCTTAGTGATTTCTTACCAAAAAGTGTGACATCTGGGGAGAGTTCAATATCATAAACAACAAGATAACTGCAGAATAATCACGTCAGATATGAACTAGGGATATATTCTTAAGGAGTAGAAAAGCATCATATATAGAGGTTACTAAATCACCTGTAACGAGAAAAGCAAGAGAATTGCTATTTACTGGCCGGGCTGGATGGAGACGCTGATGGGAAGAAGGAGAAAATCAGAAGAACTATGGTCAAAAATAATACATTAATAAAATCTGAGCCTGTTGGAAGAAAACTAGCACGAAGACTAATGTTCAAAGGAACAATATATACCATCGTGGTTCGTTCAGGAACAAATTCTGAAAATCCACTTTCCACATCTCCTCTACTCCCTCGGAAGACGAAACTCATTATAGCTACTCTTTCAACCAACAAGTCACAAATACACTATACCTGCCAGTATATAAAATACAAGAGAAAATTTAATCAATGCACTTGCTTTTAGTTATCTGACACGACAAATAATGCCCAGTCCCGAGTCTTAGAACTGACTGTGAAGAATGACCAAGTTACAAGTAATTCTGCAATCAATCATCAGCAGGAGCACATACACAGAGATCAAACCTAGAGACACAATTAACGATCACACTCATATTCCTTATCAGGATCACTAACTTTTCTACAAATTAAAGTTGAGTTTAGGACTATTAGACTTTATCATTCATCACATCACACCTTATCACTCACACCAAAATGGCTTAAGGTACTATGAATGACCCATCACATACTTATATAATTGTGACTTATAAAGACTACAATCATGACAGTCCCATTCGTGTTAATTACTTTAATGACTTAATGCACCTTTATCCCCCCTAATGCTAAATCGGGGAAACCAGGTGAATATAGTGCAAATAATAATCTCTTAAACTAACAGCGTATACAATGCACTGAAATTGAGTGAGACACTACCAATGTATTCTGAGGGATAAAAGGTTAGAAATGCGATTACCACAAAACCAACGACACCTCACTTCTCTCTTTTTCGAGAAACCTAATAGGACTGGCGGAATTTAAGAATGCACAGGATTAATCATCAAGAGGAAAAACGACACCTGCCAGCTCTAATGCGATCCGAGCTTGGAGAGAGAGTAAAATGATACAGAATTAGAGATGTTTACAGGATTATCCACAATGCTCTCTGACATAACGTTTTATATTAAAAAAAAGCATAACAGTGCTTCCCTTCCCTCTTGGTTTCCAGGCAATTCTTTGTCAGCAACCAACGAGATTTCAATACAGAAAATAATTTTCAAAAAGAAAATATATGAAAGAACAAAGCTTACAGATGGTGGTGGTACTCGTTCGAGGTGAATGAAGAGACTAGATCTTCAAATGCGAGGCTGCTCTGTTCCTTTCAGTGTTGCTGGCGGTGATGTACTTATTCACCTGTTTTACTTTTTCAAAAGAAACATTCGCGAGAATTCATTTTGGATAATAAATGCAAGAGAATTCTAGACTCCAGGAGATGACACATTGGTGTGATCTCCATGTAACCGCTGCCACGCCATCTTATTGGCATGCAACAAGGTTAAGCCGACGTCGTTTGATTGAAGCTCCCCATATGATATGCCTCATATTGCGCCCAAAAGATACACTCATACACTGCCTTATTGCATTAAACGGGGGATGACGTCGTTTTCCTGTTTTTAAAGCCAGGGGACGGTGTCGTTTGTTTGTTTTAGCTTCCTTACATTACAAGAGTGTTGCATCCTCAATTCCTGTTTCGGCAACAACATATATATAGAGAGAGGTGGACGAATGGGGCCAATCTGGTCCAAATTTATATGACCCGGCTTGTCATATTTTTGTGGATTAGATTGTACGTCAGCATCCAGATGAGTTGTTCTTTCCCTGACTGTTGGTGTGGCTATTGCTAATACTCGGGTACTTAGATTTAACTTCTTGTTGAAATGTTACGATTAGGCGGTTTGGTATTTGACAAGCTATTGGCAACAGTATTTCAAGTTAACTAACTTTTTTTTTTTTTTTTTTTTTTTTGAAAAAAAAAAAAAATAATCGAGGGATGCATTAGGCAATTTCTACATTAGATTTGATTTCTTTCGCTGCTGCGAATACAAAATAAAGCTTTGATTTTATTAGTATTCAAAAAAGAGTTTTGAAAAGTGGTTTTAATCAAAATTGAAATATCTTCTAAGTAAAATTTACTCTAAAATGTGACTCTTGATTGTTGTATCATTGTATATTTTGTAAAGTTTCTGTTCAGTTTTTGAAACTCAGTTTGGTTTGATGGCATTATCATTTCAGAAAAAGATAAAAAAAATGCCATGCTCTCTTCAAAGGTCTTTTGAATTTTGCATATCCATAACATACAAGAAAATATTATCTTCTTTTTGCACCTCGTTGGATTGATGTAACTGATACTCCAGGAAAACTAGAGAAATTCTGTAAATTAAAAAAAAAAAAAAAAAAAAACATTTTGGTATGCAAATGATCTGTTGATGTTGATGACCTGAAGGTGAAGTAATGGATTATTACGTGGGTGGCCTCATGTTAATTTAAAAAATGCTTTGCTTTGTTTAGGTGCTCAGGGAAATCAGAATGTATGATGGGAAGAGTGTGCAAAAGACAGTTTTGGTGGGGGAGTAAGTGGACGTGAATGGAAAGGAATACTGGTTGGGATAAAGAGAAAGAATGGAAGGAATAGAAGTGCTGAAGAAAGAAGGTGGCCACGTGAGTAATTGACCAGAAAGAGCAAGAGAAGGTGTGAACTGAAGTACTGAACAAAGGGTGGTGGGGTTCACAAAATGGCGTGTGGAACGTTTCTAGAGCAGCCAATACCCAACCCAACCCATCCCTTTCATGATTCAAGAACACGAAGGCCTACTCGGTCAACACAACCCTGTAATACAATCATCTTCTACTGCCTCATGCCAATGCCCAGCTTTAGGCTCTACAACTTGTTGCCCCCAACCAATACCCATCCATTACATAACCTAACACCGTCCAAAGCAACAATTGGAGTTATTTTATTCATTCTCCGCAATCTGTCACAACTTTTCTTTCTATACTGCAAACTGGGAGGGGCACCTTATAACAAGCAAGGGGGAAAAAAAAGACATAATCTTGAAAGAATGATTACAATGAATGTGCCACAAGATAAACTTGGCATGGGCGAATCAATAATTTAGTGCCTGGCCTATGGCTATAAGCATCGCTTTCGCTCCTGCTCCGCCGGTTCTCTCTGCTACCCTCACTGCCAGCTAGCAATGTAAAGTAGCACACGTTTCTTAACCACAAAAATTGCAATCTGCCCAATCAATACGCCATACCCAGTTCACAATCTTCGACAGATTCACTAATTGTTGCAAAATTACAAGTTTTATACTTGGATAGTTCTATGCTATATACAGAAATGAATCTCTTCACTGAAAATGTAGGCCCAAATTAATGATTTTCTTCCCAAAATTGCTGTTTTCAAAATTCAATCTTCCATAACCCAAGTTCGGGTGCGCCTATTTGAGTTCCTACCGAATAGTGAGATCGAATGGTTACGACTTAAACTCACGGACTCGCGATCAGAACCAGTTGACGAAGATGAGCCCGACCTTGACCGACGCCTCCCAAAGAATGACAAGAAATTGCGAACAATTCTGCCAAAGCCACGACTTTCTCTGACTCTGGTGCTTCTTACTGCTCGGGAAACTGTTCTCGGAGCTCCATTTGTATTCAGTCCACCGTCCATTTCTGTGTATACAACAGGGAAATGACTCTCGCCGGCTCTGCGACCCCCGGAAAACCTTCCAACCGCGAAGCCCCCACCAGGCAGCCTCCAAATCGTCAATCCTACTGTCTCGTCATCGACTTGCCCCGACATTCTGCTGTCTACAGTGTTTCGGTCTGACGGCAGCTCGTGGCGGCAGACAGGGCATGAATTGCGCATTGAAAGCCATGGGAGGATGCATTCCGAGTGGTATATGTGCTTGCAGGGCATTTCACGCGCCTCCGTCCCGAGTTCGAACGCCTCCTTGCACACGGCACAGTGGGCATCGGAGCCCACATGGGTCTCCTCAATAACAACCGTAGGCATCGACTCTATGGCTACTTTGGAAGCAGGCGGGTTCTCGGGACGGCCGAACCCATTCATTTCGATCTGGGCAAACTGCTCCAGAAGCCGTTCGAACCCTGACCCTAGCAAGAATTCAGACATAGCCGGCGGCAAGGGTCGGAGACCGGAGCCGTCACCGTCATCGTAGTACAACTCGAAGCTGCTTTCCTCCTGGTCACCACCAACAGCGGCTCCGTCGACGGGTCCACGGAGAACAATAACAGGGTTAAAGGGAGATCTGTTGCCTGCGTTGCGGCGTCTTCGGCGGAACCCTTGTCTGCTGATATCGAAGGAAGCAGGAGCTGAATCGGGGAAGATGGAAGGAGGAAAGGGGCTGAGGTGGTGATGATCGGAGGAAGGCTGGTTGTGGATCTCTTCAACGAAGCCGCTTTGGCAGTGAGGACAGGCGACATCTTCCCGATCTAAGAGGCGAACAAAGCGGGTGCAGCTGTAGCACCAGTAGGAGGACGGAGGAGGAGCCACGTCGGAGTTCATCATCGGTGATTATGGAGGAGATCCAGAGTTGACTAAGGAGAGAGGAAGAGAGAAAAAGATGAAGGAGCTAGGAGGAGCAGGAGGGAAGAGCGTGGTTTATAAGGTAAGATGAAGGGGAAAGAGAGAGGAATTGAGGAAAGAAACGTTTGCGTGTGGGCCACGCGGTTATAATGGAAAAGACTTGGAAATTTCTGGCCACGGGAAATTAGATTAGAGTAATGGCCTGGGATGACGGCAACGGGGGAGTTGGGATTGAGTGATTAATTAATTAATTGCACGATTAGCAGATGGGATTAAGAGAACCTGCTTCTTCATTACTGTATTTCATATAGGGGACGCGTGTGAGATGACCAACCGGGGAGGCTAATACCCGGGAAACCTAGACCTCGGTTGTCAGAGATTAAAAAAAGTTAAATAACATATGGTAGGTAAAATAATTTAAAGAAAAAATGATAAATATAAATATTTTAGAATAATTTAATTATTTTTCTTAATATCTCTAAATAAAAAATTCCAACTCTCTTTTATATTTAGAAGATACTGTTTTGATTTTTAGCATGATTAAGAGTAAGATTTACTGTCATTAATATTTTAATTATTTTTAAGCATCCTCTAAAATAAAAACATGACTGGAAATATTTTTTCTGTTAATTTCGAAAGTGATGATAAAATTATAAAATATTTCACTTGTAATACTATTAATTAGTAATATAAAGTGAATAATAGCCAACAAAGATTAACACAATTGGTTAAGGTGTCGGTCTTCACCCTTTTTAGAGAGTGTTATGGACTTACAATGGGCCTAGCAGAGTCTAGGCCCAACAAGGGTACTTTATGACAGGATCTTCCTCAATTAGGTAAAACACCAATCATCCCATGATCATGCCCACAATCTGAGGGAATGCAGGTAATGGAGCAAACATGCACAGATCATGGAGACGTGATGGTGGGGGAACAGACAGCACAACCAGTAGGCTGAAGCCCTAGACGACCTCTATAAATAGAAGATATTCACCGGGTGCACTATCTCCATTCTCTATTCAACTATTTATATTCAGTCTCACTGTGTACACATCTCACCACTCTAGCTATACGTCATACTCGTGTTGTACGGTGATCACAGATCACCAAATGTTATCTTTACCGTAGATAGCATTGGGTAATCACCCCGGTGTCTATCTAAAAAAATTATCGGTGTCTACCCTCACCTAAACTGTATTTTACCCAAAAATAAATAAATATATATATATACACACACACAGGGTCCTCCCAGCGAGCAGTGGGCTGTAAATGAGGTAGCCGTAAATCATAATTGAGGGAGACCAGGACTGAAAAGTTAATCAAATTAAAAATAAAAAAAATAAAAAAAGAAGAAGAAGAAAGGCAATTGTTGACCGCGTGGATTCAAAGAGAGAGAGACGCCGAGTTTGAAATTTCAAATAGTGCCCCGAGAGCGAGAAGATTCCTTAAACGAGGCATCCATCCATCGTTCCATGGCCCCCACAAAATATCTACATTCTCATTTTTACCCCCACAAAAAAATGGAATGGCAGGATCCAAATAAAGGTGACAGTAGGGATAGAGGTGTCAATAACAGGTTCCATAAATTCAATTCAATGGGTCATGGTTGATGATACCACTGGTGTTTCGAAATCATGAATAATGGAATTTATGAATTGTTTCGTGACTCCTCCATGATGTAGAGCTGTTCTTTTTAATGCTGGGATTATTGGTTGACCAAGTTATGGATTAACTGGTCTGATTAAAAAAATATATTAATGCAGTCAGTGTGAGTGCGTGTTAAAATAATGAAGAAAAGCCAAAGAAGGTAGTAATTAACTTGGGTTGGTAAAAGGACAGGGAGAGAAACAAAGGGATGGGGGGAAGAGGGATGATTGTGTGAACGGCGGCCAATTGTTGGGTTGTGCTCTGTCATCTTCACAACTCACAACTCAAAGCTGACGCCTTTCACATTCATTCATCACCATCCTCTTCCTCCCCATTTCAATTTTTCCTTTTCAGTGATTTGATCTTTTTCTTAAAAAAACAGAGTTCCAGTCCATTCTCATAAAATCAATAAATACGTATATATTAAAGGTAAAACCCCTGATTAAACTTGGAAATCGTAAAATAGGATTTTATAACTGGAGAGAAAAGACAGGAATGCCCTGTTTCAAACTTCCTTATTACCAGAATAATTATTTTGGGCCAAGTGATGGAGGTAAGATTCGATCCCAAGCTCGCCTGCACGCCAAAAGATATTATTGATGGCCTAAATTGGGGGCCAGCTTCAATTTCAGTTTATTCATAAGAAAAAATTGTTACGAGATCCCCCAAATTTTATTAGATATTAACATTTTTTGTTTACTAAGTAGTAAAACTACAATTTCATGTTATTCATAAGTTTTGTTAAAGTATTACTCATATTTTCTTAAATATTATCCATTTTCATTTATTAAATAATAAATTCATACTTTCAGGTTATTCACAAAATTTGTATTAGTATTACCAACGTTTCATTAGGTTGTACTAACTTTCTTTTTGAAAGTGTGATTTTGTTATTTGGAAAATAAAAATTGGTAACACTTAATGATATGTGTGAAATGCCTTAAGCCTTGTTTGATATGAGGGAGAGGAAGGAAAGTGAGCGGAGGGAAAAAAAAAAAAATTGGAGTTAGATTTACAAGAGTTAGAGAATTAGGATTAAAAAATTTTTTTAATTGTTTTCTTTTACTATTTAATGTTACATAAATTTTTTATTAAAAATTTAAAACCTCACTTTTCCAACTTTTTAAAATTTAACTTTTAGACATTTTTCCTCCCCTTCATTTTCCTATAAATATCTCGTACCAAATTGACCTTAGGACTTATTTGATATAAGGGGAGGAAAGGGAAAGTAAAAAGAATGGAAAAAAAATTTTGAATTGGATTTAAGAAAATTAGAAAAGTGAGGTTAAACATTTTTAATACTCTTCTATCATACATATGCTCCTTATTCAAATAGTGTAACCCCACTTCTCCCATTGTTTTAAATTTAACTTATAAAAATTTTCTCTCCCTTCCTCTTTCCTCCAAATTCCTCATATCAAATAAGCCCTAAATGTCAACTCATAATCTCATCTTATCCCCTTTATCAATCATGTCAATTATCATTTTTAATTAGTGAACAAAATTCATTCTAACTTCTAGATATACCAAAAATGTGTACAATCTTATCATTAAAACGGATAGGCTACTGGATCTTTTTTTAAAAAAAAATTCCTTGCACCTCTTTAATTACTTTAGTTCTTAAAAATGTCAAACTTGTAAAGGTCTTTGTCATGCAATATTTTTTTACAGAAATGATTTGTAGAAAATGACAATATTCTATATGAAGAAGCAGAACAATTCGAAGAATGCACAAGTTTTGATGATTTCAACCGGCGGTTGTTCAATATCCTTATCTAGCATCATTAGAATAATGCGAGTTGGAATGAAATCAGAATACTAATTATTATTATTAATTAATAAATAAACAAACAGAACAAAGAATGTGACGATTACATGATCGATGTGCCGAACCAGCCGAAGCCATAGTTTAGTGGAGGCGTCCACAGAACAAACTCTGCCTTCCCTCTTCTGACTTTCTGTTCAAGCCAGTTTACGACCATGTCCATAAGTATGCGCCTACGTACTCGTACTTGCAAATAAAAAAGCATTTATTCTTTTGTATTGGATCTGTTTGGGTTAACGGTAATTAGTGGTGGCAAAAGCCTATTTAACTTTAGAAAAAGTTCGATAGGAAAAAGTCGGGTTGTAAATAATGATATGTGTTTGGATTGATAGTGGTAGAAGTGGCGGGGCCCATATCAAAAAAACAGAGTTTTTAAAAAAGCTCTATGGTAAGCTTTTTCTTTAACTAGCTTTTTTAAAATTTTTTGACTTAAAAAGTTAAAATAACGCCTTGATGACAATCCAAACAAGAAACATTTTCTTTTAATCGGTGTGTGGCGTTTGTTTTTAAGCTACAACATTTGTTTGCTTTTAAGTTTTAACGGTCAAACTTAAAGTGAATCCAAACAGACCCAATATTATCAAAACCCTCGGCTACCGAAACGCAACAACTTTTCCGTGTCTACTCATCATCGTCCCATATAAACTACGTAGTACCTTTTCCTATACCTCTTTTTTGGGTCTTTTAAGAAAAGGATAATAAAAAAAAGAGAGTTGGGTAAAGAGACTGTTAGAGGAAATAAATCAGTGTAAATATATTATAATTAATTAGTATCACATGTAATAAGGATTATAGAATTATGAGTGATTAGGGAATCAATCATCATAATAAGTTATTACTCTATTGTCTTCTTTCTTATGTATAAATACCCTATTGAGTATATAAATAAACACATTCATTTTGAGAGTATATTTTCTCTGTATTTCTCTCTCTGATTTCTACAGAGACAAATACGGAATTTGTAAGTGATGCTTTGTGAATTCTAGTCCAGCTTCGCAGTTTAATTCCTTTCCATTGAGAAGATATGAAGAAGTATATGAAAGTTGAAGGAGGAGGAAGAAGGAAGTGCGGAGTGCGGGTCTGAAATTTCAGAGGTGTCAGTGAGAAAGATGAAGGCTGCTTCTTGATTTTTAATTAAAATGGCGTGTCCCGTCAGATGCAATGTTAGTGACATTATAAGCAATTTAACACTGCTAATTTTGGGTCCATGTCCTTATCTCTTTACTGAACGCGTTATAAATAGAATAAAATCTATGATTTAAAATTATAGAGATTACAACCACAATGAAAATAAATTATAAGGAAAAAAAAAACAAAGAGAGAAAGAGACGTCCCTGTCCCGTACGATCCTCGATGTGCGAGGACAAAAACCAAAGAGGGAAAATGGTCCGCTATGATCTCGAATGAGGTGTTCACCATTGAGATGCTGGAGAAGAATTCGGATAGTTGAGCTTTTGAAATCAGATTTGAGCGTGTTGTCTTGATTTCCTCCATATTTCTCGGCTTCTTGCCTTAGAAATTTAAGGTCCTCAGATTAGAACTTGGATCCTTTGTTAGCAGGCTTTGCCAACAAAGCAATAATAATTTGCTAAAAGCCATGGGATAAACATAAATTGCTCTTTAGTGGTAACATTGAATGAAGGCACACGCAAATCTGTGTTCTTTTACCACATGGCCTTTTGATGGGCTTTCTGGGAAGCATATAATGTGCTTCTTCTCTTTTGTATGTTGCTTACATGTTTTTCTCTTTAATTAAAGGAATGAATTTTTTTTAAGATTAAATGATCTGCTGTTTTTTGAATTTTTTTTTATACTAAATATCTCAAATTAATTAATTTTCAATTTTGTATTTAGAAATATTTATCAAGTAACACAGATATCCTAAAAACTAATTAGTTGGAGATGTTTAATTGAAAAAAAAAAAATTTAGAAGTTAGTATATAATTTAATTTAAATATATAAATAAATAATATCTCATCCCTCTCATGATTAGTACGTAGCAAACACAAAAATAAAGACAAAGACCTCATATGAACGCCCGCCTTGTCCTTTGATCCTGACAATGAAATACGATTTACTAAAAGCATTTAGCTGCCCAAGGCTTTCTTTCAATTGAATGCCCCTGAGGCCTTCAGCAGCGGATAGTCATTGACTGTGTCAAATGGAGATGCAACTGCGCAAAATGTTGCCATGTGGCAAGTGAGAGTCGTCTTCGTTGTTTATTGACCTTTTAAAAAAAGAAAAAAAAAAATCCTCTATTACTTTCAATCCATGTGACAAAGTCTTGTTTGGAGGAAATTTTGAAAGGTTTGCACAAATGTTTATATATATAAATTGAGACAACACTCATTTCTTATATTTATCTTGTATTTTGTAAATTACGGTTAAAAAATCATTTTTAAACACTTCAATCCAATCGCTGTTTGGCCAAACGAAACACACACAAAGTAATTCTTATCTTGAACAAATAAGCGAAAAGAAGAAGAGCGGTTAAGCGCTCATTACACTCATTTTCTTGTATTTCATTTTTATTTTAAGTTATATTCTGTTTTATACTTTTATTTTAAGAAAAAAAAATTAGTACTCATGATTTTACTTCATCTGAATTCTGAAGTACTGAACCCCATAAGTGTAGCTCAAAATGACTCTACTATCTGAATAAAAAGGAACAGAAAAAGAAAGAATCTACTCTGGAAATGTGGCCGCATTTTAACGTAATACACTACTTTCACCGACCAAATTGACAAAATGAATCTGGTTGCGATATAAAAGCAAAGACGTGCAATCAGCCATTGAAGGTAAATGGGAAGGCTAAGGATACTAGAATTCAAGTTCATGGGGAAGGTTTAGATGGGCGATGATAGAGGCTTAATCGTCTTCCTCGTCGACGTCAACAATCTTTTGGCCAAATCCTTTAGGTCCAGCCCTAACTTTGAGCTTCTTCTTCTTCTTTTGCTTGCCACTATTGGCAGCTTCTTCCTTCTCGAATTTATCTTTCTCTCTCTTCTGCAGGAAATCCGTGACTCCTAAATAGATGACCTGCACAAGAAAGGGCCGTCCCAGGATGAGAATTGGGAATTGAAAGGAGAGGAGAGAATGAAGTGTTTACCCCGAGAGTGAGAATGGAGAGACCAATGAAGGCGGCGAAGAGAAGAGCAGAGATGACGGAGGAGACGCCGTCATCAGAATCGGCGGCGGAGACAATGTCTTGGGCCGTTTGAACGACGGTGGTTTCAGAGGGCGCAGCACGTGGAGGGGCGACACGAATTGTCCGGAATTGGTTGTTGGGAAGAGAAATTGAAAGGGAAGGGTGAGTGAGAAGGAAGGGTTGGCGAGAGAGGAAAGTTGCAGAGAGAGGGAGGGAAGGGGGAGAGGAGGGAATTGGGGGAGAGAAGGATGCTAAAGAGGGAGCCATGGCTCATCTGCTCGCAGTCGCAACCCTTCCCCATTCCCCTGTGGCTTACCTTTTGTTGGACTTTTGCTCCCTTATTATGGGTTGGGCCTTTACTCCATTCTGGCCTCACTCGTATCATGTCCACATTCTAATTCCCTTCATCTCCAGGGCTTGTAAAAAAAAAAAAAAAAAATTCATTACTACTTTGACTACCAAGCAAAAAATGCATTTTTCTATTTGATTGATGTCAGTTTGAGACTAAATACTCTTTATTGTATACTTGTTTGAAATTTAAAAATTAGTTGTAATGCAAATCACTTATAAATAAAGTCTTTTTACCAGTCAATTTTATCACATACTGTATATTGGTATACACTCAATGGTCAAATCCTCGAGCAAAAAAAAAAAAGAAATAGGGCAAATACACGGTTTACTCTTATGACTTATTCTTTGTGAGGTGCACAACTGCGCATTATCAGAAAATTTGATAAGAAAATTATTTTTTAAAAAAAGATTTTGCTTGGTCAAAAATCCAAATATGTGGGAAGGAGTGGAAATAAGGATATTAACTAAATTGTCATCAATAAAAAGAATATTTTTTTTTTGTTGAGAGTATATTTTTAGAATATTAAAAAGTTTCCATGAGTTATTTAATAAAGATGAAAGAAAAAATTTCTCTCTTTTTTCTCCCTCCCTCTCCCTTCTCTCGAACCAAACATTTCTAAACATACCTCTTAAGTGCTTATCCATCTATTTGGGGGTGACTTTTTTTTAATATTTTTATATATTTATTTATTTAAATTAAATTATATTATATGATCCACACTGAAATATTTTTTTGCATTACTATCTCAAATTAAATAATGTTCAGTCATAATTTAGAAATTTTTCTTAAAATTAATTAATTAGAGATGTTAGGTGAAAAAATATATTTTAGTATGTAGTATATAATTTAAACTAAATAAAAAATATATAAAAAAAAATGTCACACCCCTAAATAAGAAAGATAAACACCTAAGTAGGAGGTATATCAGGTATGCAAGAGAAAAACATGTAATTAGAATTGGTTGCGTATGACGCCTGGCTGACCCGTGCATTGCTCCTTCACTTTGAGCTCCAAAGTCGGTGTCGCACGCCTTTGTCGTGTAAATTATTTTTTCATCCTTTTTTGACCCCGATATATTTTTATGTCTTACTATACATTAAAAAGTGGAATGAAATGGAGAAGGGGTGAAGAAGTAAACACACACGCTCTGGACTTGGAATGAAAGCGGGTTGGTTCTTTTGATTTGGGTGACGCGGGAGAAACTGATTGGAGGGGTACGGTACAGTTGGCAGGGACACGAATCTTTAAGAATTGGAGGTTGTCGTAAACAAATAAAGAAGGTGCAATGAGTGAAGGACGAAACCGATATTTATAAGATCTAAAATATCTCCACCTCGGCCACCATTAACATTAAGATATTTCACCTTTTCCACTCTAATCAAAAGTGTAAAAGTGCGCCCTTTATATTATAAACTATTATTACATTACAATCCCTTCCCTTTCCCGTTTCCCAAACAACCACTCTCCCCGGATCCTTCACAAACATCTTCCCTCAATCTCGTTTTCTTCTCTTCACCTGCTTTCGATCCCATATCTAACAAATTTTCCATCTTTTCCATATATCACATGACTTCATCCTCAACAATCCGTATCTCCGACGCCCAATCTTGATCTACCCCCAAAACTTGTCTTTCTAAAAATGGGGGAGGAGGTCAGGATGACCGATTACGACGGAACTTCCCCCGATGATGATGAGAGAGTCCTCGAGTGGGAGCTGGGCCTCCCTGCTCTCGATGATCTCACTCCCCTTTCTCAGCCCTTGATCCCGCCGGAGCTCGCCTCTGCCTTCCGCATCATGCCGGAGCCCGGCCGCTCTTCCCTCGACGTTAATCGTGCCTCCCAGAATACTCTGACCTGTCTTCGCGGCGGAGGCTCTCAGGCCTTTTCCTCCAATAATTACAAGTCCCTCAACGATGACGGCTGTCGGGACCCCATCGTGGTGGAGGCCGACGAAGAGGCCGATCGCCACGGGTCGGGGTCCGATTCTCGGAAACTCAGGAAGATCGACTGCACCGAAGAAGCTGATTCGGCTCTGCGGACTGAGAATTCGACGGATGATCCGTCTGCCCGGACCTTAAAGCGACCTCGCCTTGTATGGACTCCGCAGTTACACAGGCGCTTTGTGGAGGTGGTTTCTCACCTGGGAATCAAGAGCGCGGTGCCCAAGTCGATTATGCAATTGATGAACGTCGAAGGACTGACCCGAGAAAATGTCGCCAGCCATCTTCAGAAGTATCGGCTTTACTTGAAGAGGATGCAGGGTTTATCCAACGAGGGTCCTTCATCGTCGGACCAGCTCTTCGCTTCCACTCCGGTGCCTCAGAGTTTACACGATTCTGGTGGGAGTGGGCACTCTCATGGAAACGGGCATCTTCCGGTCCCGATTCCGATGCTATATCCACCGCCAATGATGCCCATGCCGGTTATTGGAATGCCCCATGGTCAGGGTCATCCGCATGCTCACATGGGAATGCCGATGGCCAATCATGGGTTCGACTCACATCCATATAATATGATGCAGCAAAGGGATTGGTCTGGCAATAAATTCGCTTCGGTTGTATCAGACCCTCGCGTTACTACTAACGATAAATGAGCTTCCATTCAGAAATTTGTCAACAACTCAATAACGGTGAGCATCGTTGATTTTTCTTCATTTTTTCTAATCAATCTTGTCCTTGTCCGTCTATCTGACCTTGTGGTATGGGACAGTGTAAATGGAACCGATCAGGAATTTCGTAACGATTGTCTAATTCACTTGGAACAATAATGAAGTTGGTAAGATTTAATTGTAATCTAATAATATGTTCAGCTTATCTTTCCTTAAATGACATATCAGTTGAACATAATTTGCATGTGATTAATCGAAGTGGCTTGTAGAAAATCTGGCTTCCACAACAAATGTTCAGAACTGATAACCATATAGAGATAAAAAGTTCATTGGTCATATGGCCTAAATAATACCCCTTTCAGGTACACTATGGTTACAACAACTCAGTCTCATAAACTTAATAGATGGCTATGAGAGACTCTGTATGCGAAATATCGAAGCAGAGCGTCCAATATACTGTGTTTCTCTTTTTCTCTATCGATGTAGCCGGCTTATAATTATAAAGCAGGATGTGCAATGAGCAGGCTATAATATATAGTTGTTCATTACAATCTGGGGAGGGAGTGCATGATTAAGCGATGAACTTAGAGGAAATTATTATTGGGTCACTGTGTCTTTTTCCACAGCTTCATTTGGTTCTCTACTTTAATCAACTAGTCGACCTCGCTGGAATGATGAACGATGAACTAATTTGATGTTGTCATCAGTTTCAAGACTTGCTTTTTGTGATTGACTATTTCTATGATGTACGATGGGATCTTTTGCTGTTCAATTTATAGGACATATGGTTAATGGTTCTATGGAGCTTCACGTGACACATTTATTTATTTATCTATTGTTAGTTTGTTACAGATATAGGTACGGATATCTTCTTCTGCATTTACGCCAACACTTGCCTGATCTTGCAAGATTATTGCCTTTTCAATTAATAAAGTTGATTTTGCTGTCAAACTTCCTGATTGTTTGGCTGCAGAAAAATGATGTCTGTTATGTTTATTGTTTTGTAGATTCAAAACTTGAAGAAATGTCCAACATTTGGAAGTATGGAATGCAGCTCTATTGGCGGCCCTGGATTTCATTCACATGCATTCTTAAAGAAGTAAAATTGCAGGCTCCGGAGCCAAATATGAGTTTGAGTTATTTATGTACCGTTTCAGCAAATTCACGGACCTTTTCTTGACAAACATATCTCGTAATTGTAGGAGATATCTGGGATTATGCTTCTGGTCTTCCCAGGTTACTGCAGCTTCTGAAGTATACTCTTAAATCTTAACTGGTTCTCCGATTCATTAGTGTACTATGTTTTGTGTTACCTGAATTTATTGACTCTCTTTTTCAGCACCAATGCAAAATTGAATAAGAGAAGGCCCTGAGCAAAAGTTAGCATCCTTAACTCGTAGCTGCTAATATTAATTTTCCATTTGAAATTTGTTACATACTTACATTTGCTCTTGGGATGATTCAGTTAGGTGGTGAGGATTAATTTTATATCCTCCGCATTTCTTAGACGAGTTCTAGTGACACGAATGTTAACTTTCACCCTACAGAATAAATGTAGACCATTACATATCCTACCGAACCATCTTCATCTACGTTTTCAAATGCTATGATGTGCTATAAGTCTTCACGTTAGCGGTGTTGGTTGGAAGTAGCAGAAAGAAAGACTCAAAGCATGAGAAGCGAAGCTGGGTGGTTGGAGGGAAATCAAAAGGGGATTGAGGAAGGGATAAAAAAGAAAAGCACTCAATGATAGTGTTGTATATTAAAGAATGATGTTGGGTTTGGAGATAAGGTGGAAGCAAATGGCCAGCATTATTATAATCAAGGGATTAGGTTTGTGGGTTAAAATATGGAGAGAAGTTTCTAGGTTCCGTCAATAAATTATAGAGTATAGTGACTGGACCATAAATCATTTTCTTTTCTTTGGGAATTAGATAAAGTTTGGTTAAAAACGAAGAAATCCATTATCATAATAATAATAATCACATAGTCAGTCGTCGTGATGAGAAAAGATAGGGACCCAAATGATAGTTTATTAAAAATAGACCACCGCTGGCTTTGTCTTGAGGGGAATATATGCAGTCAAGCAACCAATCTCTGGAGGATGCTGATTAATTAATTGCAAACGGGTAATTTAAAATATGCAAGTTGGAAATAAGGCATCAGATGAGATGTATAAAATATATATTTAATTTGAATTATATTAGAATAGATATGAAAAGTTTATATTTTAAGGAAAAATTAGGCAGCTCATATGTTTTTTTTTTTAAGGTGACGATTGGGGTTCAAAAATATATCAGGGAAAAAGAAGTAACTAACAAGTAATGTGCATAGTGTGGTAGAATCTATTAAATCTGCAGGCATTAGAATTTGATCAAGATCTATAATCGGTATCGGATGTATGTATGATCGAGATGAGGAGAAAAACGAAGTGAAATGCATTTCTGGGTTCAACAGCATCATCATCCATGATGACCGTTTTGCTGTCATTTTTATATCATGACCTTGCCAAATCCCACTTCCCAACATATTCCTACGTTGTGAGGCGATTCATTGCTCTTATTTAATTTCAACAGCTTATCTCAAATCAAATGTATACTCTTTTTATATACCGACATCCTCAAATGCCCCGTCTCATTTTGTTGGACACCAACGCATCCCCCACCTCATGGCATAATCGGAAATACAGCCAATTCCACATGAAACATATTCTTGTTCTTTTTTAATTTAGTGAAGGGGACGATGGTTTTATAAGTTTAAAACGTAAAAAGTCTGTGTCTCTTTCAACAGCTATACTTTTTGGGATTTGAATTTGTCTTTACCTCCTTAGAGTGATGACACTTATCATTTTAACCCACACTTTTTTTTTGGTATAATACATAATACACCTAATCCTTAATATAAGACTCAATTAATCTTTTTGAAAATATTAAAAAAGCTAAATAAATTAATTTAAGGGTGAAAGAGCAAAAATACACATAACCTTTCCCCAAAGCATCCAAAGACAACAACCTTTCAACGGAGCCAAAATACACACGACGTTACGTTTTGGGAAATGCCCGTATACGGGCCGTTAGTCAACCGTTAGTTGGCCGTCAGATTGGATGGAATGTTGACGTGGCGCAGCGCTTGACAGATATGTTGACGTGACTGCCCGACATGGACGACGTGGAATAAAAAAATTAAAAATTTTCAAAATAATTCGAAATTGTTTTAAAAAAATTAGAAAATAAATAAAATAAATTAGAAAAAAAATTCAAAAAATAAGGAAAAATTAAAATAATTTGAAAAAGAAATAAAATAATTTTTAAAAAAATTCAAATAATTAAATAAAATAAAATAAATTAGAAAAAAATTCAAAAAATTAGGGAAAAAATAAAATAATTAGAAAAAAATTCAAAAAATTAAGAAAAAATTAAAATAATTAGAAAGAAATTAAAATACCCCGCCATGATGGGCCCCACACCCGCCACCCTACCATTTTGCTTACCACGATCGATCGGTTAGGTGCGCCACTCAGCGGTCAAGTAGTTGATTTTACTAATTTTTATACAATGCTCTTATATAAATTTTGTACCTCAACTACCTTAATGATTTCACATAATCTCTCATTTATATCAATAGGCATCTTTTAGAAAGAAATTGACAAAAATTATAATGTTGTATTATAATTAGGACCAAAACAAACTCTCAAATATTGTGTTATAATTAGGACCGAGGTAGGGTGGCCGGTGGCGGGGGTATTTTAATTTCTTTCTAATTATTTTAATTTTTTGAATTTTTTCCTAATTTTTTGCTAATTGTTTCATTTTTTTCTAATTATTTTAATTTTTTCCTCATTTTTTGAATTTTTTTCTAATTTATTTTATCTATTTCTAATTTTTTTAAAATTTTTGAATTATTTTATTTTTTTTGAAATTATTTTATGGTTTTCCTATTTTTTTTTTAAATTTTTTATTCCACGCCGTCACGCGTCGTTCCTGAATCGACGATCAACTAATGGTTGACTAATCTGGCCACAGGTGGCGTGGGCCTCCCAAAACGTAACGTCGTGTGTATTTTCTTTCCGGTTGAAAGGTCGTGGTGCTAGGCGCTCTCTGGGAAAAGGTTATGTGTATATTTAGATTTATCTTTTTTTTTATATCAAATTAATTTTTCTGACTTATAAATTAATATATAATAAAAAAATATAAAACATATGTGATGATTAATGAATAAATTTAGCTTTCTTAACTTCTCAAAAAAAAAAAAATCATTTAGATCTTATATTAAAGATTAAAGAGAGTATCCTACATAGGGAGACCTATGCACAATATCCTTACTCATCATTTATTTTAAATTAAGAAATATAACTAGATTGGAATCCATAATGAACATGCACTGCCGATCAATTTGATATAAGAAACTAAATTAGGTTATCTGATCTGAATGACATTTTGGCAGTCACCTTGAAGTCCACTACCCATTTAACCATTTTATTTTTCGTAGCATTTCAACTATAAGAACGTTATTCTTCACAAATAATAACTAAAGATAAATAATGTGGAAGCGTGAGAGGGGAGACCAGGTCAAATTACTATTTCATGAAAGCCATAAACGTAAGTGAGGTTTAGGAGGAAGGAAACAAAATGGGTAAAGCCCCACGAGTTGATCTCTTCATCATTCATCACTGCATTAACTCCGGATCCATCCTCTTCCATCCATGTCTCCAATCTTAACAATTATATTTTATTACCTTCTCTCACCAAAGCTTCTCTTCTTTTCTCATTCTCATCGCAAATATATGGCTCAACTCCACAGACATGATCCTGCTGATACTTCCAAATCTCATGTTTCCACCGTCGAACAACTCTTCCGAGGTAATATTCTCAGCCCACAACAATGTTAGTTAATTTAGTTAGAATTATAACTCACGACGGCTTTGTGTCACGTGCATAGAAGCAGAAGCCTCTAAGGACAAGGGCTCACCCTCCGACAGGTCCAAGCGCTGGGAATCAGTCCTCAATAAAGTCAAAGAGAAGGCCAAGAAATTGCGCCACACTCTCAGCAAGAAGAAGCACGACGACAACGCCATTCCTTTCCCCTTCGAATATGACGATGTCGACCAAGATACCGAATACCTCGGAGCTCCCAGTAATGTCATTCAATCATTGCCTCTTTATGTCATATATCCCATTGGCCAAGGGAAAAAGATGGAGTAACATTAAAAAAAAAGGTTTTGAAACGCATTAATATCATGTTTGTTGTTTCCTTCTTAACGTGGATTTCCCAACCTTTTCAGTGTATGAGTCGGAGCTGGCTCCTGAACAATACAAGGAGAAAGCAAGAGAGCGTCCAAGAGCAAATGCAATTTCTGAGAAGCATGTACAGCCAAGTTGTGTCAAATCCAGAGTTGAAGGAGATAAAGAAGCGTCTCCTAGTCCCTCCAAGTCCAATAAAATAGCAGCTCATAATACTACTGGTCCAAGCAAGACTACTCCTGATTCCGCATTAACCCATTCCTTCCCCTCTAAGTTTTCAGGCCTTTCAGTTGAACCCCCAGAGCGAGCATCTTCGTCGGCCCCAACAACGCCTCATAAAGTTTCTTCTCCGAAAACTCCCAAAGCCAAGACTGCCTCTAAAACTTTTCATGACGCCTCAAATATGCCTCCGCATGCTTCATCGGCTCCGGCAACTCCACAAGGTTCTGCCCCTAATGGCTACAGAGATCAAATATGGGACAAGGGTATTTCAGTGAAAGAGTATTTGATAAATAAGTTTGAGCCAGGGGAGGATGACAGAGCTTTGTCTCAGGTGATATCTGAAGCAATAAGTCCTAGAAAAGCTCCCGGAGATAAAGGTGTGGTGGAGAAGTTCAGAGATGCCGTCACTTCTTTGCTCCGAAATGATGAACCCTCACAATCTCTTGTCGCACACACTTCACCTGAAATCCCAGTATCCACCAACGCTTATGAAGGTATTGGACTTGTTCCTCTGATTCTCCACCCTTTTTTAATTTCTATCTTTACAATCCTTAGACATGTATAGAATGTTTTCTCGAAATAACATTATATTTATTTTATGGAATAATTGCAGTTGGTCAGGAGGAGGCCCATGGAAGAATTCTTCAAGCCAACTGAAGGTTCCCCTAAGATTTCTTTTCCGTATTTTTGTGTATGTATATTCAGTATTCTTTATTGGCATTTTTGAGAATGTATCAAATACTTAGATCCTAAAGATCATTCATTAATGTATTATGTATCTATTTTTACATACAGTATTTAGTGTGAAATATGGTTAACAAGCATGGCGACCCTCCTGATCATCATGAATACTAAAACCATAAGTCAACGCCTACGTGCAATTCGAGTATATCTTTACATGCTACACCGTACAGAACATATTGTGACGCTCATCAAATGATACTGCTGCGTTGTGATCACCAGTGCTAGTTTAAGCTGTCACTTCAAGATTTTGGATTCTATATCTTCCAGGCTCAAACCTTTTGTCTCAGGGACAAAAAATACAACGAACAGGAGTGATAATAAAGCAATGGCACCAAAAAGGAGAAAAAGGTTCTCTGCTCCTAGACTCTCCTGCAGAATTAACACAAGGCAATACAAGAAAACGATGAACTAAATCTCAATCGTGGCCAGGACAACATTAAAAATGATTAACAGCTAAGTAAAAAAGAAAAATAAAGAATAAAAATACCTTTAATGGAGAGAATGCAAAGGTCACAACAGCATTTGAAGCAAAGTTGGTCAGAACTGCAAGACTAATCCCTCTTCCTCTTGTCCGAAGTGGGAAAATTTCTGAAACCATAAGCCAACTTATTGGCCCAAAGGATATCTGCAAAACACGCGTACCCAAATGTTATGAAAGTGAAGATTCTTTTTCTATTTGTTTTGTTTTATAAGAGGATAGCAGCAGGGCCAACGGCCAGAAGGCTACCTGGTAGCAACCAACATAGAGAAGTAAAGCAGCTACAGCAATAACTGGGAACCCCCCAAGAAATTTGTAATATGCTGATAGAAGAACCAAAGAAAGGGCCTACAAAACCAAGGACAAGTTGAATAAAAATTGCACTGGAATACTCGAAGAATCTTTTTTTTTTTTTTTTTTTTTTTTGGGAAAAAAAACTCCGAGAATCTGTTATCTCAAGTGAGAAAATAGGATGCATACAATGCCACTGACGCCTCCAATCAGGAGAGGTCTTCTCCCCAAATCATCGACTTTCAAGACAGCAATCCAAGTCATCAGTAACTACAGGTGTTGATAAATAAGAAACAATGACCAGTGTCACATAGGAAGCACCATTTCCAATTTTAAATAAAAACTGAAATGGTATGTATACCTTGAATAAGCCAATAACAACCGAAACTTTTGCGGCATCAGATGCAGCCGAAAATCCAGCATTCTATATATTAATAACAGAAGATAATTATAAATCAACAAGATGGGAAATGTACAAATTTAATTTCACAATACTAGGGAATGAAATTAGAGATAAAGGTACCTGAAGAATTGGACCTGCATAATATAGAACACTTGGTTGGCCTGTTATCTGTTTTAATAATCGAGTCAAACAAATACCAAAAAGATTTCTCCACTTTCCCTTAAATTTCTCATGGCTAAAAAAGACAATCAAAATAATAATGTAGCATACTCATGTGCACCAAGTGGAACTACCTGTTGGAATAAGACCAGACCCCCAGCAATTATGAAGGCTTTTAGATTGGGCCCCTGAAACACCTCCAAGAAACTCCCCTCCTCCGATTTCTCTTCTTCATATGCAGACTTTAATGAGACAAGGGTCTCCTCTACTTGCCTCTCAGAAACTTTGTCACCTGGCGGTCGGCCCCTTAATCTGCTGAGGGAAAATATTGCTTGTTCCTTCAACTCTTGAAATGAACCTTTCCCTTGAACTGCCCTGAGAAGCAACCACCGTGGAGATGAGGGAAGAATCCACATTCCAAGCCCCATAAGCACAGCAATAGGAGCACTTATTCCATACATGAACCGCCATCCCCCAACCGTGTTGATCTGAAAGCTTCCCACAAAATAACCCAGCTGCAGAGAAGTACAGTCTCCCACTAAGTCAAGTCTGTAGTGAATAAAGTAAAGATAAGATATTCATATGATACCAGAATCCCCAGGACAATGAAGAGTTCTT
Organism: Acacia acuminata; assembly: GCA_019022655.1. Taxonomy (NCBI): domain Eukaryota; kingdom Viridiplantae; phylum Streptophyta; class Magnoliopsida; order Fabales; family Fabaceae; genus Acacia; species Acacia acuminata. Next base: position 300,673 of record JAFJYI010000077.1, on the reverse strand, counting down.
TTAATGATACTAGAGTTCCACGGATTTGTGATGGGCAAGTTTCTGCAATATACAAAGGAGCACCGTGCATGGCCTGTAATGCAATCTATTTGTAAGATCACAAAGTTATCAGCAATATTACAGAAAACACAAACACATCGGAGCTCACCAAACCTATGCCTAGGCCATATAGTAACCTTCCTACTAAGAGGACACCAAGTTCTGGTGCATAGGCGGTGATAGAACCACCAAGCAAATATAAAAAGGCTGCAGTGATGAGTTCTCGCTTCCTCCCTAATGTCAGCCAATTCAATAGAAGGGATGAGAAAAAAAAATATAACCCCAAAAATAAACTTCAATTTCAGAAGAAAATGAATTAGCAAAGGAATTTACCAAGGAAATCAGCAACAGCGAATGCAAGAAGGGACCCTAGAAGAGCTCCGTACAGGGAACCACTTACCTATGGTAGATATTAGATGTAACATTGTAATCAGTATAGACAACAATAAGCTTTTCAGGACTGTACAAGAAGTTTCCCAGCCATAAAACTGAATTATACCACAAGTCCAAGCTGAATGGCAGAGAGGTTGAACCATGTTATGCCGCTGAGTTCAGGTGACTGAATTCAAGCAACAAGGCAGCAAGAATAGGTTACTTATTTTATACAAAAATATAAAACCAAATGCAACAAAAATACAGCCATTGGCAGATTCACCTGCAGTGAAATCGTAGCACCAGAGGTGGCTCCAATATCATACCCAAATAATAAGCCACCCAATGCAGGAAACAAAAACCTAAAATTTGGAAATGAGGCACTAATTAATTGAAATCAAAACGATAAGGGGCTCATACGTCACAAAAATTGCCATCTCTGATCACCTAGAACTAGGATTGATGTTTTTAAACTTTCAAGTTTCAATTACAAAGGAAGCACAAAACTTGGGATTTGGGAATTGTGGAAAAGGAAAGAGGCAGGATTGAACCTAGTTAGTTACACTATGACTCTTGGCTCTAATTTTTGTTTACTGGCGTCACTTGACTCTTTGCGTGATTGACGTTTTTCGGCTGAAAATAGTTGATGTTGTCCAAATAATAGAGGCATAATTTCGTACAAATGAGCAAGTCTTGCTTTATAAGCAAAGTTTCAGTTCTAAAGGAGCAATGAGCGAGTGAAATCAGGTTTCCCAATGAAGTAGTTGTGAAAAAGCCTTCAGATGTGGCCAAGCTTCATATTTGTCTGAGTTTAACATGAAAGTGACATACTCAGAATGAAGGAAGAGTGACAAAAACGTACGGAAGAATTACAGAGGACCAAGAAAATTCTTCTCGTGATGTTGCGTCAGATGCAAGCGACTCAGGTGGTTCCCCCGAAGAAAAGTCCCTCTGCGCTCCAACCTGCCCAGAAGACAAAAGTGCATAACTATATTAAAAAAAAAAAAAACATGAAACTCTGATAAGATTCTCAGCTTTGGGGTTCTCACATAGAATCTGAGTCTTCGACCAGAGTAGGAAGGAGGAATCGGGTAACGGGCGCAGCTGGGCGCGAAATGATCTTTATATGATGAAGCCAGACGAGGATTAATATGACCGTAGGAACATGTAGCTTTCGATCGCTTTGTTGTCCGGTGATGGAGAGAGAGGTTGATCAAATTGAGTGGGGGAGGAGTGGAGGCAGAGCAAGCCATACGATCCCCGAAGAAGGCAAGAATCAGTGAGTGCTATGGTTTCGTTATCTCTTTGTCCGCACTCTTTGGGGTCACTGGCTATCAGTCAATTCATTTCGCAATTTTTTCCTTAAAAAATAAAGTATATTATAATGAGAAAACTCCAAATAAATATCATTTAAACTAAAAAGACATTCTAAAAAGTGTATTAACACACGAAAATGAGGAATAGATCTTAAGAGACTATTCTGAAATTTTGAAATAGTAATTTTACCAAAATGCCTCTTAAGTGTATTTTTAAAAGAAAGAACTCTAGTTTGAGCTCCATCAGGAAGACTTTAGCAGTTGGCGGCCGAAGCATTGGTAATAACTTGATTAATTTGATTGACTACTGAGCCCATAAACTCTATCCGACGTCGTTAACAAATTAAATAAAGTCATTGACAATTTAAGTATAGCGTTTGACAAATTGCGCTCCTAAAAGTATAATGGGCAATACTCAAGTTATCATATCTTTATTCAACTTGTCAATAACGATTGTTAGAACTTAGAGAGCTAAAGTAGTCAATCTCTATATTCAAACATTTACCAAAGCTCTGGCCATCGAAAAGGTCTTTTTTCTTCTTTCTTATTTTTTTTTAAAGAAAAGCTTGAGAGGCATTCTGATAAAACCACAATGTTTCAAAATCTCATATTAATTCCTTGAAACTTATTTGTCTTTTTCATATATTAACAAGTTTTTGGAGTTTTCCGAGTTGAAATGGTATTTATTCTGAATTTTCCTTATATTATATGATTTTTTTTAAAAAAATTAAAAGTTCAAGTTTGAATTAATAAATATATTATTTTTTTGGGCATAGGGCAGTAATTATACATCTTTCTTTCATTTCTTCAGCCGTCCAAGAGTTTACAGATTTTTTTAAGAAAAAAAAAAAAATTGAAGCTTAAAACAAACACACATCGCATGCATCATTTTTACATGTCAACTCAAGGATCAATCAATTAGTCAGTTAGAAACAGGACCATACAATATCAACATATAATAACGTACACGTTTGATTATGTTTGTTTATGTATCATTTTAGTTCCTTAAGTTTGTAAAGTATCGTTTGGTCCCTTAATGTTAATATCAAGTTACGTTTAACAAACTTAAAATCTTAACTCAACAATTTTAAGCGATAACTATGCAACTAAATACTAATCAAATATCTTTATATGTTAGTATTTTAATAAATTAATATTTTAAATCCTATTAATTAAAAAATATTTAATCTTCTTCGACCAAAAAAATATATTTAATCTTCATAAACTATAAAAAACCATAAAACAGTCTATGAAGATTAAATATTTTTCAATTAATAGGATTTAAAATATTAATTTATTAAAATACTAACATATAAACTTACTTGGTTAGTATTTAATTGCACAATCATCACTTAAAATTGTTGAGTTAGTATTTTCTCGTTAAAAAACTAACAAGAATTAAAGAACCAAACGCTTACTTACAAACTTAAACGAATTAAAATTTACAAACAAACATAAAAAAATAAATGTGGACTTTAGCCAAATAACAATAACCAATGACCGAGAAAAAAGAAAATTACTTTCAGACAATGGAGGCAGGGGCGGGGCATGAAATGAAAGGCTAATGTCGTTACTTTGTTCCTATCATGGGGGAGAGAAGTGGATTCAAATGAAAGACAATCTCTTATTATTAGCATATTCTGAGTTGCACTAAACATAACATTAAATGAAAAGCCCTCCTACGAACTCTATTAATCATCCAAACGAATGATCATTCTTGATCTCTCAATAATTGAACGCCATTCGTAACTCCTCTGCCCCTGTTTTCCACAACACCATCTAGATACGATACGATCCGTAGCATAGCAGGGCAAGATTAAACATTTTATAGTCCAGATAAGGTTGGTGTCCCAGGATTCGATGTGATTGAGGAAATGGAAGAAAAGAAAGCTGGGGGAAATGCTACCAGGTTCCAAAAGCGTGCTCCAACGTCACTTGAGCTTGATAAGATCAGCAATGGCTTCCCCTTTGGTTTTGGAGCTTCTAATGAATCTTCCAATGCAATCCCATTACTATCCCCACTCATCATATCTCCACAGCCGTCAATGATGGTGACTCCAGACAATGGAAATGACAACCAACGATGTAGTAGTGTCCAAGGTGGTCTACCTTCATCCTCCGGCTGGCAGCACCCAGCTATGGCTCCATTTCCGGAGCCTTCATCTTTGTTCAGTTTTTTCCAGAAACAATGTGCCATTGTTAATCAAGCCCAGTGAACTGAGAATCGCAGTCACCCCTTGCTTTTGATGCCTATCTATCGAATATGGATACCAGTTAGGAGAATTCTAATATTTTTCTTATCTGTTTTGACTGGTGGGTTGGACTGGAGGGATGCCTCTTTCCCCCGTCCTTCTGATTCCTTCATTTATTTATTTATTTTTATTTTGACGGTATGACTATCTTCTTTAGTATCGGCTTTCGAAATCAAACCTAGACGTGAACCAATCTCCTTCCTCTCCTAAACAAAGTTCTAGATTAATACTACCTTCAAAATTTGAAACCAAGGATGTTAAAACAACGTTAGAGCTTTTATAGATTACAAGGGCCAATAATTGATATCTGAGAAATAGATATCAAATGTACTTCGACCTTGGAAATGTGCTTGTGGATTTTCTTCTTCTGGGATCAAGCTAGCATATTACTGCCATTGTTTATTAAATGACTTGATAGTCGATGCTTCGACCATCAGGTCTTAGTAGCAAACCGGCATGTAAGGTAAAGGGGAAAGAACAAGGATATGATATTTCATGGTTTGTTATTTTACAAGTTATGATGAATTGGGAAAGGTTGTGAATACAACATCAAATCATTAATGAAAACGGCAGGTCAAGGTGACACTTTGTTTTTCAGAAAAGGTTGTAGAAAAGATTTATTCTGAGCCTCAAAGTTGGAGGTTGTGGCATCTCTTACGCAGAATGGTGTTTTCATTCCCTCCTCTCCCCTAAAAAAACCCCCAACCAAACAAGGCCTAAGTGGAGGAGCAATCTGGGATGAAAGGGCGAATGGAAATACGGTTCTATGGGAAAAGGAAATGCAAAGTCTTGATAGTTTTCCCAAGCAATGCTCGAAGTTACCATACCGTAGGGACTCATCTGATTTTCGTTTTCAGAGCCATCAAGATATTAATATTATTTACGAGGTCAGATCTTTTTTTTTTAATCAAGCATTGGTCTGTGTCCGTTATTTTATCACACATAACAGTAGAACGCTTCAAGCTATTATTAGAAATAGGTATGAATAGTATGGCCCAACCACTATCTGAGTTTAATGGAAGTGGATGATTAGTTTGATTCTTGTATTCTGTTGTACATATTCTCAATGATTACTAAATATCTTCAGTTTCCATTCCAAAAACGAACGCCAGAAGCCAAAACCAAAACAAAAAGCATACTCTCATAATCGCTCTCCAGAACCTTAAAAAAAAAAAAAAAAAAAAAAAAAAAAAACAAGCTGGCTGCGAAGGGGATAAATCTCATTTCCTGCTGTATTCAAAGTTCAAATTCAAAGATTAACATTATTACGTAAAAATACATCAAAGATGACCGAGATGAGATCATTTATCGTTATCATACAAAGCGATTCTCAATTAACCAAAATGTCCGAGTATACAGCGCTAATGGAACTAAGTACATTGCACTTGACAAATGGTAAACTTCAGGAAATGCCTCAGAATACCACCTATTCATGTAAAAGCCCAACATCAATAACAGTCTCGAAAGTCGAAAGTATTAAGGATATCTCTCTTCCTGAAGCTCTCAGTTAATATTTTTATAATCAAAGTAAAGATTTGAAACACTCCATGACACCCCCTGCCTTATGCTTTCACATACATCCACCAAATCACGATAAAATGACAAAAATCAGAATTCAAATTCTCCTGTCGCCTGCAAAAAATGTGAATAATAACACCATCAAATCAAGTAAATATGACAAACAGATAACTGAAATAATGAGGTAAGATCAGTCTTCTTCACAGTTGTGAGCAACACACCTTATTGAAGAGAACGTCCTTATTGTTTATATGCATGATCCCATCCTTTAATGTGCATTTCCACCTGCTCTTGGTACGCGTCACCTGCATTAGTAGCAAGACAATCATTAGTTCTCAGAAAGTTGAGATATTCAGAAAGCACAACATCCATGTCAGAAAGCGGAAAGTTCAAGTTATCACCTTGTCAAACTGGGCCAGAACAAGATTCTGGGTTTCATGATCCTCTCCTTGATCCACATCATCCAACTCATCATCATCATTTTCATTCAATGGGGGTTCATCATCATCGTCATCATCTCCAGCCTCATTTTGAGCAACAAGAGCAGGAGTACTGGCTGGAACTTCTAAAAATTGAGAAGAAATGAAGCATCACCAATATCAGAGATAGATGCACATATGATGAGCAATAAACATCACAAAAATATAGTAACAAGCCCATTTTTTACCAGGAGGAGCTGGTGTATTTGCAATGTTGTAGTCTTCACTGAACACTCCACCATAATTGTATATCTGAAAAATAAAACCAGGAAGATGGAGGGATACAAGACGTGAGAAGACAGTTATGTTCCCTGAAATTTTTTTAGGGCAGAAATATCATACACTTGAAAAAGTTCTATAAGGCACCATACCAGTTAAATTTCTTACAGAAAGAAGGTAGGCATGGAGTTGAGTAAATTGAAAATGTTGCTACCTTATTTATGAAATTTGTGTTTAGAATATAAGCAAATACTCCCTCCAGTCCTAAATATAAGACAAAGTTGACTTTTTTTTTTTTTTTTTTCCCGAGATTAAGTAAGCTAAATAAGTTACTTAATTATATTATATGTTGTGTATCCTTAGATTATACTCCCTCTAGTCCTTATTATAAGACACAAACTGACAATTCTTGCAAACCAATAAAAAAGTCAATAAAGTTGTTCTAAAATTCAAATAACTTTCAATATTACCCCTAATAATTACACTAAACTCTAATATTATATTAATTATTACTCTCACCCATTACTCTTATTAATTATGGGCATACATGGAAAAAAAAAATAATTAATGTGCTTTGAAAACAAGTAAGTGCCTTATAAAAAGGACCAAATACAATTACTAGTTAGTGCCTTATAATAAGGACCAGAGGGAATATATCACTTTATAAGTTAGGCAAAATAATTTGAAAAAAAAAATGACAAATATAAATATTTTAAAATAATTTGATTAGCTTTCTTAATCTCTCCAAAAAAAGTCAACTTTATCTTATATTTAGGACTGGAGGGAGTATTATATATTGCTTTGACAAAAAATCAGTAAAAATAAATAATCCATTTTTTCATTCAACGTCTCATTTCATTTTCCTTATTAATTTTCCCAAGGAAAGTCATTGCTTAAATCATTACTATCTTCCACCCGCTATCTTTCTCTCTATTATAACTCCTTCCATTCCTTTTCCCTCCCAACTGCTAAACCCTCAATGACTACCAAGAATAAAATAATTGAGCATGAGGTAATGGGCAAATCAAGATATATAAACCTTCCATGACTAAATATACTAGTTCAGACACCAAATCATATATAAAGTGAAACCGCTAGTCTGCACATGAACCAACATGGAATTAAAAAGATAACTGCGCACAATCTATCAATTTACTGATCAATTACCAGAATGATCTACACACATCTAGAGGCCCCCTTCTTTCTCTAATTCAAAGTACAAACGAAATGCCAACAAATACAAAACTAATATTATGAACAAGTCGATGAAAAAATCAGCACAGCATATCATAAGCCCCTACAAACATGAGATAGTTGATATATGGAAAGAAAACAAATAATTACAATTAATTAGAGTACGCAAATAATGTAAGATGAATGAATATTCTATGCAGGGGGAATAGTAAAGGTATCCATCACATGCTTTAAATAGAAAGGGGGGAAATATCAGTATCGGTACCCACATTTGGAGTAGAAAGCACATCATCATCATAAGGAATTGGTCCATCAAGTTGAGGAATCCTTGAAGCTGGCCTCACCAAACATGCTGCTGATTTTCCTTTAGAAGAACTCTGACATGCACCAACAGAGTTGCTCCCTCCAGATACCTAAAAAAACATAATATTAAACAGTTTCAAAGCTAGATAAACCTCTTTCTTCCAATTCAAGCAAGTCAGTGGGCCAACAGACAGAAATGCATGTATCATGTACTGTAAAAACCTAGAGAGCAACTTAAGAGTGAAGCTGGGAAGGTTGCATTCTATAATGTTCGTCATATTCACAATGAAGATACTTGAGATCAGGCTTCTGTGTTACGATGCACAATCAGATTGATCCATTGTAGAATAAAGCCATTCTTAATACGGTTGAATGGATTTGCAGTGTTGGCATATGATTAGTTTGGATCATACTCTCATAATAAAAATGGAACCAAAGACAAATGACATAAATCAACTCATGTGCCCCAGAACAACAGTATCAAACCAACTACAGATCAAAAGATGCGGAGTTGCTGGGCAACACAGTTTAAAAAATAAATCGTTATACAAGTTTGTTCACAGATTTCTCCATCACCTAATCTTACTTCCTAACAAATGTCTAATGCATTGTACGAACAGGCGCCAAGACTGCACCATCCCCTGCCGTGTCCCAACCCACCCCAGAAACAGAGGAAAAGAAAGGGAGGCAATTTTCCTACCAGAAAATAGCTAATTAGCTATTATGCAAGAATGGTAGCAAGGCAACATTATATTAAACAATATCCAGACTTGGGGCCAGAACTAACTTGGGAAGGTCTAAAAGCTCAGATGTTCAAATTTACCTCCAGTAAGTGAAGATATATCATAAAATCTTAATAGAATACTTCTTCTAGGTAAAACAAATTATGAACTTGTAGTAAAATCCCTGAAAGAAAAAAAGATCCAATCCTCAACTGCTAATAAGATACCTTGAAGTAGGAAGGACTGGCATGAATCAATTTCTCCAGCATCAAAATTTCTGAACTTATTTGATAAAGCTCTAAGTAACTAATTTCACTCGAATTAAAAGAAAATAAAATAAGTTCAATACGTAATTCTTTTCCTCACCCAAAATTCTAACCCAAGAAAAAAGGACTAGCTCAACGCAGAATCTGCAGATGTTTATACTATATTGCTTTACAAAGTGCTCATTAGACAATTTCTAAACCAAAAGGAAATTCAGAGTTGGTCTTGCCATCACTCAACCAACAATAGACAACTTCAAAAGATTAAATGAACAAGTTAAAAACAAACAGCGAGTAAATCTGGTCTTATCAAAAATAGGCAAATCAAATCTGTATGCATTTATTTACATCAACCAGGTTTACCACTTATATAGATAAGATGATTCACTATAGTTAGTTTTAAAACAAATTTTGCTTTCTAAACTTCATAAGCCCCACAACAGTGGCAAAAGGAACAAGAAGGACGCTTGCATAAGACAAAGTAGATGTGTCCTGCTTTAAATGGCATGGCAACAAGACTTCATAAACAACCGGCCAATACTATAGATCTATTGGTCTCGACAATGCCCAACAGAGTTATTACTTCATTTGATTTATATTGCTCAGTTTGGTTGACAGAAAACCTGCGTGATATACACTGATGTTGATATAGAATCATACATTTCTGCATTTAGGGACCTAATTGTAAACTGATAATTCGTAGGGTAATTAGTCACTAATCCTAACTAGCTATTAGTTAGGACTTGAGGGAGGCTATAGTATTATAAATAGCCATTCCTCCACTTCTGTAAGATCAGATTGGTGTGCAATACAGAACCATGAGAGAGTAGTTGAAGCTCTCTTCTTCTTCTTCTATTCTACTTCTTGTGTCTCTCTTCTATCTCTCAATTCTATAACAATAAACATAACAAATGTTCATCAATAACCTAGCAGTCAAGATTATTTTAGAGAGAGAGAAGACAGAACCGCCTTGAAGGAAGAATTACAGGGTATCCAATAAATACCACTAAGTGTTCTGCAACTGAAATTTGAATCGATGATCAGTACCAACTCCCGCATGACATGCCACTTTACAATAATGATAACAAATGAGAATAACAACAATGGACATTTAATGTGATACAACAGCCAAGTTGCAAATTCATAAGTGATCACCAAACTATTTGATATCCATTTGATACTGGCTGCTTGGATGAAAAATCATACCTCAATTTGAAAAACTCCAGATGTAGCATCTCCAGCCCCATCTTGCTGAGGTATATACCCACCAGAGTTATATTGTGAAGGAAAATCATCACGTTTTCGCTTTCCTGATGATGCCGTGAAGAAGTCCTGGATGTTTCTTAAAGGTCAATGACAAGAAAAATTCTAAATGTGAAGGTGGTCCTATGTTTCTCATTTTATTGGATGGGAGTGAGTGTTCCAGGCAAAAGCATCTATAAAATGTTGTTGCAACAAGAAAGGAAATCTATTTGATGACTTAAAAACAAGCAGTGCTAATTGAAGCAAACTGGACCACATATGTCGAGTGCCTCATCCAAGCAACTATAATTTGTTCTTTTTCATGAGTAGACATAACTATATTTATAAACTTAGTGTAACAACCTTACATTGCCTATCCTGCAGTTTGCATCTATCAAACCCTATTACCTTAAAGAACAATTTATTTTTCTTAACCATTAAACGGTTTTTTTACAGAAAATTAAAGGAATGATTCTCATATAACCTTAGCATTCTCGTACTTTGATAAAAGAATACTCGGTGGTTATAATTACATGTGGATAAATTGTTTAAATTTCAAAACTAGATATTATGTGACGGTTGCCTTTGTTTTAATAATTAATCAGTTGAAGAGTATTTTTAAAAATTAACTATTGATATTGGCTTATTATAGTTATAATAAAGGGCAAATAACAGAAAAATATCATTTGAATTAAAAAAACACGTCTACTAAATTAATAAAAGGGCAAATAAGTAATCTGGTAAAAATCTGGGATTTACTTGAGTATAGGAATTAACAACTTGAATATATAACTTGAGTTCCCCAAGTTGTCACTGTGTATACCCAAGTTACTAATTGATATTCTTAAGTTGTCATTGCCTATATTCAAGTTGTCAACCGTTAAACTTCAAAATCCCAAATTCCTACCAGATTACTTGTTTGTTCTATTGCTAATTTAATAGACATTTTGGGGTCTTTGTAATTCAAATGGCATTTTTTTTGTCATTTTCCCTATATTAAATTAACATACTACCTCCGGTCCTCAATATAAGACATAGTTGACTTTTTTTTGAAGAGATTTAAGAAAGCGAATTGAGTTACTTAATCATATCGTATGTGGTATAAGATTAAATAATATATCAGTTTATAAGTGAGACAAATTAGTTTGGAGGAAAAAAACGATAAATATAAATATTTTTAAGTAAGTTAATTAGCTTCCTTAATCTTTCCCAAAAAAAAAAAAAGAAAAAGTCAACTGAGCATAGGGAGTATAAAACAATACATGTTTAATTGATTATCAATGGTTGGTTATAAAATAATTCATAACAGGAACATCATGAGACACTTTCAACTTATGCAACAGACATTCTTCTAAAATAAAATATCTCACAGACTTGCTTACCTGTGTCAGAGGTTGATTAGAAGTTCCTCTGTCTCCTTCGTCCCGCCCTTCAACATAAGCTACAGCAATATATACCATTATTAATATCAATGTAAAGTCATTTATACTAAGCACGGTTTCAAAATAAACAAGGACTCACCAACATTGACATCAAGTGGAGGCCGCTGGTGCATCCATGGAGAAGAAGGTTGCTACAAGAAGATCATGTGAATCATATCGTTTGTCACATTCAAAGGAAAATGTTCAAGCAGCCACGATTTAAAGAGAGAAGATGGTAAGCGCACATGTTTGATATAAAGGAAAAATAAAATATGAACCACCTATCTTACACTAGCATAATTCAGTGATGAATCATCATCGAGTTGGCCAACAAAATGAGCTTACCATGTATGGGCCAGGTCTTCCACCTTTCACCTCAGTATTTCCGCTAGAATCATTTCCAGGAGTTGAATAGTCACTAGGCCCAGTAGGGATGTTATACATGGAGTTGTCAGCAGTTCCTGGTAAAGGCGTCTGAATTGGAGTTTGCAAAGGCGTCTGTGCAAACAGAATCCCGTATCAACAAACAATACAATAATTGAAAGTAAAAACGTAATAAATGAATTAAAGAGAATCAGTAAACGCAATTTTTTTAAATATGGGATAAATCTCACAGGAGGGAAAAGTATTTCAGCGGTAGGAGTTTCATATTCCTCGGTCCCCTCATATGGGACGTTTAGATCGTGAACCGGAGTTATCGGACCACCGGGCGTAGGCTTAGCTGCAGCGGACCTGTCTATTGGCTCGAGAATAACACCAGCTTGCATCATTTTTGTTTCCCACGTCTAAATGATCAACAAAGGCAAAACGAAAGAGAGTAAGCACAAAACAATGGAGCTTTGGTAAGAATACAAATCCAATAAATGCTTAGATCAGATCCAAGCCCTAAGTCAATCAGACAACAAGGAAAATATATTGCCAAACAAATCCACGCAGATTTCATGGTACATATATTAACAAAATACTATCAATCAATCAATACATGAAGAATAGAAAGAGGAAATGAATAAAATTGAGGCGCGAAGAGAAATTACAGCTTGAAGCTCCTTAAGGACTTCCTCGCCAGGACCGCCGTTGTTGATGAACTCATCGCGAACCTTGTTCATGACATCTTCGATTACCTGAATATAGACCTGGCTGGTGGTGGAAGCGGCCATCGCCGACATTTCCGAAGCGCGGCTTATCTCCAAATATCCTCCTCGAACAGCGATACAAAAGGTTTTATCAAGGAAAAGAAAATAGATACTTCAGTAAGCGAGATCCAGAAGGAGCATGGAAAATTATGAGGTTGCGGAGAAGGTGTCTAGGGTTTGCGAGGGTGTGCAGTGAGAGCTGAGGAAAACGGCGGGGGAAGAGAGACAGAAAGAGAGAGAAGAAGAGGGTAAGAGGCGGACCAGAAACACAGAATAAAGAGTGGAATATAAATAGGTTTGCATCCGATTATAAGCATGGGTCCACGTGTCGAAATCTGCGTAAACCTGATCTTTCTGATTTGGCTAGACCACAACGCCGATGATCTCCCGCTTTATACTAGTACTTGTTTTGGACAAAGGCTACAGTCTCCAGATACAAATGGATGACATTGCTTTGCTATGCTACACGCCACCGGGTCACCGCCTTTACCTGTGATTCGCTCTCTATCTCTGTCTCTGCCATCCTTTACCGGGCAACGGATCCGATGGGCCATGTGCCCCTCGCTCCGACCGCACCCGCTTTTTCCTTCTAGCGTTTTATCCTTCAAACCAGCCGGCTGGAGTTTGCTATTCAATGGCCCGTTTGAGATAACAGTGGTTGAAGTGGTTGGATTTTTCCTGATGTAATTTGGGTTTGACATGGCTTTAGAAGTCACTGTCAAGCAGAAGAAGCTCCCACAATAAACTTTAAAAAAAAACTTACATCAAGCTCAGAAGCCCATCAAACATTGATGTTATCACAAACACTCAATTATCAGGTTTTTCCTCTTGATGGACTTACTTTCCCATCTGATGAACTTATTTTCCCATTTGATGCTATCCCAAACACATCCTTAATATGATAGGTTCACATTAGGTGTTTTTTTTTTTTTTATACACTTGTTATTTGCTTCTCCCCCTAAATAGAGGAATGGGTTTTTTTTTAAAAAAAAATTATTTATTCAAATTAAAGTATAATTGTATCTTGCATAATTGGTTGAATGATTGCTTAATGCCTTATATTGAAACATTAATTAATTTGATATAATTTCAAAAAATAAGGCTTAGTATGATGACATTAAAAAAATTTATTAAAATATATGAACATATAATTTAAATCTAAATAAATACAATATATATATGTATATATCAAAATTAATATGCTCATCTCTTTAATAGAGTTATGAGCACATAAGGGCACCTAATGTAAACACGTCCAGTAATAGGGAAACAAAGGAGAATGGGAATAATGATACTTTTAGCATGTGAACAAAAATGTCAATTATCCTCGAAATTAAATTGGAACTTTTATAAGTTATAGTTGTGATCATTTTTATTTACGCAATTCTCTCATATTCATTTTTTAAATTTAAAACTATTAGGAGCTAGGTTGAAGAATATAATGTGTATGCAAGTTGAAAAACCTAAAACTGTGCATAAAATTCCAACTCATAATGATTTGTTTGTTACTTTCATCTCCCTTACTAAAATCATTTTTAGTGCAGTATTTGAGCGAAACACTTTTTGCCATCTAGAATTCTAGTAGTCCTCCTTTGTGTCGCATATTGTTCAAAAAGCCTCAAAAGTGCACTTGACACTAATAATTTTAAAACATGAAATTTAAAATATGTGATTACAAATATTTAAATTTCCATATAAAAATTAAGTACTCAATGTATTTTTATTGAAGAGACATCAACCCTAAGCTCACAAATACACCATTGAAATACCTCAAAAAACAACTGGCAAGAAAAAAATATTAAGAACAGGGGCATTCTAAATCACCATCACGAGTCAAGAAAAATGAAAAAATTAAGAGGGCAAAACATCTCGACCCAAATAATAAAGCGTCAAGCCAACAAATGTTAAGCTTGAAATTCCAAAAATTGACCACATGGCTCCTCAATAGGAGTATTCAAAGTTTTTTTGTCTCAGTCTTCCCATCCCAATTCTAAGCAATTGAGATGGGATTAAATTTTTAGAACGGGAAAATTTGGGATTGGGAATGGGACTTCCCCATCCTAAATATATATATATATATATATATATTAAAAAAATTACATAAAAACTACATGCCTAGAGCTTTGTCTCTTGAGCTTAAGGTGTGTAGCTAGATTCCTTTTGATTATGGAATGTATTGGACTTTTGGATTTTTATTATGATTGTATTAGATAGGATCCGTCATTGAGTAAACAAATAAGATTTCGGGCCAAAATTATTATATTTATACTGCAGATCAAGTGAAGAATTGTTACAATTTTTAAATTGATGCTAGATAGATTTTGGATTTTATATAGATTCTTGAACATTGTATGTTTTGAAATTTTTTTGGAATTCTCGATCTCAATTAGGACAGGAATTTTTTAGAATTGGAATTAAGAATGAGGTTTTCCGATCCCATCCCGTCTCATAAACACCCTACTTCGGACTTGTACGTGCTTATTAGTATAAAGTCATTATCCTTGTTGCATCTTCCTTATTCCATCAATGTGGATATAACTATCCTTCTTTAGCAATACGACGTCACCATTGTCTACAAATATAGACATCCAAGAAAACTCACCATTCCACAGATCACCATTGTTAGGCGAAGGCGAAGATTGTGTGGTGGTGATCATGGCAGCGATTTTATAGTTGTTGCCTCATTTTTTGGTCGCTGACTACTATGGACTTTTGGTCACGATAGATGGTGAGGACTGGTTTTAGATAAAAAAAAAAAGGCAGGCATTAGCCTTTGCCCTTATTATAAACATGCCAAGGTGTGAATCTACTATGTCTAATTTTATTCTTCATAGTTTCTTTATTTTTCTCTCCTATTGTGCTTTCTGCCTTTTTTCTCATCTAGTACACATGATCTCTTTTGTCAGATTACTAAATACAGATAAGGGTGAATCTGCCACTTGTCCTATAGTTCTCCTTTCTTCCCTTTAATCTCTTCACCGAATTATTATACTTCAAATGCTGTATCTCGTTCAGAGATGTTTTACCTTTAAATATATCCATATCTATAATCTCATTACGCTTCTAGATATACTTTTAAGATAAATTTTTTTGTTTAGGTATGCCTGGCTTCTAGATATACTTTTAAGAGAAATTTTTTTGTATAGGTATGCGTAGCTTGTCTCAGTAACACGACATATCCTTGGTAAGAAGCTAGTCAACCTTTGTCTTCTGTTTAAAAGAAGCTAATCAATCCTATAGGATTAGAGGTTTTCTTTCTTTCTAGTAAAAGGCATATTCTTTTACCGTGGTGAATCAAAAAGTGCATCAACATTTTTATGAGAAATGTATGTCTTTTTAGCTCTTAGGGTTTGGGGATTGGATGTTTTCTTCAAATAAATATTGATGGCATGAGAAGGTCATAACTCGATCTCGCTCCTTTGTTTGATTAAGCTGAGTTGCTGGTGAGCCGACTCACTGTCCATATGTACAAGTTCAAAAGGATAGACTAGAGAGAGTGATGTGATGGGGATAGGGATAGAGAAGAGAGAGGGCAGAGTGGCATGAGAGACAGAGGATGTGTGAAGACGTTAACTTGTCTTAACTGTTACTAGGGGATGTGTAAAGGGCGAAGTTTTTTTCCTTATTATGTAAACACTTGTTATGTTTATGTGTATCCTAATACTGGAAGCGTCATATTTTTTAACTCTTGTTAGATTTATGGACGCCTATGGTGGTAAAAGCTTGTGATTTTCAAATGTCTCAAATGCGTTTCGCAAGTTATGATAAACATTTATCAATGTAGGATTTAGTTTTCGCAGGTTCTCATAAAAATTTCACAACTTGCAATCCTAATTCCTTAAACTTGTTTTCCCAAAATTTAAATAAGTATTTGTCGATTTAGGATTAGGTTTTCGCAAGTTCTCAGAAGAATTTCACAAGTTAATTCAAACACTTTCGCAACTTGCAATCCAAATTTCCCAAGGATTAAACTGATTTTCCCAAACTTAGATAAGCATTTGTAAATTTTGGATTAGCTTTTCGCAAGTGATCATGTTAATTTCATAAGTTGCTTCAGTACTTTCACAATTTGTAATCTAAATTCCTCAAAGATTAAACAATTTTCCTAAATTCAAATAAACGTTGTCAATTTAGGATTATGTTTTTGCAAGTTCTCATAAAAATCTCATAAGTTGCTTCAATACTTTCGCAACTTTCTTATCTAAGGAGCAGCAAGGCCATGCCTATAGAATTGTATTATCATATTAAACGACAAGTGGATAACGTTATAGTTCTTTCACCCTATAAATTACTTACAAAATAATGGCGTATGCAATTACATACTGACACTAAGGCCATGACAGCATATCCATGAAAATAACAAAAAAACTCCTTGGCACAATTTGACCCAATTTTTCCATCCAATTTGTTAAGTGCTTGCAACAAATAAATCAACAAAGTATCAGTTCACCAATTCCTTTTTCATCAATTCAGAAATACAAAACCTAAACACCACTTCAATGTTTTACAAATTCACATTTTGGTTTTTGAACTTTAGATAACCAATTTCCTACAAAATCCACTCTCTTTTTTCTCTTTACCCTCAAACCTCAAACTGACATTTTGTACCATCGCAACCTCCTGCCACATTCACCCATAATCAACATTCACTTCCCTCCAACCAAAATACCTAGCTACGGTAAAATGTCTCCCACCCAAACAAAAGATGAAAAAGCTAATGCTTATGATCGACTTGTCAAGGGAAGCATATTTTGAGTAAAAGATGACATACCTTCCTTCCTTTGGACAACTTCAGCTTAGATTTTCCTTCTGTTGTTGCCTTCTTCGTGTAATCATTGTCTTGCTCAATTCATTCTTTTCAATTTATATTAGAGGGTCAATTGTGTCATTTTATTTTCATTTTGAAAAAGACCCATAAGACACCAACACCTATTTGGGATTATGCATATCCATAACATCTGTTTGTCTTTCCACATTTTGTTTTTTCTTTTTTAAGGGATTTTCCCTCTTTTAAACGAAAGAGTTTTTTTTTTTTTGGCCCAAAAAAAGGGGTTTGTTAACAACTTAACATCTTATCTTTTATCCTGATATTTTTTTGCCTACATTTTATCCCGATATGATCCGTTTATATATTGACATCGATGATGATAATTATAAGAAATTTGATGCACGAGAGAGTACAATTTGCTTCAAAGGGCAAAAGTGGAAGTTGCGTCTGCGAGGATGAATCTGCTGAATTAGGGCACTCCTCGAGAGTTCGCGTCGTGCAGCGCAGCAGACCCCAGACCCCGAAGACTGAACCTACTACGGCTCCACGGGGAAGCTCCCTTTTGCTCCCGCCCTATAGGAGTTGGTTTCAGCGTCTTTATACCGTCTAGTTCTCCCATTATTTATCTCTGCATCTCCACCTGTTCATGCACATGGCGTAAAACCAGAGTGCTGCTTCGGGTTTCCACTTTCTTCGCATATTGATTTGTTTTCATAATCTCAGCTGCTCATTTTTCTCTCCGTTCAGAAGCTCTAGATATCAGAAAATGTCGGGCGGGTTCTTTAGAGTGAGTTTATATCCAATGTTTGAACCTTTAATTATTTGGATTTGGGATTGGGATAATTTGCGTAAAGTGGACCCCGATTTTCGCCGTTGAAAACGTTAACTTTAAGCCTTCTACTGAATTTACTCTGCAAGGATATGTATTATGGGCGCTGATCACTTTGTTTAATTACATCTGCTGAATTCCGTATTCAGGGTACGTCTGCGGATCAAGACACTCGGTTTTCTAACAAGCAGGCGAAACTTATGAAATCTCAGAAGTTCGCGCCTGAGCTGGATCACCTGGTAGGTTCCATTGACCAAGCTGTTTGTATTTATTGGTCAAATATTTGCAATTGTAAACTGCCTCTGAAATTTGTAAGAAAATGAATTGGGATATGCAAGATCCTTATAAACTATAGTACACGTTGTTCCTTCCTTGCTTTATCATTTGTTAAATTTTGATTGGAAAATTGGTTTAAGGTCGACATGACTAAGGTGAATATGGACGTAATAAAGCCTTGGATCACTATAAAGGTGACTGAACTTCTTGGGTTCGAAGATGAGGTGCTCATCAACTTCATTCATGGTCTTCTGGATGCCAAGGTATGTTGCTTTACTCATTAGATTTGCATCAGATTATTATTGCTCTCTAATTAAAATTGGCCATCATCAATGTGCATTCACCTTTTGCCCTTTCCCTTTCCTGTTGATATTCGATGAGGTTGGGAAATATGTACGGTAACTCATGTGTTTGTCATGTCTATTGTTGTGAGGCAGGAAGTTAACGGGAAGGAGGTCCAAATACAAATTACTGGATTTATGGAGAAGAACACAGGGAAGTTTATGAAAGAGCTTTGGTCACTTCTTCTCAGTGCACAGAAAAATGCCAGTGGTGTTCCACAGCAGTTCTTGGATGCCAAAGAAGAAGAACTCAGGAAGAAGAAGGTGCATTTCAATCTTGCCTAGCACTTAGCTCTCTTGTTGTATATTTGTTTTCTGCAATTTTTATTTCCTCTGACAAACCTACTTCCCATGAATGGTTTAGGTCGAAAATGATAAAATAACAAGTGAACTTCAGAAGAAAAGAGATAAAGAAGGTAGAGAATTCTTGCTAGAGAGGGTGAAGAAGATGGTAATACTACTTTATTCATGCTGGAGTTGCACTTCATTGAGCTGCATTTTTTGTTTTAACTTCTGTTTATGTTTTCATGGTATTCAGCTAGCTTCTGCAATTATTTGGGTTCATGTCCTTTACCTCAAACTGCTGTAGGACGGTGGCTTTGATGCCAGGGATGCTGATACTGCATCAGACCAACTCTTGAAGCCCAGGGATTCAGTAGATTACATTCAAGATGGAAAAGAAACTGAGAAAAGGAATGGTGCGAGATCAAGGAAAAGGTAAATGGGGTGATGTGTCCTTTATAAGCGCTATTATGATGATAGCCAGTCAAATTTCATTGTATGGACTGGGATGGGGTTTTAATCTCGCTCATGGATTGTGTCAGTATTAAGTTGTCATGCAAAGTCATTTCTCACATGTTGTGCCTTTTCATGGAGTTTCTTGATTAAAACCATTTGTAGATATCTGAATTTGTCAGGCTTAAATTTAAGTTGAATATCAGGATTGCCTTTAATGGAAAAATGGGTATCTTGGTGGGGAGAATCCTGGTTCGACTTAGCATCTCAAAGCTTCTTATTGGGTTATGGATTACTAAATAGCTGTTACTTTGTAATAGGTATTCTAGATCTCCTCATTCCCCAGCAATTTCTGCTTCACCAAACCGGTAATGCTCTACTAAATTGTATGTTTTAATCTATTTATATGTTCTATCTTTGAAGCTCATAAATTGATGTTCCATGCTGGCAGAGACTCACCTTCTAGGTCAATGAGTAGATCATTTTCAAATTCCCGAAGTTATTCAGGGTATGCTTTAAAATTTGCTCGCTTAGGCTTGATTTGTACATGTTACCTTTAGCCGTCCTATTATTATATACAACTTGACCAGCTGGTGGGTGCTTGTTTCTTTCTCCGCCTATTCCTTTCATGTAGACAGTCCTCAATCACATTAACAAGCTCACTCTTTTGGTTCCCAAAACAGGAGTACTTTTGTCTTCCTTTTTTTGGGTTCAAATTGTGTTAATAAGTTTGTTATTCGGTGACAGACAAAGGTCAAGAAGTACATCCAGGTTGCCAGAAGCACGTGGACGGTCCATTTCTTCTGAAAGGATTCGCCATTCACCGCGAAGACAATCTATTTCTCCTCCTCAGAGGCATTCACCATGGCAGTCTCCTCGGAGAAGGCCATCTTATTCTAGGCGAAGATCTAGGTCTCGCTCACATTACAGGTCACCATCTTTGCGACGAAGAGTGCGTTCTCCATTTCGTCATAGATCACCCTCTCCTGCAAGAAGACACAGATCACCCTCTCTTGCAAGAAGACGCCGATCGCCGTCTCCTGTGAGAAGACGTAGATCACCCTCCCCTTTGAGATCACCGTCTCCTGTGATGAGAAGACGCAGATCACCCTCTTTGGTAAGAAGACGCAGATCACCCTCTCCCATGAGAAGACGCAGATCACCTTCACCTATGAGAAGACACAGGTCACCCTCTCTATCACGTCATCGCAGATCACCATCACCGATACAACGACGAAGGTCACCAAGACCCGTACGTCGGAGATCTCCCTCTCCCCTGCCATCCCCCTCCCTTGTACGAAGAAGGTATAGAAGTAGAACCCCTCAACGCAGGCCTCGATCACCTGTGATGCGTAGATCTCCCATTTCTGATCGTAAATGGTCTCCCAGTCCTCCCCCAAGGGGGTCTCTTTCTTCAGGTGAATGGAGTTCCAAGTCTCCTAAACGACATGTATCTCCATCACCGGTGAGGAGAAATGCTCCAAGGCGAGCAAGAAGTCCTGTGCAGTCTTCTGAAGGAAGAGTCAGGTATAATGACATCTAGCATGATACTTGGATAATTTTGTTTTGAATAGGATATGCATGATTTCATTTAATGCGTAAAGCTGTTAAGTTGGAATGTCATATAACCATTTATACATTTAACAAGTATACTTGACGAAGAATATACCTGTCTTACAGAACACAAGACAGAGTGTCACCTGCCGCTCGTCAATCCTCAAGTCCTGTTAGGAATGTTCGGAGAGATAAGGATCACAACTTATTGCATTATAAATCACGAGGTTCATTGTCCACACCTGAGAAGTCTCCAACCAGGCCAGTATCTCCGCAAGCAAGGAAGAAGACTGTCAGTGAAGACAGTAGGTAATTTCTTGTCTCCTCAACCAATGTTCTAATCAAGTCAATCATTTGTAAAATTGGGGTGTTTACGTGTACTTTGTTTTGGTCATTTAGTCCACATGAGAGCCCTCTGAAGCGAAGAGGGGAGATGTTGACCCAAGAGGGAAGTCTTAATCATCCTCAGAAATCAAGAATCCAGAAGCCCATGAATGATAGCCCAGAAAAAAGTGAAGGAGCAGAAGAAACATATTATTCTAGGTTTTAATATTAATTGGATATCTCCTGCTTGTTGTTTGTCCGTAGTACTTGAATTTCTTTGTTTAATTGCCTTCTTATTGTTATTACCTTATTATTTTCTGTGTGTTTGTAGAGAGACCGGGGATCACAAATCAAAGTCTTCACAAAGGAAAATGAAATATTTGTCCCCTGACAGTAAGCAAAAAGTTTCACCTGCAAAGGCTCGTACTGAGGATAGATTCTCTCCTGAAAGGGCAGCAGAGCATCTGGGTTCTGAATCTCAGCGACGTAATGATAATATTGATTTGAGCAAGAAAGGCCGGGAAATAAAGAGGTAGTTTTGTTGGCATACTGCAGTTATTCTTACTAATCTGTCTACCTTGCACAAATTTGTCTTATATAGTGTAAAAAATTTCTTGGCAGTGATAAATCTTCTGGAAGGGGTGCTGAAGCTCCTCAACTAAAGTCACCAATGTACAAGGAATCTTTGTCTGGTGAGAAGCTTATTGAATCATATGATGTGGATAGCAAGAAGTCTGGTGATAAGAACCACTCGCATTCAAGTTTTTCCAAGGGTAGTGTTAAGCATGGAAAATCAGAAGTTGCTCAGGTTAAACAGAGTGCTTCATGTGATTCTGATTCTGAAGAAAGTGGTAGGCATAGAAGAGAAGGAAGGGATAAGAGAAAGCACAAGAGGTCTGAGAGAAAGGTTTCTTCAGATGAAGAATCCAGCTATGATTCTGAGTTAGAGAACAGGAAAGAGGCTAAGAGAAGGAAAAAGGAGGAGAGGAAACTGCGGAAGGAGGAGAAACGTCGGAGACGTGAGGAGAGACGGCGTAGAAAGGAAGAGCGGCGTGCAGAGAAGCTGAAAATGAAAAGCAAAACAGATGACTATACTTCGGAAGAGGACGAAGCTGAAAGAATGGTTTTTGATCGAAATGATAATGAGGAGACCCCATCTGACCAGAAGAAGCTTGAGATTGAATTACGAAATAAGGCTCTTGAATCACTCAAAGCAAAGAAGGGCTTGAATCACTAATTATGTTACCTTCCATTTTGAAGTTGTTATATCCTTTAAGACCTTGTTGCAAATTTTCTGTTTACTTTCTTTAGGAAACTTGTGGCTTTTCAAATGTATCTGTTCTCTTATTAATTGGTAACTGTTTGATGTAGTCTACCTTTACTGCTGGCAGCGGAAATGGATAAATGAGGATTTCTGAGCAAATCTGTTGAGTGCAATATTGCCCGATTTTTACTGGTAATGTTTTCCCATAGTTGGGAGTTTTATGTATTGCTTTCGCAGGTAGTCTATGTAGGGGTTTCTGGTTGCTTCCTGCTGATTTTTGTTTTGTATTTTATGGTTATATATAATGTTATTAGTGTTGATTGATTTTGTTATTGAGAAAATATATTCTAAGGCCTTGTGAATATTATTAACAAGATTGGGACTGAATTGGCTTTCTGGTCAATTGGTAGATGAATTTAATGTCAACTCTAGATGATTTGGTGAGCAGATCATGTGCGGATTTTCATTTTGAACTTCCATTCAGGTGAAGTGCTTCGTTCTTTTACCACTTTTTCACGCTATTTTAAATAGAATTCGTCTTTAGATCAGTAATCTGCTGTATTTATATAGGCAGTCCTTTCTCCCTGTATATTGTTCAAAGCTCCATGTGAGGTTGACAGTGCCCTGGACTGTTTTCTGGAATTCTACATGGTGCTATGATTCTTGGGGTTGATATATTTGTAAAATTTACCTAGACGTTGTCAGGCTTATACTCAACTTTGTGTAAATATGTTTACATATTCGTAGAATTTTGGCGGTTCTTTTTTGCTTCATATTAAGTACTTGTTTTGACTTCCCTGCCTTGTTCCCACTTCAATTACCCTACTCTCCCCTTTGTGCTCTCTTGTTTTTTGTTTTCAGTCTCTTGCTTTCTTGTGTTAGGTCTATGTTAAATCCGTTCAGCTCTTTTCTTGCCAGCAAGTGGGGTTTACTGATCATTTATGTTGCAAATCACTTTGATAAAGTAACTAGAGTGGGTCCAATGCACGCGTATGGTCATTTGGGTAGTGAACAGTGCAGCTCTCTACAGTTACTGTATATAATTGATATTTACTGGTATATAAGGAATGCAAACAAGCATAAATTCTTTCCAAATATCGTTGATTTTATGTTGACCATATGTGTAGGAACATTAGGATTTCGTTCCTTTAAACCTTGTATCCCTACATGGGCGAATGGGATTTTCCTCATTTCAACTCCTAGTTGACTATGGTGTTTATTTTTAAGGGTCATAGTAGCTTTTTCTCCATTTATAAGAAGGTTGCATGGTTGCCAAAGTGAATAATAATTTACATCTGAAACTGTGAATTTACTTTCCGGTCCATCCTTTTGTTTTTGTTTTTTCAAAAATTCATTTGGCTGCGAAATGGTTTAGCTACCATGCTTACCAAGATGGTGTGAACTTCCTTTCCTTTCCTTTCCATCCTCTTGAAGGAAATGTTATTTCGTGTTTAGTTTGAAAAATTTGACGAGAAGTGTATGGGAGAACGTTTACATTTAAACCCAAAACGACCAAAGAGGCGTCAGCGTTTCACATTTGTTGTCTGATTTTTGGGTGGCGTGATTCCTTAATTCATCTGGGAATAAGCGCGGAAAACTGATATCCTGATCAAACTGCTATAACGTATCGGTGTTGTTTACTCATTTAGGCTCTACTTCCCCCCACATACTGTTATTAGCCCCAGGAAAAATTTAGGTCATCTCGATTGAAGTCCTCACAGGAAAAGTGTATCAGCAAGGCGAAACGTCAAAATATTAATTCCATTAATATAAAGACTAAATTCCACCTTCGGGAGTACGTGGCACCTAGCAACGTGCTAGCTCTCACGGTGGTTTCTAAAGAAAGCTCAAAGGTTTGCATGCAATTGATGTAGACGGCTTGGTTTGTCATCAACACCAGGCGGCTTGTGGAGGTGTGATCCGGAATGCCTAGGGTGAATGGTTGATGGGATTTTGCAAATCTCTCGGCCTGCACAGTGTTATTGAAGCAGAGATTCAAGCCATCATGCTCGGACTCAAGATTGGTCACCTGATGGGGTTACATAAAATTCTCATCTACTCTGACTCACTTGATGCCATTAGCATTCCTATGCGGGACTGCCCTATGGATCATCTGCTTAGAAATATTATTGGGGAAACCAGAGACCTGCTTTTCAACGATTGGAATGTTGAGCTTCATCACACGTCAAGGGATAATATCTCGTGCGACGATTACATGGCAAAGAAAGGACATAATGTTGCCGTTGAGGATGGGGTGGTTATGACCCCAACAATTCCACGGGTTGCCTTTATTTGGCTTTGAGGGATCGGTGGTCCGTTCATGGATAGTTTTTGTTATTTTGTTGTATTAAGGGATATATTTTCATAATCTAGACCTATAACCTTATTCAAGCTTTTTTTTTTTCTATAAAAAAAAAAAAGGTTTGCATGCAAGATTTTTTTTTTTTAATAATTAATATACAAAATCAATGAAGAAAACTACCACGGACATGGAGCATTCAAGAGGAGGAATTCGTTGTTTATACTCTCCACAAAAACGCAGATTCTCATTGATATGGGATCAAATGAACTTTAAAATAAGCAAAAGTTTACCCAAGTTCCAAATGGACTGAAGATTCAAGTAAGGCAAGCACTGTGCTCACTGGTGTTGTTCGAAAGGCAGACAGGATTTGTTTACCCAGGGTCTCCGACCATTTCGCTGATTGAACACGATATGTCCCATGCAGAGTAAAAATAAAGATACAAATAAACTAGACGCAAGCAGAAGAAAAGACACGATGAGGAACCTACCTGCTTTGGTACTAACCTCACAGGGAGTTACTTCCAATTTGTCTGTACCATACCAGCGATCTCGCAATGCAGAATCAATAGAGTATCTCATCAGCATTAGAGTATCTAGCATCGCGTTTCACGAATTGCAGAATCAATAGGCTCCACGCATCTGTATTTTCTTACAGTCCTAGCCCTTGAACTCGCAAGTTCTTGCAGAAACTGATTGTTGTGACATCCATATGTCAGCAATGGCTTGTTGTTTTTGTTTTCTGTGTTAATATCTGAAATGAATTTGCTTGAAGCAACTGATGGCAGAGCCTACGTGAAAGCTAAAGCGGAAGGGGGTGACTACTGGTGCAGAAAGGACGCTTTAAGAAGAGAATAAAAAGCCCAGGCTGATTCGGCTTTAAATGATAAAACCTCTTAGCTTGGTGAAAACTGAAAACAAACTTGTTGGGAAATTGGAGGAAAAGTTACGTATATGTATTTATGTTTGGCTTTATGTTTGGGGGGCACACCCCAAGGCAAATGTATTAAAAATTAAAAAAAACATAACCAGAAATTAAAAGAGGCGTAGGTTTGTTAATGAACAAATGTACCTTAGCAAAAATGGAAGTAGAGCCCCTGAAACTCAAAATTTTGATTACACTGCATTCAAATATTTAGTTAGAACTAACAAACGAAAATATATATGCGTGGGATCAAACTCGTGAGTTTTGATTTAACTTGTTTTAATGCATTGTTCTATTTTTTATGAGTTTTGAAATTTCTGTTTTTGTTCTCGTTTTAACAGCAACATAAAACAGCTTTTTTATAATTCCATTTCGCTTCCGAATGAAAAAAGGGCTGCAGTCAAATTGGCATTGAGAATAATAGGGAAATTGCATGAATTACATACCCTGTAGTTGTAATATGTTAAGAATTAAAATCATGAAACGGCTCCCTTTTGTCTCAATGAAACGGTGCATTTAATTTATTTAAAAGAAAAAAAGAAAGAAACGAGCATGTAGGATTCGAACCGACAGCATCCTACTTTGGTTGTAACATGCCTTATCCACTGAGCTATTGGTGTCTTTCTTGAAAAAATTACAATGTAACAAATATTTATGTCTGCACTTGCGGACACAGGCCCCAATGTAGCTCCGCCCCTATGTGTGGCTGCGTCACACCCCAAGGCATAAGAGGGTGTATATTTACCAACTTTATAATCAAAGAACCTTTCATATAGTAAATCTCTTGGGTACGTGACGTCTTGTAGAGTTCTGCGAATGTAATTGATAAAGATATTGATGCAATCGTTATATATGGCTCAATAATTAAATAATTAAAAAAGAAAGAATATTTTCCCTTGTACGTATCTTCTGGCCTCTGGTCACGTCGACGTCCCTGACTCTGGCAGCTAAACGTACAATCTTTGGAAACTTATTTAACAGAAAAAGCGAGAAACAAGTTTGGTTTAAGCTGCTGTATGTACGTAATTCCTTACTGTTTGACGACATCCAGCAGCATATCAGGACGAGCTAAAATTTAGATGGTTTGGTTATTACAAATTGCGAAAAGCAAGTCACCTTGTTGTTGCCAATCATATAGCTAGTTCTTATCGAGGGAACACTTTAGCTTTTAACGACGAAATAAGTTATGTATACACACACACACATACTTGTTTATCCTTAATATGAGATATATTTATCTAATTTGATTAGATTAAAAAAGTTGGTTAAATTAATTAATATGATATATATTTTTAAAGCACCTTAATCACATTTTTTAATTCCCTTATTCCTTCTCCTCCTTTTAAATTATTATTAAGAGAGCATCAATAAAAGTAAATTAAGAAAAAGGTTAACAGATTTGAAAACTTTGTCTTATATATATTTGAGATCAAGATTAACTCTCAAAATATATCTTATATTAAGGACCCGAAGAGTGAGTGTGTGTGTATGCAGTTGTTGATCGATTTTATCGATATCATCTAATTCCATATATATGGAGTTTAGTGGAGAATTGGATTCAGCAACATGCATTTCTTAATTCTGAAGGCCTTAGTGCTACTTCTAATTAATTTGATGTCTGAAAATCACTTCTCAAGGTCTTAACGGATGTTGAGCTGAAATTTTTCGATCGAGTCTCTTTCTCTTGAAGATATATGTAATTCTTCTCTTAATTACCCTACAGAGCTAGTCTGAATGTTTGATTTTTTTTTTTTTTGGTTACAAGTTTCTATAGAATTAGAACAGAGAATAGAGAAAAATGAAAATGAAAATGAATGAACATAAACATAATCTTTATATATGTTTTAACCCTTTGCATCCCCCTTAAATTCTACGATAATCTAACAGAAAGAATTTTATTCTTTTCTTCAATTTACATTAATATTGAGTATTTAATTTGGAATACGGCGTGCATATAACAAACCCAAGTATAGAAAATTATAGATTTAATTTTATTGTAAAAAAATGGAGATAACTTTTCATAAGACAAATAACAAAGTACTTGCAACAATGGCATTCATGACTCAGCTCACACTTGATGGAGTAAATTATGTGCAACTTTAATTTGATCCCGCCCCCTAACCCACTTAAAAAAAGAAGACAAATAACATACAAAATTGCAAATTCAAACAAAGAGTAAGTACATTAATTAATGTAAAACATAAACTCTATCATAAATTGTATATAAATGATCCAATTCATTGCTCAA
Organism: Acacia acuminata; assembly: GCA_019022655.1. Taxonomy (NCBI): domain Eukaryota; kingdom Viridiplantae; phylum Streptophyta; class Magnoliopsida; order Fabales; family Fabaceae; genus Acacia; species Acacia acuminata. The sequence goes on along the minus strand of JAFJYI010000077.1, from coordinate 272,637 downwards.
ACTCCAAGCCATGCATATACACAGGACTTACCATATAGTTGATACTAAAAAAAATTGTTAAAAGCAAAGATGTAATAAAATTGATTGTGCAGGAAAAAGGTACAAAAATATTTTCCAGTACAAAACAATAATGATCAATTTTAAACAAAAGGGAGGAGACTTATTGATGATGAAAAAAATCGGGAGGAAGAATCAAGACGTGTAGATTTGTGCATTGAGATTAAAAAAAATTTCTGGCACCAGTAGCGGGAGAGGGTGGGTCAGGCCCTAGTCTGAGTTCAAGGTCTAAATCCGATGACGATGAACCCTTGATTTCTTCAGCAATTCCTCTATCATGAACATGACCAAATTCTTCTGGCTTTTGTGTTTCGCCACTAGGTGTTTCTGCAAATAAAGGAAGCTGCTTTATGTGAAGTTCGGAGGTTTCGTTCTCTTCGGTTCTGTCTGCTTCGACCTTACTGTGAACATCCAAAGATTCAGGCTGATGATAACGACGATGACGACGAGCTCGGTCGGAAGATTGCTTCAGTTTGGCTTTGTCTTTCCTGTGAATGTTCATGTGTCCTCCCAATGCTTGTGCATTAGAGAAACCCCTTTTACAGAAGCTACACTCGTACGACCTTGTCAGTTGATGACTTGCTCCTTGCTCATCACTTTGCTTTGTTTCTGACGAGGATGTTGCCTTATCTTCAGACTCCATTATTAACCTCTCAAGCTCTTAATAATTTTGAGATGATGATGATGATTCCAAGAGAGATTGTCAACTGGAAACTTAGTGGATGTCAATATATATACCAAGTATAAGGGGGGAGCAAGGCCTGCCTTCTTCTGGCATGTAACTTGCGCAATACGTTAGCTTCAGTTGTATCCAGCGATAAATAGTGATGAGACCTGGTTGGTCATGCTTTTGAGACATTAATTATTCCTTCTCATCCTTAATATAAGAGTTAGTCAACTATTTTTACAGATATTAAATACGTTAAATAAGCCATTTAAGCATAATATATATGTTGTGTATTATTAAATTATATAACAGTTTATAAATAAGATAAATTTATTTAGACAAAAACAATAAATATAAATAATCTAATATACAACTTATTTAGCTTCCTTTAATCTTTTAATTTTTTTTTTTTTTTTTTTTTTTTACTATCACAAGATGTTTTAGTTTAATATTACCTATCTTATGCTTTGACCTTGTTAGTTAAGTTTATACTTGGGAATATGTAGCTTGTTTATCTACACAGCTTGTCCGTTTTAGAGATCTCTCCTCTTGTCTAATCATGTCATCTCATAACACCTCACTATCAAGAGTTTTATTGGGGCGTGTGTCTCTGTATAGTCTATAGAGAAACATGCAGAAGACTCAAAAAATTTGATACTTGTCAAGAACAAATCACCAATTTGAAAACAAAGTCCAGCTTGAAATTAAAATATTGATGGGAAAAAAATAAGCAAAGATAATTTTGATTTGTTGGGCGTTCAGATGTATTGGTTCGTACGAAGACGGAAAAGGTCATCTTTAGAATCACGAAATGCTAAGACGACCACATTTGGCCGCTATGAAAAATTGAAAATAAACCATGCAATTAGATAATATATAAAATGGCCACAAATTTTAAAAATAATTTTCCAATGACCCCATAGTTTAAGTTATATAAATTCTTGGGGATATATATGTATATATATCCGCTGTAAATGACTATAAAGCGAAGTTAAAGGTTAGTTTAAAATAAGACGGCAGTCGTAGTTAGTTGTTAATTACACGAAATTATGAATCATTATGTTTTGACTACGTACTAAACAAAGCAGAAACAAGATCATAACTAGAGTTCTGCTCCTGCATTATACGGCCATACACACACACACGTATATATGTATTTCAGTTCCTATATATGCATACGTATGTATATACGTATGTATCTTCGTTTAATCACATACGTGGATAGGGAAAAAAAGAAAATTGTGGAGCTATTTCTTATTAATGGATCTCAAGAAGGAAAAATAAAATAACCAATCGCGTCAAGCCGTCCTCAACAACGAACTAGCTAGCTAGGAGTTGGCAATGGCTGGTATATAATGGTAATGAGAATAAATATTATATACAAAAAAAGGAACCAAGCTTAATTGCAGAGTTTGCAGCTGGAAAAGGAAGTAGACCTACCCTGATCATGTGCCACCCCGACAGACACATATATAGCAACAACAGAAATATATATCCACGTGGAAGCCACTAGTACGGAGGGAATGGCACTGAAGTCTCAAGATTATTACAAGAAATTATAAATCATATGATAGGATATGATGGTCCTATATTTATCCACGTGCATGCATGGGAATATGGCAATCATACATCTTTTTTAAACAAGTCAAACAAGATCATCAGGCATAAATCCCATTTCATGCTTGAATAAATCTTGTCTTCTTTTAGCCTAGGATGTTAAAATATTTTAAAATGAAGAAATATGTTTATTAAAAAGTCATATTCTAATAAATTAAAGGATTTTTTTGAGAATTAAGATGCAAATTTACTAACAAGGTTTTTCTGATGGAGCGTTTGACACAAATGAATTTTGAAATGAGTAAAAATACTGACAAATAATTTAAAATTGTACAAATTCACTAAAACCATTAAATTTGACCAAACAATGCATTGTTAAACTATAAAAGAAAAAAAATTCTAACCACATTTGGTGAAATTTAACAATTTTGATGAATTTGCGCCCTTTAAAATTTTTTATTGGTATTTTTTCTCTTTCCAAAACCTATTTATGCCACACACCCCTTGAAAAAAGCTTTGTTGGTAAAATTACACTTTAGCCCTTTATATGAAGAGTTGTATAGGGAGTTATAACACTAAAGGTCACTAAGGTACAATCATGTCCTTTTAGTTGTAAAGACGCCTAAAAAAATGTGTGGCAACTACTACTTAGTGGAAAGTTGTGTTATTTTTTTTAAAAAATTCTACATGCTATAAATATGTAACTCTTCATAGAAGAGTTATTTTAAACAACTATTGGTTATTGAATTTATGTTAACTCATGAGGTTTTTGAATCTAACATGTGGTTATATATGAATTTTGATTGAAAATGTGTTATTTCAAAAGGTACCACTTCAAGGCATCACTTCATGGTCTATAAATACCTTGCATCATCACTTCATTTGTGACAGACCACACAATACATATCTGAAATCACACAATAAGAGATCAAACTCATTTCTTATGTCATTGAATGAACACAAATTAAATATAAAGTCAAATTATCACTTTATATTGCCTTAATTTGAGAATTGAGAATACAATTCATACCCAAGGGTTTTTATTGTATCCTGCAGGAAATTCACTCGTCAGTCCAAATTGTACCATATTAGATAGAAATAGGTAGAGGCGAATTAAGCCTGAAGAAAAGTATCATCTACGTCTTGAAGATATTATGCACTAATTTCTTTTTCATTTTTTATTCTTTTACTCGTCAGATGATCCCACCAACATAGCCTAGGTGGGAAAATTTTGAGTGCCTATTTGCTTTCAAAGAATTAATACAACACACATATGTATATATGTGTGTGTGGACATATATATTATATAGTACGTACATAAATATATATACATATACATATGCATGCATAATACATATATACATACCTATCTTTGTGTGTAGAAGCGGGGAATCGGGGCCGCCCGGCTTTGACAGGGCCGGGCTTAACGGGGCCTAGGGTAAGGAAAACATCTTTTTTCAAAGCCTGGTCCGATAGTATAATACAGCTGTGGCCTAGGCCCTACGGGGCTTGGAAATTATTATTCTAAATTTTAATATTTTTCCTTCGATTTTTTTCAAAGAAATATAATTAATAAATTGCAACCATTAAAGTTCTAATCTATCAAATAAATGTTATCAACATTAATATCTAAATAATATAAATCATTCAACAAATAAACACATTAATTAATTCGTAATAAAAAACAAATAAACACAAAGAATATGTTTTTTTTCCTCTTTTCAAAAAATATTAAACAAAGGAATTGCTTTATGTATGCCCACGACAAAATGCCTTTCCCTCTCGTAATTTTGTGTGTGTCTGCAAATTCATTTGGTTCATGCATGATTTTACCGATTGTAAAAATAATTATACTTATTTTACACAAAATATATTTATAATTTATTACTTATATAATATTGTAACACCAAAGTATGTGTTTATTTAATATGAAAACATCCATTCTTTAAAATTTATAATAGCTAATTATGTGTTTTAATACAGAATAATAATAAATATAAAAAAAAGGTTATAGTTTAAACTAAAAAAAAAAACTAAGTAATTCCAAATAAACACATTCATTAAGTGGAAGTTTAAGTAATTAATTTTTTTTTAAAAAAAGCTACAGTTAAACGAGCCTAACGGGCCGGCTCGATTAAGGCCGAGACCCTATAGGGCCGACCCTGCAGGGCCAATTTCAAATTTCTGACCTATTTTTCAAGCTCGAGCCTTGCAGGGCCAGGGCTTAAAACGGGCTCGGCCCAATTGCCCGACTCTAACTGTATGTATATATGTATGTATTTATATGTATATAGATGGTAATGTAATTTAATACCTAATAAACTAAGATTGTGTTTGGTCAAAGAAAAAACCCTTAGATTGCGTAGAGGATCAGAAATATATCATCGTAGACTCACCTATAGCTTTCACAAAATTTGGTTTTTAGAGGTGATGGAGGGGAGACTAATCTTAGAGACTCCTAAATTAGCCTCTTCTCCCCCCTCTCCCCTCAAATCAAATACACTATAAGAGTTTATTCACTCTGAGGTCTTTCAAGAAACATGGTATGATACTAATTAAATTTTGGAGTTATTTTGAAAACTGTGAAAACAACGAGGAAGATATGTACCGGTTCTACGTACTAAATACGAATAAATTTTTTTATACTTCATCATGAAAAGTTGACTTGCAGAAAAAGTACTGCATATTTGATATCGAATGTATAAAGAATAGTCAAAATCATTAAAAATTGACTATTAATTTGTAAAATGTACCAACTGCAAAATCTGAAGAGGTTCATGAATCACATCGTTTAATATTTTCTATGACTTCAATTCTCGCGCAAATCTTTAGAATGTGGAAATTTTGGCATATGCGATAAGCTGAAATTGGAACAAACGGCAAGATTTCAAAATTCATATAGAAATGGCTTAATGGAGAGGACCAAGTAATTAATGCGGGGTGGAACTTTTATGGGAACATAATAGTCAGGTTTTAAAGAACATACAAAATATTAAAAAAATTCTAACCCAAAATCATATATATAAAAAGTTCTTCGGAATCTTTTTGATATTATTTATATTAAAACAAAATTTGGATATTTAAATTTTGTTGTGAAGATAGTTTTTTTTGTGAATGGTGATTTTAAATTTTGTTATGAATATAAAGACTTTCTCATTGTAAATCTAGTTTTTTCTATTGTGAATGACCTTTGTACACTTAGGGTGTGCATGGCAACCAACCATTCTTCAAGCTTTTTACGAGATGAAAGCTTTTTTCATTCTGTCTTTGGAAGAGTTCGAGAATCGAATTACGTTTGTCAACCCATTTTATTTTTACTCCGAGAATCGAATTACGTTTGGTAACACATTCTTCCTCCCCTTGTTTGGGAGTTAAAAAATTAGTAAGGGAATAAGATGAAGGATTAATGAGTTGTTTTTACCATTTTGTTATTTTCTTGAATAATTATTATAATTTACAAATAAACTTAAATTTAAATTTCCTAAAAAAATTATTTATGCAATTTTTATATTCAAAAAATTATTTATATGGCGGTGGCGGGGTGGTGGCGGCGATGGGGTGGTGGTGGTGGGCGTTGTGGCGGCGGTGGGGGTGGCGGCGGCGGCGGTGGTGGCGTGGTAGTGGCGGTGGCGGTGGTGGTGGTGGTGGGGCGGTGGCGGTGGGGGGCGCGGCGGTGTTGGGGGTGGCAACGCGGTGGTGGTGGTGGTGAACGAGGGTAAATTTACGCTTCGATTGAGGGAAAAATAAATTCGATTTTTTGCCCTGGGTAGAGAAGCCAAAATTTTTAGCTTCTTTTTTTTACTCCCCGGCACAAAAAATAAGCCGGTTCATCCCAGGAGGCAAAAAAAAAAACTGGATTTACCAAACACAATTCCCATCCATTTGTGTTCCGGGGCACAGAAATTAAGCAAAAAGTCATTCTGGGAGTGTTACCATGCACACCTTAGGGACCTGAGTTTGAAACAAAATCCAGGTGTTTAAATTTTATTATGGTTCTAGCACTTCTTATTGTGAATATAACTTTTATTGTTGTGAATGACCAAGTTTTTAAATTTTATTGTGAATATAGCACTTCTTATTGTGAATATAACATTCCCTGTTGTCAATATAAATAATATCAAAAAAGTCCCTATATGATTTTTAGTTGGGATTTTTTTTGATATTTTATATATTCTTTGGGACCTGATTATCATTTTCCCAAATTTTATGGATTAGCATTGCTAACAGTTATGACTGAAAAGGACAAGCGAAGAAGAAAGAGCTCGAAGAAAAGAATAATGATATTTTCTGCCGTTCAATTACACCATTTCGGATATATATAATTAACCATTCTTTTTTTGGTCAAATATAATTAACCATTCAAATTCGTCACAGCTCAGCAATTTTCCAATTTAATTTTCCAACACGCAAGTCACTTGATTTTTCTGCCGTCCGACCTCAATTAAGAAATTAAAATGATACAGATAATTGGAAAGAATTTAAGTGTTTTTACTAAAATGATTATCACATAATATTAAGTCACACTCATTTTTCTCTCTCATCTCCCTCCCTTTATTTACTCCTCTTTTCATGCTCTCTTTCTCTCTCTCTCCCTCTCTTCATCTCTTTCTCACCCTCACCTTGCGTCGGTGCTTTCCTTTCCTTTTCCAATTTATTAAAAGAGTAATGGTTTTGACAAAATCCATAAGTACTAATAATATATATAAAGAAATTGATAAAGAGTTTTAGGTTGTGGCCAATTAAATAATAAGATTGACAATATACTTAATCAAAATTAGTAAGTACAAACAATATGTGCAAAAGAATTGACTAATAAGATTTACTAAAATAATAATGGTTTCACAAAATCTATAATGGTCTTGACAAAATCAATAAGTAAGGAAAATAAGTGTAAAATGATGGATCAAAAGTTTTGGGTTGTGACTAATTGACTAATGATTTTAACAAAAATATAATGGTTTTGAAAAATATCGTGGGATTTTGAACCCTATCATCTTTTTATTATTTTAAAACTGAAGACATCATGATAAATTTATCAATATTTTAAAATCTCAATTTGATCTCCGTCATTTTATGCGTTTTCCAAATATTAACAGATCTTTTAGGATTTTATGGTAGTTAAATGTGACTTTTCCTTTAATTTTTGGGAATTGCCTTCTCTAAAATGACCATAATGCCTGAGCATACCGGTCAAATTTCCGGTATGAAACGAACGGATAAGATATCTCTGGGAACATGAAAGTCATTTTGGGGCCTCAGGATGCAATCTCCACCCTTTCTTAAGCGAGTGGATGATTAGGACCGGAGGGAGTATTATATAAGGACAAAGCATCGCAGACGGTACAAGTGAAAGTCCGGTGGGAGGAGGAGAGAGAGAATTGAGCAGAAAATAATGGCGGAGGCAAACACTACTGGCGGTAACAACCGGTGGTCTCTTCTGGGCATGACGGCTCTTGTTACTGGTGGAACCAAAGGAATCGGGTTTCTCTCTCTCTCTCTCTCTCACACACACACACACACACACAATCACATACAGCTAGGCCAGTTAAGCCATGATACATAGGCAAGACAACTTTGGGGGGGAGTTTTCCTATGTATGATTCTGTTCAATTATTAAATTTTTATTTGTAGATAGTGAATCAGTTGTGCATATGCTATTATTAGGTATGCTATTGTGGAGGAGTTGGCACAATTAGGAGCTGTGGTACATACTTGCTCCAGGAATGAATCTGATCTTAATGAATGCTTACAACGATGGAACGCTAAGGGATTCCAAGTTACTGGTTCTGTTTGCGATATGGTGTCCTCTGCTCAAAGACAAGACCTTATAACTAAAGTCTCCTCTCTGTTTCACGGCAAACTCAATATCCTTGTCAGTAATGTAACTAACTCATAAAATTTAGGTTAGACCATGGTCAGACCAAAAATATGTACTACCATAAAACATGGAACATGACTGATACAGACACCATTAATTAGTTTATCTATCTATCTTTTTGTAGATTTAAGTTCGAAATATTTTGGGTCGGAAATGTTACCGATTGTTTTCTGGCAAACTAGTGTGTGATATTTCATCATGTCTTGAATTAGGTGAACAATGCGGGAACAAACATCCCAAAACCAACCCTAGACTGTACAGCAGAAGATTTCTCATTTCTGATGAGTACAAATTTGGAATCAGCATACCATATAAGCCAACTTGCACACCCTCTTCTAAAAGCTTCAAAAGCTGCAAGCATTGTTTTTATATCCTCCGTTGCTGGGGTGACAGCTATAAACGGAACATCAGTATATGGTGCCACAAAAGGTAATAATTATTAATTAATCACTGTAATTATTTCATTTATGGTGTAAGAACAAGAAGATGAGATACTGAAGTGCAGGAGCCATGAACCAGCTAACCAAGAACCTGGCATGTGAGTGGGCAAAAGACAATATAAGGACCAATTGCATTGCACCAGGCCCCATTAAGACACGCCTCACTGAAGATGTAATAATTCTATTCTATCCTTGATTCTCTTCGCATGTTGTTATTGTGTTGTAATTTCTATATGGGGCTTATTGATTAAGAATCATTTTCGTCTAGTTTCTCAAAGATGAAGAGGCACAGGAGACTTTCATCAAGAGAATCCCTTTGCAACGGATTGGGGAGCCAGACGAGGTGTCTTCCATGGTGGCATTCCTCTGCTTACCAACAGCCTCATACATAACGGGACAGATCATATGCATCGACGGAGGATTTACAGTGTTTGGTTTGTGAGCTATGGGCAGTCTTTCGAAACAAATAATTTAATTATGTAGCAACTGTAGTTTGAATAACGGTTCTACAGTTGAGTTCTGATAAATTTCATGACAAAATAAAGACTACTGTCTTTTGTATATATTGATTGCACAGTTTGTGGCAGCAATGCACGTAACTTTACAATTATATGGAAGGCAAGTCGAAATGTACGCTTTGGCAACAAGCCTATTTCATCACTCGGATACGAAGGAAATGCCAACTATTAAAATATTTTACTTTGTCCCCGTTTGGGCGATAATTATTCACAATATGCACTTTCTATGTATGCACACACAGAAATAAAGAAGTAAAAGAAAGATATTATATCATACGGGATCTAAAATGAACATTGTTCCTAATTTATAACAAAAATGACTTACAAACACACACCACTAATAACGAGAGATGGAGCGGATAGATAGATTGGTGAGAGAGAGAGATGTATTAGTCTACTATTAGATGAGAAAAGGCTGAAATCATCCTAGGAAAAGACTTCTACTCCTTTTGTCTGAATAACAGGGCATACTTGTCCAAATAAGGCCTTCTGCATGCTGTAGGACAATAACAGCTACCAAACACAAAAACACACAAGGCAATGATGGGACACATGTCCCAATATGCCCTTAAAATGAGAATCTATGTCCTGAACTTCCCGATATACCCCCAATCAATTTCGCTATCATTGTTTCTTTAGCTCGCTATTGTCTTCAACGACTGTGTTCTTCAATGCCTTCAACTTTCTGTAACCAACATCAGTTCCAAATATCCTAAAATGATAGCAACAAGAGAATCGCACCACTGTTAATATTAACCATTGGGAGAGAACTATGATATGGGCACATGGAATAAGCACCAAAGCCATATAGAAAAGGTTATTGTTACTCTGGGGGAAACCTACGTAATATGTGAGTTAGATCATCCTGGATTTAACATTGAATGAAATCGTTGAAGTTGTTAACAGCATGTATCCAATATACGTACCAGTCCAAGTAAGTAAAGGTTGATGAGTAATTTCCAGACTTGGTGTACAGCAAGCGGTGATGATAGTCATGAAAATCAGCTCTGCGAGTTGGGATACAAATGTTAAGAACAAAGAAGAGCAGGATAAACCACGTGTCTGTTGTCAAGGAGGAGGAACTCAATACTCACCCCCCATATAACGGTAAGAAGTTTGAGGGACTCCAGGGGAAATGGTACCCGCAATGCGCCTCAACTGTTTCTAGGACTCTCAGAACCATCCACAACCAGAGAGTCAACAAGTGGGGCCCTGTGATCGCAGGACCAATAATGGTAGCAAATCCAAGGAAAAGTATCTCAGCAGGATGAGCATATTCAGAGGTAAGTCCGAACGGTGTAGCGTACCTAAAACATACAGTGAAACAAATCATTATATTTTAACTCTTAATTACTTTATAGATAATCATATCAAATTGTCCTAAAGCCATAGCCCAACAACACACTTAAGTAACGCTTACTCATGATGAACACTGTGTACATGCTTGTACAGCCATTTTGTGTGCAATATCCTGTGACCCCAGTAGAATACAAAGTCCTCCAAAATGAAGTAGAAGATTATTTGAAATAAAACTATTCTCCTGAAAAAATTAAAAAACAAATTTCATTTTTGCCAAGTAATAGCAATAAGAAGATAAAGGTAAATCTCTAATCACGGAGCTCATATGTCCAGACTAATGACAGTACTCTTGAAAAACCTGAAAGTACCAGGAAGGCAGGGGAAGACTGCTTCGCATGCCCATGTATTTGAAGACAGGGTAAGAAAATATCACAACAGGAAGATTGACACCGAAATGATACAGCACTAACCGACTGATACATTTTTCCTGAGCTGAACGGCTGTTAATTTTTGCCTATAGAGAAGTGAGCATTATCAATCAGTCAATCACACAGTCTAAGACTAAGCAAATAAGCAAAATAGAAGCTTCCAAGAAGGAAATAAAATGGAGTTATAGAGAGAAGAATGAAAAGCACCATGCAGGTGTCATACAGTGCAAGTAAAGGATAATTTAACTACATAACTGCAGAAACAAGGTTAAATTTTAACTTCCTTTAGGTAGATTATATGTTTGGAAGCAAAAAATGTCAAACATCGACAAAATTTAGGACCATGAAAGATGAGAAAAGTGAATTAGATATCAAGACATTTTCCATCCACAGGTATATGTATATATTCCCACCATGTTAAAGATAACTTCATTTAATCCACTTAATATGACAGAAAGGAAAACCTGGATCTTGTACTTGCTCAGCCATCCCGCCCTCTCAAGCCATATGAAAGGAAGTCCAGATAAGAAGAAGACACTCTCATGAAGAAAAAAACCTCCCAGACATGCCAGTTGAAAGTCACTGAAATGTGTGATCAAATACTGCATCATCAAGACGAGACAATTATTTTACCTCTTGTATAAGTCAAACTACTAAAAGGATCAATTTTGTTCAATTGTGGTTTAGCAATTGAAAATATAATAAACACAGAACCGCAACTTGCCAACCAGCAATATCTTACATGTGACAATTAAATATTGGCTTTGTCATTCTAACTAAATATGTAACCAGGCTTCACTGGAACTCAGTTGTATTGTCATTATAAAGGATGAATTACGGGAACTCCCCTCAGAAGGAAGAAGAAATTAAAACAAATATTCGGTGATCTTGCCAAATTGTTTGACTTAGCTCGTTCAGAATCAATATTCAGTGCATGCAATATTTCAATAGATACGTCCTACAGTAACCATGTTATTCACAAAATATGGATACAGGTGCAACCTGTCTTGTTTAGTCGATGTTCAACTTTTTTTTTTTTTTTTTTTTTTGCCTTTTATTAACATCGATAAGTTGTTGTTCAATACTTAGTAACTCAAGTCGCCAACAGAGTTCATACTCCAGATTATTTCATCACTTCAGGAAGGTAGAAAACGGAAAACTAAAGAAGCACCAGATTTGGTTCGAAGTGTTTGCCTGACATGGATCCAAAGCAATGAAGTTTATAATTATTAATTAAAGCAAGTCAACGTTCAAATGGTGTATGATCCAGAACTTGCGTTCCATTCCTGTTCTCATCAGTCCACCCGAGACAACGCATATACGTAATAGCAAATAGATTTTTCTTGAAAACTAAAATCAGAGAGTCAGCTCCAGTCAAGAATGACAAAGAATGCTGACTATATCGGTTGGCAACCTTGAAATCTGCTACTTATACAATGCGAGCGTGAATAGAATATTAACATCATACTTACAATCTTTACCATAGTGAGAAACTAGAAAGCTAAAGAAAATTCTCAAGACGATAGCAGAAAACAAACTCGAAAGCAATAATTAGAAATCAAGAGTTTTCATTTCTTCATTAGAACAGAAGTGAGGAGAAATGCGATACAGTTCATGACAAAGAAGTGTTACCTGCCAACCAGATTCGAAGAGAGAAGCCATAGCTGGCGGAGGTCTCGGCCACAGAGGTAATGGAGAGAACGAGATATGTGTAAATAAGACGACACGGAGAGAGCAAAGTGATGAATATGGAGAAAAAGCCAAGGCAAGGGCCAACCACGAGCTCTCATCACCAGATATACAGACAGACTGTAACGAGGGGAATCTGGGCTCTTCTTGGGGATGGTGAATACTGATAACTGGTAAGAAAATAGGGAAAATTTGTTTAGGTAAGAAAAATCTTATGAAGTTGTTAATAACAAGTGAAATATTAATCATTAATAAGAAGATTAATGAAATATTAATCATTAACAAGTAGATTAGTTACCATTAATAAATTATGAGACTATTTTGATATTATTTCTTTTAATTGGGACCTACATGTGATTTTCTCAAAAAAGTATGGCTATTTTTTCTCAATTTTTTTTGCAATGTTTAAAGTAAACTCAACTTTTTCAAATTTACTTTTTATCAAAAAATTAATTTTTTATAAGATTCTACAACTCTGTTTGGTGTATTCCACATAGTTTAAGAAATAAGAGGGATTTTTACCAAAAAGCTATCAACAGTTAAAAATATATATATATACACACACACCAAAATACTATAGGGTGGGAAGAATTTACCAAAATGCTATAGCAAAATCATTCTTCAGGTTATGAAGTTCAAAAATCATTCACCTGAAGAACAATTCTTTTTAATATTAGACTCAACGATGTCCAATTGAACTAAATGAAAATCATTCTTCAAGTGAACGATTTCTAAACTTCATCATTTGAAAAACGAAATGACACCCTCTCTCTTAATAGATAAGATAATATCATTTACACAATGATTTTTTTTTTTTTTTTTTTTTTTTTTTTGCCGAGAAACTTAATGATTGTTGGATGATTATTATTTCCTAAAAAGATATTACTACATAATAATATAAATAATTATCACAAAAATGGGATAAGGAGTACATTAATCAAATAAAGTATTAAAAATTAATATTACATAATACTAAGTTTATGTGAATGAAAAATAAAAACGAATCAAACTTATAAATAGTGACTTCATATATCACAACTAGTTCTCCTCCACATACATTGTGGTTGTTGTTGTTATATGTCAACTTCTTGAGATTCAAGCATTTCATTTATTTATGTAATTGACATATTTAAATCAAATCAAGACGATTCATTTAAAGAAATAGATTGTCTAGAAATGGCAAATGCTTCATTTGACAGACCATCATGTTCAAAAGTAGAAGTATTGTATTCAACAAAAAATAAGGCATGATTATCTAATAAAGAAGTGCACAATTGAAATTGAGTAGGATTGAGTGAGTTGTAAGAGGAGATAATAAGGTTGACATATAAAGATGTTCATGTTGTGTTGGGTTAAAAGAGGTGAAACGGGAAGATGATGTAAGAGGAGATAATAAGGTTGACATATAAAGAGGTTCATGTTGTGTTGGGTTAAAAGAGGTGAAATGGGAAGATGGTGATGCTGACATGCAATGAGTCTAACTAAAATTTGGAAGCTCTTGTTCGCTAACATTTTCATTTTTAACAAGTGGTTTGAGGGACAAGTAACTGTCATTGCTCAATCTGTCATGAAGAATTTGTAGCCGAGGCAACTCAATTGCTGTGCCTGTCGGAAAATGTTGAGGGTTCATGTTAAATCGTTGTTTTCTAAGCGCAAATAAAATGCTTCGTTGGTCTCGAGCAACTCTATCTCAATAAGCAGGCATTGGGAAGGAGGAGTGAACTGCAAACATGTAAAAAAAAATTGGACAAAAAAACTATTTCTAACAATCAGAATTTTAATTATTTTAAAAAAAGTCACATCATGTAGAAATCGTTCACGCGAGGAACGATTTCTAAAATTGTTTTTGAGAAGAATGGTTTATATGCTTGTTAGACCCAAACCCATTCTTTGCAAGAATGACTTTTTCATTATTTGAAATTGTTCTTCGCAAGAATGGTTATATGTATAGCATTGTGGTATATATTTTCTTTTTTTCATAGGATTTCGCTAATACTTTTAACTGTTCATGGTATTCCCATTAAAAAAAACCCGAAATAAGACACATATTATATAGGAGAAATGACAAATAAATACCATATGAATTTATAAAACCCCCAGAAGCCCACCGAATTGTAAAAAACTGAGAAGTGACAAGGGCTTATAAGGGATATGCAAATTCAAGTGAAATTACCCTTTTACCCTTAATTTTAAATAAATTCAAAAAAAATAAAAATACCTTTGCCGAATGTCCACCGGAGAGGGGGTGGTTTTTTTTTTTTTTATAAATATATATATATATATATTCATTGAAAGTGTGAGAGATGGGGTTCGAACCCCCACTCCCCACACATCTATGGGGCCAAGTGGCCCAACTGGTTCCTTTAATATATATATACATTAACAAATATATATTCTTTTTAATATTTTTTCAACGGTAGCTACAAAACTTTCAACGGAATTTACAAATCCTGCAACGCCATTTACAACGTTTTTTTATTATTTTAATTTTACCTTTTTTTTACTTCTTTAATGCTTTTGAGTGAAAAACAAAAAAAATATGCACTATCACAAAACTTGCAACAACATTTACAAATCCCGCAACACCTTTTACAAATTTGGCAAACGCATTTACAACTTTTTTTTGATACTGCATATTTGTAAATGGCGTTAAAAAAGGTAAATGGCGTTGCAGAATTTGTAAATGTCGTTGCAAGTTTTGTGATAGTGCAAAAAAAAAAAAAAAAAAAAAAAATCACTCAGAGGCATTAAAGAGGTAAAAAAGGTAAACTTTAAAAAAACGTTGTAAATGCCGTTGCCAAATTTGTAAATGGCGTTGCAGGATTTGTAAATACAATTGCAAGTTTTGTGATAGTGCCAAATTTTTTTGTTTTTCACTTAGAGGCATTAAAGAGGTAAAAAATGTAAACATTAAAAAATTGTAAATATCGTTACCAAATTTGTAAATGGCGTTTCGGATTTGTAAATTCCGTTTGCAAGTTTTGTGATAATGTATTTTTTTTTTCATTCAAAGGCATTAAAGAGGTAAAAAAGGTAAAATAAAAAAAAAAGTTGTAAATGCCGTTGCCAAATTTGTAAATGGCGTTATAGGATTTGTAAATGTCGTTGTAAGTTTTGTGATAGTACATATTTTTTTGTTTTTTACTCAGAGGCATTAAAGAGGTAAAAAAGGTAAAATTTAAAAAACGTTATAAATGCCGATGCCAAATTTGTAAATAGCATTACAGGATTTGTAAATGTCGTTGCAAGTTTTATGATAGTGCATTTTTTTTTTTTTTTCACTTAGAGGCATTAAAGAGGTAAAACATGCAAAATTAAAAAAAAAAGTTGTAAATGCTGTTGCCAAATTTGTAAATGGCGTTGCAGGATTTGTAAGTTCCGTTGAAAGTTTGTAACTACTGTTGAAAAAATATTAAGAAGAATATATATATTTGTTAATGTATATATATATATTAAAGGGACCAAGTGGCCCAACTAGCCACTTGGCCTCATGGATGTGGGGGGGGGGGGGGTGGAGGGTTGAACCCCACTTCCCACACTTTCAATGAATATTATTTTTTTGAAAAAAAAAACCCCACCCCCTCGCCTATGGCCCGCGACCCTCCAGCGAGGATATTTTTTTGAATTTATTTAAAACTAAGGGTAAAAGGGTAATTTTACTCAAATTTGCATATTCCTCATTAAACCTTGTCACTTCCGGTCTTTTTTACAAATTTGGTAGGTTTTTAGGGGTTTTTTAAATTCATATGGTATTTATTTGTCATTTTCCCTATTATATAACTAAGTAGAAAGATCATTGATAGAATAAAATATATAGTAAAAAAATGAAGGTGATGAGAATAATATCACGGGTGGGTTGAATGAGGAATAAAAAAGAAAAGAACAATGTGAATATCACATCACTTGTCGCTTTTGCAATTTGAATGACCTTTCATGCATCACCCAACGAGTTCTTTATTAGTTAATGAATTTAATGCCACCACTTCATTCACTATGTATGCCATTGCCAGACTAGACTCGTCTAGACTCTTTTCTTTGCCTTTCTAATTCACACTCCACATCTTTGCCTTTCTTTATTATTTTGAAATGCCATGCTGTACTGTTCATAAGTTCTCATCAATATATTTCATCCTAATTATATTCATCCATTCATGATTAGTCATCCTTTCGTATTCGAAATATATTTGGCATATTTTTATGGGTGTATGAAGCTCAAAAACAAGATGGCAGAGCTATAAGATATATCGTTGACCCAAAAAAAAAAAAGATATATATATATATATGGGAAAAATATTCTCTAGTCACTGGAGATAAAGTTATCTCCAGTAACCCCAAAACTACGTCGTTTTGAATTAATAAAGGTTTTGTTAATAATTTTAGGTGAATTAATGAAGGGTGTTTGGTAAAATTTATATGATTAAAAAAAAACAAAAAAAAATTACAACACCCTTTATTAATCCAAAACGATGTAGTTTTGGGATCATTAGAGATAACTCTATCTCCAAATATTGGAGAAATCTTTTACCCTATATATATATATATATATATATAATATATATATATATAAGATGTCTCATTGTCTATAATTTGAATAGAAATAGTAGACCCTCTTTTTTGAAAGTTATGAGCATCTATAATCTTGTGCATAACACATCACAACAAGCAAAAGAAAAATTAAAAGAAGAAGCATGAGTGATCTTTTACATGTAAACCTCGTGTCTGCAAATCGAAATGCATTCCCTTGAATGATATCACCGATGCTGCTTCTAGGTTCTAGCTAGTAAAACTCGCTTGAGGCAATGAAGTCAAATGACATTTTCTATGACAAAAAAAAAGTGACATTTTGGAAATGAATTCTCTCCATGTTCATCATTAGGTAAAATTTAAGTTCTTAAAATTTATTATTTTATAAGATTAAATTAGGGGAAGATCGCAATTTGCTTTTTGTTTTCTATCTTAAAAAAAGCTTCTTCGGTTTTACTCCTCCACTCTGTTGAAGCTTGAAACTGCGTATTAGAGTAACAAACCGAAAACGGTTAATTTTCCATTTGTTAAGTTAATTAGTTACGCAATTAGTTAATTTCCCGTTAGATTATTACCCAATGTACCACTCTCATTTTATTTATAAATCCATTTTGACCAAAAAATTTGATCCTATTTCTAAATTCAGTTTTCATGTAATAAATGAGATTGTGACAATTTTACCTTTATTAATTGTACCTATAAAGATAGAGAAGGAAGAAACGGTTTAAAAATCCCAATTATAAATGAAGGAGAGTTAAAAATTTACCCCCGTAATCAATTGAACTAACTACTTTTCCTGTGAGATTTGGTCAAAATGGATTTATAAATATGACCAAAATGGTATATAATACCGAAAACCTCATCATTAATCTGGCCAAAATAAAAAACCTCATTAATGAGCTAACCAAATTTCCCACCTCTTCGTTTCTGCCATTTACTTTCGCGTTAAGGTATGTTTCATCTAGAAGAACATGCCCAATTCAGCACAAACATTTGAAAGCCTTCCATCACAACTTTCGGGTGACCACTGACCATGAACCGTAGTAGAAATGGCCGAAATAGCACTTGAGAAGCAAGAAATCAACTAACATACTAGTAATTAATCACGCAAATTTAGTAACATTTACTTAAAATAAATAACATAAAATCTCAAAAATTGCAGAAAATACAATGCTAATTGTAAAATTCGATACGCCTGTCAGTTTTCAAACAAGGGGCAATACCACAAAATTTAGTTCGCTCTTGGAGTGGCCCATTCAACTCTAAGGATGAGACTGTCATAACCATATCCATTTAATTTGTTAATTGCTCTCTGGGCGTCTTCCCTGTTCACAAAATTAACGAAGCCAAATCCTCTGCTCACTTGAGTCCTTTGATCAAGAGCAACATAGACTCTGCTCACAGCACCAAAAGGACGGAACAGTTCAAGCAAGTCAGCCTCCCTTGTATCCTCAGAGAGATTTGTGACCCGGACAGAATTTTCATCATTCCTTCGCCTCATATCTGATCCAGCAGTTCTATCTGCGCCTTGTCTCATACTAGGAGGAACATATGCTCCCTTGGTTGAACCAGAAGCCGCAGTGGCAGCTTCTGATGCAGCAGGCTTATCAGTGAATCCTTCCATTGGCTGGGCAAGATCCTTGTATGGACACCTTGAAGTCCAATGGTCTCCCTTCTTCCCACAAGTTCTACAAACCATGAGAACAGCACCTTTTTGGAATTGAGCCAATGGGTCTCCAGCAACCTTCGCTTCTTCTTGTTTGCTACCTGTTAACAATGGAAATGTCAGAGAGATGATAAATCAAAGCACATTATAGGCTTACAGGCACCATTTTGCATGCACTGCAAAATAATATCAATGCCAAGGGAGGCAGAAGCTAATGACTATAGAAGATCACAGGAGACCTTGGGAATTGTAAGGGATTCCCCAATTCAACTTATATTAAACTGTGAATTGAATCAAGCTCACACGTTATTTAAGTAGAGGGAAGTTCCCTGTGAGCAGTTCCCAAGTTATGGGCTAAAGTTAAGCCGTTGATGCCCTGTGAGCAGTTAATACAAAGTACATATTTCTTAGACCACTAGACAAGAGAAAATAACGTTGCATGGACAACATATTATCCTCCAACTTTCTTCAATTTTTCCCATAGACAACTGAACGAGGGAAACTACTAAAATGCAAATGTATTTTCTATATGCAGCATGCTTACATTCCAGCTGGTATTAGAAAGCAATTGGAGAGGATTCAGAGGAATTTTATTTAGGGAAGTGAGGAGGGGCATAGAAAAATGCACGCTGTAAGTTGGGAGATTGTCTGTAAAGAAAAGATGTTGGGTTGAGAAACCTTGAGGTGATGAATGATGCTATGTTGGGTCAAATTGTTTGGAACATAATAACTAAACCAATGAGTTTATGTTCAATGGTGTGTGTGGTAAATATAGTAGAAATAGAGATTTGACTAAAGAATGTTTAGCTGTTCAATCAGATTCCATGATATGGATAAATCTAGCAAGAATCTGGCCGACAGTCATAGAAAATGTATGGTGGGAAGTAGGAAATGGAAAGAAGGTTAGGTTTTGGTATGACATATGACTAGAAAATGGGAGGAAATTAATTGACTGTTGTTCTGGACAATTATCAGATGAAGCAAGGAAAATGACTGTGAATGAGTTGGTGAGGTTGGATGGTGGATGGGATGTGGAAAAACTTGAGGGATGGATTAATGAGGAAGGGAGAGGGATGATAATGGCTGTGAACCCTCCAAGCAATCTGCATGGTGAGGATAAGATCAGTTGGGGAGGGTCCTTGCAGAATAGATATGTAGGGGCTGACACGTACCACTAAATGAGAGAAGAATATGGGGTGGGTGACCGAGCGTGGAGTATTCTGTGGAGATGGACGGGACCTAGGAGGGTACAATTGTTCTTGTGGAGAGCAATTCATGACAGGCTACTGACTGGTGCTAGGCATAGTCGGATTATGGGTCGTAGTGATTGCTGTGATTGCTGTTCTGATTTATGTGAAAATCTAATGCATGTAATGAGGGATTGCAGGATTTCTCGGGCACTGTGGAAGGAGCTGAAGCACGGGCAGATGGAATCTGAGTTTGATAATTTGCAGGGTAAGGAATGGTTTGCCTGGAATTTAGCAAAAACAGAGGGGGGTGGAACCTGAAGTTTGGTATAACATGCTGGCTGTTATGGCTTTGGAGGAACAAAAGGAGTTTTGAAATGGGATTTGTCATGCCTAAGCAGAGAAATGCAATAGTGGCATGGTATGTGGATGAGATAAGTTTTACAAGGAAAGATTTTGGTCAGATTAGAAACATAAGGAAGGAAGTTTACATTCGGTGGGTGGCTCCTTTGGATGGTTGGGTCAAAATCAATGTGGATGGTGCTTACAAAAGGGAGGCAAAGCTTACAGGCTGTGGTGGGTTAATTAAAGGTAGTGATGGTGTGTGGATTCGTGGTTTTGCAAGGAAATTGGGTGTTTGCTCAGCTATAAAAGCTGAATTGTGGGCTGTTCTAATGGGGCTTGAATTAGCTATATGTTGTAACTTTAGTAGCATAATTCTTGAATGTGATTCGTTAGCTGTGGTACATATGTTGAGCAAATTGCAGGTGTTTGATGATGCTGATTCCAGGTTGTTGATAGATATCAGCAAAGCTATGGAAAATTTTACAAGAATTAGATTTGTTCATGTGTATAGGGAGGGCAATATTTGTGCTGATGCGCTGGCAAGTTTTAGTAGTAATCAAGAGGATGTTCATGTTGTGTTTGATAATCCTCCTCAGTTTCTGAATTCATCACTGTACAGAGATTATATGGGTGTTTCATGCCCAAGATTCATACTGTCTCATTAATAAGATTGGGCTGAATACCCCGTATTTTATCCACACAAAAAAAAAAAAAAAGGGATGTAAAAACCTGTGCATTTAACGTTTTATAAGCATATCCTAATTCCTACAGACCTACATATCAAGAAGACTAAGAATCAGCACTGTATTTTCCTATTATCCAGGATAATTCATCTAAATCTCATTAAGAACTAACAGTAAATATATATTATGTATGCCCAGCTCAAGTTTCAACACGTAATTAGAAGCAAACGCATGGGAGGCGCACCCACAGAAAAAGCCAAGTCTTTTAAAACAAGCTAACTATGTAGTCTGCTGCACTTTTATCTACTGAGCCTCTGGTGCACTCAGAAAAAACTTTTAAAAAAATAGAGGACAGACAAAAAATCAACGGGAGTCTAACAATGTTTCGAAATCCGACACTAAAATCGAACTTCAACATTATAAGCCGATAAGAGGAAAGCACAAACCAGATCTTCTTTATGTCTTGTTACCAATAAGAACATTTAGAGGAACTAGATACATTCATCTAATATACAACAACAGAGCTCGAAAATTTTCTTTATCCATTCATCTAATATAATCATCGCAAAAACTGCAATCAACCTTACTATAATAAAAGAAACGAGAAAGAGAAAACTCGTCCAAAAGAGCCACACCCCAATCGTAATCCTCATCAAACAGAACTCGACCGTAGAAGAAAAGAGAGATTTATTCACCGAACAAAACCAAGCATATGAAGGGGGAAACAAACCTGGAGCCCTAGGTCGCTCAAGGAGGATCTCTTCGGTGGAGACCATAGTGAGCCTGCTGCCAACATCCTCGTGAACAGCATCGCCGAACTTAGCCCAGGATCGCCTCTCAATGGCCCGCTTACTGAGGCGAGCGTTAGCAAGCTTGCGAGTACGAGTGGTGGTAGTGATCTTCACCTTATTGCCATCTTCGTTGAATTTGTACTCGATCACCTTTTTTATGCCGTTCTCATCGGGGCCTATCACCTGTCGCGGCGGAAGCAAAAAATCAAGATCCTCGCCGTCATCCTCCTCTAGTTCGCCCCATCGTAGCTTCGCCGGTTGAGAAGGATTTTGGGACGCCATGACTCTACAGCAGAACAGGTACGTGAGCGTTGGTGGCTAGGGCTTAGAGCTTGGAAAACAAATTGAGTTTAAATCCTGAAGTGGGCTTCTCAAGTTTTCTTTATCTTCCTCTTTCCTTCTCCTCACTGGTCATCACAGTACTTATAATTTTAATAATTTAAATTCAATATGTTATAAAATTATTATTATTATATATGAAAAAATATAAATAAATTTAAATTATTAAAATGAAATAGAGGAAATACCATGTTATTAGTTTGAATTTTATCTTTTAAATCATAGATATTCTTTAAAGAGAAACACGTGCATATGTGCTAATGACAAAATTTTAAAAATTGGGACATTTATTACTTTAAGCATGCATATTTATTATTATATCACTTCCATCAAAAGAAACATGCATATTCGTGATCTATTTATATACCAAGAAAAGATAAATAATTTGGAAGATGTACACAAATGAACGGTGGAGATTAACCCAAATGATTCTTCAACTCATTCCGTTGAGATGCTTAGAAATAATACTGGGATGTTTTATATGAATTTTTTTACCTGGGTTGGATTAAGATGCTTACCAATAATCCTGGGATATTTTATATGATTTTTTGTACATGGGTTTGATTGCCCTTTAGGACTTAAAAATAAAAACACCATCTCGTTAGGTCGGTCCGTAACCGTTTTAGTCTACACATACATTAATCGAAATCTCTTACTACAATACATCCATCCCTTAATGGCTTAATGGATTTGTTTTTGTTTTTGTTTTTGTTTTTTTTTTGTTTTTTTTTTTTGTTGTAGTATAGTTTTAATTCTTTAAGTTTTTAACTTTTTATCCCTCTAAGTTGGGTTTTATTTTGATCCCTTAATTACATAAAAAAATCTATAATTGGGATTATGTTTAACAATTAAGCAAAATAGAAGCTTCCAAAGAAGGAAATAAAATGGGTTCGGTTTGGTTGCTAAAAGTGTTTCTCCTTATCCCTTCTTAGCTTTAAATGTTGATCATGGAGTATATTTTTAGATCTGTCAAGATCGCTCTTAAAATATCTTTTTAAGACCAAGATCCTAAAATAACTTTTCAAGATCATGAAGTATTTTTTCAGCACTAATCAGTATCTTTTTAGTACCAGTTAGTATAGTGAAATATTTTTTCAATATCCTAAAATTATTTTAAGATTTTGAAAAAATATTTTAGAATATCTACTGATATTAAAAAGTAATTCAAGATAGGACAATCAAAATTAATTCAATCAACGGTTTAGATTGGATGAGGAGAGATATCAATGGTTTAGATTGGATGAGGAGAGATGATAAGAATGTAAGATAATGAGAGGATCCTATTCCAATAAAATGGGGTTATAGAGAGAAGAATGATAAGTACCATGCAGGTGTCATACAGTGCAAGTAAAGGATAATTTAACTGCATGACTGCAGAAAACAAGGTTAAATTTTAACTTCCTTTAGGTAGATTATATGTTTGGAAGCAAAAATGTCAAACATCGACAAAATTTAGGACCATGAAAGATGAGAAAGGTGAATTAGATATCAAGACATTTTCCATTCACAGGTATACCGTATATGTATATATTCCCACCATGTTAAAGATAACTCCATTTATTCCACTGAATATGACAGAAAGGAAAACCTGGATCTTGTACTTGCTCAGCCATCCCGCCCTCTCAAGCCATATGAAAGGAAGTCCAGATAAGAAGAAGACACTCTCATGAAGGAAAAAACCTCCCAGACATGCCAGTTGAAAGTCACTGAAATGTGTGATCAAATACTGCATCATCAAAACGAGACAATTATTGTATAACTCAAACTATTAAAAGGATCAAATTCAGAGCATCAATTATAATTTTGTTCAATTGTAGTTTAGCAATTGAAAATATAATAAACACAACCGCAACTTGCCAACCAGCAATATCTTACATGTGACAAGATAAGCTTGACATTCCAGCACAAAAACACCAATTAAATATTGGCTTTGTCATTCTAACCATGTAACCAGGCTTCACTGGAACTCAGTTGTGTTGTCACTATAAAGGATGAATTACGGGAACTCCCCTCAGGAGGAAGAAGAAATTAAAACAAATATTCGGTGATCTTGCCAAATTGTTTGACTTAGCTCGTTCAGAATCAATATTCAGTGCATGCAATATTTCAATATATAGGTCCTACTGTAACAATGTTAGTCGATGTTCAACATTTTTTTCCCACTTTTATTAACATCAATATGTTGTTCAATACTTAGTAACTCAAGTCGCCAACAGAGTTCATACTACAGAGTATTTCATCACTTCAGGAAGGTAGAAAACGGAAAACTAAAGCAGCACCAGATTTTGTAAACAATGCGGGAACAAACATGCCAAAACCAACCCTGGACTGTACACCAGAAGATTTCTCATTTCTGATAAGTACAAATTTGGAATCAGCATACCATATAAGCTAAGCCAACTTGCACACCCTCTTCTAAAAGCTTCAAAAGCTGCAAGCATTGTTTTTATATCCTCCGTTGCTGGGGTGTCAGCTATAAACGGAACATCAATTATGGTGCAACAAAAGGTAATAATTAATCACTTTAATTATTTCATTTATGGTGTAAAAAAAAGAAGAAGAACAAGAAGATGAGATGCGGAAATGCAGGAGCAATGAACCAGCTAACCAAGAACCTGGCATGTGATCGAGTGGGCAAAAGACAATATAAGGACTAATTGCATTGCACCAGGCCCCATTAAGACACGCCTCTCTGAAGATGTAATCATTCTATTCTATCCTTGATTCTCTTCTCGTGTTGTTGTTGTTTGTGTAATTTCTCTATGGGGCTTATTAATTAAGAATCATTTTCCTCTAGTTTCTCAAAGATGAAAAGGCACATGAGACTTTCATCAAGAGAATCCCTTTGCAACGGACTGGAGAGCCAGACGAGCTGAGGTGTCTTCCATATGGTGGCTTTCTTCTGCTTACCAACAGCCTCATACATAACGGGACAGATCATATGCATCGACGGAGGATTTACAGTGTTTGGTTTGTGAGCTCTGGGCAGTCTTTGGAAACAAATAATTTATATAGCATCTGTAGTTTGAATAACGGTTCTACAATTGAGTTCTGATCAATTTCATGACAAAATAGGCTATTGTCTTTTGTATATATTGATTGCACAGTTTGGGGCAGCAATGCACGTAACTATACAATTATTTAGAGGGCAAGTCATGATTGTAGAAACATGATGTGTAATCTAATCTTTTCATATAATGGTATTGATCTTTTTCCCCAGAAAAAATCTGGCCATTAAAATTATAATCAATAATAATGAAAAGTGAGATTATTAAAAAAAAAAAAATGAAAAATGGGTAGTAGTAATGAAGAAGAAAGAAGAGTAAAGAAAAAAGAAAAGCTTATTCCCAAGATCTTGCGGTGCATTTCACCCCAAAAAAAAAAAAAAAAAAAAACTGATCTTGCCAGAGTAAACATATTAACAATTAACACAAGACATATACCACATTCGGTCTTAATTATAAGAACGTACTATAAAAGTGTTCCTATAATTAAGACTGGAGGAAGTAATATATTAAAACAAAAACAAAAATCAAGGGTTAAGTACAATCTGACATCCTTTGTACCGTTTGTGGTCTATAATACAAATTGTACTATAGATGAGATTTTATATTTAGAACTAAAAATAATATAAGATATGATTTTATAGTGAAATTTGAACTAAAAACATGATTATATAACTTTCAACTCAAGCCTGCTTCTAACACCAGATAAATTAACATAGATTATCTGTTCTGGGGTCAGCATATGAATATATATTTGACCTTGAGAAGTTGGCAAAAAAAAAACACACACACAGAATTACCCTTGATAAAATGCAAGTCTGAGTGGGTGCTATAATCCAGCACTAAACAAACCTAACCGTAACTCCTACGTATCTAAAAGTCATAAAATATTAAAAAATATCTATTAAAATAAAATAAAAAAATTTACATGATAACGTAGAATTGTTTTGAACCTGTTGATAATCTAAAATTGTTGTCTATGTATAATGAATGATGTAGTCTAAAATTAGACTGGGTGATGTACAAATATTAGGGCAAAAGCTTTCCACCCATTGGTATCTCCTGACATCACTTTTGATTTAGTTGAAATAATTAGACAATTTAAATATTGATTAATTGATCTACTTTGGAAATTTATTGCAAGTCATCTATTTCTTTTAGAATTAATTTAAACATATTTTTAAATGATCTAATATACAAATTTGTTACTAGTAATATACTAGTGTCTTTAGTCTTCAATTTCATCGAATTTTTATTTTAAAATTTTGACAATTAAGAAAGTCCTTATGACAAAAGAAAATGGTGGCCTTTTTTAACTTCGATTAAAAAATTGGCGTAAAACTCAATAAAGTTCACAAATTCTCATCCAAACATCTTTTTAAAATTAATTGTCATTAAATACCATCGAGTAATAAATATTTAATTACATCTTAAATATTTAAGTATAAATCCGTTTTGTTACATATTACAGTAGAACTAGAAGTCTTGGCTGAAGCCACTAAAGAAAATGAAATTAACTGAATTACTACCTACAACTGATCAAGCCATTCTGGTTGTATTTTCATATTTTGAGAGGATAAGGTTGTTTCCAGTGATAAAGTGACATCAAAACTATATCGTTTCACACTTTAAAAATAAAAAACATCTAATTTACTCGTTAATTACCCTAAACCCTATAGGATCTAGCAAAACAGAAGGCCAATTACGAAAGAAAACCAGAAAACCCCATTCAAAGCGATTACAGTAATTGGAAACGCCAACATGGGAAATTCCATTACATGGTTCTTGGGATTCCAATGATGAAAGAAAAGCTTGGGCAAATTGTAATTGTGACGAAACCCAAAAGGGTACCTTAGTCGTATGGATGAGAATGTGCATGCGTTGGGCTTTTGCGAAGCAAGATGATGACAAAGATGACGTATCTGATTTTAGCTATTCAGGATTTGAAGAGAGGAGCGTGGGGCGTAGTAAATTCATTTCCTGGGAGCCGTTTTGAATATAGCCTCTCAGACCTTTTTCTATTTAGGGTAATTAGCGAGCAAATTAGATGTTTTTTTTTTAAAGTGTGAAACGGTATAGTTTTTGTCACACTTTGGAACTTTATTTCTAGTGACTGAAAAAATATTAATCCTATTAAAGAAAGCAAAGCCTTCATAATTAAAATAGAGTTTTGGGAAGAAATTCCCATACAATCTTGAAAGATCAAAGTCCTCAAATGAACCCATCAAGCATCTAAATCAACTGGTTGGGGTTGTTCTAACTTAACTAGAAGTCTGAAATTCAAGTTCTGGGAAGTAGCAATGTTTGGTGGTAGAGCTTTCTGCCTTTGTGGTTTAACTCAACTCGATCTGGATTAGTCTGGACCCCGATAAATCCTCTGAGTTAAAAAAAGATAAGTTCAAGATATCAGATGCTCATGCGAGAAAAAAAAAAAAAAAAAAAAAAAAAAAAAGGTCCTCAAATGAGTTGGACACAAATCATAGAAATATGAAGAGGAGAAACCCTCCTTGGCGAGCTTGTCAGTCACCTGATTGTGAACTCTGTGGTTGATTTTCAAAGTCCATCTGGACCCATCAAAGCTTTAATCCGGAACATAACAAGGCTTTGATAGTTGTCTGTGTCGCTAGCAAGCAGCAACTCCACAAGGTTTTTAGAATCGGACTCAGCAATGATCTTTGTGAATCCCATCTCCCATGCCAACTGTAAACCTTTTAGGAATGCCCATTCCTCCTCCTCATAAGAGCTACATGGTCCTAGCGGAGAAGCAAAGCCAGCAAGCCAGTTGCCATAACTGTCTCGTAAAACCTCACTGCTCTGTTCCTGAGATAAGACATCGCTCCATCTACATTGAGTTTAACCTAGCCGCAAGGAGGAGCTTGCCATACTAGGCTGTCCCTAGCTGTGAGAGGGCCTTCAGTCAACTGATCCACCTGAAGTACGAAAATTGGGCACAACTTTGGAATTACTAACTGAGGATTACTCGGACGTTCACAGAATTGGTTGAAAACGATGTGATTCTTCCAATTCCATAATTTCCAAACTCCTAAGTCCTAACACCAAAAACCATATACCAGCTGGTTTGAGGATTCCGAACAAAATCGTGCTTGAGATTTATGTGGAACCACTGACGCAAGGGCGCACCAAAAAAGGAATTGTAGTGTCTCGGACTAAGTAAAGCCAACCACATATTTCTAACGTATTCGCAGTGGCGCAAGATATGAATAAGACTTTCAATATTCGAGTGACAGTAATTACACAAAGGAGAGGAGCTGGACCAGCGGCTTCTCCTCTCATTCGAAGGGAGTCTGTCCTGAAATGCTAACCACATGAACACCTTAATTCTTTCAGCACCGTGCCATTTCCAAATAAGCTTGAAACATTAACGATATAAATTATCATTGGGAGGATTAATTAAGACATAAGACATATTGGTTTTTGAACAAGCTTAGTAGGACTCGCCACATATCGAAATGTATGGGTTTTAACTGTGTGTGGGTTTTAAAGCTGTCTGCTCCTACAAGTTCAAAAATCGGTTTACTTTGTTGTTTTGATTCTTGATCCATAGGTTCCAAATTGGAATCTGCTTCAAACAGGGAAAGATGACCAAATAGGATTCACTGAGAAGAGAAGCGATAATAACAGCACCAAAACAGAGTATGAATATACAGCACACACACAAATATCTCTGCCTCCACTTAATGGAATAAAATCACAGAGCTGAAGCAGCATAATGCAAAACCAGCCGCTTTATGATATTCTGCTCGTTACTTACAAAACCATGGGATGGTGTTAAGCTTTAATAGCCTGAGACGTTGAAAAAAGTTTGTGTTCTTCTGACCTCAAGTCGGCCCAAAAGGCTTATGTAGCTGTTCAGGGCTCAAACGGAGGAATCTCGCAACAAATTTAAGCTTGTGAGTTCCTATAAACTCTCAGTCTTGGGCAGAGTAAGCGGATTAACGGAAACATTTAACAACATGCCTCTCTTGATAGTGACACAAAAGAGAATAGCAGAACAATTCCAGGAAAGTAAGTAAATTACATAACTGACCGATCACCCACCACCATCACCACCACCAGAGTCACCCCCGTCACCATGAGAACTGCCACCTTCGTTCGCACTAATTGCTGACACGTATACTGCACTCACCACAGCAGCAGCGACTCCGGCGTCGGCAGTGCCACCGGTAGTGGTGGCTCCGGGAACGCCATCATCAGCCGGTGTAGCAGAGGCAAGTCCTCTAGCTTTTCCCTTCTTCTGAGATTTGTGATGATGATCGGACGTTTTTTGCTCGGAAAGTTTCTCTTCACCTCCCAGCTCGTTTTCCTTTCTCTTCTGGTTTCCAATCCGGATACAGAAGCAGATGTTTTTTACTTTCATGATTCAAAATCGAAAGGTCACGAAATTATGCACATTGACCGGCATAATTTCTCTCTTATATACTAGCAAAGAGAGGGGCAATAGGAGCTATGGTTGATGAAGCCCTATCATGTTTTATTCTGTTCATTTCTTTTTCTTTCCAAGGTGGAAAGCGCTAAGCGCATAATTGCTTTGTTGATAAGTATTCTCATCGTTAATTATGGAATTTTAACTTGAGCTTCACCGAGGTTGGTCCACAACCTATAGTCTTTTTTTTGGTCAAAGTCCACAACCTATAGTCGAGGATAAGTTTGGTTTGAGTTTTTTAAGGTTGAACCTGTACAGGCAGGAATAAAGCAGAGGGGACGATGCTTTAAAATATTGAAATGGCGCATAAAATTATTGTAAATCAAATGCATGAGCATTAGCAGAGGCATGGATTGTGGAGAAACAGGTGGATGTTAATCATAGGCGACATCTGGTCTCTGACAGATGGTTTCCAGCGCTTTATATTCTCACTGACAGGGTGTTTTAAATCACTATTATTGCCCACATTATTACTCTTTCAGTTACATATTTACCTAATTTAAAAAAATTAAAGAAGTTAGTTATTTTATATTTAAGATTAAGATTAATTCCTCAAATAAATTTTATATTAAGAATCAAGGGGAGTATTTTTTTTATTTTTTTATTTCACTTGGATGCCTAGAGTATGTTTTATAAAAGTAATCTTTTGCCAACAATGTGGTTCATAAAAATTTATCATCAATATCATCTTCAATAAACCTCGATGCTTTGATACTTGTTCTTAATGATGGTACAGAAAAAAATGTTACACGCCTTATAAATACACGTCTAGGGCGCTCTGTGAGGGATGTATCTCACGTTCGACTCTGCCTGACGAATGGTTCTCATCCCCAGTAAGTATCATCACAAAAAAGGCTCACTGCCATCACCGCACAGCTAAAGACCCATCCTGCTTCATTTTTATAAGACTACTTTCAATGTTGCGCAGCACTGGCTTATAGCTGCAATATTCAAAGATCATATTTTATAAAACATATACTCAAACAACAAAGAGCAGGCCTCAATCTAATATCTGGGGAGAAAGGAACTTACAAGCGTGACAGACCATCATATGCCTGTTTGACTTGTTCAAGTTGAACAGAAAGCTGCATGACTTGTGCGGATAGTGCCTCTGCTCTGCTCTGTTCTTTCACAAGTTCACCCTTTCAAAGGAAAAAAGGGCAAAATCAGATTACTCTTGTAAAAAAGGGAAAAAAGAGTAGATTACTCTTGTAATCCCAACAGTTTATTTAGTCCCATTGTTCTACTAGACAACATGACCACGTGGAGGAACAAATGTGCCACGCGCAGCTTAAGCTACCAACCTTTAAAGACACCATTTCTGTTGTAGATGCTGAGGAAACAATCGCATGTGCTCCATCGTTGGACGAGCCGAGCAAGCCCCTAGCTTGTTCCATTCTCAATTTATCTAGAATCCCACGGAGCTCTTCATTTTGCTTAAGACAATCCTTCACCTAAGGGATTGCATGAGAGCACACAATCATTTTCTTATAAACAAAAAAACTGGTGGTCTGGCACCATCAATACCTTAAAATACAGGTCATCACGGACTGAACACAACATATACCAGTATAAGAAACAAAATACTTGGCACGAATCTTGTCACTGATTATTATCTGATAACTATTTAATTCTCTACAGATGAAAAAAAAAAAAAAATGTGCAGGAGATGGTCTCCACTCTCCAGTTTAGAATCAACTTTGTTCATCAACTTAAGATAGTGAAGAGAATAACAGGATCAGAGCCTATGGTCAGTAATTCTACCTGAAAAAATAAAAAAACTTGCGGCTAAACAAAGTTAGCATAGATGACACCAAATCTTATCATATTCCTTGCCGCTGATTATTACCTGATTTTCCCATCTCATTGTTGCTCCAACCGCTTCTTCATAAGAACTTGAGATGATAGAGTTTTCCTCAAAAAGCCTCTCAATTTCAGCAGATTGTGAATCAATCTGCCAACATGAAAAATCAGCTACCTCATCAGATTATTAATAAAATTGAAACTACTTCATTGGATGGAATATAATTGATAAAGCAGCTAATCTATGTTCAGATAGAATTTACCTCCATTAAGAGCTTCTGCCTGCTGCTTTCCAACCTCTCAACAGCTAAAGCCATATCATGAAGCTGATTCTCTAGTTTCAGCCTGTCTTCCTGAAATTAGAATATTCAAACAAAGAAAGATTAAGAACAGAACAATGAAAATTTCCAATTCATTCATCACTTGATCAATATCAGAGAGAGATTAGATGAGCAATACACAATAATTATGAGAAGGACAAGATTTAGATAAGTTCCTTAGGTTAACCCTATGAAATTTCCCATAAAAACATATACCAAATATTGGCCGTACATTATCACTTCAAGAGTAAGTCTCAGAATAAATTCACTAACAAGTCACCCACAAGGACTAGATAAGTTCACTCACCACAGAAAATTTCTTCTCCCCCACGTCCTCTGGGACTTCTGCATCAAAGCAAACTAGAGTCAACATCATCTTACGGTGTGGCAATTCAATAAGAAAAATTCAGATTGAAAAAGAAGAGATTATGGCAGTAATGAATTCTTTAAGGGAACTAGCAATTATGCTGATGAAGAATTTATGGGATTTATATGAGGATAACATGAATCTACATAATTTAGAGTGGGAAATAAGGAGAGAAAAAAAAGAGGAGACCCGGCTACGCAAATCTTGCAAATGGATTTCATGACAAGAACGAGTCAACATTCTAGCACCTCCAAACCCCCACCCCCCACCCCCACCCCCCCCCCCAAAAAAAAAAAAAAAAAAACCACAAAAATAACAGTGGCAGTTCTAAAAAATTGATGAGCAAAAGAACATAATGCTTTGATCAATCTCTTCTGTAGCTTCTGAGGAAATAAAAATGAAGCAATGGCACAAAATACCCAAGAGCAGCCACGTGCTAAACAGTTACATAAATGGAACAGCATAGATTTTATGTGAAGTTTGAAGGAAAGAACCTGCAGCCTTTTTCAACATGGAGTTCAATTTCTCCTCCAACTCCTGCTTTTCAGAGATCAGTGCTGCAATGTGGGCTTGGTCCATGGCTAGTTGCTGCTGTTCCTGCTGCCTCAACAGTGATTCTCGCTGTAGATTGTAAACACCATTAGAAAACCAAAAAGAAACTTAAGAAAAAGGTGAGAAGATGTCGATAACATGAAGTAACCTGCAGCTCTGATCTTAAACTTGCTAGCTCGTTTTCTAATTTTTGAATTTGCTCCGGTGGGATTCCAGGTAGTGACATTGTACCAACAGTACTAGTCATTGCTTGTTGCTGAACCAAGTTTAATTCTGCTCTCAGAGCAGCTGCATCTTCCTCTGCCTGTAACAAGATAAGAAATAAAATATTAAGAAGAAATGTCCCGCATTTCATAGTTCTTTAGGAAAGTTAGGTTCCCATACACGATATTGTTCATCTTCTGCTTCCTTCAAACGTTTCTTCAGTGTACGAAGCTGGGCTGAAAGGTCCTCCTGCAACACATGATCACATGAACATGTTTAAAGATTAAAAAATTAGCAGGGAGAGGCAACATAATATGTTGACAGAACTACCCGTGCAACAACTGCAGCATCTTTCTCCATTGCGACATCCTTAAGAGCTTTCCTTAGAGATGGCACAGTGCTCCGCTCCTGATGAACAAATATAGGTGTGAAGTGGGAGAGAAGGGATTTCATAATTGGGGTTTTGAATAAGACGAGCTTCTCATTTTTCATTCTTATTCCTTTCTCATATTGAAAAAGGAATAAGAAGGAGAGGTGTTAAGCTTTTACTTTTTCGGACTAAAATACAGAACCAGTGACTGGCAGAATATCTATTTAACTAAAACACACAGCACATAAGTTCAAAGTACCAACTACCAAAGACAGAGGGATCATCACAAATAAAGCATAATGCTTAGTTTCTGATAATATTAATAAGGTGATACAATGTGGCTGAGCCATTTTCCAGATCTCCAGACTGTGGAACTTGCAATGCTATCAATCGAACTAACTAACGCGTAATAGGTTTGGATTTAATAGGTAATCTGCAGTAGCAAACACGCAAATCAATTAAAATATCATTCGACCATTTTGACTTACTAAGTCGTTCAGCTGCTTTTGCATTGCACTGTGGTCAATTTCCATTGTTTGTAGCTGCGAAATGAGAGGAATATATCAAGCAAAGGCGTTCGTCTTTTGGATCAATTATAGCTGTATATAAAAAAGTTTACCTTTAAAGTTATTTCCTTGTTTTCTTCCTCCAAATCTATGTTCTTCTTCTGCAGGTCTTTTATTTGTGACAGTAAAGAACTAATATCCATCTGTAAGCAATTTTCAATATTGACTATTAAAGAATAAGAAATAAAGACGATGAGATGAACACATGCTGATAGAAATGTTTATTACATCAGACAGTTTATTTGCGCTCTCCGACTTCTTCATTCCCGCAATTTCTAAGGACAAAAAGAAAAAAGAAAACGTTTTCATTCCCGAAATTGTAAATGGAAATGGTAACAGATGCACATCGAATGACAGACGAAAGAGATTCTTGTGCCCAACAACACAGACCGGCGGGGTTCGGGATTTTGCTTAGATCTGGTCCAGATGAAGTTTTGCTTAATCTATCGGCGGCCCTTTTTTGACGAATCTCTTCCAACTGTAGGAGTGATATAAAATTCAATTAAAATTGAACAATATGCATAAACTGATAGGAATCACGACGCTGAAATTGACAATGTGCAAAATACAAATTGAATGAATTGAAAAGGACAGAGGATCAGTTTTGAACATGCCGAAGGCGATGCGGAAAGGAGCTGCTAGAATATCAAGAAAGAC
Source organism: Acacia acuminata (assembly GCA_019022655.1). Classification (NCBI taxonomy): domain Eukaryota; kingdom Viridiplantae; phylum Streptophyta; class Magnoliopsida; order Fabales; family Fabaceae; genus Acacia; species Acacia acuminata. Next base: position 238,281 of record JAFJYI010000077.1, on the reverse strand, counting down.
GAAGATGAAGTCTTTACCGTCCGTCGACCAAGGGACGCATGACGCGCTTCCATAGCTCTCGAGTTTCAGATGTTGATCTTCGTTCAGGTTCCCAGCCCCTGCGCCTGAGGTTGTTTTTCCAACGGTATGGAGGGAAAGACGAAGTACATTAGTCAAGAATCAAAGAAAAATTGAGAATTTCATATCATCAGGGTCTGGGTGGTGTAGTCGGTTATCACGCTAGTCTCACACACTAGAGGTCCCCGGTTCGAACCCGGGCTCAGACATTTTTTATCCCCCGTTTTTAAGTTGATCAGTCCTCGGTCATTGTATTTCTTGAAGGCTATGATTTATTAGGCACATGTTACGATAAAGACATTTCCCACCAACCATGCAAATTATTTAAGTTGACCAATCCTCGATCATTGTATATTTATTGCAAGAAGTTAGTAATTTATTATTAGTAAAATTTGATAGGAATGGCTTGCTTTTTAATACTAAAACCTTAATTTAATGATATAATTTGGGAGCTGATGTTGGTCTTAATATACATGTAAAACATATTTTACATGTTTATCAATTTTTTTCCTAAACTAAACCAATTGATATTTCCTTAATAATAATTAAGTGGAGGAGGGAGGGAGCAAAAATTAAGGAAGACAATCAGATTATTTTAAAAAAATGCATATGATATTGATTAACTTAACCAACATCATTAATATAATCTTCTAAAAATAGTTAATTAGGTCTTACATTAAGTATCAAATGAGTACTTAATTCTAACATATATGATATGATCTCTTTAAAATGTGTATTGCATAATATTATATTATATATAAGTAAGTTAAATTACTTTAAAGAGAAATGAATAAAATAATATAATAAATAAAATAAAATAAAAGTATTACATTTTAGACCAAAATTTACTTTCAAACTGATAAGTCCTACATTTAGGAGGAAAGGAATATTAAAATTCTGTTAAGCGAATTTATTTTTGTTAAAAGAATTTGTTAACTCAAACTTATGATCTTTTTCTCATTTGAGACTTTTTACCACCTCAACCCATAATTTATTAGTTATCCAAGCAGAATTGTTAATATGATAGGTATAACTTTTTTTCTTTTGTACAATGCTAATATATAATTTGATAAAGACAAAATGTTTGAAAAATATCTAAAGTTCCAAGCCTAAAACGATTCCTTGCCTGCACTCACGGGAAAACTTGAGACCTTTTTTATCCTCAGAATTTGATTCTATCGGGAACATGACTCATGTATATATCATCATCACCATATCAAGATTCTTTTTTCGTTCACTTCCCATGTTCATGTTGATATCTCTATACTAACAAGCAAAGACAATGAATGTTGGGATTTGTTGCTGGGGTCTCAGCATCATCTATTTAGAATTCCAGGGCAAAACAATGAAGGAAAATTTATTAAATTTCTATTCGAACAACAATCTTATATAGTAGCAAAAAGATGGTAGAGATCATGAAGTTGAATTAATGTGTTTGTTTGGAGGTGCTTATCGTTAGAATGTTTACCTAAATAGCTTTTGCATGTATATCTAATAAAATATTGTAAATCACGATTAAAATAATGATTTTTAAAGGTTTTAATCATCATTTTAAACAAACCTGCACATAAAAAAGTTGGACTAGCATTTATTAACAAAAAATTAGAATAAAAAACGCTTAAATTACTAACAAGCTTTTGATTGAGGTGGTTAGAGGTCTAATCACTATAAAAGAAAAACACATGTTCAAATCTTAAAATGTGCATTTATTGGGAGATGTGAAAACAATTAAAAAATGGAATGGAAACACACTTCAAATTATTGAAAAGAAAGTATTAGTTAATGTTATATTTAAATATTAGTTGTTTAACACCATATGGAGATTTTACAAGAGAAAAGAGGATTTATTGTTTTTTATTTTATTTTATTTAGTTGAGGGTTCTCTCTCTCTCTCTCTCTCTTCTTGTTTTGGTCAACAAAGGGTTTTCTCTTTTAAAATTCAGAATGTAAACTTTTTTCGACGTTCCCAACAAATACATTTTCTAAACTTCCTGAGATTCATTGTTACTGCTATTGTTGTTCAGTAATGACCATAAGCCTATCCCCTTGACGTTTTTCTTTTTCTTATTAAATTTGCAGGCCATAATACAATACTGTTGGGGCATGAGGACGATATTTTGTTATTTGAAGTTACATGTCGATGCCAAACCAAGTAGTGATATCATAATAATTGCCTGATGCCTCTGCCAAAGGAATTTCGTGCCCACCACGATCAACAGGTGAATACTTTCTGAGGAACCTATCACTATCACATACCCAGTATTTGCGAAGGCCTTCTTTTTCTCATTTCGTAGTTTTTTTTAAAGGAAAAAAAAAATGTGCAATTTTCAGCCCCGTTTTCTCTGTTGCCGGCCGATCCCCCTCGATGATATCAGCTATTTACGTCCGGGATCATGGGTAGTATCACCCTTTCACTCTGGCGAGATCCACATTCCTGCTTTCTCAAACCCTAATCCCCTTTTCCTACTCACCGATACCAGCTAGGTTTCACTATCCCAGCCATTCTTTCCAATTCTCTCTCTTGCTGTCATCCCCAGGTACCTCTTCTTCCGTGCCAACTATTTTCTTCGATTTCTTCTTCTTCTTCTTTGTCCTCTGTGGTATTCACTTTATTAGGATCTCGAAACAATTTTCCTTTTTCTTGGCTCCGTTCTTATTATTAACCTGGAAATTTCTTTTTTTCTTTCGGTTGGTTAGTTAAGGACAAAACTTTAGTGACCTTCATCGATTCTTGTTAGGCTGATCACATCAGTCTCTGATATCAGTTTATGACCTACGAACGTTTACCAAACGTAACCAAAACCAGATAAACATCTCACAATTTTTAATTTTGTCACTTCTGATTGCTTCTTTTTTTCCTTGCTCAAATGATTTTAGCTGATCGCCATGTTGCTTCGAACTACATAGCCATGATCCAACGGCATTTTTTTTGTCGTGTTACTGTTGACTTCTCGTTCGTTCTGTCTGAAATTGTCAGCCCCGTCGCTAATTTTCCCACCATAATTTAAACATTTTACTGTGCTTCGTCAAGTTGACACGGTCAAAAACTTGGTCACATTCCGCCACCCACCAATGGTTTAATAAACTCAGTCCAATCTTTGAAAATTGATTCTCGATGCTTTAATAGATTATGCTGTTATATAAATTCTCGGTTCTAATGATTTTTGTTGTATTCATTTTCCAGCGTGAATGAGCAGTTTGTTGAAGCAAATGGAACATGAAAAAACTCCTGTCCTAGAAGCAAGTTCCATTCAGGAAATAGAGATGCTAGTTGCCTCCGAAAGAATTGATATTCTTCCTGGGGCAACAGAGTCATCTTGCAGTTCTGTTTGCCCTTTTTCCAGGCAAGAACACAGTCTTCTGGCATCAGAAGAGTCATCAAAGTCGGCAAAGAAACTTTGTGGACTCATAGTTTTCTATGCAATGGTTATGCTTGTGGAGGTTGTTGGTGGTTTGAAAGCCAACAGCCTAGCTGTTATGAGTGATGCTGCGCATTTGCTTTCAGATATTGCCGGATTCACTATCTCTCTCTTTGCAGTATGCGCATCAGGCTGGGAGGCAACCCAGATCAGTCTTTTGGATACAACAGGCTTGAGGTTCTGGGTGCTCTTTTATCTGTGCAGTTAATTTGGCTAATATCTGGCTTTTTAATATATGAAGCACTTGGGAGACTTCTTTACAGAAAGGCCAAGGTGAATGGCATTCTTATGCTTTCAATTGCATCTTTTGGGTTTGTTCTTAACTTAATTATGGTCTTATGGCTTGGCCATGATCACAGTCATCATCACCACCATCACCATGGCTGTGGACACACTAATCATGATCATGGAAAGGAGGAGGAGCATAATAACACAACAGATGATGAGGCGCTTAGTCTAGTTTCAAGTAGTCCTAGAAAAAGAAATGCACTGAACATAAATTTGCAGGGTGCCTATCTGCATGTCATTGCCGATCTGATTCAATCTGTTGGGGTGATGATTGGTGGAGCTGTGATATGGGCTAAACCAGAATGGTTAGTGGTTGACCTGTTGTGTACTCTAATATTTTGTTTTATATCTCTGGGAACTACAGTGTCAACGCTCAATAATATATTTGGCATTTTGATGGAGAAGACACCAAGTGAGATCGATATCGTGAAGCTGGAAAATGGCCTTAAGGGTATGAAGGGAGTGCGAGATATCCACGACTTGCACATTTGGGCCATAACTGTAGGGAAAAATGTTCTTTCTTGTCATGTAATAGCCGAGCCTGGGGTCAGTTCCCCTGATTTGCTCAACAGGATTAGGCATTACTGTGAAAAAGCACACAAAATTCATCATGTAACCATACAAATTGAATAAGAATGGCATTTCCCCTTTCTATATTTATTACAACTGTGGTTGTTTAGACATACAGAATTTTCTTATTCAGCAGCATGTGCATTCAAAAGCTGATCTCTGACCTCCCAAACTATGGATTTTGTATGATTCAAACCCTCCGGCACTCTTTACTCCTTCGAAATTAGCAAGTGCATAGCATCTTACCCCAGCTAACAGAAACACTACGCCTTTTGAAGTCGATCAATTTCCCGTCTCCACAACTTAGGACCCCAAAGGGTGGATGATTTAAGCACAATATTATTTTCAGCAACTCGGCCAAAAGAAAGTAAAACGCGAATAAGAAAGATGACCCATCTTGCTGCGAGTTCTCTTGAACATGTATTGCACTCAACACTTCTTTTTCCCAGACTCTTCTCTTGAATACTTTCAAATTATCCTATTAGTAAGATCTGATTTGATTCATTAAGATCAGTAAAGAAAAAAAAATCACTCAAGATGAGCTGTTGTGCAATGCTTTTTTGTTTTTTTGGAGGGTTACAGATGTGCAATGTTTTTTTGCTCTATTTTTTTTTTATATGATTAAAATAATGACAAAGTGTCACAACCACTCCAAGATAGATGTGCAATGTTTTTTTGCTCTATTTTTTCTTTTATATGATTAAAATAATGAAGTGGAGTCCTCTTCCGGAAGTGGGAAAGTTTTTTGTATTAATTAGGATTTGAAATCAAGACCTCTTGTTTAAACAACCAGAGTCCCTTCATTTAGGCCAACTTCTGCTGGTTGTTTTTTGTTTTTTTGGCTATATGACGCACAACATGATGACATTTTAAGGAAATTAGTAATAGGTCCATTAGAAGCAGCCCTTCATTTTCTTCTTTGATTTGTTTTAGACCTTTATAAAGAGTTATATTTATTGCATTCTTCGTCCCTTCACAAGAAACCCAGTTACCTTTTCCCCTCCTTTTTCAAAGTTTTCGAAATATATATATCCTATTGCTTTTTAACGTTGTTTGGTAAGATACTAGGATATGAGATGAATCTTTCAGTGGACTAAATCAACATTAAATATTTGTTTGGCTGCTATGCCTATGGAAACTAGTAGTGATAAACATGGGAAAATTCGGGGTTTATTTAAAATAAATGGTATTTTGATCCGATCAAAATTCTACCTAAACCCGTGGAAAATAGAGATAATTGGACGATTTATGGTAAAATACTCCTTGCAATATGATTGGACTTTATTCCAAAAAAGAAAATTGTTAACAAATTCTGCAATGAACTGATTGTCACAAACATGATATTCTAGAAGTTACACTCTTTCGACGAAAAAAAGAAATTGCAATAAAATTTTTTAAAGAAAAAAATTGTTCATCTGACATAAAATAGGGGGCGAGTCCAAAATTTAAGATTCATCTATTAAAATTTTATGTATTTCAACTCATCTCGTCTTCATCTTGTTGACGCAATTTTAAATTAATGAATAGAAATGCAAGGCTCTGAATTCCCAATTCAAATATTAGGCCTGTTTGGGATAGTTATGGTAGAAGTGATTTATTTTTTTGTTCTGTTGGACTTTTTCTGATGGGTTTTTTCCTTCTAAAAATCATAATGTTGATGTGATTTTTGTTTGGGATAGCGATGACATAAGTGATTTTTTTTCCAAATAGATTCTTGTTTGGCATAGAGTTCGAAAAATTAGTTGAGATGAAAAATAATTGAAAATGACATGAATGGATATTTAATTTTCTTCTTCTTCTAAATTTCTCCAAAAACTCTTGAAAAATATTTTTTATATTCAATTTGCATTTCAAATTTTGTCTATAAATTTTGTCACATATTTAGGGCCAGGAGGTTGAGCATTACATACACACAAACTCGCATTTTAAATCGTATCTAAAATATCTCCACACCGTCTCGTGCATCATTTTTAAGATATATCATCAAATGTAAAAAAATAGTTAACGAATGAGGCACTGGCTATATTTTGACAAGCGAAGGAGATGCTTGCAATTATTTATGCATTAGACAAGTTTAGACGAGTATTTGATTGGTTCCAAGGTGATTATTTTTACGGATCATGCTGCTTTAAAATACCTCTTGACTAAGCAAGACGCTAAGCCAAGGCTTCTCCAGGTTGGATCTTGCTATTCCAAGTTTGATATTAAAATCGAGAGACAAAGAAAGGGGTGGAGAATGTGGTAGCCGATCACTTATCTAGGATACGGGTTAAGGAGTTGCGGATGATTCGGAGATGGAGATTCGGGATGAATTCCCGGATGAGTATGTCTTGGCAATCAAGCAATGTACCTTGGTTCGCTGATATTGCTAATTATAAGGCAATTGGGATGATACCGAGAGGACTAACATAGCGGCCCGAGGGGAAGAAGTTTATGCATGATGTTCGACGGTATATCACGGGATGAGCCTTTCTTGTTTTTCGGTGTGCGGATGGAGTGCTCCGTGTATCCCGGAAGGAGGAAACTATGGAGTCTCGGCATCATTTTAAATCGTATCTAAAATATATCTCCACACCGTCTCGTGCATCGTTTTTAAGATATATCAAATGTAAAAAAATATCGTTTTTTTTTTGGGGGGGGGGGGGGGGGGGTGCAGGGGACAAAACCATAACCATCTACTGTTCAAAAAATTTCTTGTCTTGCACGGTGGTCGGTGGATTTTATTATGCATATTTATAATTTGACTTTTTTCTTATCTTCCTTCTATAAAAATCAGATAAAAAATAAATCACTTCTCCCACTACTAACCAAAAAAGCTAAATGGGACATCAAATAGTTTCAAAGCAGAAATACCATGACATCTCACAGCCAAACGCAAGAAGCAAACAGAATTAACATTGTCGCGATTCCCATTAACCACACTATATCATTTATATCAGCTGGTTCCCATTTCCTATGAATACATGGGAAGCTAGCTTAAACTCGAAGCAAACATCCAGAAGCTAGCAAAAGGGGGAAAAATCACTGACTTTCCTCAAGGGCAAGGCAACTCAATATAGTAATAGATGTACTCCTCATGTTTCTCGACTATTTAGAAGGAAAAATAAACGAGAAAGAAGAAGTAAAAATAGAACTGAAACTTAGAAAAAAAAAATATCTACTATTCTTTCATTCCTCGAATGACGCATTAGGTGGAACAGCAACTTCTTTTACTCGTCCCCGATGCATCTGCAACATTGATCGCGGTTCCTTGTCCAGGAAGGGTGGTACTCGCTGCTGCTTCCTGAGAGGCCAGTGCTTTTTTGCTCACAATATGATAGATCTCTGTCAAAATGGTTTGGAATGCCTTTTCAACGTTGGTTGCGTCCAAAGCAGATGTCTCAAGAAATGAAAGACCTTCCTTCTCGGCCAATGCTTGACCATCATCCTCAGAAACAGCTCTAAGGTTGCTCAAATCAGATTTGTTTCCAGCCATCATGATTACTATATTAGAATCTGCATGGTCCCTCAATTCACGGAGCCACCTTTGAACATTATCGAATGTTTGCCTCTTAGTTATGTCATATACGAGGAGTGCACCAACAGCCCCTCTATAATAAGCACTGGTGATGGCACGGTACCGCTCCTGACCTGCTGTGTCCCAGATTTGTGCCTTGACAGTCTTTCCTTCCACCTGTTGAGGCAACAGGAGGGAGTAAAATAATGCGATAGGATCAGTATATCAAAAGGAGTCCCAAAATACTTTCTCATTATGGTGTTCGAATGATCAATGATTCAATATATAACATAACAATTGACTATCAATTTCAACTAATACTAGTTTAAGACCAATTTATCTTCTTTTAACCCTCTTCATCAATGTATAATACAGTTCAAAAATACAAATTAGCCTGAGATATCCACTAAGGTACCCAAATCTGTCGTTACTGGACTACACCTACAAGTTTTCTTTGTGGTCACTTGTACCCACGCACATTCACAATGATATACCGAGATAAAAGTGAGATATGTTCCAACACACCATAACGTACCGTTCCATAATATTTCGAACCAATCAAAAAGGTGGTTGGGTATAGAATCCAAAGTTTTTACCTGTAAAATTATTCACCTGATACAAGTAAACCATACATGATACATAGTCCTTTTTCATTAAATCCCACAAACGAGGAAAACGCACGCACTGAAAGTTTAAGCCCGGGGATAGGGCCGCATTAGAGCTATTTCTAGTATTTTATCAAATTGCAACAGAGCTCTTCCCGTTTATTCTATATTCACAAAATGGTAAAGGTAAACAAGACCCGAGATCCTATATCGTTGCTTCCACTTCAATTGACGCTCGTCAACTGGTTATTAGCATAAGCCATAAAGACCTAGGTCGTTGAGATCATTTAAATGAAATCTCGTCCAACTACTGCAAAGCATGTATGATTTATTTGTTCTAAAGCATACGCCACAAACAACTCATCACAAGATCCTGGTTAATAAACAGCACCGGATATACATCCGAGTACAACCCCATGGGTTACAGTATTAAAGACTTCAAAGTTGAAAATCGGGATAGAGGGAGCACCTGAAGAGTACGGGTGGCGAATTCAACCCCAATCGTAGATTTGGAGTCCAAGCAAAATTCATTTCGGGTAAACCTGGAAAGAATGTTGGATTTTCCCACACCAGAGTCGCCGATCAAAACGATCTTAAACAGATAGTCATACTCCTGGTCCACCCTATGCGCCATAGTCTTACTGTCGTCCCTAGCGTCTCAAACACATCAGATCGAACCTGGATCAATCTCGAACACAAATCGAGCATCAAACCAGAAAGAACGAAACACGAATGGGACGAAACAACTTACCCGGAGGCGGATTGATCGAGAAGATAGATGGGGTGTACGGACGATTCGTTAGTCTTGAGGGAAGATGAATTAGAGAAAGGTTGGGTCACCGAACGTACCGCCCGGAGTATCAGGAGAAAAGATCAGGCGACTTGGGGGAAGGGGGTCAGAGGGAAGACAGAAATACCAGGAACAGAGCAGGAAACAAATATTTAAGAAAGATTGGTATTTTATAGTGATTATATAATTTATATTTTTGGGATGAAGAACACGGTCGCATTGGAGAACGGGACAGACCTCTTGTCAGGCTTTGAGCTGGCTCTTACTGTTCCCACACCCGTTGCCTGGTGGCGCACTGGCCTTGCTTTTTAAATTCAACATATATATAATTAATTAAATCATTGAATATATTTTTATATATACTACGCCTACCAAACAAATTACTAGTATTCTTAATTACATGACCTTGGGAATAATACAGGCTCTTCTAAGCTGTCATACTTATTGGTGAGTTTTGATTATAAAAAAAACTAATTGGTGAGTGTATTTAAATATTTAATATTCTTATAAAAATACATTATTTAGAGATATAAAATATTTGCTAAGGTATACCTATTAAAGATTCTAGACGGTTGGTTGGGAAACTCTACTAACGACTTCATTACTTTATTTTTTTTTTTTTTTTTTTTTAACGGAAAATGTTAACTCAAGTTGGGTAATTAAATGCTTATAGGGTAAATTAAAATATATAAAAATTATATAAATGCTTGTTTGAAAAATTGTAAACTTTCAAAATCATTTTTTAATCGTAATTTATAATATATAGGATAAATATATAAGAAAAAAAAATTTGTCTCCATTTACATAAATAAAACAAACACTAAATGATTTAAAATTGATGGTAGATAATATTTTAGTATTTGAAAAATTCAAACTCAAATTGTATACTTTTCTGTTTATCTTTACCTTGGTCATAACAGTGTATCATTTTGTATTTATTTATTTTGGTTTTATCTGTCATTCTTATCATAAAATATTAGCTCAAAACTTCAAAGTGAATAACTGAATATGTTATCATTTCTCAAACAAAGTCAAAATTCTTATTCTATTAATGATAATGATGAAACGAGAAAATAGAATTATTATCCAACAAATGATCTTAGATAGAGGTAATATTGCCCAAAAGCTAAAGGATGGGAAATATAAGCAGGGCTATATGGTGGATGAAAGGGCATATGTGGAATTTGGAACATTATATTATATATTTTCTAATTAAATTGCTTCTGCTTACTCTCTAATACTGCTCCATAATGCAAAGTTGTGCTGATTGATTGCAATAATATTGTTCAATTCCTGCCTACAATCAATTAAGGTAGGTGGATAATGGTGCCCTTCATTTATGGTTAAAAGATTGAGGAGCACGCATTGTTAGGATATGATTGTATTTCCATATATTGGAAGGACAGTTTCTTTCTCAACACTCAAACGCCATTTTGCAGTTTCCAAGCATATATCCTCTTTAGAATTTCATTTTTAAATTTTTAATAACACATTCAATTATTATTATTATTATTTAAAAAAAAAAAACATGACATTTGAACTGTGATTTCTCAAGTAGTGACAATTAACTATTTTAATTTTTTTATTAAAAAAATCTAAAATATAAACCAGACATATGGTAAGAACTGAGAACAACACCCCCGCAGCATCAAAGATTCATTTCCACATATTTACACTTTCCTCTTACGCGTTTTGAATTTAGGCAAATGTTATTTTGGTCAATAAATAATGCTCACAATTGTTAATGGCTATTTATAATAACATTAATTCACCTTCCATTTTAACAGAAAACTTGACGTAAGACACGTTTTTACATGAAATTTGGAAAATGGGTAGAGATAGAAATAAGGCAAGTCGACTTTTTTGGCTAAACGAACTTGGCGCGTAATGAGGAGTAGAAGGTCGGCGAATGGGTGCGAATGCGAGTTTTTTTAAGACTTGAAAACAAGCGCCCATATAGGCCTGATCAATCAAACCTTTTAAAAGCTCTACTTAAAATATAGACTTTTAAAAAAGTCTCATATTGTAGGCGCTTAAGGCCATAAATAGACTTTTATGCATTTTGAGCCTATCAAAACTTATATAACTCTAGGCTTTTAGTATAATATAAGAATGAAAACTAAATAAATATTATGATATTTATATTATATCAATATAATTATATTTATTTATGTGTAAATAGGTAGGCTTATCTATCGCTGGCGCTTAACAAAATAGGTCGACCTATTTACACAATCGTCTTTAGGCGGTGCTTAGTCTAAGCGTTTTTAACAAACAAAAACAGCCAAACTAGGCCTTAAATAAAGTAAAATGTGGAGCGTCGATAGGGGCCGCCAATTCCTACCCCAAAAATGTGCGATACTCTTTCCTTCTCAATAATTTGGCATCTTACGAATAACTAATATTGATTATATGACAGCATAAAGAAAGGAAAAGACAAAAAGTTAGGCATGACACCAAAACACATCAATCATCTAGGCCACGAGCAAAAAATAATTGAGGTATAGCAAAACTCCAGCAGAAAGCCTTTCAAAATATTTCTCTAATGAGATCAAAAGTAACAATTCAGCCTTGCATCAAGAAGTGGTGAATTTGTCTGGTATAGGAGTCAGTTCTTTATTAGTAGAGCTACTCTCTTAAAAGATTTCAGGCATATGCTTCCATAAACTAGATAATCCTTGCACGTTTCAAGCGCTTTTTTATTCCCAAAAAAATATCTCTATGACTGACAAAAATTACTTCTTTGGAGAAGACAGTCCTGCCCTGCATGATGCAGGTATTTAATTCCAAATATATCTTTAAATTCCTCCTTGAGGCTACGTTGGTGAGATGACGACATGCTGGAATGGCCATTAGAAGCTTGAGGCGATCGTCTGTAGCGAAGTTCAGGGGAGGTGCGATTGAAGTTCAGGGGAGGTTCAAGCCTTCAAGGGAGGGCGATTGTCTTATCTGATTTAAGGTTCGTTATTGCTGTAATTCATTGTTGAATCTCGCAAGAAAGAAGTTGTAGTAGAAGAGTGATATACGTTACAATTTCATCATATATCATCGTGGTTGTTATCTACTTATCTCTTATGGTTTGCTCGGTCCTTGTCTATCTTTTTTGTGTGGTGACATGTGACGGCTTCTAGTCGGAGCTCGTCTTCATATACGGTGGGAAGAATGGTCGGTGAAGATGCAGATGAGGGGATGAAGTTGTAGTTCTCACTTCATGGACAGAGCAAAATTATGGTAGGAGGTTTGTTAAGTGTCCAAATTATAAGGTTAGTGGATGAGGTTTACCTTGTACTTTGATTAAATTGCTATTGAATTGATATTTTCATAATTTCATTTAATGGGATTTTGTTCTTTGTGTGAGATGCAACTACTTTGATTGGTTTGATGGACCAATTCAGAATCCAATTTTAGAGGAGCTAGAGAAAATGAAGAAAGACAACATTGAATTGAGAAGGAGGCTGAAGTTTGTGGAAGGGATCTTATGTGTAATGGTCTCAGTGAATGTTTATTTGATCTGGAAAGTGGTCAATTTCAATGTATGAAAATAACTAGCTTATATATAATGGTGTAGCTATGTGTATGTTTCAGATTTTTTGATTGGAAAGTGTAAAAGATCAGTTATGTAAATCTGCGGCCAATTAAAACAAAACCAAAAGAGAAAGAAATCAAAGAATCAGTAAATTCAATAATTCATTCTTTATGTCCAACTAGAGAATATGTTGATGCACGCCAAGTTTTTGCCACAATTGCCTAGTCAATGTGGTGTTTAAGATAAGCATAAATGAGACAGATTATCATAGTTGAAAAAACAAAGTATCAACAAGAGAATTTGTAGCTGTATTGCTAATTTAGCAGATTTTCAACTGACTATCATTGTTAAAAAGAATAAAGTAAACCTATTGAAACTTTGCGGAGAAGGTTAGCTTTAAAAATTTTATGCTAAAAGCCTAAAAGTATATTACTTTTCAATTTACCGTTCTATTTCTGTACAGTACTAAAATGACAATTTTAATCAACGTGCAAAACTGTTGAAAAAAGAAACATAATGGAAACTAATATTTATAGCAAATTTTGCTGAATAATAAGATATTTACCCATTTATGGAGATTCCAAAAGTCATTTCCCCTATCAATAAAAGCAAAAGTTTCACTAAGCTATTACATCCAAAATATTGCCATTAAAACCGATAGTTTTACCAAAATATTACATCCAGAATATCTTCAATAAATTACATCCAAAATATTATATCCAAGCTAAGTAACCATAAAAGTCATATCTCAAATCAAGGTTGACTGTCTCCAAGAGGAGTTGCATTGATGGACTCTTGTGTGCAAGAAGGTTGATTCACAATTTCACATTTTGTGGATTTCGTTGGATTGGTAGCTTGGGACGTGTATTGTTCCCTTTTGGTTACTTGCTTGAACTGGCATTACTTGTTAACGGCTCCTTGCAAGACCTTCAGTTGTGCCCCTGCTACAGTTGAAACATTTTGACAATTATATTGTATTTTCTCGTTTCTCCTTCAAAGTCCTTGTTGTGTCCTCATTTACTCCTCTTTTTCTTTTCTTTCGTGGCCGTCCAGGACGTTTGTGATATGCTGGTTGCTAGAGGATCAATGGGTTGACCATCAGCCCTCTCCCACAGCTTCTCCCCATTGATAGGCTCAATTACTGAGGAGTTAGAAGCCACAAAAGATTGCAAAGTCAAGTACTTGTCAACATAGTCATGTAGAATGTAGATCCTCCCTCTTAACATATATGCAAGCAACAACTTGTCTATGACTATAACCCACACTTAAAAATATCAGTAATCTTAAATAATTAACTGAAAGTGACAGCAACACCACACTTAAAAATATCAGTAATCTTAACTATTTAACGCACAAAGTTCTTGCATATTATTATCCAAGTGAAGTGAACTCCATCCCCAACTCAAATTGAAACTCTTTGCACAGTTTTGAGGGATTATATTTCGGGTCTTTTTCTTGAACCACTATCTCATCCTCATCATCACTCATGCCATCAACTTCCTCAATCTCCTCAGGTGCATAATCAGAAAACATAGCTAAGATATTAGCAACGTTTGTTTGTTCAGCTTGATACTCTCATAAACTGTGAACTACCAACAACTACGTCTAATACATCACCCACACCAACATCAACATATTGCCTAAAATAGTCATCATCTATATTTTCTTCATCACTATCCTCAAAATCTGATAGCAACGCCTCGGAAACATTATCACTCTCCTCCACCGCACTAGTGTCACTGCTTTCTTTCTCCAAATCCATATCTCACCTATGAAAAACACAATATTTGATAAAAAAACAGGGCATATTTTGAGCAATATAGGAAAAACCAAAAGAACCCCAAAGGTACTTCACACAAAAACCAGAAAACACAAGAGAATATTTGACAAAAAACAAAAAACAAATAATAACTAAGCAAGGCAATGTGAAAAAATAAGTTTTTTAAAAAAAAAAGCCAAAGCAGCTGCATCTGAAAACAAATCAGAGGTAAAGAGAAGAAAGAACATCAAAACTAAGCAGGGCAATGTGAAAAAAAATTTGTGCGCCGGGCATAATTATTTGGGAGGCCTAATGTAACATAGTTTGTTTATCTTTGTATCACTTTTCTAGTTTTTTATGCCATAAAATTATATATTAAAATATGTGAAAGGGTACGATTTTCTAAGTGCAAAATAACCAAGGCAGTTATAAGCATAACAGTAAAGGTTCTGAAAAATTCATACAAGCTGGAAAATGATAGATTATAATGCAAAGACAATAATCAAGAAGTCATAAATCACTACTACAAAAAATAAATTTAATCACATTAATTAACGTCCGTTTTTAGAAAAATAGAAGTTTAAAAAACAAGTGATGACATACTTAAGATTTTTATTTAACTTTCAATGACTATATTGAGAGTTAATTGAGAATTTCAAAAAATATAAATATTTGTGAGTTCCAAAAATGGTCTTTGAAAGTTAAGGTATAAAATTAAGAAAATGAATATTTTTAATTTTCAACGAATGCTTTTGAAAAAACAATCAATGAATATTAAGCAAGAAAAAAAAATATTGAGTTACAACAACTATTTTTAAAAAGACAGTTGTTAAAGATACTTTCAACAAAATGAATTAACACCATCAAATGCATGATCAAGTCCCGTTTTACATTTGAGAGAACAATAATTATAAACAAAATAAACTTGAAAAACCAAAATTATCGATTTCAAACTTGAAGGGCCAAAACCAAAATTTGGTCAAACTTTAGGGATGAAAAGTTTTATTAACCCAAGTTTTTATGTAAACTTTTATTATTATTGGGCTATAATTTCAATAAACTGATTCATTTACCATTCTCTCATGATGCTTGGAGGATTTCTTGTGTGTTACAAAAACTATACTTATACTTGAGGGCTCGGAAGTAATCCATTTCGGATGTTTCAGTTGATGCAGTAGCAACGATTGGTTCAAGCACCATGTCCATACAAGGACTTGATTATTATTTATTACAATGGCAAGATCTATACTTATGGACGAAGTAATGCATGGGAACGAGTAGAATAAAGAGAGTGCTTCCCCTTATTAAGTTATCAGGACTTCCTTCAGATGAACTGGCATTCAGAATTTTATTGAAACTTGAAAGGACTAATAGCATATCCTCTTTTAGTAGCAAAAGGAAAACAAGATTTTTCTAGACCTCCTTCCAGATAACAACATATCTGATCCAGCAGCAGAAATATATGATGTACACGAACTGGAACATTTTGCTCCTTAAAATAATCAAAATTGTACTGATTCTCAAGGTATTTATAGACATCTATGACAAAACTAAATTCATTTCAATGTATGAGGCGGTTATTTGGTTGAATTCAGTTTGATCTTCCAATTTCATTAGTGAACAGCATTGACCACAACAGCGGCACCGGCTGACGAACAAGATAGCGATAAACTGTAACACGATAATGCAGCAGAGATATCAAAATTCAGAGCCACCATGTGTACTTACAAATACTGAACCTCAGAACCACCCCGAATTCCAATAACAATTTAAACCCAGTCTCTATTTATGGACCTTTATAATTACCGGTTCAAATTTATTTACATAACCCACATGATTCATCGGGCGCCACTTGTTCTTGTCTTTAAGTTTGCAAAGCTGCATCAGAACATCACACAGGGGCACCATAAGCACCGAAGGAATTTATGGAGAGCCTCAGCGAGAAAAAGCGTAGAGCACGAGAACAATGTAGATTATCAGAGCCAAGGGAACGAGAAAAAGCAGGGGACCAACAGCTGCATAAGTGTAGTGACTCCCACAAGCCAAAGTTCCCAACTTGATCTGCACAAGATTCACCAGAGCCATGACCAAGAACCCACATCCAAAAACCGATCCAATTGCCGAAACGAGAATCCCCATCCTGAGAGCCAAAATGTCGACTTTCACAACGAAGCTCAAGGCGTCATTGCGTACTCCGGCAACACCCAGAGTATCGGCTTCCTCCACACCCTTACTGGTGTTGATGGCTTGTTTGAGAGCCAAGGCAATGAGGCTGGAGAAGAGGAAGGAGCTGAAGGAGTAGACGTGGTAGGTGATGAGGCCTTCGGCGACGGAGGGCCCGGCGGTGCAGGCGGTGCCTGCGTCAACTAGGGTAGAATAGGTGTTGGTAGATGTGATGCCCAGGAAGAGAGCTAAGGTGAAGAGTGAGTTTACGTTGACGATGCCATCTAAGGCCATTATGTGGATGCTCGTCGAGGTAATTCTGCGGCGTGACACGGCGGACATTTCTTGTGAGCCGGTGGCAGAAGTGGTGGAGGAAGGAGGAGAGGAGGATAAACATTTTATTTGCTTTCCGAAGGGATTTTGCTTTTTGATGAGTGTTTGCTTGTAATAAGTTTGATGGTGGCGTAGAAGATTGAATTTAGGATCAATAACTTGCTTGCTCGGGAAAGGGAGCGCCCGAAGGGGAAAGGGAAAAACCGGGAAAAAATAAAAAGAAAACCAAGGAAAATATGAAAGAAAAAAAAAAATGTAAAAACGCCGTTGCCGGGGATCGAACCCGGGTCACCCGCGTGACAGGCGGGAATACTCACCACTATACTACAACGACCTGTTGATATTTGGGGCTCATAACTAATATTTGATTCTTTCTCTGATACACAGGAAAACAATCTCCTTTGGTCGCAAGATCCTCCGGACGAAGCCAGGTCCCCTTCTGAGCCAAACCCCTACATGGAACGAGGCATGTCAAGGTCTTGAATGAAATGGCCTCAAAATACGGTACGATCTATTTTTATTTTGGTGTCGTGGCAGGTTTATTACTGTAAACAAGGCCAAGTTTGACGCAGAAAATGAATTGCTGAGAATGCGAGACAACGAACTTCTGGGAAATGGATGCATCGAATATGATGCTACTTGTACTGGTCATTTGGACATCGTTGTACTGCTCCCCTTCTTTGCAAATGAGCTGGAAAGCTGAGCACTATATACATCTTCCTCCAAAGGCACATATTGAAGCCTCCAAAGTCCAAACCAGCGTCCAAACAGAGATTTTGAGCCCTGGCAGTGGTGGTCCTTTCTTATTGACTTTATTACCCAAGAAAAGAAATTCAGTCAGTGTATTAGGTTTTTAATGAAGAAAAATATTGAAACTTCAGTCTAACTTTATCCACTTAGTCCACCCATTATGGATAGTTGGATACCATCATGCTCTTCCGTCAACATCACTTTTAGTGTTTAACTTTGACTTTGGTTTTGGTATTTATCTGTGACAAGTCGCTTAACTTTCTCATCAAATTGACAAACATGACAAATGCATATAAAATAAAATGAATCACATGTATAGCTTGTGAGAGAGTGTGGTAAGTGGTAACCTTTTTGTTGTAGCTGTAAAACAGAAAGCAGGAGATGTTAACTAACAAGGGGAAGACGATATGAAAAAAAGTTGAATAATTGATGAAGTGGAGTTTTGGTTGAATGTTAGATGGGGCTTCACCAGTCTTATCTGAACTACCTTTTTTTTTTTTTTTTTTTTTTTTTTGGCTTTTGTTTTAGCGTTAATCATTCTATCAGCTACCAAACCATAAACCAAAGCCACGAATCTCACTTTTGAAACTTTGGTGTTGATTATATATGCCCAGAAAGTTCATGCTATGCATGTACCCATCTTTGCTATGGAAGATTCAGTCAATCAGTGACAGCTTTTGGTGATGTTATGCAACAACTGTTCCTAATAACACTACTATATAAAGCTGTCCTATTACCAGCTCCGGATTAAAGTGGTTGGCAGGCAATATGCATTCAGTGAGACACACCTAAACAACAATCAGCTAACTTCATTGACTTTAGCGGACTCACATCAAACGCCAAATTTAATTTAGCAGCTGAACCATTAAAACTGGAGACAAACACCTATTTTTGGTTATACAAATAGCGCACACCCCCATGTCCCTTGTCATTGGAACCACCTTCCCCTATGGTTAGCTCCAATGTTTAATTTGCATATTTCAACCTCATCGAAGGCAATCATATATTTAAATCCCATGTGACTTCTTGCAAATTGAAAGACCTAATCTTTCATTTAGAAAAACATTTAATTGAACTTAATTTAAAGGAACGACTCTGGCTCATTAGCGTCAGAAAGAGAACTTCCCTTCCTGTTATCCCATAAAAAATTAACTTGGAACATAAACTTTCTTTTATTTCGGCCAACAAACGTCTTGATTTCAACTAAGCATTGTTGTCGCCCATCTACCTCACGTATTAAATTGAATGCACCTAAATACATACTATATATTATAAATCCACTAGGAGGTTTAAATAGGAATACTATTTTCGATTACAATCAGAATAACTTGGTCCTCATATTTGTATATTTGAGTTGGTTGGGTATTTTTGAAGGAAATGTGCCAGGAAAATTGATTAGAGTGGTGGGGTGTTTTCCGAGGATGCAACTTCTGCTGCCGAGTCTTCAACAAATGGCAGTTGAGGTGAGCCGGCCAGCTGTGTGAACCGTACGGCCCAACTACTAAAGCCGGCTGACCTCTGCATCTCTCTCTAACTGATTCACCCTCTCTCAGACATTCCCGCTGGCCCCATCCCATCCCAACCTCTCACCCCTTCATCACCGACTGCTCCTTCATTAATGTTCCTATCAGTTTCTGCTTAATCAAAATCCAACCTTCTCTCTGGTATCAACTAATTATTGAAGCTTCTACCCCCAGTAACAACCATTATTGCCAATCATCTACCCCATCCGGCTTCTGCCATAACCCTGCTTCCCTTTTTATGATGGCTGTCGACCTCCACACTCGTGAATCCACGCTTCCTTCTCAGTTAGTTCCTGACAGGGACGATGATGGTGTTCTCTCTGAACACCACAACTTCTCCGACCAAAAATCCTCTGCTTTCGACCCCAACGAGTTTGGATCCCATGTAGCTTCTCTCATTTCCGCCACCGCTGAGTCACCGAGCAACAGTGATAAGGACGACGACTTCATCTCTGAGTTTACTCGCGAGATGGCTCACCTCATGTTTCAGGATGACGACCAATTTCACTTGTCAGGCATTGGCTCTAGCGATTTGGAAATGGTATTGATTCTGCTTTTTTTGAATTCATCTCCTCTGCTCTTAAGTCATCAATTAAATTGGAAAAATAATCAATTCTTTGTTTGCTTGCTTTTATGGCCGTCTCTTCCGTAATCTCTAGAACTTGACTTTTTTCCCTGTTTTGTCCCTCCTTATTCTTCCTTTTTTCCGTAAAGTCGTGGGATTCAACTGATTCATCCCAATCCACTCTCTGGTCGCCGTTTGGCTCAAACCAAGGCAGTCCTGAAGGCCCTTCTCTGGAACCAACGCCGCCGGCGACGCCCTGTGACGGCAAAGACTCTTATCCAGAGACTGCTTACGACGTCGTTGGGATGTTTGACAAGATGAACATCGACGAAAGAGGGCATTCAAAATACCTCCACGGTTATGGGAATCATCACAGCTTCAACCAAGCTCTCATTGACCAACAAATCCGAGCTGTTCAGGTGACATAAACCATAATCTCCTCTTCGTGCTGGGGAAAAATGAAAATTACTCAGCGTTATGATGATTAATTACTCACTTCGTTGAACGGTTTATTTACATGAAGCAGTTATCTCGCCTAAATCAAAAGCAGACTATGAAGCAAAAGCTCGCTGCATATCCGGAAAGCCAAGCCCAGATTTCGGATCATACCGAACCCGGTGAACAGATTCAGCAAGTTCAGAAGAAAGGCAAAGGAAGCAGCGTCGGGTCGGGTAATGCTCGCAGGAATCGCGTGCCGCCCCTGTTTACTTCAAGCACCGGAGCTGCTCCGCTGCAGCAGCAGCAGCAGCCACAAAACCAGCAGCAAGCATCCGGGTCGGGCACGCGAGCGGTTTTCCTTGGAGGCTCGGGTTCGAGAACCGGGTCAAGTGGGACCGGGGTATTCCTGCCTCGCGTGAACACAGCTCCGTCTGAATCACGCAAGAAGTCATCAGGTAATAGGGAAGATATGAATTCGGTTCGTGAAGTTGCTTCAAGATTTGGTTGTCTATTCTTCTAGTTCAGGAGTCGTTGAAGTAGTTGGCTCTGAAATGGGAATATCAACCATATTAAAAATCATAATTTAACGATTTAATGCGAGTTTTGTGTCCGATTTTGTTGTTTTTGCAATCCCGAGAGCCTCTGCGGGCGATCGAATATTCTATTAAACGAAGCACATGCAAGTTTGATCAAAGAAGTTAGATTCTTTTGGTGACATGAAAAGATTCTTATTTGATGGCAGAAACATAAGATGTGGTTTAGATATTTGCATCTAAAAAGTTTGATGGGCACATGTCAGGTTGCGCCACTGTACTGATACCGGCCAGAGTAGTGCAGGCACTACAGCTCCACTTTGACCAAATGGCTGCCACGTCTGGACCCAAATCCAGTGGCTTCCCTCCTCTGGAAGGTATAGGAACCCCCAATTTCTGATAGTATTTATTATTCAACCACATGTATATTGAAACTTGAGGGAAAAGCCACTATCAATAGAAAAAATAGGGTAGCAGTTGGTGAATGGTGATACTAATGCATGAATACATCGAAGATGTGACTGCCCATTTTGACTAAGAATAGTGTCATCTCTTTACTTTTTGCAGAAGTTCTGGTGAATAACAAGGATGGCATGTATTCGCTGCAGAAACGACAATCACGGAAGGAGGAGCCAGCAAATATGCAGAACGAGACGAGGCTGCCTCAAGAATGGACTTATTGAAGCATTTCACGATAATGCTATTTTGGCAGTTTTAGAACCGAAGCAGACAGAGGAATCATCAACTGCCAGGTTGATTATTAAAAGTTTAAAATCAAATCAATATTCATTACTGTGAGGAAGGGAGAGGGGAATCTTTTTAGGTGGACCGTTAGGAAGAATCAAAGGTGAATAGTGCCAGCTTGAGAATCTTTTCTAGATTTGGCTGTCTTGTATTTTTTTTTTTTCCTTGGTTTGGTTGGGTTAGACTCTCGGGTCAGAGTCAGATACAATAAGAGATAGGGGATGGAGTGAATTTTACAGTTCCAGGGTGATAATAAAGTCTTCTGTGTAAAAATGAAACAAAAGAAGAGGCCAGTGCTAAAGCTTAGCTGAGTGATCGAGACTGGGATAAAGATAGTGACTTTAGTATTAAGGATACATTTTAATAAATCCTTTGTATTGGAATAAATAAATAAATATGCTGAGCCTAGCAGTATTGATTCTGGCTGTTGTCGTGTGTTACTTCAATGTTGATTTAGCTAAAAGACTACAAACATATGTAGTTTGCAGAGTAAAGGTACAATTTCTTTAATATACAAGTCTGTGTGTTTCAGTTGGTGGTTTCTCCTCAATTTAGTTTAGCTCCAATCTTAATCTAGAAACTATGTCCTATAAAAGAGTACTTCTTTAATTTTTCTAATTTGTATTCTTGTCCTACAACTCTGTCCTCTAATTTTATTATTGGAAAAAAAAAAAGTCTTCATGTTGTAATTGATGTGTTTCATGTCATATTTTTATAAAAGGAAAATTAAAGAATAAGTATAAGGGGAGATGAAGTCAATCATAGAGTGAGGGACGTGGGAGGTGACGAGTGGCGAGACAATAGGTGTGAGTGAGGTGTGCGAATCGTGACCGTTGAAAAAACCCAACTGAATCTACTTTCTTTGAATCTTTCCCTATCTGTGGTTTTAGGACTGTCTTCTGAGTAATAACTAAAAAATTCATTTAAAATATTCATATTTATATATTGAAATGATTCTGAATATATATGTTCCAATAATTTTTTTAGAAAAATAATTATTTATATGTCACATCTTTATAACTCTTTCAAGAATATTGAGGAATGTTTTAATAATGAAATACTATAATTTATCAATAGTCAAAAGTCAAAACACAACCTACTCTCTGAGCTTAAAAAAACACAACCTACTCGGCACTTTCTTGATGTGCCCGAATAATACAATTAAATATATAGCCACTTGGTCTAAACAGTAGTAATTAGTTCATAACCTTTAAGAATTCGTTTAATGATGAATATCATAAATTGAAATTTGAACTATACCTATTAATAAAATAATTATAACATTTTATATATTGTTTATCACTAAAATATATAGTTGCAAAAGCGGAAAAGAGTTGTTTGTGATATCCAATTATTTGTTGATGTGGCTATTCCATTCTAAATATAAGACATTAATTAATTAATTGATTAATTCATGAAGATTAAGGGCATTGGTTATTTTTCATATACAAATTGTTCGTCACTTTGTCTAGAATACCCCTCGTTTAATGAGAATATTGAAAGTGGAAGATAAGATTGGAAAAAGATAGAAAATTAAACGAGTGTGATGTCTTTTTTATTTTGGACCGATTAATGAGGGTGGTGTCAAAAAATAAATAAATGAGGGAGAAAAATAAGATTTAAATCCCATATTTAAGAGCAAATCAAATTTATCATTAGAACTAGAAACAAAAATCTGTAACAAGAATATCATTCTATTCGGATTCGGTTTACCTAAAGTCACTAGAGTTTAAGTAAATCACGAAAACAGTAACTAACTTTCTTGCTTGGCCTTCATTTTGCCAACTAATTATAACCTAATAAGTGTTCTGTTAAACTTAGCTTTCACTCCAAAAAGTTATTTAATCCCACTCCTTTTGTCGATCGATGTGGCCTATTCTTTCACTAACAATCGTAATTAGGAGTACTTAATTGACAACAACTTATAGCTAGCTTTCACCATAATTTAGGCCCAATGCCCTAGCCCTAGCCCTAACACATCAAATGGTACATTATTCATTAATAATAGGCCGGTGGGCACTAACATCCGTTGGGAACAAGTAAAAAGTAACTTACTTTTCCTTAATCATATTCTCAATTTGAGATGTGATAATAAAGAAAATGGTGTTTGAAGCTCTTCCCTCATGACTGTGAACCCGACTCGAGACGAATCCAGACTAAAACTAGAGGAGCAAAACAACAACAACAAAAAAGCTCATTAGCATATAAGCAATGTTCAAAACTTCTTACCATGCATGTTCAATTCCCAATTTAAAAATCCATGGAAGATGCTATTCCTTCTAATGAAAAACGCAAAGGAATAGAAATGCTGTTATTTTTTCAGGAAAGAAAATCGATGATGTTGTGATTACCAAGTGGTGCCTTTCGCATACTCAATTAACTTTACCAAGCAGTACAGTTAGATTCGGAATTTAGGTGAAGTCTGGGTTGAAAAAAAGGAAAGAATTTAAATTGGAAGTTATTTTTTTCCAAGGCTATTAATAAGTAAGAGTAAGACTTCTCACTCTCACCTATTATATAAAATGAACTCATTCGTCAGCACCAAAAACTATTCGTGCTATATAAACTTTTGCTTCATGTTTGGACGAATGAGTTGACATTAGAGGATCTCACAAGTTCTTACGTCGTCGGGACAAGTGCATTTTATGCCTGGAATTACATATGGAGGACTTTGATTTGTTTGTTCTTTTGAGTGAATAGAGACGTTATAATTAATATTGTGTATGAGTTTCTTAAAGAATACATATACAAGCCACTAGGACAAGAAGAAGACGACATAAACAAAATTGGTGAGATGACGTATAGAAACAAAGAAACTTAAGTAAATGGATGATGATTTGGTTCAAAAGTAATCAAAAGGCCGGTCGGACGGTCTAAAATCCCAGGCGGCGCCGCAGAAATAGATCTTATATGATATGTTTAGTAATCTTTTAGGGTTAAGATACAACTTTTTGCTTATGACCACTACTGTACTGTCCTGATTTTTTTTTTTTAGGTTCTACGGGATATATAGAGTTTTAAAAGATAGCAATGTTATCTCATCTTGTTCAAAAAAGTGATGTTAACTCTTAAAATTTTTAACAATAAAGGAGAATATTGTTTTATTTTAACACTTTAAGACTAACCTTTAATTAACAAAAACTTCCAAAATAACATTATTATTCATAAGTGAAGGCTTCTGGGATAAGTTAACACTTTAACTCCTATTTTTATTTATTTTATGTGTTGTGGAAGTGAAAATAATTATTACTTTTTAAAGTCGAGCTTAAAATACACCATTTGGCTCTCTTTTATCTCAAAGAGATTAGTCTCCGTCAGTAAATACATAGATGCGCGTTGATTAGTTCTCATGAAAGTTGAGTGTTGATCCTTCTTTCATTTTACGTATTCTGTGCTGGATCAAGATCACATATCATGGCTTTATGATAAAAAAAAAGCTCCATTCTAATGCTGATTAATTCAGCGTTCCGTGTAAATGTTAACTACCATTTTTCCAAAAAAAAATTCTTAAAAAATTGAATGAATGGGCACCACTTGACAGGACGACAGAGATCCCTGCAAGTCTGGTGAGGTGGAGGAGTATATTTTGGGAGAGATTCCGCAAATATTTTAAACATTTTAACTGGGTTGGTTGATGATGATACCCAAAGAGAAAGGGACTGATTTGATTTCTGAAATCTGAATTGAATCACAAATAAATTAAAGATTGGGACTCATAATTCTGTGTAGTAACTAGTAACTGCAATATTGCGTTCAACGCTAGCTATCACAATAATGGGTCTTGTGGTGTCATCGTGTACTGCGAGAAAATGAAAGCCAATTATTACAAGGTGGCAGGCCCGGATTCTTTCTTTGTATATCAAACTTGTCGGAATCTTTTCAATAAAAAATAAATCTTTTAGGAATCTCATGATACCATTTGAGTGAAAATATCAAGCCTACTACAAATGAAAATATCAAGGCGTGCTGTCTCGTTGATTCCATTTGGAATTCGTGTTATCCAGTGACTAGGACAAGATAATATGTTGGATTGAGAGTGGCAATATGTTAGTAATTTGGAGGATTTTTCTTTTATATATATATATATATATATATGAATTTTAGAAGAAGGGTTGGACTTACACTTACTCCAAGAACATAACGCTTAAATCTACTTTACAGAGAAATCAAAGACTGAGAGTATATATACCTATATCTCAACTTGGGTTACCCCTACATCTCACACTCTAATATGCCTTCCCCGGCATCAAGATAACTGAAGGAGTCAAACCCTCTCTATTTATAAGAGCATCTGACCCTTCAACCATTTAACTCACCGACAAGGGGTAATTCGGAGGATGTGAATGGATGAAACTGGATGAAATTATGTATATGAATGGGGATGGGCCTGTAAAAATATGACCCGACCATAATAAAAAGCCCAAACACATTTGGGTTCAACTTAGCAAACATGCACAACGGTTGCCTCGTGCCTACCTACACTGCTACTCGTGAACATGTCTCTTGTAAGACTAAAATTTGTTGGCTTCTCAGTTTTTCCTGAACTCAGGCTATGTATTAGGTGTACGAAACATGCACTTTAATAAAATGCATTAACAATTCTCCGATTCTTAAATATAGCAAAATGTTGTCTTCACCCAATTCAAAATATTTACTATATATTTTTTAAGGGGCTTTTTTTTTTTTTTGAAAAAAAAGCTACCACTTGGATTTGCTTGATAATTTAATACGCTTTTTCCCCCAATTTTGTCTCATTCTCTCATCCTTTTATCCCTACATTAATTTTCAACTTACTTTTACTTATTGTGCCGCTCATTTAATTTCTATATAAATAAAGAAAAATATATAAATATATATATATATATATATATAAACAATGCATGTCTTACATTTTTATTGTTTTAATTAATTTTAACTGATTTTTAGACATACTTGGTAAATTTTTAAAATTCTGAATTTTAAATAATACATAGTAAGTTAAGATCAATAAATCTAAAACTTCAAAATATAAAATCATCTATACCCAATGTTTTTTGCTGAAAAGACATATATACCTAATTGACTAGACAATCTTAACTTGAAAATATTCTTACTGATCAAAAGTTAAAACATTTTATATGGAATCATTTTATAAATGTCACTTAAGAATGATACATTAAGCACTATCATTAGCATTATGTAACCATTTCATTAAGAGATAAGAAAGAACACACGAATTTGAGTTTATAAAAATGTAGAATCGGTCAAATTTTGAAATGATTCTCTCGCAACACGAGTTAACGGCTAAACGTACATAAAACCAAATTGAGCTAAAACGGCACAAAATATACTCTATTTTAATTAATTGCAGAGGAATGATTTTAATTGATACCTGATAAGCAAACAAGATTGCTAATCAACAAGTGGATGGAGGAAGATCAAACTGTTTTTGCGGGTCGGGTTCATGGAAAGCCCTGCTACCGAAGAAGAAGAAGCCAACGGCATGGCCAGCAACAGCAACCAAGAACACGGGCACATTGAAAGACATGAGGGCCAACATGACCAAAAAAGAGAGGGCAACCCTGAGGGCAAGGACGAGGGTCTGAACCAAACCGGAGGAGATGCTTCTTGAACCGGGTTTAATGAGGCGGCAATGGGAGAGGAACTCCGTCACAAGGGCCATGCAAAACACAAAGAGGAGGGCCAACACGAACATGGCAGTGTTGTCGTCAGGCCAGCGAGGGAAGAGAATTTCAGCCTTCTTTCCCCAGTAAAAGCTCATATGCATCATCATCTTGTGTTGCATGCCGGCGGTGCCATTCATGGAGGCCGCCACCGCCGACGACGGAGGAGAAGGTGTCATTGATATGCCTTCCATTTTGGCGATATGAAAACGGAAGATGATGTGCTTTGGGAGCATAAATATAAAAAGAGGGCCCTGGATTGGAGAATGGCACGGTGGAAGCAGGAGCTTCCTTGTCCGTCTCCACTACACACACCAAGTCACACAGTTATCATTGAAGTGATAAAATTTCATTAAAATATATACACATATTTTCATTTAATTATAAAAAATAATCCAATTAAATTTCATCTCATCACTAAAATTAACAAACATGCGACAATGCAGGAATCCGACACAGAGGAATGACCATAATAAAAAAAAAAAAAGTAACAAACATAAATTAAATCTATTCTATATAAAACTTTTTTAATTTCTTCCCTTTTACGTTTAAGAACAAGAAAAATAAATTAAAGCAACAATAATAATATGACTTTAAGGGTATGTTTGAATGGATGGAAGGGGACCCCAAGCAATCCCTCCCCTTCCCTCCAAAACACCTATTTTGGTTCCCATCCAAATATCTTAATAATAATATTATTTTTATTTATTGCAATATTTTTTACTAGGGACATTATTGGAATATCACATAAATGATAAGAGTCAAATAGTCAAAATTAAAAATATTATTATGATGAAAAATATATTTTATTATGAATTTAATTTAAAATAAAATTATTATAATGATGTAATATGTTAATATAATTTTAAATAAAAATAATTATACTAAATAAATTATTATTATAATATATTATTATAATTAAATATATTTATTTGTTAAAATAAATAAATAAATAAAATATTATAGTTAAAAAATATATTATTATAAAATTAATTAAAAAATTTGCACTTCATTCTTATACATATTTTTGCATTTCAATCGTTAAAAAAATTAATATAACCATCAATTAATAGTCAATGCGTATTTCTACAGCTATTTAGGAAGTTCATAGTTATTTTTGTCTCTAAAAAAAAATTTGGTATGAGGAACACTTTTGATAAAATCTTATGTACATTTTTTTACCATAACCCATTAATTTAAAACAAAAAAATACCATTGAAATAAAAAAAAAAAAAAAAATATTATTATATAAATTATAACCAAATATATTAGGGTAAAATGATAAATTGCTATCATTTATACTTTCTTAAACTAAACAAGGGATCATTAAAAATTTCTCATCACCTCCTCTGCCTCATATCTTTTTCTCCATCCCCATCCTTCCAACCAAATAGGCCCGCATCGATGATCTAGACATATTCAACCATCAACGATTATATTAGGAGCCCACATTTCACAACTTACCTACTTTGCAGTTTAGTGAGTTACGTTGGTCGCTAGTTGATTCATATTTTGAAATGTCCACATTAATATATGCATTCTTTTATATACATGGCGTGACATCCACATCGTTACTAAACAACAAATTATAGATCCTAATATACACTTCGATTGTAATTCATTGAATACATAATCGTCGGACTATTTAACATTCATTATTAAGTGAAAAAGGGCAACAAAAATTGGGTGGGAGAAATAAGCAATTTCCTTACGTATCAGTGACGCGTTTTGTTCTGAATCTACACTACCTCGCGTGCCTGCCACTTCAAAGAGGGACACAATTTAAAACTGCTCATTATGATTAAGTATGAGGTTAATATAATATTTTTGCTTTATTAAATTTGCCTTATTTTAATTTTGATTCTTCGATCTATAAACAAAATGGTCTAGGTTTTATTAAATTATAGGGACTTTGAGAGACTAAAATGCCCATTTGCTGTAAGTTGTAAGACGAGCATGCTCTACAAAGAAATTAAATTAGAGTATATATTATATAGAATGGATTGCAGATTAATTTAAAGAGAAGCAGATTAGTACGTACTATAATTACTCAGACATGCATGTGATTGAGTCTGGAATGCAATTTACCTATCTAAGTTATATGTTGTGTAATTTAATTTATACATGTGATTGAGTTGGGGAGTGATGGACAAATTTAAAAAGCTGTCATGTATTAAGCTATTATTATTAGATCAAATTTTTTTTTCCGTCAGTAGCTATTATTATTAGAACACATCATTCATATATACATTGAACCAAATAACTTATTATTGAATGATTTTTTTTTTTTTTATTTTATTTGCTCATGGAATCATTGAATGATTCAAAACCTATAAATGGAGTCAGCCCAAAAAAAAAAAAAAAAAAAAAGCCTATAAATGGGGTCCGACACAGCTTTTTATACATTTACACGGAACATCCAATTCAAAATGAAGCACATGCAATTTTTCCCGGGAAAACAAAACAATTAAGAGTATTTTAATAAAATAGCTAGCATTAAAATCTAGGGTAAAGGACAAAAATGCACGTATATTTTATCTTTGGGTTTTTTTTTTTAGTGCAAAAATATACATAAACTTTCAAAATCAGTGCAAAAATACCATCTCCGTTTAAACAGTGTTAACTTCTGTTTACCACTATTTAAAAGTACCAAAATGCTCCCCAACTGAAAAACAAAATACCCTCCAGTCTTTCTTCTTCCTCTACCAATCGTATCTCTCTCTCTCTCTCTCTCCCCCGGTGTCTTTGTTTCAGGTCGCTGGAGAAGAAGAAGCTCTTTTGTGTTCCATGTGCATTTTTATTCCATGTCAGTTTCAGATTCGCCAAGCTCCTCTGTTTTGATAAAAAATAAAAAATCCTCAGAGACTAAAATGCCGCCACTTAATGAACCGTTGCAAATCGAAATAATTTAGGCAAAATCACGAGGCTAATACATGCAAAATCCCAGATAGAGGTCGATAGTCAACCAAATTAAAATCTCAGTAAAGCAATTTCTTTGCAATTCTAACACCAACAAAGCAAAGCAAAATCACCGGGAAAAATTAAAACAGGCAACAATTCCTATGTTAACTATCCAAAGAAAAAAAAAAGATCACAAATTCATACCGAAAAACAGTGTGGGTTGGATTCATCACGACCTGGTTCTTAGCGGCGTCTCCAATCAACAGTTCGGTGTCCGTGAAAGATCTCGTCGTTAATGATCGAGATTCATACGAAAATAGTGTCGGTTGGATTCATCATGACCTGGTTCTTAGCGGCGTCTCCAATCAACCGTTCGGTGTCCGTGAAAAATCTGTCCTTTAAGTCTCCAAATTGCTGGCTTTTGTTCAATCAGAATGAACCGTTGCCACTGGTGGTGGGTGTCACCATCGCCGCTGGTGGAGGGTGCCGCCGTCCGCATCTCGAGAAGAAATTGGGGGTGAAGGGAGAAACGAGGGCTTCTCATTCCATGCCCATAATTATGTGTTTCTTCTAATTAGAGGTATGGGCATATTTTTTTGATTTTTTTATATATTATATTTGTTTTGATTTAAATTATATACGGTTTTACGAGATTTTTTTGCACCCGTATCTCAAATTAATTAATTTCCATAATACCGGTGTTACGTAAAAATGCGTAACTAGAAATTAATTAATTTGAGATACGGGTGCAAAAAAATCTCGAAAACCAAGATATAATTTAAATCTAAATAAATACAATATATATAAAAAAAAAATCAAAAAAAATATTAGAGGTATGAGCACCTAAGAAGCATATAATTATGTACATGGAATGAGGACCCAATAAACAAGAGAGATGGAAGAGCTAAGGGATAGGTGGGGAAATTAAAAAGAGCCAAGGCATTTTTTTTAATAGGGTGGCGCCCACATAAAAAATAACTTCTGTTACACTGTTTAAACGAAGATGGTATTTTTACACTGATTTTGAAAGTCCATGTGTATTTTTGCACCCAAAAAAAATATATAATGATGGGCGCTCCCGAAAATAAAGTACATATATATTTTTACACCTTTATCCTAAAATCTAAACCATTCATTAGCATTCTTAATTAGTAGGTACGTACATAACCTAAAAAAACATTTATTTTATTTACAAATGATTGGCAATGTAAAGCTCCAAATTTGGAACTCGGATAAATGACTCAGATTGTTTTCCTTTCTCAATTTTCGCCTTCTTTCTCTTCTCACCTTTCACCTACCAATCCTGGTTAGGTTTCTTTTATTGTCTTTATCTAATTATCTTTGAATCTTGTCTGTCCAATCAATCTGAAGGTTATAATATTATTTTGAGTTTTCTTTTTTCTTCCTAATCGACGGTTCATATAGGCTCATAAGGAATAACAAGAAAAATACATCGTGAAAAGATTTGCTTCCACCAATCCCACTACCTGTATTATTGTGTCTATGACCTTGACGATTTCTTTTCATTATATTCATCTCTTTCCCAGTTAAGCGTACATAAACCAAATTGAGTCCCATAGGCACAAAATATATGCATATAACCAATAATCATAATCAAGATTCCCGAAAATTGCACATGAATAATTAGATTCATACTTGATATAGGTAGAGTTGCTTCATGTCAATACTAGGAACCGAACAACATTTCTAGCTAATACACGGAACAGATATAGGAATTAACAAGTGGTGGGAGGAGGATCAAATTCATGAAATGCCCTACCGGCAAAGAAGAACAAGCCGACGGCGTGGCCAGCAACAGCAACCAAAAACACAGGGACGTTGAAAGACATGAGGGCCAACATGACCAGATAAGCAAGGGCGACTCTGAGGGTAAGGACAAGGGTCTGAACCAAGCGGGAGGCCAGGCGGTTCGAACCGGGCTTGAGGACACGGCCATGGGAGAGGCACTCCACAACAAGTGCCATGAGAAACACACAGAGCAGGGCAAAGACGAACATGGCAGCGTTGTCACCAGGCCAACTGGTGAAGAGAATTTCAGCCCTGTTGCCCCAGTAAAACGTCATGTGCATCATCATCTTCCTGTGTCGCATGCCAGTGATGCCATTCATGGAGGCCGCCGCCGAGGGAGGCGGAGGCGGTGTCATTGGCATGCCTTCCATTTTGGAGAACAGTACGGTGGAAGCAGAAGCCCCGCTCACTCCAAATTCCCACTTCCCCTCTATCTATGAGTAATTGTCGTTTGTGAATTTTAGGGCGGTTCAGTTTTAGAATTTATAACCTTGTCTCTATTTGTACAACATGAGTACGTCTTTATAATTCTCAAATTTTGCCACCTCGGCAATCATACAATGAGAAATTCCTTAATTTATGATTATAACACGTCACAGAACATGATCACACTGAAAGGGGAAAGGAACTAAAAGATAATAAATATTCTCGTTTTACTCAAAATCAAGTCAAGGAATTGGCATGGGTGTGCATGGAATCGTTGTGCCACTCAATTCCAAGGGATAAAAACCAACAATTCATCATTATGACAGAAGTAAAAATGATCAATTCGTTCCTTTTTCAATCTCTCTTAGTTAAGGGAACAAACATGCACTTTAATAAGATACACGAATTAACAATTCTTTATAATTCTCAAATTTTGCCACAATGGGCAATCGTACATTACGAAATTCCTTAATTTATGATTATAACACGTCAAGGAATTGCATGAATCGCATGATTCAAAAATTCATCCGAAAGGGGAAAGGAACTAAAAGATAATGAATATTCCCGTTTTACTCAAAATCAAGTCAAGGAATTGCACATAGGTGTGCATGGAATGGATGTGCCACTCAATTCCAAGGGATAAAAACCAACAATTCATTATTATGAAAGAAATAAAAATGATCAATTCGCTCCTTTTTCAATCTCTCTTAGTTAAAAGAACAAACATGTACTTTAATAAGATACATGAATTACTAATTCTTTATAATTCTCAAATTTTGCCACCTTGGCAATCGTGCGATGAGAAATTCCTTAATTTATGATTACAACATGTCGCAGAGCATGATCGAACTGAAAGGGGAAAGGAACTAAAAAATAATGACTATTCCCGTTTTACTCAAAATCAAGTCAAGGAATTGCGCATGGGTGTGCATGGAATCGTTGTGCCACTCAATTCCAAGGGATAAAAACCAACAATTCATCATTATGACAGAAGTAAAAATGATCAATTCGTTCCTTTTTCAATCTCTCTTAGTTAAGGGAACAAACATGCACTTTAATAAGATACACGAATTAACAATTCTTTATAATTCTCAAATTTTGCCACCTGGGCAATCGTACGACGAGAAATTCCTTAATTTATGATTATAACACGTCGCAGAGCATGATTGAACTGAAAGGGGAAAGGAACTAAAAGATAATGAATATTCCCGTTTTTACTCAAAATCAAGTCAAGGAATTGCGCATGGGTGTGCATGGAATCGTTGTGCCACTCAATTCCAAGGGATAAAAACCAACAATTCATCATTATGACAGAAGTAAAAATGATCAATTCATTCCTTTTTCAATCTCTCTTAGTTAAGGAAACAAACATGCACTTTAATAAGATACACGAATTAACAATTCTTTGTCATTAGCACTGACACTCAATTCATAAAAAACCAATAATATTCATATACTAACATTTCTTTTTCATTAGGACTTAACCACTTTAAAAATGGAATGATATTAACAATTCTTTTTTATCAGCCACGATTTTAAAATCTGTCACTTTTAGGTTTAGTACTTCTCACAACAGGTCAAGGAAAGAGGTATATAGACACTTACAAGGTGTCATTTGTTTTCTCCCAGTCAGTCAACGTGAGATTTCAAACAAGCCGCTAGCGAAGAATTAAAAAGAACCGCACCGCATTGTCAGCTACAATCACCAAGAAGATAGGAATGCAACAAAAAAAGGGGGAAAGATCTAGAACAAGTAAGCTATCGCAATCCCGAGAGTGTGTGGGCAAGGTGTTGAACCCAGCGGCTGAAACAGGGCCTCCAAAGGCAGAAATGAGAGAGATTTTGCAGCAGATCAGAATATCCATAAAGAAACACAAAGAAAAAGTAGCCGATAGTCCCCCCACATGAAGGGAACAACAGGCTTGCCCCAGTATATAAAAGGACGTCGGACACTGGAGGGTTGCCATCGAACAGGGATATATTATTCAGGTAATGTAAAAATACAAAGTATTATAACCGGTAGGCATCCTACTCTCACGTGTACAGCAAGCAAATGCTTATTTATAACTAAACTAAATCATATTTATAGGATATTTTGTAATATAATTTACACTATGAATTATGTCTTATATTTAAAACCAGAAAAATATATGATAGTTAAGCATAACTAATGACTCATCAGTTGTTCAGTAAATATTTTAATAATCATAATCTTGTATTGCATGCTACCTATGCAATTGTATGGCGAACCATCATTACAGAGTCATTTTTTATTAGATTAAGGGTTTCGTCCTCGAGGCTTAAAGAGCAAAATATTCTAATTTGTTTCATCACCTCAACTAATAACTTATTGGTCACCGTTACAAAGTTTTACACAAGATATATGTTGGCTGAAGAACCTCTTCTTATCTATGGCCAATAGTGATGAGCAAGTTCACATTCACATAGTAAAGACGATCATAGTTCTCTGAAACACTATCTGGCATAAAAGGAGCATAGCTCTGCTTCAACGCAAAGTGCGAGATCCAATCCAATATTAGTTATTCAGGAAATATCTGCCTCAATATCCTTTACTTAGTTAGGATTTATTCAAACCTCTACTCCAAATGCTAACCGGCCTGTGCAGGCAATGGAAAGAAATGGTTCCTCTAACAGCTCATGGCAAATTCTTCTGTGTACGGGAAATTCAAAGGTGTAATTCATTGTCACAGCCTCATCATCTTCTTCTATGGTCTACCTCTGCAAGCATTCCTTTGGAAAACGAAAATAATGGATAGCTTGTTTGTTATCAAATCCTTCAGAGCCTTGTTATATATGTTAGATCACTAACTCAGGATTAAGAGTTGCTCAAGAGACCCTCTCAATTTCATGTATCAAGAAGCAAATAGTTAAGGCTAGCTGCACTTCTCAACCATAGCATGTGATTCATGATGATATAAACTACTACCTTACCAATTTTTCCTCTTTCTCTTGAAAAGTGACAAATGCAAGAATTTTACCAGATTTATTCCCCTTACCCGTAAGACCTGTAAGACCCTCTAATTTCTTTTTAATATCATTTTGTCCTTTACTAAGGAAAAAAATCAAGGAAGATGCGTATTGATGGAATGGTTGTACCACTTAATTACTTCCAAGTTCCAGGATAAAAACGATCAATTCGTCCTATAAGAAATTTAAAAAGATCAATTGGTATGTTGAATTAAAAAGATGATAGGATGCGTGTGTGTGATAAGTGAAATTGAAATCATGGAGCCAGGGTATGTTTTTCATGCGAAAATTAAACTTCATTACCCAAGTCCCAAAATTTATTCACTCTTAACCTAATCAAGTTGTTTCGAATATATATATATTAATTAAGATAGATAAGAGCACAATAACATATACGGTAACGCAAATATTTTCGCTTTTTATTTTGGTGATTATTCTTTCGATCCCAAAGTCAAATACTGGTAGGCCATGCACAACACTCTTCCGAAGATTCAGATTTGCCCAAGGGGTTTGAAGTTTATGCGGGCAGAACAAAGAAGTTATGGATAGTCTTAACTCTTCAAAAATGCCACTGTCACAAAATGCTCTCCTTCAAAATTATTTCACCCATACAACTAAGAGTAAAACAGATTCCTCTTTAAACAAGTAGAAAAGCAGAATTGCCAGGGATAAAACCATAAACTTGACCAAGAAGGCCAAGAAATGAGAACCGTGTAGGAATTTAATTTCTCCGAGCAAGGCCGAGGCACCAAGTTAAAAACTCCACACACATATTACTTCTGATTCTAAATATAAGAACCAGGTTGATTTTATAAGAATATTAAGAAAAAAATTAAATTATTTTAAAGTATTTATATTTATTGTTTTTTTTTCCAAACTAATTTATTAGACTTATAAATTGATATATAATTTAATCATACACAACAAATGATATTAAGTAACTTCTTTAATCTCTAAAAAAAAGCAAAAGTTAGTTAGGTTTTATACTTATGATCGGAGGTAGTGTCCACTAAATACACCACAGACCACCAATTAGATATGATCAATTCATCGATAATTAAGCTCAACTAAGTACTTTTTATTCCATTCTTGTGCTATCAACAAAACAAAAACACAAAGAGGACCACACGTCGAATGTCAAAACATTAATAACTTCATAGCTAGAATCCTTACGGGTTACTAGGAAAATCATGGGGTTTTCACCAAACTAGCAACTTTTAGCAAAAAAAAAAGTACTAAAATAACGCAGTTTTGAAAGTATTTACCAAAATAGAGTTGTTTTGAGGCAATCACACAAGGCTGTACGAAGGCACTAGTAATACTGTCGGCGCTGACGCCACCATTAGTGGCGTCTCTGTGATTGACGCCACTTGGCGTCAATTGAATGAATATTCATTTCCATTATTTAAAAATAATAATAATAATATTTAAAAGTATAAATAATAATTCTAATTAATTAAAAGAATAAATAATAGTTTTAATTAATAGTTAAGGGAATTATAATATTTAAAATTTATTATAAGCCTTAGGATACAAGACTAATTAGTAAATTAATTAATTAGTGAATTTCTTATAAACGTTAAGATAGATGACAAATTATTTAATATTTTGATATATAAATTGTAAAATATTATTAGATAAATTTAATTAAATAAATTTGTGAGAATAATAATTAGTGAATTAATAAAACTATTTTGTGAGATATGTTGTATATTATTATTTATAGAGTACCTAAAATAGATAAGATAAGCTTAATGGAGAATAATAATTAGTCAAATAATTAATTCACTAATTATTCTAATTAATTATTCTCTAACTAATTAGTTTCTAAAAGTTGACTAATTAATTATTCTATGAAGATCTGTTACTGGTTATATTGTGAATTTTGGAGGATCTCAATTTCTTGGAAATCTAAGAAACAAAATATAGTTTCCAAATCTTCCGCTGAAGCAAAATATAGGGTGCTTGGAACGGCAATATCAGAGGTTGTTTGGGTTATCTAGAATGTTGCACGACCTAAATATAAGACGGTTGGAACCTATACAAGTTTTTTGTAATAGCAAAGCGGCAATCCACATAGCTAATAATCTAGTATTTCACGAGAGAACTAAGCATATCGAGATAGACTGTCATTTCATGAGAGAAAATTTGCAACAAGAATTGATTAGCCTACAACATATATGTTAGGAGTAAATAACAACAAGCATATGTTCTTGCCAAGGGACTTGACAAGGAGAGTCATGGTAGAATTATAAGCAAGTTAGGAACTATAAAAATATTTATAGCCCCCAACTTGAGGAGGGGTGTTAAGTGAGTCATATTATGTGATACATTTATATATATGTGTGTATGGACTTATTAGTGTGTTGTAATATGTCAGTGCTTGGGTTATATGTGTGTGTGTGTCCATAACTGATTTTGGGGTGGTTGTAAACAGTTTATTTTATAATGGAATAGATATTGTTTTTTTTTACACTGAGCAACAAACTCTTTATAGATCTTATAATATAATTATATTTCGTTAAATTGATCGTCAAACTATTTAACATTAATTATTAAGCGAAAAGGGCATGCACTAAAAAGTTGATGAGATAAAAAATTATTGAGGAGTTCAGGATAAGGAGGGTGCAATAATGGTGCCGACTTCTGTGGCACTCAGTGAAGCATCAAGATTAGCTTCAAAGAATCGTCCGGCCATCACCGAAAGGGAATCAAAACACGCAATTCCCCCAAGTGTATATCATTTTTAAAGTGATCCAAAAAGTCAATATATTCTATGAAATTATAGAAATAATAATATTTAAAAAAGAAACATCACGTTCCGAGGGGAAAATGATTCTAGTTTTATAGTGTTAATTATGAAATGAAATCGTCCATGCGTTTTGTTCAAAATCTCCATTACACTGCGTTAGTCACATATGTCAGACAAGTGAAGTGCGTACCACTTCAAAGATACATAATTACTAAAAAATGATTCTCTTCCCTTGTAATTCGAATACTTAAGTAAATGTGATTGGATATAAGTAGAAAGCACTAAGCAGTCTCTCTCAGTCACAGGAAAACAGATTTGGACAATGTCAACATCAACTGAGCTGGCCGCGCTCACTGAATTGGTAAAAGTCAGCATTATAGGGGAGGTCTCAGTACGGCATGGTCACTCCGCTACTTTTTAAGTCATATACGACCTTTCAACTACGTTGAAACCAGAACTCAATTCCTTTTGTTTAAACACAACAATGCTTTGATGTACCTTTCATATGAGGAGTCTGATTTCTCTACTCATCCCTTCTCATCTTTAAATTCTGGCCGTCAAAATTTTAATCCAACAGTTTAGATAATATTTTTTAAAATACCTCATACAGTAAAAAAGAGGGATGGACAGAGTATCTACTTCCTTCATATGAGTATTAATATATGTACCTTTTAAGCAAAAAAAAAGAAAAAAGAAATACAACAATGCCCATTTACTAGAAGTTGTAAGAGCTGAGGAGCATCTCCAGAAAAATACAGTGTATATAGAATGGGTTTCAGATTAAGTTCTAATTCTGCAATAATGTTTTAAAGAGTAGCGGTTACTATAATAATACCCTAAGACCTGATTGTATTGAATCAGATATGTGTGTAATGTACCTATCTAACTTATATAATTGTGTAATTTATTATATATGCATGTGATTGAGTCAGACAGTAGTGATGGGCAAGTAAAGCATATTGTCATGTATGCCATCCTAAGAATATTATTTTTAAAATGTCCAACGAATATAAATTAAATTGAGTGGAGGGTATTAATTATATAATTCTTGAAAAAAAAAATCCTGTAATTCTTATAAAGTGTTATGTCGCACCTCAGTTAAGGAGATCGAGGAACAAAATACACTTTAAGAAAATTTGGATACCTTCCTCTAGATATATTTTGAAATTGTGATCGGTGATTGGGTCAAAAGCTGACAATCGATGCAAATGTTTTCCGCCAGCAGTTTTGGAAAAAAAATAATTACTTGGTCAAAAAGAAAGGGGAAAGGAATACAATAACACAGAAATTAAAGATGCATGCATTTGCGAGAGAAATGAGTTTTCTAATGGTTTGACAATAAGCGTCGTAGTTACCAGATTATAAATAGTGACATCACAGGAGAAAACCCCAAAGCCTTGCAGCTCTGTACATGGAGTGGTGAAGATGGAAAAGCAGAGACAAGGGAAGAAACGTCACTTGGTGGTGGTTCCAGCTCCTCTTCAAGGACACTTGACCCCAATGCTTCAATTGGCTTCCATCCTTCATTCTAAGGGCTTCTCCATCACCATAGCTCACACCCTCTTCAATTCTCCAGATCCTTCTAATCACCCCAACTTCCAGTTTCTCCCTTTCTCTGATGGCTTATCCCATCAAACTACTGATTCCATCTCCTCCCATAATGTTTCGTCTCTCGTTTCTACCCTTGCTGCTAACTGCGTTTCTCCTTTTAGGCAGTTATTGCTCCACTGTACCACTGAAAATAACATCGCCTGCATCATCTATGATGGTTTCATGTATTTCGTTGAATCTGTGGCTCAACAACTCTGCCTCCCTACTTTACACCTTCGAACCACTAATCTCACCAATGTAATGGCCTACCATTATATTCATCGCATTCTAGCCCAAGGTTGCCTTCCTCTCCAAGGTACGTATTATCCTCCTAATAACCCCTTTCTTCAATTCTTAGTCATACACAGTCGGATATCTTCGGCAAATTCACCTATATGCTACAGAAAGTAAAAAAAAAATATATATATACCAAAATACTAAATTCCAGGCAAAAACGATTTTAAAATTGTAAACAAGTGGTAGTTCTTCACAAAAACGATTTTACTTTATTGCTCTCTCCATCATATCACGTATTCCCCCCCCCCCCCTTCTTTTTTTTTCCTCTTTTGTCTCTCTTCTACTTCTACCCCTCTCCTACTCTCAATATTTTAAGAGGCCAGTGTAGACACAAAATGTAAATTCACAAAAAGGATTTTACTTTGGGAAATTGACCAAAATAAATATATAAAAAAATATATACCATATTAGACCAGTTGGCAAAATATTTACCAAAATAAGGCGAAATAAACTTGACGTTTGATACGCCATCTGCTAGCAGATAGTGTCAGTCAAACTGACGCCACAATGGCTGACTGTACATTAAAAAAAAAAAGATATTGGGTGACTGACGCCACCTAATATTGAATATTAAAGTGGCTGACAAGTCATTCAATTAATATATTATTATTTGAGTGGCGTGTCAGCCTATAAAAAAAATTTAATATAATAATATATAATAATAATAAATGATAAAAAATTGAAATAATTTAAAGCTCTACATTTAATTTGGGATATATTGTTATAACCAAATTATACCGTATAATCTTTTAAAGGGCATTTGTAGTGAGTTATTTAAGCCTCATGCTTTCTTTCTTTTGATTCCAAATTAAATGAAGTAGAGTTTTAAATTATTCTAATTTTTTATTATTTATTATTATATATAATAATATATTATTTTATTATATTATTATTTTTATTTTTTATAGGGTGACACGCCACTCAAATTGAGTGGAGTGCACTTTAATATTCAATATTAGGTGGCGTCAACGCCACCCAATATCTTTTTTTTTTTTTTTTTTTTTTTTAATGTATAGTCAGCCACTGTGGTGTCAGTTTGACTGCCACGCTATAGTAGCGTTAGATTTGGTAAATGTTTTGTCAATTTGTCTAATGGTTTTTATATATATATATATATATTTATTTATTTATTTATTTTGGTCAATTTCCCATTTTACTTTATTATCATTCCTCTCTCCATCACTTCTCTCTGCCATTTTTTTTCTTTTGTCTCTCTTCTACTTCTACCCCTCTGGCTCTCTCCCACTCTCAATATTCAAAAGGCCAGTGTAGACACACAATGTGAAGAACGACTTTTTTACCATTTTAAGATCGTTCTTGTCAAAAACGATTTCAAATGTAGTATTTTAGTAAATATTTTGCATCATGCAGTATTTTTATAATTTCGTAGTATGTGGGGGTAAATTTGCCGATATCTTCAGCTCCTAACTTTGCCTATACGTAGATGAAAGTGTGGTGCCGGAGCTGGAGCCGCTGCGATTTAAAGATCTACCTACTTTCAATTCGACGAATTCTGATGTGTTGCAAAATCGGCTGAATATAGTGCAACGTGGTATAAAGTCATCTGTTGGTGTTATATTCAATACAGCGGACTGCCTCGAAAGCCAAAGGGTGGAAGAACTAAGGCAAACATACCAAGTCCCTATATTCCCCATAGGCCCGTTTCACAGCATGGCTCCAGATTCATGCTCTAGCTTTCTGGAACAGGATTATAGCTGCATGACGTGGCTGAACGAGCAAGCCCCGAGATCAGTGTTGTACGTGAGTCTGGGAAGCATAGTAACATGGGAAGAAAAAGAGCTAACAGAGATGGCTCACGGGCTAGCCAATAGCAAGCAGAGATTCCTGTGGGTGGTTCGAGGAGGGAGGGGCATAAGCGTCAAAGAGTGGGTAAAATCATTGGCTGAGGAAGTGAGAGAAGAGATAGAAGAAAGGGGGTGCTTGGTGAGATGGGCCCCACAAAAGGAGGTTCTGGCACACGTGGCAGTGGGAGGGTTTTGGAGTCACTGTGGTTGGAACTCCACGCTGGAGAGTTTGTACGAAGGAAAGCCAGTGATATGCCAAGCCTGTTTTGGAGATCAGAGGGTGAATTCGAGGCTAGTGAGCCATGTGTGGAAGGTGGGTGTAGAATGGTCCTGCGACGACGTCGTCATGGACAGGAGAGAAGTGGAAAAAGCTGTGAAAACTCTCATGGCGGATCAGCAAATGTGGGAGAGAGCGCAAGAACTGAAGCGTCAGCTTAGGCAAGCTGTGACACAAGGTGGCTCTTCCCATGAGGCATTACTTCACTTGGTGGACCATATATTGTCACTCTCATGAGATACATACTCCTATTTTATATCTTAGTTTTGTTTTATATGTCGTTACGGATGTACTCCATCACCTCTCTATCACTATCTTCCATGATAATTGCCACAGGCCCTGTTCTCTTTGTATATTTAGTTTCTGGAATTAAAATTAGGTAAATTAGCTTGTTGAATTTAGTATAGCTGTTTAATTTTGAATAATTGTTCGTCGTAACAGTAAGATTATATCACTTGAAAATTTGATATTTTATGGGAGATGAACTAATAAACAGGACGTTAGAAGAGAAGGTAGTAGTCGTATACTTGTATTTGTGTCACAAGTGTTTATTCTAGAATCGGTTCAACATACGACCCTGTCACTTTTTTGGGTCCCTGAAAGTTGATGTGCTCTGGACAAATAATCATGAATGAAAGAATTTAAGGTAAACAGAATTTCAAAGTTTGGTCTTGCCGGAATGTGGTCAGAACAGGTCAGAAAAGTGAGAACAGAGCTTGCCGGCCCACTTCTATGAACCGGTAATGCGGTTGCCAACGGCTGACACATCAGCGGAGAGAGGCGCGTGGAGACGACAGAGATGGAGCGGAGCTCGCCAGTAAGTTCGTGCGGAGGTCCAAACTCCCGGAGGAGGCGTACGCAGGCCAAGTAAAGTCCCCATTGGAACAGGGGGTTCTTACCGTCACTGTTGCCAAGATGCAGCCCTGGCTGCATGTCGTCTACCGGCGGCCGGCGAGTCCCTTGGATTCATTTCTCGCATTGCCCACGTCATGCATGAATTCCATAAAGTTAGATCAGTTTGCTATATATTATATGTAGTTTATGGGGTATGGTCTGTACCTTTGATTGTAGTCTTGCCGGACCAGGGTGGTGGATGTTACGTAGAGAACTGTAATTTATTGCCAATTAATCATTTCCCATTCTATATAGCTTTTGATTTGGCTTGGATAACAGATCACATTGTTTATATAAGTTGATTTAATTTCCTAAACTTTGGTGTAATCTCCTGGCAAAAAAAGGGTATATATGCTGTGCGATTTAACTATATATGTTCTCAGTTTAGGCAGTCCCAGTGTGTAGAGTGCATAAAAACATAACTACTCAACGAGGAAAAATAATAATAAATGTGCATGGACAAGATAACAAAATAACCATTCCATCTCACTTGAAACATCTTTATCAGTTAGGCCGGTATAGGTAATTTTTTTGCTGTACTTCATAATGAACCATTCACGTTGGTTACTAGGTCTCGATCGCTTGGTGTCATATAATGGCTTTAACTGAGAGCCCTGATCAGCTCGACCTTAATGCTAAACTGGAATTATAAAGCTTGGTGGCAAATTGGATTCGATTGTCTCAAACATATCAAACATCCAACACATGTCTTGTAAAACTCTCCTGTCATTTCTTTGATGATCACTGTTTATGTTTTCACTTAAAAATTAAAATAATATAATTAGACGCGAAAACGTGCCACATCATTAATGTTTTCTGTTTTTTTTTTTTTTATGTTCGACTTGATATTATCAGGTTCTCTGGTACTATTAAAAAAAAAAAAAAAAAAAAAAAAAAAAAAAAAACACTAAGAACTTCATCAGTGGTTTTGGCTCCGGACCCATAACCATATAAGCCGAATAACAAAATCTGAGAGTTATCCAACTTGCCCCCCATGGCCATAATCAAAACTTTATATGATATCATGAATCGTATAAATTATGAACCCG
Organism: Acacia acuminata; assembly: GCA_019022655.1. Classification (NCBI taxonomy): domain Eukaryota; kingdom Viridiplantae; phylum Streptophyta; class Magnoliopsida; order Fabales; family Fabaceae; genus Acacia; species Acacia acuminata. The sequence continues at coordinate 194,271 of JAFJYI010000077.1, read as the reverse complement.
CTTCCGTTAGTAATCTACATTGCAATCATTCTGTTATAATGCTCTGTTCACGATTGAAGGCGATGCAGGATATATATGTTCATCGTTTATCCAGTCAAAAGAAAAGAAGGTTAATTATAATATATTTCCTACCTAAATATAAGATAAAGTTGTTTTTCTGAAGAGATTAAGGAAATTAATTAAATTACTTTAAAATATTTATATTTTTAAATTTTTCTTAAACTATGTTTCTTAACAAATAATAAAACTTATATATAATCTAAAGGTGTACAACATAAAATATAATTAAATAATTTATTTAGTTTTATCTTTTAAAAAAAAAAAAAATCACTATTTTAGGATCCGAGGAGTGTCATTTTCCCAACTCGCTAAAAATTAATGACACCGCCGATTTAGCTATTCGACACTGTCAGTTCAGATCGGTCAACGTTGTGGACAGAGTTTCTTGCATGGTCTTTAGCTATTCGGCATCGTGGACATTTCTTGTGCTTGGCATCCCAGATTAAATACTCCACAGATTCATTATTATAAATTAAAAAAGAAATTAAATGTCAAATATATATTGTAAAAGCAGCATGTTGTAATTAAATGCCTGAGTACGATAAAACTATGGGAATGTACGTTCGATATATCAGCGAGAGTCCTCAAATATACTGTCATTGTTCTTTCCGCGCGCCGCATTTATACATATATATACGTGGTTCGAAGTTTGGGCATTAGGATAGAGTCAGGATCACAATGAGTGTATAATCTGTTCAAATATCAACAGCGTATGATGTTGCAAGATTGTGGTGCTGGCGAGTGGCAGTGGCATTTTCTTTTAGAAAAGGGAAGCATGACTACAGTCTACAGGGGGCTTAGGATCTCAGTTCTAATAATTATGTTCAGCTTTTATCCCCCATTTCTTCTGCCTCGTATGATGCCTCCGTCTTATCAGTCCATTTCTCTCATTTTTATCTCCCCATTTTCTGATTAGCTTTTTTGAGATCGTGCTCTAAAGTCACCACTTTATTAATATATCCAGCGCGCTCTCCCTCAAAAGGATATCTACCTTTCGCGCCACTCCTTTTATATATCTTTTTGGTTGTTTCACACTCAAAATATGGCCATGCTCCAAAGATGCAGCAATAGGAATGGCCTGGGCGGTAGACAGCAGAGCAGAAAACGACAAGAAAACGGGTCGAGTCATCAACTCAACGGGGCCCACCATTTCATCGATAGTCTCTCTTGCGAGATCAGTAGGGAATCACTAAAATGAAAAAAAAAAAAAAAAAAAAGCCCATAAAATTAGCGATTCGTGTGGGCCTCCACATTATGATGTCACCATCCCGTCTCTACTTTTATCATTTTTTCCTCCTTTTTCCATGGCCGTCTGATGAAGACAATAGGCTCCCATCTCTCCTCTGTCCCCCTCTCTCCCCTATGAACCGTTAGTTTTTGGAGCAAACGAGCATATCAGCTCTCCCCTACTTCCACTTCACCCCAGAAGCACCCGTAACTTCTCCATCTCCAATCATCTCTCTTTGGAGTTTGTGCGCGTCCTCTTTTCTTTCCATATATTCTGTCAGGCCTTGGAGTCCTAATTCAGAGCATTGGTTTTCGACGCCATTAGCTATCTTCTTCCCCTTCGATCTCCCTTTTTCTATTACTGGCGGGGCACCGACACTCGTTTTGCTTCGCATCCAAGCCAGACCTTCCTCAGTTATTGCTTCTCCCGCTCCTGCATTTCTTCTTTGCTAACTGGTATGTATTTTCTGTTCTCTTTCTACTACACTTCTGCTTTTAAGAATATGTTGGAAATCGTTGTTTTAGCTTTTACTCCTAGGCTCTACAAAATTTCCCATGTCAGTGCTTATACGTTTGACCTGATTTGGCATCATGGCTGGAGGGAGGGACTGGGAATCTGGGATTCTCTTTTCTTTAGAATTGCAGTGTTCTTAAAAGTCCTTCCTCTCAGTAAATTAATTTTATCGTTTCTTTTCCAAGTCGGAAGGAAATAAGTTCCTCTTGTTCAGTAACTTGAATGACGACTACGCGGGAGCTATTGATTTTGAATAGCTGGGCATTTTTGTCTCTTTCGCTAGTTGCTGCAACAGATTTTGATTCGGATCGAGACGGTTCATTGCGCCTTATCTTTTACATTTTCGAAATAGTTTTGCATGGACCACTTCCAGTTGTGTGTCACTGCCAGCTTCCTCATCCAACCTTCGTGACATAATTGTTTGCGCGCATTAGATTTAAAATTTTAAGTCGGTTATCTTCGTTGCTTTAGAGTTTAGAGATCTCATTCACCTGGGCTCAACGTATTTCAGTTTCTTCAACCTGCCGTACAGCATCCCTGCCTTTTGTACTCTTGAGCTATGTGAGTCATCTCATTCGCATGCTATACAATTAGGAGTCAATGAAAGTCAAATGATAATGCAGTGCCGTATGTAACAACATTTTGGCTACAACCTCAACGGTTATCATTTAATTAGGCCAGGGATTGGGGCAGGGGCTATTGGCAGAAAAATGTCTTTTATCATGAATTCTTGACATTATCTGGACTTTCTCATTTGAAGTAACCTCGTTTGATCTTATTATTTTCCTACCCATCCAAATTACGTTGAAAGTGGGCGAGAATTTTCGTAATTTATCTTTTATATTGATTGATAATACTAAGTCTATCTACCTGCATTTTTTATAGGGATTGTTGATTTTGCATTTGGCTTACGCGATGATTAGCAGAAGGTACAGGACACTCTAATTCGTATAGTTTTTAAAGGTTTTCCGAACTGTTGTTGTTGTTCTTTCGACACAAGCAATTTTTCATTTAGTTTGATTTTCAAAATGTAATTCGGTCCTGCGTGCAGCTGAAAAACAAACAGCGGGAATTTGCCTGATTGCAACTGTTTCAAGACTGAGGCGGTAGACTGTTTCAGAGCTGGTGCCTGTATATCTATGCAGCCCATGGAATAGTTGTCAGATCTCAAAAGGAACTTGAGGAAACCAACAATCAGCATGAGCAGAAATCTGTACGACAAGTCAAAACCCAAAAAAACTGCTTTGTCTTATGCTGATCTCCAAGGTGTGGAAAACTGCACTTTAAAATCTTCCAGGAGTCAGCGAAAGCAAGTAAAATTCGGTGGGGCAAGTGAAGATGATGAGCTTGTTAAGTACATGTCTAGTTTGCCAGGTTATTTGGAGAGGGGGAAAAATATTCATGAGAAAGTTTTAAATGTTGGGGTCCTTGATTGGTCCCGTCTTGAAAAATGGCAACATAGCCATAAACATATACCCCATAAGGGTAAGAGGACTTCAACATCCACTAGTGACAGTAATACATCCTCTTCTGTCCCAGCAGAAGGATCCTCTGGTCATTCTTCCAATGGTCGTAGTCCGTCTGCTTCTTGTCAAAGGTCAAGCCGTCCATCACTGCAGTCTTACTTTAAGGCATCTACCACACAAGACCTCTCCCTCGGTGGCAAAACCTTAGGAGAAAATGATGGGAATCGTCATAATCTTAGAGGTGACCTTGGTAACATTAGTGCCCAGAGCAAATTAGTTAGATCAGATGAGTATCTTTCCCAAAACCTTGATGTTAGGAGACTGAAAGCCGGCAGCAAGAAAGATTTGTATCCAAACATTAGTATGAAGAGTAAAATCTTGCCAAGTGACAAAAAATGTGACAGTCGTGCAAAGTTAGAAAAGGGCACTCAAGACAGTGTGTTGGAGAAAAGAATGGAGACTTTGCAAGAACCAGATATAAAAATTGTTGAACAAGGTATAATTAGGAAAAACAAGCTTATTGATCCTCCTTTGCCAAACAAGATTCCCCAGAATAATCATTTTGGTGTATCTGATACGATGACATCTTTTGGTCAAAAGTCAGGGACTACTAAGAGAACAAGCTTTTCAGAAAAATCTAAAGAACTTTTCCCTAAAGACTGCGATATTTTACCCTCATGCCCACTACCAGACGATACTGAGGCTAACCATTCCCAGGCTGAAGGGTCCAGTTCCTTGGATGCAGGGAATATCAGAATTCCCACAGCCACCTCTTCAGTTCTCCTATCATCTAAAATGGGAACAAGCCCGTCAAGATCTACTAGAGGTGAAGAAAGGAAACAGACAGGAGCTGCAATTTCATCTGCAAATGGACCTTCTCGGGGACTAGGCCAGAAAGGTAAGTCTGAAAAGTCAAGAAGCTCTTCACCGCTTGGTCGATTTGGCATCAGCATTGGTTATACAAGCAAAGGTTCCAGCTGCAAAGAGAGTTTACATGTACCACACAAGAGCTCCATGCCAGCTGTTAGATCTAGTTCAGAAACTGTGAGAGTTTCTGCTAGCTCAGGCATTTCAGGCAGAAGCAGGATAAGCCCTTTGAGGAGGCTACTGGATCCACTATTGAAACCAAAAGAAGCAAACTGCCGTCGCTCAGTGGAGTTATGTCAGGAAGATCCAGGATTGGTTAATAACGCTGATGTTGCCTATTCCCATCTGCAGTCAGGGAAAGAATTGGACAGGGACCGTAGGGTCAGTTGTAGCTCTATGAATACCTGTGATTTTTATAGTGGAAAGAAGCATGTATCTTCAACATTTCGAGCTCTTTTAAGAATTGCAGTAAAGAATGGCCATCCCCTGTTCACATTTGCAGTTGACAATGACAAGAATGTCCTTGTAGCTAAAGTCAAGACTTTAAGTACCTCGGGGAAAGATGACTGCTGCTGTATCTATACTTTTTTCTCCTTCAGGGAAGTTAAGAAGAAGAATGGCAATTGGATGAATCAAACGGGCAAAGGCAAAAGCCCAAATTATATTCACCAAGTTGTTGCCCAAATGAAGGTTTCCAATTCTCACTTGTATGATTTAAATTGTGTGGACTTCTCCACTGTGAAAGAGTTCGTATTGTTTTCTGTTGAATCAAAGCAGGGGAATGGGGAGGCCTCTGATTATCAACCAATTGATGAACTTGCGGCCATTGTTCTCAAAATACCCAAAGCTATCAGTTTCATCAGCAATTTGCATCAGGGGAGTTGCTGCAACGATAGTCAACTTGTCCATGCAACAGTTGTGCTTCCAAGTGGGATTCACAGTCTTCCAAGTAGAGGCGGACCTTCGTCCCTGATTGAACGCTGGAAATCAGGTGGATCATGTGACTGTGGTGGGTGGGACTTGGGTTGCAAACTGAAAGTCCTTGAAAATGAAAATAGAGTTTGTAAAGGTTCAAAACACTCCAAAGCTTATTTTGCAGAAAAGTTTGAGCTATTCCTCCAGGTACCCCTTGTGCTTAGGTTAATGTGATTTTCTCTCATAGTCCTGTAATAATTTTTCTTATTAGTCTTTTAACTTCCATTGCTAACCAATAGGTGAATGGACAAGATCACGTGCCTGCTTTCAGTTTGACCCCCTTCACGCATGGATTATATTCAGTTGCTTTTGACTCGTCCCTCTCACCCTTGCAAGCATTCTCCATCTGCATCGCGTTAATGGACAGTAAGATGCCTTATGAGCTTTCTGGATCAAGAGATTCCATCGAAGGGAAAACCTCAAGAGAAACCCTATCAATGCAAAATGATGGGATAAAGGTTCTGCGAAAGTTGGAGGATATTCCTGCAAGTTATATCTCGTATCCACCGCTTTCCCCAGTTGGCAGGGTCTAAATTAGCTTTTAAGCATATAGAAGTAAAGACGTCTCTCCTTGCAATTTGATGCAGTATCTGTAATTAAGCATGTGCGCAGTATATTTTGTTCATGTCTGCTGCATAGAGTTAAGCTTTTGAGAAGTCCATTACAGGCGCCCCTCAAATAAGGTAGAAATATGACATGGGGGCTGCGAGATCATGTGCTTCTTACTTTTCCTTCCTTCTTTTTGGTTGTTTTTACAGCAGAAGAAATGTTGTGTATTCAAGTGTAACATGAGATAGACTGTGATTATCAATTCAGTGAAGTGTGAATAGTATGGTTTAGTTGTGTATTGGCTTCCGGTATGTCTCTGATTTGTTTGTTATGGGACAATAATAAATAGGAAAATCTATCTTAAGGCCCAATTAGCAAAAAAATTATCAAAAAAAAACCTAAGAAAAAGTTACATGTCAAAAAAGGTCCTCAGGGTCTTTTCTCGATATTATTTTATAAATTATTGTTAACGTTAGCATATAGTTGTTAAAGGGTATTGATTTAGTTGTTAATGGGTATTGATTTAGTTGTTAGGATATTGTTGTTAATCTTCTTGATTTGGTTGTTAATGGTCTACTTGATATTGTTGTTAACATTCATGAAATAATACTAGAAAAGACATAGAGTTTTTTTTTTTTACATGTGATTTTCTCTTAGGTCTTTTTTAACATTTTTTTTAATTAATTTGGGCTTTGAGGTATATTTTCCTAAATAAATAAATAAAAATTATTTCCTGACGTTTTCGCGCTCACTATCATTGATACGTTCTTACAAGTCTCTCGATGTGAAAATCAGGTTTCTTATACAACATTCCATACAACCCTATGCCTATGCAGGATGCATAATTATCAGATTAAACATTGTTTGAGCAAAAGCTAACAAAAAGTCCAACAAGAGAATAACACAGTAAAAGGAAAAAAGAAAGGAAAAATCCAGCACATTCCTAGCTGGGTCCAATGAGCTATGACATAACACAACTAAACATCAATGGGGATGCGTAATTTTTTTAGAATAAAATGTCACGTAAAACGTGCATTAGCTGGCTATAAGTATAACTGAAATCTGGTAAGTATTTCTCAGGGAGAATATCTATGATGGATATTTGTAATTTTTTGTAATAGAGATTAATAGGAGCAGATATGAACAGCCTAAATTACATGTCTAATATTAAACCTGTGATATTTTTTTATATATATATTTTTTTTCAAAAGAAAGAAGAAAACGAGACATTGGGAGATGAAAGGACGTGATGCCCCCGAGACAATTGATATTACCGCGAGGCCAATTATTTAATTATGCACCTGGTCTATATTTGGGAAACAATAACATCATGGTTTCAGAAAAATCCATATTCATGGAATGCTCATCCCTAAATTAAGAGGTTTTTTTTTTCCTTAAAAAAATCATTAATTTTTATGTTTTAAGTTAAGCTGTATTTAAACCGCCTGAAGTATTTTACTATTTAAAAAAAAAATTAATCAATTTTTAGTAGATCTAGCACCATGAAGTCTTTTCTTCTAGAAAATAGTCTATGGTGCTGGATGCACTAATAATTTGAGATGCTGGATGTTATTGAAAAGATATTTTAGAATATTGGGTGGTTTTAGAAAAATATTTTAGGATACTGTGTGGTATAGGAAAAATATTTTTAGACGTTGGATATACTATAAATTAATTTATTTGAGGTCCCGAATGCCAAAAATATTTCAAGGTGTAAAATATCATTTAATCCAAATAAATAAGAATAAAAAAAAATAAAAAATGGGTTCCCTCACCCCAAAATAGAGGGATGAGCATACCCTTCTCATCAATGCGATGAGGAAGGCATGGAGACCGATTTTAGAAATCTTTTTATAAAAGTTGAGATAAAATTTCTCTCATGTACTTATTTCATAAAAGTTATTTTTTAAAAGCTAATTTAAATATGCACTATTGTATCTATTTCCCTCCATCGTTCATTCTCTCTTTTTTCCCCCCTAGCACAAGTATTCTCCTATAAAAAATAATCATATTCAAGGTACTATAAGATTCTAAATGTGACCATCTCTTCTAATAAAATTTTCCCTCTTCTTTTCAAGAGCGTGGATTAAGATTTTGATTGTCACACAAAATTTTAGGGTAAATCGGCAAAGTTCCCGTCAACTTTCCTCAATTTTTTCAATAATTGGTGTTTGGTTTCCTTTTGAAACCTTTGGCCAAAACCATGGTTTCAAATGTAAAGTTAACAAACACTCTCAAATAACGCAGAACCTCGGTTTTGATTGAAAACCATGTTTTGAGAGTTCAAAACCATAATTTTGCTATAAGCCTTTTTTTATTTTTTTAACCTTTTCAAAAACTATTTTCTGAAATCACTTTTTTCATTTTTTTTTTATTCAAAAGCTAAACCAAACTTCATTACACTACGTAAAAATACTGTTTCTAATACTCCAATATAAAAAATCATATTTTTTATTTTTAAAAATTGAGAAACTTTGATGTGACATTACCTTTTTTTGTCTGAATGTTACTGTTTAAAGTTAGTTTCATTAACATTCTCTGAAAGTGTGTAGGGATTCAGTAGGGTGAGTAGTTGTAAACAGAAAGGAGTGTTCATAGGTTGCTTTCCGATGAAAAAGGTGAATTCATTTTTAACCCTTTTTTAACTCATACCATAAATTTCCCCTCCACTCCAACACTCAAAGCTGATCTGCCCCCTCTGATTCCTCTGCATTTGCTGCTCAAAAAGTTGTTCTCTTTTTCCACTCTCTTCTCTTTGTCACTGTCGCTTCATGAGCTCCTGTTTTTCTCATTTCGTGAAACTCTTAATTATTAAATATAAATTTATAGATACATTCATATCTCTTGTCTTTCACTCACTGAATGGGGCGTTGTTCAATCTTTCACGCAATAAACAAGTGTATTTGCAGAGACTAAACTGGGAATGTGTAAAGTTGAAGAATCAGAGGTACATACTGAGATGGGTCATTGGGTCATGTTGGAGATTTGGGTGGCAGATCCCAGCGAGTATCCGGGTTGTCTGCTCAAATCTTGGCCAATTTTAATTAATATAAGAAATGTACACACTGTGTGTTGTCTCTGTGTTTTTTTTTGAAAAAATGGTTGGATACAATGATAAATAAGAAAAATAAGAGATGGGTTTTCTGTTGTAAATTAAAAAGCGAAGAATAAGAAGAGGTGTGTGTGTGTGTGTGTGTGAATGATTGAAGAAAATAGGACCACCAGGTGAGTGAGGCTTGAAAAAAAAGGTTGTGATGAAGAAAAGGGATGGTTGTGACACCTCAAAAAGATGTGCATCATTTATTCTACCTTTCCCCACTCATAATTCCCCCTCCCAATATCTCATGTTCATCCTTTGATCCTCGTACCTTCTGTGTTAGATGTTCCACCTCACTCCTAATTTCATGTGCATTTTTAGATTACTTTAAAAAAAAAAAAACACTTTTACACTATGCAGATAATAAAATATGTGACTAGAAGTGATTATTTTAAGAGGCCTCAAATACCCTTATGCATTCACTTCATCTGGTATCTATATAATTAACCATTCACTTAGCATCAACCATATCACTATTCTCATGAAAATGAACAGTGTTTCTAATGTTTGTCTTTCCTCATCAATGATTTTAAGCCCAATATAACTAGAGGGTTATATAACCACTTAAATACTCGATTTTCTTGTGAGAAATAAAGTGAGAAATAAAGGGAAGACAGATGTTTTGAGGTTATATTCAGTCAGCTAATTTTAAGTTTATTTAGTCTCTTCAAGTAAAGTCTTGAGTGGTCTCAATGTTTATGATTTGTACCTCTAGTTGTGTTATCTCTGATTTATACATACGTCAGAAAATGAGAAATGAGTTACACTATTTATAAAAAAAATTATGTCAAATTGATTATATACATTAGATTAAGTTTTGTCATTGTTAATTGCTAAAATGCATATGTGTATTTGTAAATTCACCTATGAATACTAATATATTTTTGTATAAGCTTTTATAATGTAAATTATGAATTATAAATTTGCATATGGAAACTTATCATCTTTTTATTGTTAATTGTTCAAATAGCACTTGTAAATTCGTCAATCAATTTTGACATTATGAATATAAGGAAATTGGAATAAATTTTATGTATATATGGTTTCTTATTTATAAATTACTATATAATATTATTATATATATTTTGTATCAGTATTAATTCATAATAATTATGCTAAAGAAAACATTCTAAGGTTTTCTTAATTTTCACTCGTGTCGTGGCATCTCGATGAAAGAACAACACATTATTATGCTATTCATAAAATGCAGGTCTCACATGTGATGTAATAGCGAACAATGTTTTTGCCCGGTTCATTATCATCTTCATGTATTTTGACTTTGACTCTTTAATATAGGGAAAATCATGTTTACTGCCCAGGTTTTTTGTTGTTAATTCACCATCTTTCTCTTATCACTTACGGAGAACATCAATCCCACTAGCTTATAAGCAATTTTGATATATGTCAAAGATACTTTATAGAACTTTAAAAGAGAGTTTGTTAAAATTATCTGTAAAAGCATGAAAAGACAACTTTTAAAAAAGTGAAACAGACGTAGTATTTACTTTACACATTTTCTAAACAACGTAATAAAATAGAAGAATGAAGGGAGTTGAATGCTTACTATGTAGTATATTTTGATTTATATTTTCACTCGAATTCTTATATATAATTTTTTTTAAAAAAATAAAAAAATCTCGACAATTTGAACTCTGCACATGCTATGTTTGTTGGGAGATTATATTGATGCACAGAACAGAGAATTAGAAGGGAGAAATAGCAACAAAAGCCAGGGAGCGCCAGATTGTCAACACCACCACCTCGTGGCATATATTGTCAGTGGTGGGCTCAGAGGCAAGCGTGGGAATGGGATGGGATGTCTTGTGGAACCATTATCAAGCCGAAAAAAAAAAAGAAAGGAATTAAAAAAACAAACAAACAGCAAACGATAATTAATGAAAAAAATATATATATATATATATATATATGTGTATATATTCTCTAAACCGATATAGTAGTAGAGTAGTAAAGAGCTCAGAGTGCAGGCTACAGGCCACAGGAGAAAAGGAAAGCTGGAAAAGAAGAGGGAGTGAATGATGGAGAGCTGGTGTGGTGGGCGTGATTCTTAAGATCAGGCACAAACCCTTGGATCTCAAAAGAGGATTCTTTCTCTTCTACTTTCTCTTACCCCAAGCATACACGAATTTCCCTCCTATTCACTATTTCCACCTTATCGCTATCCGTCTCTACACTCTAGTCTCCTCCGGAAAGTTGTGAGGAATTGCGTATTCACCAATGGGAGGTCGTTGCTCGAAATTCTCACTATGCTGGTGGTCCTCTAATATCAAATCAAATCTTCATGACTTGTCGGACAATGGTGAGGTTTTATCACTGTTTCTTTTCTGGGGAAAAACGAAAAAAACGCTACCTGGTTTTTTTTTTTTTTTTTTTTGCCTCTTTTCCTTTCACTGAAATTTTGAACTGGGGTGCAGATGATGGGAACAAGAATGAGAAGCCTGGAATCATAGAATATAGCTTGGATCAACTAAGAAGTGCCACTTCTGGATTTTCACCCGATAACATTGTATCAGAGCACGGTGAGAAAGCTCCCAATGTTGTCTATAAAGGGAAGCTTGAAGATGACGGGTGGGTTGCTGTGAAGCGCTTCAACAGGTCGGCTTGGCCTGATCCTCGACAATTCCTGGTTCGTGCCTTTTGCTTTGACCCATGTTTTTATGGTTTTTAACTTCTCTCATGTTGAACCTTGCATGTATATGTATGGCATTAGCTATCTTTGCGAGTGGAAGTTCATGTTTGCTGTGGCTGGTTTAACTTGTAGGAGGAAGCACGAGAAGTGGGGCAGCTGCGGAATGAGCGATTGTCCAACTTAATTGGATGTTGCTGCGAAGGGGAAGAGAGACTGCTTGTTGCTGAGTTCATGCCCAATGAAACTCTCTCCAAACATCTTTTTCATTGTAATTTTTAATTTCATATTCTTCACTTAAGTTGCTCTTCCTATTTTAGTTGTTTAAAATGCAAGGATGGTTTGCTGTTTTAGTTTTTTTGGTTTCTATTATTGCTCATCAGAAACCAATTGTAAGGAGAAAATCCAATCTAACAATAATTAACTAGGCAACTAAGTTATTAGGAAGATAATTAAGCATTTTGAGATGATGGTCGATTAATATCAGGCATTTTCTTTAAGAAGCAAAGAAGGATACCGATTTAAGTAATCTTCGTCCTACTTTTACCCCTTTTTAGTTGACTTAGTTTATTAAGTATTCTTGTTGGCGAAAATCCCTAATTTGTAATTTGAATGAACTACCGTGACAGGGGAGAGCCAGCCTATGAAATGGGCAATGAGGCTGAGAGTGGCCTTTTACTTAGCACAGGCTTTGGAATACTGCAGTAGCAGAGGACGGGCATTGTACCACGATCTTAATGCTTATAGAATTCTGTTTGATGAGGTACTTAAGCTTTTTTTAACCATGATCGTTTGAATCATTATGTCTTGTCAACTATTTCTTACCTGGGATCAATGGTGGACAGGATGGCAATCCCAGACTCTCCTGTTTTGGGCTCATGAAGAACAGCAGGGATGGCAAGAGTTATAGTACAAACTTAGCCTTCACCCCTCCAGAGTACTTGAGGACTGGTAATAACTGACAAAAACAACTTATTTATGACCGTGTACTAGGTTATCTTGAGATGTGTATGCATTTTGGCTTGTGATCCCAAGTTGAGTATGATGGGCATGGCCATTGAAATTTTTTGTAGGCATTCTGACTATAATTATTTAACTGATCTAAACACGTGTTTGAATTTGGCAGGAAGGATTACCCCAGAAAGTGTTATATACAGTTTTGGCACCCTTTTGCTTGATCTGCTCAGTGGCAAACATATTCCACCGAGTCATGTATGCTTTCATCTTCTATTTTCTTTTCTTTTTGATACAATGTGGTTCTTTGCTTTGTTTTGACGTACTTGAGGTTGGATTTTAGTGGATTTGCAATTATATGGATGTGGATCATTCAACATATCATGATGGATTTTACAAATGATCTTAGCTTACCGTTAAAATGTTGATATCTAAACTAGGAGATGTAATCCTTTTACATGCAGGCACTTGACCTTATACGAGGGAAAAACTTTTCGATGCTCACTGATTCATGTTTGGAAGGCCATTTTTCAAGTGATGATGGAACAGAACTAGTGAGATTAGCTTCACGTTGTTTACAGTATGAACCTCGTGAGAGGCCTAATGCCAAGTCACTCGTGACTGCTCTAGCTCCTCTTCAGAAAGAAACTTCTGTAAGCTTTTCCTTCTTCCCTCCCTTGTTTTGTAGTCTCAAGTTCTTCTATTGCAAATGATTCATGTTTTAGGTTTGCTTTATAGATCTGTACATGATAGTGATGCCAATGGAAGTATGGGAAATGCATGTGATTTACATCGAGTGCTATTTACTAGGTACTATCAAAAGTTTTGATGGGCATACCAGATGGGATTACATCAACAAGGGAAACAGTTTCATTGACACCTTTTGGCGAAGCTTGTTCTAGAAGAGACTTCACGGCAATACATGAAATTTTGGAAAAGGTTGGGTACAAGGATGACGAAGATGTTGCAAACGAGGTAATCAATAATTTTTATTCCTTTGGTATAATTTTAGCACGAGAATGCTAAGAGTGGCTTTTCTTTTCCCTCGTAAATGATTATTTCTTTGGCAACACTAACAAAAATGTCCTTGGCGCCAAATGTCTTATTTTGTGACTCAGATTTATGAGATTTCTGTACTTTACTTGTTTGTTCAACATCATCTTCCTATGGCTATAGCCATGACATGTGCTTTAAGAGAATAAGAATTACTGAAGAAATGATGGGACTATCTTATTCATGACAACTTGAATGCCATTCAACTTTCTTCGTCAAGTTATGTGGACTTGCCATTTTTCATTCAAGTCTGTGTGCTTGCCCAAATTTTTTGCTGTAAGCTCGATTTTCATTAACATTTTTCCTGTATCACAGCTTTCATTCCAAATGTGGACGAATCAAATACAAGAAACTCTGAATTCTAAGAAGCAAGGAGATTCTGCTTTTCGTGCCAAAGACTTCTCTACGGCTATTGACTACTACACACAAGTAAGATAGCTAGAAAAGCAAGGAAGTTAAATTTTCAGTGCTCATAAATGATCGAAACTTCAGGATTTTAATTTTTGCTGACACTGGTCTAAAAAGATGAAAAAAGGACATGATTAACGTTTATGAAGTTTGGTGAAATACTCATGACATGTAAAACTGATTTCATCATTTACTAAAATGCGTTTTATGAGAGGTAGATTAGGTTTAGTTTGCAGAGTTCATGAATTGAGATGTGATCAAATTTTACTTGGCCTTGTCCTAAAATAGAAAATGTTGATGCATGTTTTTGTTTTGTGTGTAGTTCATCGATGTAGGGACTATGGTGTCGCCAACTGTGTATGCGAGGCGCTGCTTATGTTACTTGATGAACGACATGGCTCAAGAAGCTCTTGGAGATGCCATGCAAGCCCAATCAGTGTCACCCACGTGGCACACTGCTTTCTATCTTCAAGCAGCTGCCCTCTTCAGCCTTGGAATGGACAATGACGCACAGGAAAGTCTTAAAGATGGCACAATGCTGGAAACTAGAAAGCATAGAAATTGAAAGTGTATAGTCGTTTTCCTTTCTTCATGTTCCCCTTATTTATCAGGGAAAGTTTACAAGTATTAATTGTATCTATGCTTCTTTCTGTTAGCTTCTGCAATTAGCAACATCCCCATGATTCTGCTGATTATCATTTCATTGGTGCATTTTTGCCCCTTTGAATGCTTTGAATTTCAAATTGCTCATGTTCTTCATAAGCTATCCCGTTTTCAGATCAAGCTAATTTGTCGACAGATAAGCTATTTTGCTTCAGTTCCAGCTGGATTCAAGTTCATAATGATAGCATGTGCGTGTATAGTTGCGCGCGCGTTAATTTTCTTGCCTGAATACTACAAATTTCAATTTCCAATTGGAACAGTCGTTTGAAGCAATCAACGATCAATTATTCCCTGCCTCCGCAGATATGACATTTGATTTCTATGATATTGTCACCCAAAAGCTTGGTAGAAAGATGTATGAAAAATTGATATCAAGGCAAAAATCCATAGTAGAAACTAAAGAATACAAACTCGTGAATTGTTGGCAAAGCCAAACCAGCTCCAATTCATTACAGACTTGATCCCTTTCAAAATAACTTGACTGATACAAAAAATAAAGTCCATCTAGAGCATTTCTATATTTTGCAGTCGATCAATGCAGCTCAGGGGTAATAAATCCCAGAATAAAACAGTCCAGGCTTTGATCACATCGGAGGCCTACCAGAAGGTCCAGAACCAAGCAGCTGACCAACCAGATTAGTCACCTAACCAGCAACAGATTTATATCCATGTATTAGATGAAATGCAATGCCTATAGAATTTGGACTATAAGAGAAATTTCAATTGCAACACCACTAGGCTTGGTCCTTGCATAAAACCAACCTCAGCCGCATTAGAATTTAGAAGATGGGGGGAAATGAACAACTGATAGGTAAGGCAACCTAAAAATGGCTAGGCAATTAATCCGAAAGGAGACATAGGCAGCAACTTACATGCCAGTATTTCGAAACACAGCGGTCAATGCAACTATTCTCACCCATATTTAGCTCAGACTCCTTGTACCTAGTAAGATAAAGTGACGAACCATTAGAGATCATTAGACCATTATCCTAAGAATGCTACTGCAGAATGCAGATGACAAATCCTTTTAAGGATACAAATTATGATATTTCAAAAACGAGTTATCTTACTTGTTTTCAACACACTTATTGAAACAAGTATGGGTCAACCTGATCAAGACAAACAGCACATGATTAACCGGAGGAAAAATAATGCAACTTATGCAAACAACTTAAGCTGAGAACGGTTACAAATGAGTGATCTGGTTTCCACAAACCCTTGAAGGATAATTTGTATAATCTAAAGAAAAAAATGCGTTAGAAATTTAGGGGAGACCGAGTTTCAGAAGCAGGAAACCTACTTATTGAATAATTCAACCCTATATTCCATCTCCTTTTCGGCCATTCCAAATATCTGCACCAATATCATATACAACACAGGCAGAGAGAAGATACCGTAAACATCTATTAATTCCCTTAAGAGAGGAAAATAATAGTTAATTATGACATTGTAGAAATGAATTCAAATTGTAAATGGGGGCAACAAACAATGCTATGCAGAGCCGGACGGAGCACTGGAATTCCTTCCTCACAGCTCAATATCCGAAAAACCAAAAAAATTAATAATAATAATAATAAAACCTGCCTGTTCTTTATCCAAGGCCGAAGGCATATTGTTGTTGGCAGCCATTGCACCCGAAATGAGAAACAAACGCCTGAAATCCGGGAACGAGTTAGATTTAAATCAGAGAAGGAACCAACGTCTGTCACAAAACCCTAGAGGATTCACAGAAGGATTAAGGAATAAATTACAGTGAAGATAGTAAAGTGACCAGCAAACGAGCGAGATTCGATGTGAAAATGAATAAACCATTCAAAAAGTGCTTATTTACCTAAATTGAAACAAAAATCTTCTGCCGTACCTACCTCGTATTCCAATCGAGCGGGAAGTGCTACAAAACCCTGGAGATTTGATGTTAAACCTCGCCCAGACGACCATTCTCGGCTGAAGACCCTTCAGATAACAACACGTGTCATCCTGTGGAGTACGGTACTAGGGTAGCCCAGCCCAGTGGCACGGATCATTTTGAGTGTTTGACCCGGATCTCCCTCCTCCACCCCCCCCCCCCGGGGGCCCCCCCGCGGGGGCCAACATCCACAAGCATAGGCATATCAAGATAATAATACCAGTAATTTATACAGACTATTTATTAGTCACAAATGCCTATTATTTTATTTTATTTTTTATTTGATTAAGGCTATACAAATCTTATTTATTAGTCACAAATAAGAGTTTTTTCCCCTAGGATCTTTTTCCTTATAATTTTAGATTATGTATAAAAGAAATATGTCTAATTTCACATTAATTAGTTTTCAATCTAGCTTTTTTAAGCTCACTTTTCCGCATTCCTTTCTACCAGGATACCATACTTGTGTTCTGGATATCAACGAGAATTATCATGCCGAGCACACAGACTCCATATTTGGGGAAATAAATCAAACTCACTGGACCGAAATGAAATTGATAGGAACAGCTTCAATTTCATATTTCGGCATTGTGTTCTGTTCATTACAAACGCCACTGAGCAAATGGAAATATGAAATACCAAGAGACCATAAAAAGCCTAAACATGTTATGCATAATATCTATCGGCATTGTCGAAGATTCAAAGAATGTCCCCAACTGTAGTCTGTAGAGCAAAAAGAATATATCAGCTTGCAAGGCCACTGTCTGCTGAACCTGTTGAGTTTGGTGAGCATTCTGCTGATTTTACTACATTTTTAATGTATCTCCAGCATCGTTTGTGAACTCAACTAATCTTCTTTGGAGAGTCCGCCGCAGGCAAGCCTGCAATATGTTGTAACATGTCAGAAAAGCTCAATGACACGGACAATAAACTATTTTAGCACCAAGGAGTGTTTCCATCACTAAGTTATGTCTTCAGATAACTTCAGTTCTAAAATTTTTATTAATAAAAAAAGCACAAAAACTAGGCCTGCAAAAAACTTTAGCATCTTTTCCTTTAACCTAGATAGCAAGACCTAGGATAAGATGCTCTTGATCTAGTTTAAGATTTTTTCCCTTAAAAATAGAAGAAAGAGTAACAAATTAACATAAAAACGCACCTGGGGAGTTTTCTCAAACAAGGTGATAGTACATAGCAAGAAGCACATCACAATCATAATGTCTTTGCACTTCCCACTTCGTTATTCTGCCATAAATTGAATACTAACGTGACACACACTACTCGTACAAAAGCAAGTCTGCTTCGATGCAATGCGATCATTGAATAACTAAGTGCATCACTTTCGTCTTCCCATATTGAATAACTACCAGATATTGCCCTTTTTAAGATAGAATAACCATACATTACTCTTGCCATCTTCTACAACATTCACCAAATATAATTTGGAGGAGAAAACTATTAACTTGAACTAACACCGTATTCAAACCCATAAGCAACAGGAATAAACTCAAACAACCATCAATTCAATGGATTAAGTCCGGATGAATAATTCATAAAAAGTTTCTGAGGATCAAACAGCATTAGCAACGAATATTAGCCACTCAGGTTTGTATATTCCACTAAAGGGACTTGGAGGAAATATTGCAAATAGTACGGATTGTAAAGACACTCATATGGCAGGAAAAATTTTACAAGGAACAAAACTTATGAGACACATAATACAAATGAGACCAAGTTCTTGAATAGCCAGAGAAAAAGCAGTTGTAGAGTCAGATATGAATACCTCTGGTCACCTTAGAGGTCATAATGCGCGGATCTGTGTTTTGGTGGACCTAGAGAAACAGTTGATGTCAGGTTTTTCACTTAATGGAGAAGATTATTATGTTGAATATGAAGGTTTACACTGACTCTGCTCTAGATGTGGAAGGTATGGTCATAAGGCTGAGGACTGTAAGACAAAGGCTGAAATACCGAAAACAGGGGAGGGAGCAGATACAAACTGTGATAAAAACGCTAATATCAGCATGCCTTCGGAAACTAAGAATCCGGTTGATCAGGATATTTGGAAAGTGGTTCAGAAACCTCGTAGATTGAAGAAAGGAGGTAAGGAGAAACAATATGAGAATTCACGGCAGAATATTGGTGGTTCCAGGTTCGACATCCTTGACGGCGAGGAGGAGAAAGTTGTTGGAGAAGAAACAGAGAATCCTGTTCAGTCCGTACAGAGTAGTGGTGGAGAAACGAGGGAGTTGAAAAACTTTATTCCTGTACAAAGTGTCAGGGAGAGACAAACTGGCTCAAAGAAAAAACTGAATAGGAGCATAGGGACGATTGGGGATGACAAAGGGCGTTTGAATGGCAAACAAGGGCTGGGAAAAGAAAAGTGAATGAGGGATGTAGTACAAAAGGAGGCTAAAACTAACCATTGAGAAATCGAAAGTCGAGGAAAATGAAGTAGGTAGGGAATACGGCTGTGATGGGAAATAATGAGGTTTTCCAGGTGGGCCTGAACTTTGAAGTTAATACAGACGGAGAGATTTTCTTTGCAATTCAAATTGATCCAAGCGAAGCTAGTCCATCAAATGAGCTAACTGGTAAATTTTGGGCTGGGCCACCGGAATCAGATAGCGAGCTTGATGAGGAATTTGTGGATCCGACCATGAGTGGGTCCGTAGTGCTTGAAACCCAATCTCCTGGAGGTTGTTAATTGGGCCCAAGTATGCTTTTTAAACCCAATGTCCAATATTTTTTTTGGGAACACAAGGGGTGCTTGTAGCAAAAATTTCATTCAAAATTTAAGAATGGTTTGTAAAAAGCCCCAATTGTGTCTGCTTATTCTTTTCAAGACGAAATGTGAAACTGATACCCCTTATTTTTGGGTTCAACTGGCAAAGGAGTCGGATACTCTCACCAAAAGGGAGGAGGTTCAATCCTGGAGTTGGTCAAAACGCTAGGGGAGGCATCTTAGGGGTCTGCGAAGCAACGGTAACCCAGGCTAAGGTGGAGCCATACGTACTCTTAGTTCTGAATTCCTTGCGGAGTGGGTTCCAAACACTCTGCCCTTGGATTATGGGTGGGCTCAACCCCTCTCCTAATATTTTTATAGCAAAAAAAAAAAGCGAAACTGATTCACAATTCCGAAGGCTTGGAACTGTGGGCTTTGATGATTTTACCTTTGTTTTGAGCATGGGAAGGTGTGGAGGATTGATGGCTGCATGGAAGAAGGAGTAAATTGAAGTTACAGATGATAAGAAAAGATAGACAATTTTTGCATCTTCGCTGCATTGTAAGGGGAATGATGTCTTTCTTGATTACGGCTATCTATGGGATTCCCTCACCGATGAATAAACAAGATCTCTGGCGTGAATTAAAATCCCTTTCCTGTAGTGTATCGAAGCCGTGGGTTGCAGCTGGTGACTTCAATGAGATTACCTCCTTGAATGAAAGAATCGGGGGTTCGACACCTTCTCCGTCCAAATTGAGAGGGTTCTAGAACAAAATTCAAGCTTGTAATCTGACAGACTTGGGATTCATTGGTCCAAAATATACATGGCGTGGTCCAAGAATGATGAATATAAAAAAGGGTTAAGTAGCAATTTTACCCCCGAAAGTACAGCCCAGGAACAATGTTGCCTTGAAAGTTTTTTTGGGCTCAATGTTGACTTAGAAGTTATGAATCGTAGCAATGTTGCCCTTCGTTAACGGTGACTCTAACAGACGTCTGCCACATAAGATAATTTGACACATCAAATGCCATGTAGGAGAAGTCACGTTGGAGTTCACATGTGGACCCCGCACCACCTCGTCATCTTCTTCCTTCCCTTCCCTTCTTCCTCCTTCCTCGTCGGACCCCACACCACCATCATCGGCACACCTCTGCAAGGGTTGAGAACGACGCTGATGGGTTGAAAGCGCTAATGCAAAAGGCTAACATGAAGTTTTTTAATCGAAAATTCCCATATACTTTTAGCCATTAGGATTTTAACTTTTAGTTGACTTGCAATAACATTACATTGAATTCTGAGGTGGAAAAAACTTTACATTGAAAAATGCTCCTTCCTAGGTCCTAATTATAAGAGTAAATTTGAGAGTTGGTCTTGGTCCTAATTATAGGACCAAATTTTAATTTTTTTGACAATTTCTTCCTAAAATATCTCCATGGATACTTTCTCAACAATAATTAAACATAATAATATTTTGATAATGCATCTATATATTCTATAAAGTAAGTAATGCTTGCAACTCATTAATGTCATATACACCTCAATTCTACCTTTTTTCTAATAAAATCATTTTAAGCAATTTTTTCATAAATTTTTTGGGTGTACCTCACGAGGTATGTCCATTACCTCCCGAGGTGGGCGGGGGTTTTCTAAAAATTTTTTGATGAATTTTTTATTCTTTTTTTTTTTTTTTTTTTTTTTTTTAGACGGGCCTCGCGAGGTTTCACCTAGGCACCTCGTGACGTAGAGAGAAATTATTTTAAATTATTTTTACGAATTTTTAATTTTATTTTTCTAGGGCGTACCTCACGAGGTATGTCCAAGACCTCATGAGGCAAGCGGGGTTTTTTTTTTTAATTTTTATTTCTTAATTTTTTTTGGGTGTACTTCATGAGGTCAGTCCGGTACCTCACGATGTACGAAGGGGTTTTTTGAAATTTATTTCATGAATTTATTATTATTATTATTTTCTATTTTTTATTTTTTATTCTTTTTTTTAACACCTCGTGAGGTTTTTGCGTACCTCGCGAGGTAGAGAAAATTATTTTAATTTTTATTTGTGAATTTTTAATTTTTTTCTTTTGGGGCATACCTCACAAGGTATGTCCAGTCCGATATCTCATGAGGTTCGTAGGGTTCTTTTTTAAAATTTTCATTATTCTTTTTCTATTAATTTATTTTCTATTCTTTTTTTTTTTTTTTACTAACCTCGTGAGGTAGAGAGAAATTATTTTAAATATTTTTGCAATTTTTTAATTCTTTTTTAGGTGTACCTCAAGTAAGGGGGGATTTTTTTTTACGAATTTTTAATGATTTTTTTGGGGTACCTCACGAGGTCACTCTAGTACCTTGCGAGGTGCGGGGTGGTTTTTTTTAAAAAAATTGATGAATTTTTTCTACTTTTTTTTGTGAATTTTATTTTTTTTATTTCTTAATTTTTATTTTTTTGGGGCGTACCTCACGAGTTATGTCCAAGTGCCTTGCGAGGTAAGCCGGGGTTTTTTTAAAAAAAATTATTTCTTAATTTTTTTTTTGGGTTTACCTCACTAGGTTAGCCCATTACCTCACGAGGTATAGAGGTGTTTTTTTTAAACTTTTTTCATGAATTTTTTTAGGGAAAATTCCATTTAAATACCAAATGAATTTGTGAATCCCCAAGAAGTCCGTCGAATTTGCAAAAAGACTTAGAGGATGTCCAGGACTTTTAAGGGTTTTGCAAATTCGCGCCAAATGACCATTTTTCCCTTAGTTCTAAATAATTAAAAAGAAAAAAAGAAAATACCCCCGGTGGGCCCCACTGCTTAGGCCACATAAGCCATATAGGTTCCCTTTTTACTCTTTGATGCATGTTTTGTAATTTGCGCTTTTCGACTTATAAATCACGCTTTTGGACTTGTAAATACCATTGAAAAATGTTAAGAAGAATATATATATTTATTAGTGTATTTGGGCTACTTGGTTTTGAGTGGGGGTGGGGGTTTGAACCTTAACCCCCACATTTGCAAAAAACTGTTTTGATTTTTGAAAAACACCCCACCCGCCCAAAAAAAAAAAAAAAAAAAAAAAACCCTCCGACGGTGGTCGCCGGTGGGGCCCACCGGGGGTATTTTCTTTTTCTTTTTAATTATTTAGAACTAAGGGCAAAATGGTCATTTGGTGCGAATTTGCAAAACCTTTAAAAGTCCTTGTCACCTCTAAGTCTTTTTGCAAATTCGACGGACTTTTGGGGGTTTCACAAATTCATTTATATTTAAATGGAATTTTTCCAATTTTTTATTAATTTTTTTCTTATTTTAAACTTTTTATTCTTTTTTGAAGACCTCGCGAGGTTTCTCACCGTACCTCTCGATGTAGTGAGGAAATTATTATTTTTTTTTTTTTTTTTGCGAATTTTTAATTTTTTTTTTCCAGAACTTCAACGAGGTCACTCTAGTACCTCACGAGGTATTGAGGGTTTTTTTTAAAAAAATTTTTATTATTCTTTTTCAATTTTATTATTTATTATTTTTATTTTTTTGTTGACATCGCGAGGTTCCTACTCTACCTCGCGAGGTAGAGAGAAATTATTTTAATTTTTTTTCCCAATTTTTAATTATTTTTTTCGGCATACCTCACGAGGTCAATCGAATACCTCGCGAGGTATTGAGCGGTTTTTTGACATTTTTTTAACGAATTTTTTTTTATTTTTTTGAATACCTCGCGAGGTTTCTCTAGTACCTCGTGAGGTAGCGAGAAAGTATTTTAATTTTTTTTGTCAATTTTTTATTTATTTGTTTTTTTTTGTGGCATACCTCGCGGGGTACGAGTGGTTTTTTTAAAAAAAAAATTTGATGAATTTTTTCTAATTATTTATTTTTTTAACGAGACCTCCCGAGGTTTCTTTGCTACCTCGTGAGGTAGATAGATTTTTTTTTTTTTT
Source organism: Acacia acuminata (assembly GCA_019022655.1). NCBI lineage: Eukaryota > Viridiplantae > Streptophyta > Magnoliopsida > Fabales > Fabaceae > Acacia > Acacia acuminata. Next base: position 171,246 of record JAFJYI010000077.1, on the reverse strand, counting down.
CCTGTTGACCTCGCGAGGTAGAAAGAAATTATTTTAATTTTTTTTCGAATTTTTAATTATTTTTTCGGCGTACCTCACGAGGTCACTCCAATACCTCGCGAGGTATTGAGGGGTTTTTTGAGATTTTATTGACGAATTTTTTATTATTTTTTTTAACACCTCACGAGGTTTCTTTAGTACCTCGCGTGGTAGAGAGAAAGTATTTTAATTTATTTTGTGAATTTTTTATTTTTTTTTTTAATTTCATTTTTTTTGTGGCATACCTCGTTAGGCATAGAGTGGTTTTTTAAAAAAAATTTGATGAATGTTTTCTAATTTTTTATTTTTTAACGAACCTCGCGAGGTAGAGAGAATTTTTTTTTTAATTTTTTTTTTTTTCTGTTGACCTTACGAGGTTCCTACTCTACCTCTTTTTTTTTTTTTTTGCCAATTTTTAATTATTTTTTCGGCACCTCACGAGGTCAATCTAATACCTCGCGAGGTATTGAGCGGTTTTTTGACATTTTTTTCACGAATTTTTTTTTATTTTTTTGAATACCTCGCGAGGTTTCTCTAGTACCTCGTGAGGTAGCGAGAATGTTTTTTTAATTTTTTTTATTGAATTTTTTTATTTATTGTTTATTTTTTTTGTGGCATACCTCGTGAGGTAGAGAGTGGTTTTTAAAAAAAATTTGATGAATTTTTTCTAATTATTTATTTTTTTAACAGACCTTGCGAGGTAGATAGATTTTTTTTTTTTTTTTTTTCTGTTGACCTCGCGAGGTTCCTACTCTACCTCGCGAGGTAGAGAGAAATTATTTTAATTTTTCTTTGCAATTTTTAATTATTTTTTCGGCTTATAGATCCCAATACCTCGCGAGGTACTGAGGGGTTTTTTGAAATTTTTTTCACGAATTTTTTATTATAATTTTTCTAATTTTTTAACACCTCACGAGGTTTCTGCAGTAGCTCGCGGGGTAGGGAAAAATTATTATTATTTTTTTTAAATTTTGTGGCATACCTCGCGAGCTATTACTAGAACTATAATAGCATTAAAAATCAGTCACAGTCTTTAAGGGGAAAAAAGGAATTTACTTGGGCCATTAGTAATAATTGGGTTTGTGAATAGTTTTCTGCCTTTATTAAGATGTTTATGGGCCGCAAAATGGTTAGTAATTACTTCTTTATAGCACTTTTGCATTTAAATTTAAATATATATAAATATATATATATATATATATACATATATAGCTAATTGTTTGTAAAGGCTATGTGGTTAAATACTTGTGCTTCTTAAAGCAGATATCAACAATGTACATGGAATAATAACATCAAACAAGGGCGTGAAGCTAAACTTCAAATGTTTTCAGTCACTGAATACAATTACAACCTCCCCTTTATCTTGATTCAAATCGGCACAACTGAGAGTATTAATTTTGGTAAAAGAAAAAAATTGTGGGATTGTAGCAATTTCAGGTGAGAGGAGCATTATATGATCACTGAACCTCCCGCATCCCACAATGGCGACTCCTTGGGCAGCATGTTGCTTAACACCTCAACTTATTACCCAAAAATAGCGAAAATACTCTCATCTTGTTTCCTTCACACATCCCTTCTTCTATCCACTGGTATGCTAATGACTGTTAGATGAGACAGGGAATCAGCAATTTAAAATAACATATCTTCCATTGCTCTCAATAAACATTACATCACTAAACGTTTAGCATACTTACATCAATTCCAATATCATTAAAACAATGACAAATTTGCAACCAGAATATCCAAACAAGCAAGTTCTTCATTCACACGCCCCTTGCAAAAAATTGCTTCCCAACTTCAAAATAACGTTAGCTCTGAATATAATGGAATAATACATCGCCCATGAGGGGCCATGCAATCAACTGAGCACCTTTTTTTGGGTAATGCAAAACTTTGTTTTGGCCATGCCTCGCTAATCTCCTTAAAACTGATGTCCAACCAGATATTAGGTAGACTGGTACGGCTGACAAAATCCTATCTACTACCAATTCCAACTTTACATGCCATTCGGGTGTAAAATTTGATATAATCTTGTTAAAATGTCTTCTTAATGGCTTTCCCATCGACAAGGACCAGATTTCCATACATATCAAGGGATTATTATATATTTGCTAAATTTGCCCGAGTCTACTAAATGCATACTTTTTACATAGAAGGGAAAAACTTGTTCCCAAGTTATGTAAGAATTTTGAATTGGATGTTCATAAACTTGTTTCTTGCTCAGATAATGGTAGCAACTATATACAAATTTACATGCATGCAGAACTAAACTACATATTTCCCTGCAATTAATTGTATCTAAAACCCTAAACATCCCCAAAGCAACAAATGGTGCAATCATTTCTCTAGTTCATTGCTTCCATTTATCCAGCATTCCAGCTCTTTCCAAGGTTTTTACAATACCACAAGGCTCTCAGAAGGATTCAATGCTACGCTCTCTCTCAAGTCTCTACTTTGAGGAGGTATGCAACAAGATGAGGGACTCTTCTAGCTATAAGCCAATTTTCAATAATTTGATCTCTTATTAGGACTAATTCCATATTTCCAGGCGAGTTAATCTAAAGGCAATCCTTTATTTTAAAATCTAACCTTTGCTCTAAGTTAGTGAATCATGGCAAACTTGCAAGGAAAAGAACTTTGATCCAGTCATCTGTTTACTATTCCCTCCTGTCCTTTTTTTAAGGATCATTCTCTCTCATAGGAGTGGTTATTAATATAAGGAACAAATCCTTTGTCTGAAATTTTAAACTATTTTTTCAATTTTTACCCCCATCAATTATATGACACTCATTGTCTCTCATGTATTCTCTTTCTAAACAAGTGTCTAATTGGAAAGAATGATACATATCTTACACATTTATTGCATCTAACAAATATTTTGAACTGCGTGATTTTGCTAATTGTTCCTTATAAAAAAGACCAGAGGGAGTATATATTGTACAATAGTACAGCGAAAAATAAAACCTGGGCACTCAACAAATTATATACTCAATAAACACTAGAACCAATGGGCCTAGGAGAGAATCCCACCCAAGAACACATAGTTCCCAAACGCAACAGGACCTTTTTCAAGGTCAAATGGAGTCTATTAACAAAATATTAAGCATTAAAAAGCACAAACCTGAATAAAAAATACATGGCGAGGCAGAGATTGAAGCCCAGAATTGCAAATAAGCATACCTCAGATTCAATTAGATCCCAAAAGACAGTGATCAAAAGATTGAAAGATCATACAAAATCTTAACTAGCAAAATGAGATTTTAGGAAATAGTACATGAAATTCAACAACATAAGAAAAACGGGAGACAAACTTTAATAATTGCATTTTATCTAATACCATTATACCATCAGGAAATATTCTCCATTATGAATCAAAAAAACTATATGAAACCCAAAGTGTTACTTTTACATCAATCATATCACTCACCCCCACCCCACAAACTCAATCGGTTGTTGAAACATCAGTTCCAAAAGGCAAAAATAGAAACCTGCTAATGGTATGTAGCTGAATTTAGTTATGGAGTATGGAAGCAATTAAATTGAAGCAATTGTTCAACAGTTAGAGAACAAGAGCCTGGTGCAACAGCTAGTTTCCTGTTCCAAATGGTCCTAACTTTTCAGGCACCAAATATTCAGAATCAGAACCTAAAAGAAGCAACAGCTCTGGCTTTTCATCACAGGTTCCTCAGATCAGTGAATTAAAGATGTGGTTGAAAAGCTGGGCGGGGGATTTTCATTGAATATCTGGGCTCTCTTAGTTATTTTCAAGGCATTGAAATAAAAATCCTCAGAAGGATGGCTCAATTAAGTTGTTGCAAACCAAGTATGTGAAAGACCTTCTGAAAAAGCTAACAAGGAAAATGCGAAGGAGATTTCCATCCCTATGGCTTCTAGGTTGAAGTCAACAAAGGAAGGTTCTGATTTGATGGAACATCCGTACAGATCTCCCGTTGCAGCATCACAATATGCAACAATCACAAAGGGAATTCCAAACACTAGTTTCCTTTTCCAAATGGTCCTAACTTTTCAGGCTCCAAATATTCAGAATCAGAACCTAAAAGAAGCTACAGCTCTGGCTTTTCATCACAGGTTCCTCAGATCAGTGAATTAAACATGTGGTTGAAAAGCTGGGCGGGGGATTTTCATTGAATATCTTGGTTCTCTTGGTTATTTTCAAGGCATTGAAATAAAAATCCTCAGAAGGATGGCTCAATTAAGTTGTAGTATGAGACCTTCTGAAAAAGCTAACAAGGAAAATGAGGAGGAGATTTCCATCCCTATGGCTTCTAGGTTAAAGTCAACAAAAGTAGGTTCTGATTTGATGGAACATCCGTACAGATCTCCCATTGCAGCATCACAATATGCAACAATCACAAAGGGAATTCCAAACACTGTTCTTGATAATTTCAGAATTCATCTAGGCGCATGAGTCAGAGAAGAGTGCATCGAATTGACAGGTGTTGGGGGAATTCAAGTCTATTAGGATCTTGTATTCCATCATAATAGCTAAGAGTAGTCTGTCCGTTACTATGTTTTACCATTCTACATAAAGAGGCCTGTACTACTCCCAATTCACAGAGAATATCCCACTTCACTCAAAAAAAAAAAAAGAAGTTCCATGATAAATCCCTACTCATCTTTGTTTGATTAATAACCCAAGCAAGTTCAAACCAGAGATATTAGCCCACTTACAATCATTAACAGCTCATTCATGACTCTTCCAGGAGATTGTTAATTAGCCACTTACAATCATTAAAACCAATTGTTTCTGCCAGACTTCAGATTTGGCTTAGACAAATGTATTCACCTCAGCTAATTCATAAATAATACAAATATCAGGATCTCAACTGAAGCAATTTAAACCTTAGAACAAATTATGCAATAATTTGTTGAAAAAGACAAGGTGGTGCCAAAAAATATCACCAATCATAGAATTCAACACTGGGTTGTAAGTTGGCTACCCGCAAAGTCTTACCGCATCACAGACAAAGACGACCAGGTAAATTGTTCCACTGAAGTTTCAGCCTTTTGCCTTCTGCTTCTCCGAATAAAGACAGGACGAATTCAAAATCTATTATAGAAAAGAAATTTTACCACAAATAAACAAAATACATCACATCAAAAAGCTTAGCTAACTTTAAAATTTGGGAATGCGATTCAAATAAAAGAAAGGACAAAAATGCACTTAAGGTGAATTTTACTTGGGGAAAGCATTCTATATTGACCAGTATCAATGTTTCATTTTCTTCCCAATATTACTTAAAAAATCGACTCCCCCAAGCTTAACCTAAATGAATGTAATTTGTAACGTCATTCAGAACTATACTTGAAGAACCGTCAAAAGCTAACAACTGAACTCACATTGCATTGAAGATTGATGCGGTCTAAAGTTTCCTAGTTAACAAGCATACGTTAAAACCAAATGACTTACGAGCCACTATTCTACTTAAATTCCTCTTTAAACTAAGCATCAGAACTCATGCTCTACAACATTACTGCAGCAATATATCGTACTATTTACAAGAAAAATAATTCATATTGCTCAAACACAACAAATAATCCAAAACTTAAGGTGCACAATTTTCCTACTCCATGCCTTAAACAATCAATCACAGACATCTTTCTTAATGGCACTTTAATCTAGCACACCACACCATTCTCCTAGCCAACAAGAATACCAAGATTAGTCTTGACATTGATAAAAATATTAAAATTGTTGGCACTAGAACAACAATGTCAAGGCTCTAGTAACAACAGAGTCCAAAATGATTAAAATATGGATTGTCTAACAATTCTTAACCTTCATTTAAATATTGGAGTTCAATTGAAGACCTGAACAGGCTCATAATAAGGTCTAGCCTAAAAAAAAGGAAATTCAAGCCTTGCAAAGTATGAAAACTTTGAATGGGAAGGCATGAAATGAAAAAGGTAGCAAATAATAAGGTATGGAAAAGGGCACACTTCTTGTTGGATGGCTAATCAGGAAAGAAATAGAAGGGTGGGTTCAAAATTTAGAAAATATTAATCATAAACTTCTAACGTTCAGTTTGGTGTAGAACAGTTAATTATGAGTTTTAAAAAAGGATAAAAAAATCCATCTTTAGCCCTAACGATTAGGAGGGGCATTAAAGATTAGTGTGATCATATTATCTCATTCCAGTATAAGTGCTTTTTCTATGAAACGAGGCCAAAAATTGATTCTTCTGAAATTGTGATCCAGGTCTCAGTTTATCCCCACCTAAGCAAGTTTATCAGGTTTCCAGTGTATATAGATTGAAATTTAGGAAGATTTTAGATAGAAATCTTGTCAATCACCGTGTTACTATAGGATTTGAGTGGTCAAATCATGTTCCTTTCAAGTCACCAAGGAAATCCCTCATCATAAAGAACAAATAAATTTTGGATTCCTCCTTTCCTTTTTTACATGTGTTAAGTAGTCTTCAGCTAAATATCAGATGTTTTATCTATAACCAACAGTTGAGTTTAACTAAACTATGAAGCCGATTCTAATTTTGTAAATATGTAGCTCATAATGGAAATTCTGTTGATCAGAAGTTCAATGCAAATTTGCATCATTAAATTTCTTATCCAAATGATCCGGTGGATGAATTCAGATTACATGGTATGTTTCCACAGTTAAATTTGACAATTATGATGTAATTGATTAACCCATTATGAATGAGTGTACTGCAGTCTACAACAGGGTAATATTTTATTATTAGATATCCAGTTACTCTACATACATAACCATAGAAGATCAGGAGGTTCAAACTTTGTATCAAGGAACAAGACAACCTAGACTAGGATATTCAGTTACAATGAATGTGAAATTATCATGGGGCAGCTTTAAAGATAGGGCAAAATTGCTATCCAGATAAACTGTACCTCATTATAAGCATAATGAGAAGATAGAAACTCTTTGCTATAACAAATTGAGAAAACTATCCTAGTTTCAGAAAATGGATTTCAAATTCAAAAGCCATTAAACTTAACTGCCACAGTACTTCAGATCCAAAAACCATCCCATTAACATGGCAGCAACCTGAAATGACAAAAGTAACATAAACCACCTCAACTAGAAAAATGTCATAGAAAGATAAGTATTGCAAAATGCAATAATGCCACAGGAACATCTTTTGATGAAAAATGCACGAGTGAGACACAAGACTAGAGTTGCAGCAAACCACTACAGCTCAGTGTTTATTTCCACGGCCCTCAAAGCTAGTATTTCTTGACTTGTTCCCATCTTCAATTGAGGATTGTTCACTGGGTGCTCTACAAAAATTAATGAATAAATCACATTACAAAGCAATAAAGGGGGTTTATCTTATCAAGGGAAAATTGAAGTTTTCCAGGAGAATCAAAGAAATCATTGTCTCCAAAATGACAAGTGTAGAGATTATTGCAATTACTACTCTCTAACAGCCGGACAAAATAAACTTACAATTTATGTTTTTTAGCATTCTTTTTTATGCTTTTAACCATATCCATGGCCACCCTCTGGTGCTCCATTGTTTGAGAATGCAAGTCCAAGCCTTCAACAGTTTCACAGTCAACTTTACATATCCGACACCACCCCATGCTTGACTTCCTTCTCTTCACATTATCAAAGGACTCAATATCTCCCTGAAAAACACAAAAGAACATTTATAAATATATGGTAAGGGGAAAATCTTAAAATTCCAAGAATATTAAAAGTTAAATTGACTCAACTTCATAGCTCAAGAGTCTTAACTATTCATCAAGTATAATGGGCATATATCATGAATCGAAACTTAACTGTTAAAAGTCCACCATCATTAGGAAACCCTGGAAGGGAAAAGCTGCTCCTAAACCCAGGTTCACCAAGCCGTGGATGACCTGACCTGCTACCTCTAATGAAAGATTCAAAACTTTGAGGACCACCAAGTTCAGCAGATCGCACATGACCAGCATGGGCCCCAAAACCAAGAGGCTCCCTCAATGGCAAATGTCTTGGCATCTTATGAGGGCCCAAATGATCACCCCTCCGGAAATGGCCAGTAAAGTCATCTTGACCAATGAATTCACCCCTTGGATGTTCACCAATTCGCAAACTACCAGGACCCTCAAATTCACCTCTGTGAAAATGGCTTGGCAAATGAGAAAATCTACCATCACGGAATGCAGGGCCAAATGAGTCACCAAAATGACGTGGATCCCTTCCATCAAAGTCATATACACTTGACTTGCTACCAATACCAACAGAATGGACCCCAGCTCTCCCCAAATAAATTTCAGCATGTTCACCAACTGGACTTCTTGAAGTTAGCCCATCCATGTGATGCAGACCATGTCTTGAACCTATTCCAAGATAATCAGCGCGATGAGCTGTATCTGATTTAACCATGGCATCATCATGAAAAGCAACTGGTCTCTCTCTGACATCATTTAAAGAATAGGGGGGAGGAAAAAATCTTGAGGTAGCAGCACCTGCAGGATAACCACTACTGTTATTTAACCCATGGGAACCTCTATTATGTGGACCTATTGAATGGCCCCCATATTTTGAAATGGGCTCAGCATCTGCATGAGGTGCAGGGAAAGCCTTGAACCTTTCTTCATTTGAACCAAGACCATGGGGACCGTTCAAGTAACCAGGCCTGTGATGCGGGTAGGACTCAGAAGCATGTGGTGGTAAATTTGCTGTTGTTCCACCATGCATATCTCCAGTACCAAACTGCGGCCTTGCATGAGATCCAACACTTGGCAAATTGGATGCACCAGGATGAAAAGGTGCTTGACCTTGATTGTGTCGACCTGGGATTCCACCAGAATGAGTCGGAAAACTTTGCCCTGCAAAACTACCATACTTGCCCTGATCAGCAAAGGGAGCTGGGCAAGAAAGCTGAGACCCACCAGACTGCCCATGACCAAGTGGAGTTATCTTTCCGTGTTCATTAACCCCAGGACCTTGAGGAGTACCAAGGGTTTGGGCTACAGCTGAGGCAGAATTATCAGCATCCAAAGGAAGTTTTGAGGTAGATCTATCATCATTCTGCTGAATTTCCTTGTCTTTCAAACCAGAATGCTCATTTACAGTATTATTTAGAACCCCAGGTGCTGTATCACCTGATTTATCTCCAATTACATGCTGCCAAGTACTTCCAGCAGCCTCTTCCTTCACAGCATTTTTATTCAACACACTACCATTTTCTAATGCACCGTTATTCATGCCTGTTGTCTGCACAGGTTGCACACGTTCACCTTTTTGCTCATTCCCAATTTCATCTTGCTTTATATCTTTTTCAATTTTTACTTCTGATTCTGATGCAGGCATTTTATCCATATCCTTAACACTTTTACCAGGTATTCCAGAAGCAGAATCAGATTTTTTCTCAGTGAGAGTACCTTGTTTGCTGTATGGATCAGATGCTCCAGACAGAAACTCTGAAGACACTTGTACTTGATTATTGAGCCCAACCATCATATTGAGATTTCCATGCAAGTGGCCAGCACCAGCATGCATCGGCCTAACTATGGAAGCATTGGCAGTTTGTGCAAATGGTTGTGGTAACATAGTATGATTGGGCATCACAGGCCTTCCCACAGCATTTTGAGGCTGATTGGATTGAGGGTTATGTGATAATGCAACATTTGTAGGCCGTTGTGGATGAGTTTGAGCATGTTCAGGAAATGAAGTAGCTGGACCTTGGGGACGTAGATGAGACGGCATAGGTAACTGCTGTACAGAAGACTGTGGAGGCATCGGCTGTTGAATTGCATGCATAACTGGATGGTGGTTGGCTTGGGCAGGAGGTTGTTGACCAGGAACATAAAGTTGTTGCTGTTGGCCCTGAACAGGTGCAGGAAACAATGCGGGCTGTTGCTGGTTTGGAAACATGGCATGAGTTTGATGGGGACGCATCATTGGAAATTGCTGAGAGAACTGATTCGGCATATGACCATGCTGCTGAGAATGGGGTAGAGGCCCACCTTGAGAAGGATGCAGGTTCATAGGACGTTGAGGGGCTCCCATCTGCATATTCTGATGAGCCTGAGGTTGAGGATAAGAGTGATGACCTGTCAATGCATGTGCTGATGCATTTTGCGATTGAGGCTGAAGATTTCCGGGGAGGTTGGGCTGTTGAGGATGCAGCTGGGACTGGGGAATATGTTGAACTGGGGCATGAGGCTGCAAATGTTGTGATTGGGGTTGAGAAATTGGAAAATTCTGAGCTGGCTGTTGAGCTTGAGGCTGTGATTGTTGCATTTGAGGATGAAGCTGCTGATATTGAGGCATTTGCATAGGTTGCTGGGACTGAGGCTGAGAAGGTTTAGGTTGACTTTGAAGATATGGATAATGCTGAGGCTGGGGGGGGCCATGGACAGATGGGTTCCCCAGTGACTGAATCTGACTATGCTGCTGTACAGTAGGTTGAACTTGCTGTTGTTGGCTAACTTGCACCTGGTTCTGAGATTGCAGGGCCACGGGTGCATGAGGAATCGGTTGTGAGTGTCCCTGTGCTTGAGTCTGTGGTTGAAATTGCTTGAGTTAGAGCCTGAGGTTGGGGCTGTGATTGAGATTGAGGCTGGGGCTGGCCATAAGCCTGCGTGTACTGCTGGTACTGTGGAGCCACAGTCGATTGATAGGGATACTGATGTTGATACTGCTGTTGATATGGGTCATATCCAGAGTATTGCTGGTAGTATTGTTGATATTGCTGTTGTTGATACCATTGCTCTGCATTTGGCTGCACAGCAGTCGGAACTGAAGGTTGAGTCTGAGGAGTTGTGTTGGCTAGCATATTCAAATCCTGCCCAGGTGCAGTAGTTGCAGCCACAGTCTGAGTAGTAAGAGCTTGAGAGGTTGTTGCTCCAACCTGACCAGCAGCCTGGTTTTGATCAGTAGAAGCATCTGCACCACTAAATGAAGGGTTCTGGGCAGCCTCTGACTGTTGCACCTGAGCTTGAACCCCCTGGCAATCAACAAGCACGACAATCAACCCTACTAAAATTAAATACATTACAAAAAAAATTTATAATCAACTATCAGTAAGTAAGACTAACAAACGGCACTCACAGGACAGTTTTGAGCATGTTCCTGTACTTGACGATGCACTATTTGGATCCCACACCTGTTGCAAACCACAGGAGAATTGCCAAAAACACATCCAGAACAGTGAGATGTGCACTCAGACAGAGACCCTTGCCATGTGCATCCGCTCCTGTGATACAGACAATGCACTGATACCTTTCCAATAGTTTCAGCAAGAGTTTTATCTGACTCTGTGAGAGGCTGCAATGAGAAGTTATAAATAAGCACCAGAATTTAAAACAAGTTAGTTCGCACAGGAACACTTTATAGAGAATAGAAGGAAAACAACCTTGGCATCAGCTTCAGTCACTAGGTATCCATCATAGGGGCAAGCCCTAGTAGTGCTCACTGTGTAGGTCAAGCATGGCTTGCAGTATAAATGAGTACATTGAGCTTGCAATGCTTCGTTTGGATAAACAAGAAGACGACAGACAGGACAGAAGTATTCTCCAGCAAGGGATTGAATGTTTACTATGCACTCGTTATCAAATCCCATTTTGACCTATAAGTGTGGATTCAGCTCCAGCATGCGTAAACCTGAACACATTAGGGCGAGTATCAGAGCACCAATGTACAAAACAAACTGAAAGTATTCTACTCGGCGTTATATAACGCGGTAGATGGGCTCTTCAAATATTGGAAGAGGAATGATCAGCAAAACACTAGTTTTGCGTACAATGAACAAACTACCGCCCCATCTCACCGTTAATCACGCCCACGTGAAGGCATGAAAACAAGAACAACAACAACTATTTCTGAGGCAGTAATGAGCCACTTTCAATTTCAACAAGACACGCAAAAGCCAAAAAAGTAATCAGAAATAGCCCGAAAGACAGTACAACATCGGTTTTCACCCAAAGAAAAAGGCAAAGATCAGCCCAAAGAATTCTAAGAAAATTTGGGATGAAGAAAAGCGGAATGGGGATTCAGTCCGAGCGGGCAATAAATGAAAAACACTGCGCCGATTGATTTCTTATTCCTCTGACGTCTCGGCGACCAAAAAGCACAACATGGCGAAAAGATGTAATCTTTAAACTTGGCCAAAAGAGAGAGTACCTGAATATTAACGAAAACGGCGTTCGATTCGGTTCTACGACTTAAACCCCAACCAAGAAATAACCAGCTGAAAAGGAAGAGAATTTCTCGAGTTATTGAAGATCATGTAGCTTGTTATTGGGAAGCAGAAAACCTGAGTTGAGGAAATGTACCTTGAACCTCAGGATCCACGGGTTCAACGGGACGTTCGCAGTGGCAGAGATCACTTTGAGCGAGCGGACGATGGCCGGAGGGGTTATGAAGATGGGGCACAGACAGTGTGACACATTTTATACGAGAGGCGGCAAGGCAGCTAAACGAAGCAAGGAGCTCACACATACGAAACGATGACGTTTCTTTGCGTCCGCCCAGTGGGCTAGGTCGCTGAGGTGTTTTTCCGTTTTCCTCCCTTGCTTGATTTTTGGCCAATGAAATTATTTAACTAAAAGCAAACTTTTCATCTCTATAATTTTAATTCAGTTGTAACTCAATCTTTACATTTTAACTAATTATAACTCAATCTTTATAACTCTTAACTCCATTATAACTTGACTTTTAAACTTTAACTTAATACAACTCAATCTTTACAGTTTTAATCATTTTTATAATTTAGTGTTGTAAAATTAAAATAGCAACAATTGTTGGCATGTGATTTTTCACTTATAAGTCACAATATTAGCTTTTCTTACAAAAAATTTAGTATTAACAGAAAAAGCTGAGGTCATACCTTTTATAACCATTATGTCAAATTCTTCAATTAGATATGGTCATGTGTTTTATTTTTAAAATATTAATATTTATTTGTAAACCTAAACGTAAAAAATAGAACAAATAGCCTTATGGGATCCAAGAACTTAATAAATATAAGCATCTTGATATAAGTATCATCATTGCATATCTGGTTATTGAAATAATTATATTATAGTTTGTTTTATTTAAGCATATAAATAATGTATGTTTTAAGAGAATGATTTGTTTTATTGGTGTATAATTTTGCATATATTTGAACGAGCAGCGGTTATAAGCCATTGGCTTGTGAAAACTTATTTGAGTCTCATCCATATTCAATATTTTAACAAGTTAAAGTGGCCAAAATATTTTCGTACATGCATTCCATGGCTCTAGTATGGAATTCGTTTTCTTGCTCGTTCAGAACAGTCCAGGTATGGACGAACTTTTCCTACTCGTCCAAAGAATGAGCCGGATAACTGGGTCGGCCTGAGCATATCGTGCTTTCAACACCTCTTAGAGCATTTTTAAGATGTGGCAATCACCCAAAAATATTTTTTAAGGACATCTAACACCTTAAATTATTTTTTTTATGCAATTAACATCCTAAAATATAACATTTTTTAGGGAGAATCTAGTTAGCCCCCAAAGGTGTGAGTTTATTTCAGTTAATCTCTCCAAAATATTCTGAAAATTTCACTATACCCGATTGAGTTAAAATAAAATTAAGTGTTGTGAGCGAAAAAGATTAATTAGGCCCTTACTTTATTCATCTTATAAATTTCTAATTCGTCTTGTGAATGACCCTAATGTCTTTAGTTATCTATATTCTTAATCCCTTCATTTATTTTGTAAACATCTTTATTTATTTCGTTTTTATCTGTCTTGTAAATACTTTTATTTGTCTTATAAATGATCTAAACTAAAGTATACATTAGTCCCTTATATTTGCCTCTAGTATCATTTTAGTCACTTAAGTTTATAAAGTGCACATTTAATCCCTAAATGTTGACACCGTTAGTCTAATTTAACGGAAAATACTGACTCAACAATTTTATGCGATGACTGTGTAATTAAATGTTAACTAAGCATGCTTATATATTATTATTTTAATAAATTAATATTTTAAATCCTATTAATTGAAAAATATTTAATATTTTCGGCAAAAAAAAATTATTTAATCTTTACATACTGTGAAAAACCATAAAATAATCCGTGAAAATTAAATATTTTTCACTTAATAGGATTTAAAATATTAATTTATTAAAATACTAACATATATAAGGATGCATGACCAATCATTTAATCAGACATACTATCGCTTAAAATTGTTGAAATCAATATTTTTCGTTAAGTTTCTAACTAACGCTAACGCGCGTAAACGACCAAACGCGACTTTACAAACTTAAGGACTAAAATGATATCGATAAAAATATAAGGACTAAATGTATACTTTAGCCAATGATCTAAATATTCTTGTTAACTCACTAGTTTCTTTTAAATCAATTTATTTACCATGTAAATGCCCTTATTTTTTTTGTAAATACCTTTCTAAAAAAATAAAAAGAATGATATTATTGTCTTCTCACCCAAAAAACTTATTTTTTTTTAACTCAAGGTATTTGAGAATCTTTTGGGAGGATTGATTGAAATTAAGTCAAATGCTAGCACATCTTAAATTACTTAAATTGTTAATTATAAAATTGCAGAAAAAAAATATTCCAGAGTGATGGTAGAAACTGATAAAAAATTTCTAAGGCATTAAAACCTCAAAGTACTTATTTTTTTAAATATATGTTGGAGACATGTTTTGACCTGTTGTCCCCCGCGGAAAAACATCCAATGACTTCCAGGTCCCTGAAACCCAGGCGCAGACAGAAGCCGAGGGGAAAGAGCGACGATGATATCAACGACCCTGAACCTCACGATCTTTATCAGTTACAAACGACAAATGAGAGAGCCTGATCATATATTTCTGTACATATTCTCGAGGATGAGCTGATTATTCCGATATACATACGGAGCACCATTCCTTCAAAAGAATCTATATACCTAATAAATTACCAAACCCCACAAAACCTTTCTTGCCGCCTAAGTGGGGTCGTATATCAAGCTATAAATGATGATGGAACCATCAGCTCCTAAGGAAGCCCCAAGGCCCTGTTCCCGTTCCAATCCTGCACGAATATTAGTTCTTGAATATATCGAACTTGGAGACGACCAAAAGATGAGAAGAAAAAGAAAATCATTGAGAATCATAACTACCTCAAGAAGCCAGCAAATGCCCTGAGACTCATATAAATTGTCAAAGCAAACCAGATACCAATGAAGCCACCAGCAGAGGACAATACAAGTAGACAAATGATGCTGACAATTGCCACCGCAAGCTGAGAGAGAGAAACAAGATTATAACGTAACGAATCTACTACTATTTTCTTGGATACTTCTCTTGTTACTTAGTGACAGAAGTTTTCTTCCTTGTTAGATTGCTCAGAAGCTTTTTTTGTTCTTGTTGTTGTATTGAGTAAAGCATATAGATGTGCGTCCATCATTTTTATGGCATGAAAAGAAAAGGAAGAAAGAAAATGCCCACCATTGAGAAGGCTGAATATGCAAAATCAGATGCCCCAAAGTTAACGCCATCAAATACAAATGCCAGAGAATTGATGGGTTGAGTGGCTGCAACGAACTGATAACAAATTCATATATTTGTAAGTTCCTTCATTTTCATAGATATACAGGTCCATGTACTTTCCAATTTGAACATAAATAAAGTACCGGAGTTCCAATACTGATAAGGTGGATGACATTAATATCTTTTGTGAATATTCTAGCCCCAAAATGCAGCCCTGTCCCGAGGAAAATCGCTAGCCCCAATCCCAAAACCAAGCCCATCTGCAGGAGTAATCGTTCATTACATCAACCAACTTTAGATTGGAGGAAACATGAGAAAAAAAAATATAGGCCTAGATTATTCTATCTTGGCGGACTTGATTATTTTCATGTTATTGTAAATCACCTGTAGTACTCGGGTAGCGGTTGCTATAGCCCTGTCATGATCCTTATTAGCAAATGCACCAGCAAGGATTGCCTGAACCCCAAATAAAATTACAGATTTTGTAAACAAGAAGGGCTAAAAAGGTGAAATAATGCATCTTTCTATAATAGATATAATATCTTCTTTAGTCTTTACTTGTATTTTTGTTATTTCCTTCTCTATCGTTGTTTCTTAAGTGAGATAGGTAACCATAATCAATTAAACTTTCAAGCATATGCAATTAATAGTGGCACCTCAAAATGTCTGGACCTACTGTGGAGCTGATAAAGAAGGACATAATGCCAAATAACTGAGGGGTGAATGCATCCCATGATAAGATAAAGAAATAGGGGAGGATTACAGTTCAGGATGTGGGAAATCCAAGTAAAATTACTTTCAATTTAGGAAAATGAACCAACAGATAGTTAATCATGTTGAAACGCATTAATTCACATAACTTATTTGACCACTGATTGAATTCAAAATATATTCACCAGGATTTCTTAAGCTGAGCCGGATCATCTAATTCAACCGCACAGATTATTTCAATATTTTAACGCTTTTGAAAAAAATAAGGGGACTGAAGTTAGTTATTAGTGTTCCATGTCCAAGCTTGTTCCCCCTGCTCTTTATGCTTTTCATGGTTCTCCAACATGTTAGCACAGATGTTGTAAAACCAGAAAAAACATATTATTTAAGGAATGTTTTGAGATAATGGAGTTTAACAGTGGAGCTAATAGTATCAAACCTGCCCAGCAACGGCCAGCCCATCAGCAAGAAGAGATGTTGCCAGCCAAACCTGCAAGCAGACTTGAAATGCAGCCATATATGTTGATCCTTGCCGTGCAGCTAGTGATGCAGAAAGTGTCACACAGAATGTTACAGCAATGACCCTCACCAATAATAGAAAACCTGAATTACAAAAACAAAACGCAAAACAACAAATGTGTGTCATCAATCAATTGCTAATTAATTTAACATCCAAAACTCCAAGGAAAGTATTTTATTCAACTTCTGTTTATTTCTATAATAGTCTCGAGCACCATATCACTAGTCTACTACAAGTTTAGGAATAATTCAGGGGATAAAAGCATTGATGAATGAAACTATAATTTCTGTTCTTTTTAAAGATCACTCGTTCAAGCAAGATAAACCCGTACCATTTTTAAGAAATCGATCAAATTGTAGATGCTTCATGGAAGGGGGGATAAGGTCAACTTGTCCAATCAATCTCCACAGGAGTATAACTGAAATTAGGTACCTAAATTCCCAGACATTTAAACAATAAGAATGAAGAAGACCAAAAGAAAAGGATGACTAGTAAGATAGTGTTGCATAAAGAAGCTTGCAGAGTCATCCATTTGTTAAATATGTGCAGTTTGTGAGACGGTAAAACATACTGAGATATAACATGGGCAATGGCTGCACCACTGACACCCAGGCGGAATACAAACATGAATAGAGGATCCAGTGCTATGTTGGTAACGTCTCCAGCCACTGGATTACATCAGAAAGAAAATAATTAACATCGGATGATAGCGAGAGATTGTGACACTGTCATTGTAATTAAGCAAGTCTATTAAAGCAAACCTGTAGCATATAAAGGAGTTCTAGTGTCTTTAATTCCTCGGAAAACTCCTTGCATAGCTAATGAAAGAAGCACGGCAGGAGCACCTAGGGACCTCAATGTCAGGTACTGCTGAGCTGGGTTTAGCATAGGGGAATCCTGTACAAATAATAATCCGTATTATATACTCAAAGTATCCCAAAAGTTACATTAAACATACTCTAAATTAGTATCCTAAAAGTACTTACAGATTTTACTCCCATGAAGTTCAACAAAGGTTTTGCAGCAGATATGAGGAATATTGCCTGGATGATGCCAAGAATGCCACCAATAACAAGAGCTGATGAAGCTGAAGGGATCTTCCTTCTCTCTGCTTTAACTATTTTCAAGCTTCCACCAACCGAATCTGAGTCGTGAACATCTGCACAAGTATCTGACCAAGAAAAGGGAAAGGGTATGTGTTATGGACTCATGTATGAGGCCCAATCGATATGCGGATATTCCTTTCGGTGCCTTACACATAGATACTTTAAGGAATCCTTTGATCCTATATAAATCATCTATTAGCCCACCGAGGCTAGACATCTGTGTTCTACACTAGAATAATATAAATATTCCTAGCCCAAAGGAGCAATAAAATTTTGCTCCAAATAATAAAGTGGAACAAAAGAAAACCTGGACAATGCTCAACCAGCTCAATCTATTTAACTGGGAGAAGGATACCTTTTTGTGGTATAAACTCTTTGGTTTCAGCATCCACAGGTGCACCTTCTTCCAAGTTATCATTCTCCTCTGCTTGAGAACTCACTCCGCCGAGAGTATCTTCCTCAGCAACAAAAGAAGTTGTGACACTGACAAGTGGGAATATCGCAACCCTTGATACTTGATTGAATAGTGCTATGGAAACACCTACAGCAGCGAGCTCTACAGGACCTGTATGGGCAAAATGATTTCATCCCAAGAGCATTACAAGACAGTTTACAAACAAGGGATACTTGGCATGACGAACAAACCTATGTCTTTGACCAACTTTAGAACGAATTAACTTCAATTTCATACTCACAAGATAGTGTTTAACTGTTTATTATTTTCGATATTCCCTCTCCATTTTCCAAGTGGATTAAAAATGCTTTATCTTTTGTTTGTTTATGTTACTTTTTCCAAAGAACTATCCCCGCCATAGTAAGATTTGCTCGAAGTTAAAAAAAGCAAGGACATGAAAAATACCAATTTGGCCAATGAATGCGGTGTCAACCAGTGAGGCAATGGGGTCGGCCGTCAAAGCCATTGCTGCAGGCAATGCGATGGACAATATTTCCCGACCGAGATTGTCAGATTTGAAAACTAGTCTGCAGTCAAAGTTAAACCAAAAACATGTAGGCATATTATGGAAAGAAAAACATAATTGATATCAACAACTGCTGAAAATAGAAGTGAACTCAAAAAGAACAAGGTATACACAGATGTCCTCGATCCTATTTAAAGGACTATCATGCACACTCAGGCACTTAATACATAACACTTAAGTGACTTCACCTAAATTTAACCCCTGTCAATAACTACTCAGCCGCTCAGCAGCCAGTATCACTTCTTAAATTAGAGGGTGAGAAGGAAGTGTAAGAGGAAATATGAACGGTGTTACCAACTAAATCAGATGAAAATTTTCAGCCAAAAATGTCTTAAACAGAGTAAGTATCACTAAGTAATTCCAGTTTGATGGGCAAAAGCAACTGGTTATGGTTCTCAAGCATCCAACTTTCAAACAAGACAGATTTTTTTTTAATTAAAAAAAATACTGTTACATCATACCTAGCATCCTTGAAGAAATTGAAAATTAATATTCTCCTCTCGTATCCCGGAAAAGAATATAAATTATCCTTCTCAGCCATCTCCAAGAGGCGATGTTCGCTGCTTTGCTTTTATTAGGAGTAGCTGATAACACGCAGAGGCAGAGTTATTGGATCGCCGCTAGCAAGTGAAAGAATTCCTGCCAATGCAATGACCACATGATGAATATCTTGAATAAGAAATTAAAAAGCGGATTATATTCTCCTTATTGTGTCGTTAAACAACCGCCAGGAAAAAAAAAAAAATCAAAGCATGATCAAAGCTATGTCGAAGACTAGTCCTTAACAGTGACAGGGGGAGTTGGAAAAAAAGAGAAGGCGCATTTCTTAACCGATGCTTCGCACAGAATATTAGAATCTGATTCAGAGTCAAAAAGTGGGGAGGGAAAAAAAGGTTACCTATATCCCTGTCAAAGGAAGCTCACGGGAAATTCTGCTGAATAGCTTTGAAGGTCACTTGAGGAACTTCGCAATGAGGACTTGATTAAAATCAGGGTGGGACTTTTCAACTCTCAAAACCAGAGACGCCCTTGAAATAATGCATGCGTCTACGAACATTTAATTCTGGAAAAAGCAGATGAAAAGCAAGTTTCTCTCACAGAGGCAGAGTATCAAACGAGATCAGGACATGACCGTCACACAAACCATGCGCGGCTAGTAACACACTGGGCTAGAAACACTTGGAGGTTAGAACCAGGAAATAAGCAAAAAGCAGAGTTTTTTCTGGGCGAAAGAGGTTTCCATGAGGGAGGAAGGGTCACGAAATCCACGAGGGGAGGATTCAGTATTTCAGTTTTCTAGACTTGTGTAAATGAAAGGTAGCTTCACTTCTACATATATATATATATATATATTGTTTCGTATATTTTGGTATTCAGCTTTCCTTGAATTTATTTGGAGCAAACGAAAGATATGGGGCCGTCCGAGGTTCAAAAGCATGAGGATTGAGGAGTGAACATGCTTTAGTCCATTACGATAGCCAAGTGACCATACGGCTTCATTAATTTACGCTCAGACCCCAATGAAGATAGGAAAGCCGCAAGCTAATCTTGACCGTACTCGGACTGTCTCGAAAAGTATGTCAGTCATTTTCTAATAGAGAGAGATTTCTGTTCTTTCTTTCCCTCTTTCGTGCCACAGATTTCTGCTCTCTTTTACTCAGCCAGCAGTGACGGGCTACGGTGGATTTAATGTCGCCAACACTCCTCTAGTTTTATATGTAGAGGTTTTTTCTTTTTACCAAAATAAAAAAGATTTTTTCTTACTTACAAAACGGGATAATTTAATCATTTACTTTTTAATGTATTGACTTTATCTTTATTTTATTTGATATTATGCATATTAAATAAGGTTAGAATTAGAAGATTGTTAAATTTTATGACAAAATTAATAAGATTTAAAGTTTTTTTTTTTTTTTGTCAATGTGAAAAATGTTGAAAATTTCCTAAGTATACTAACTTAGAGACATCATATTGTTGAAGAATTTCGAAAGCTTCACAAAATTCCTAATAATGCCACCTCTTGCACTTACTGTTAAATTTACAATTTAGTGTGTAACGCAGTTATTCTAAACTAAATTTTGTAGTAAAGAGTTAAAATGGACTGTAAATATTTCAAGACAAATCTTTCTTTTGGCCATATATATACGAATTTTTTTATTTTAAAAATAGCAGAAAATAAATACAATTCTTTTTTGCTCAAAAAAAATATAAACCAATTGATACCGGAAAATATTACAGACAGGGGAAAAATACTTTTCCTTATATGATAATTTTCCCTTTTCACAAAGTCCGTTCATATATCGTACTCTAATTACAAAACTCTACGTACTTCCCTCTTGCATGTATAATTGATCACATTACCTTTTCCAAACTTAAATCTATTTATTGCACTCTGCGCATTAAATCGATTCTGTTGCAAAAGAACCTAACGTAGAATTGGATACGTTTTAATCGAAGTGTCAACGTTATTTTATGGTGATGTTATTATGGTATAAAAACGTCTTAAATATCAACTTTTGATAAAATTCCGAATTGGATACGTTTTAAATGTTCGAAGATTATTTTTATCATGGTAAATACGTATTAAATATAAGATAAAATTGATTATTTTAGAAAATTAATAAAATTATTTTAAAACATTTATATTTTTTTCCTTAAACTAATCAATTTGATTAATAAATTAATATATAATCTAAGAATTCACAACATATGATATGATTAAGTAACTTATTTAATTTTTTTTAATATTTATAAATAAAGTAAACTATGTCTTATATTTAAGATCAGAAAGTGTGAAGGTTGTTAATTTTATAGAGTATGACGTGAATCTGAATGTGTGACGCTCAAAGTTGCGTATTAGAGAGTCCAAGGTCAACAAAAAGCATTACGGCTCGTTTTGTTGGGTGGCCGCCAGAAAATTCAAGAGTGGAAATGAATGGTAGCGAGGCATTATTGTCAAGGAACCTGGGCCCCCATTTTTTGTGTCAATTGAGTAATGAAACAAACAGCACTTTATTGGGAAGAAACTTAAGTGATGGAAACATTTGCAATTATTAGCAAAGAGCAAATTCGTATTCGTTTGAAGGCTGATGACAAGTTATAGGAGCTAAGGCAACATGCGACCAGAAGCCAGAGGAAGTATTTATATGATGATGATCGTGTTTAATAATTGACACAATCATTTGCATTTGTAGAATAGATCCATTGGTTGGACACACGCAATATACTGTAGCACACTATATGACCTTCCCAAGCCCCATTTTTATTGAATGCCTGTTTGGTTGCTTTCCCTTACCTTTTTATTTATTTATTAAACCTCGGTTTTCTTAACGCAAATAGAAGATTGTTTTTCTAATAGTTGAATTATTTAAATTGAATATTTTTCATCACAGATTTTTTAAGGAGCACCGAAACATGCACCGAGTCGTGTGGACCGGAGCCGCGGATATTCTGAACCAAATAATTGGGCGATGGATGCCCACACAGTTAATATTGCTAACAATAGGATATCGTGGGGAGGTAGAGTCGATAAATTGGACTGAATTTGTTGAGTTAGTCTGTTTAAACCCTTTTAAGTTAAGGACTGGATTTATAAATTAGAGCCTCCAAAAGGAGTCAGGTCTAAAAGAAACAGTTCTGTAGAGTTGAGGGCTTCAACTTGTTATTGTTAAACTCATTAATATATATATATTTTTAACTTGCCTTGCTCATTACCCTTAACCTGACTACTCGAAGTAAAACATAATTAAATGTCTTTAAAATTGATTATAGTGGCAAAAAAGATGAAAATAGTAGTTATCTTACTCTTATAGATTAGTGGTTAGCTTCTTATGTTTTGTGTGAGTTATTTGTGGATAATAATTTACGTTTTGTCATGAATTAATAATTGTGTTTGTTTGTTGTATGATATGTGTTATTTAGAGTTTAATATTGACAACATTTATTTCTTAAATTATAACTTTAATTATTGTAATTTATTAATTATATTTATTGAGGTAAAAGAATACAAGAAAAATACCACTTTGGTTCTATTTATAAGTCTCTTTTGACCAAATCACACATACCAAAGAGAGGTAGGTAGCTCAATGATTATGGGGTAAATTTTTAACTTTACCCTTATTTATGATTGGATACCTTTTAACTTTTTCTCCTCTCTCTATTTTCATTAGTACAATAATATAGGTAAAATTGATCACAATCTCATTTATTTGGTCAAAAAAGACTTATAAATAGGAACCAAATTTTTTGATCAAAAAAGTCTTATAAATAAATCGAGTAGTTTTTCTTACAAACCAATAAAAACAATCAAGTCACTAAGTGCCTGTTTTAAGCAACTTCCAAAACCTAGGTTTTGGAAATAAACTCTAATATTATATTAATTATTACTCACAAACACCTTTATTTTTCTCCAAAAAATTTTAACCCAAAACCTAGATTTTGGGTTTAAAACCTAGGTTTTGCCAAATAAACTTTTTTTCACTTTCAGCTTTTCAAAACCCATTTTGCAAATTATGGGTCCCAAAAAATAAACGATGAAAACCCCAAAATACCCTCAATATGTATACTATGGTTCTTCTTTTTGATTCTTTTTTCTTTTTGCTGGTTCTTATACTTTTAAAAAAAATCTGGTTTTTTTTTTTTTTTTTTTTTTCTGCTCAGAACTTTGGTTCTTTATAAAGAATTAATATACACACTGGAGGTCATCAAAAAGAGGGGCCACGTCGTCGTCGAAATGAAATGCAGCAGCACGTACTAGTACTAACAAAGTATTTAAAGAGAATGCAACATAAAAAACTCTAATTGTTTTTTTTTTTTTTTGAAAATAAACTCTGGTTTTTCTTTATATATTCAATTTATTTTTCTAACAATTTTACAATTTTATGTAATTTTTGGTATTTATTATTAAATATAATATTTATGATATTTAAAATACTCAAACAAGAATTTATCCTTTAAATGCAATTATATAAAAATCTAACATTATTTTATAAAGTAAATTTGATCCCTCAAAAGCCAAATATTTTGATAAAAATATCCAAACACTAAATCATTTTTTTCCAAAAAATCATTCTCCAAGAAATCATTCTCTAAAATCATTTCTCTAAAACCATCAAATGGTTTTGCCGCCAAATTGGACCAGAAAATCATTTTCCAGTCTTGCAGGTAGACATTGGTTCGATACTCACTAACAGGGTCTTAGAAAAAGATATATTTTTTCTACCCGGTATCTAAAAAACGGCCTGTTTCCCAACTCTATGTGGAGTCTACTTGGAGGGCAGAAGGATAGGCAAAACGAAATGACTGGCCAGTATCACTTATTCTGATAAAAGAAGTCGTGGTTAGGACCTGAAACAGGTCTCTCTTTAACTCTAGTAGGGCCGTGCAGATTGAAAAGGCATGGATCTAATTCAGATGTATTTTATTTTTGCCCCGGTAGGTCAGGATTAAATTTAAAGATTTTTTTTTTATATCTAGTTTCTTTAATTTTAGATGATTAATTGCAACAAAAAAAAAAAAAAAAAAAAAACAAATTTGTCAAGTTCCTATTAAAAATATTGAGGATAAAAAGTGGTCTTAAGTTATTATTAATTTAAGGGGTAAAGCTAAAGGTGGGAATAGATAGAAGTGTGGGGATGAGGGTAGTGGTTTGATGATAAGCAATCCACCAACAAAACAAGTTGGGCGAAGTGTTCAATTATAAACAAAGCAAATCAGTGTTAGCTCCGCCAGTGAATGTTGGATTCGCAGATCTTATCCAGCGTTTATCATAAATTGCCTTTCTATGGAGCTGTATTCGTTAATTGAATAAAACAACAAACTATGCGACCAATTACAGAGGTCTTTGCTTTCAACTTTGTTCAGATTCAACAGCATCTTACACTCTTATATATATATACACACACATGTATAACTATTCAACACAGCAAACTTCTCTCCTTCTCTCTTTTTTTTTTTTTTTTTGTGAAATAACATGTGAAACTCCCTCTGCTCTAGCTCCTAAATACAGAGGACTTACAAATGGAATCATAACTACACTTCCAAAGGCTTAAACTCAGTACCTATATTGGGTAAGTGACGGAAACTAGAAGGGAGGCGTTTTCAGAGACTCACCTCCAGCTATGACGTGATTCCCGTAAGAAAACAATTTCCCTACTTCACGGTGTGTTTTGCAGAGATGGAGAACAATGGCTGGATTCACTTGTAGCTCCCACGTCTCATACTTCCTCTCTTTGTTTCGGTTTGAAGCAACGCAATACAAGAACCGAAGGTATGGCTTTATATTGCATGGAGGGCCTGGTCCGAGAAAGAAATATCCAATGGGTTTCTTTTTGGTGTTGAACTCGATGAGATTTGCTGAGAGGAGTATGGTGCCGCTGGCATTACTGTTCTTGCGTGTGCTCAGTGACTAGCCGAAAGCAATATCATCAGTATGGCGTTCTCCGTAAAATCATGCTATGATGATTTTTATTTTATTTTTTCTGATGTAGGTTGCGTCTTCGGCTTTGTTCGTAGTGAGGAAGCAAAGAACTGGTTTGCTGTGCAAAATCTACTGCTATTACGTGTTGGGCCGAGAGATGATGTATGGGTTGGGTGATGTTTCTTTTCTCTCTTTCTCTTTTTCAATGTCTACGTAAAGGTGTTGCTGAGGTGGTATGAGATTATGGATAAATGAAATAAAGGGGTTGGGTGTGAATTGGGTTTAATGGATCCAATAAGTTGAAGTATTATTATATTGAGCTCGTTTGGTTGCTTGGACGAATCTGCATAGGAGTATTTGCACTTGTTTGTTGCTTTTGACCCAATCTTAGATACAAGAATTGGGCTGAGACGTGGTAAGATGAATAGAAAATTGAGATTGGCTTTAGCTTATCATTTAATCTCTTGCCCATATTCCATAATTTATAATTACTTATTATAAGTAAAAAAAAAAATCCTAATTAATCTAATGTTGGCCAGATTCCCCGTTTAATTCTCATACATGAATTCTATAATTTTTAGGCATAAATTTATCCCTTAATTGAACTATTCTTTTCCAAAAATAAATTAAGGAAAAGAAATAAGCCCCAAGTCTCAAATAATTATTCTCATACTTATTTTGTCAAATTTCATTTTTTCTACCAAAAAATTTCTTGCAGGCCAAGTTGGGCCCAAAAGGGGGGAAAACACCTCAGCCTAAAATGGCTTTATATGAGTCACTTACTGGTAAACTCGTCGACTTGAGGCCATCCAATATGTCAGCTATTCCAAGGCCTGGTTACATGTATATGTCAGCTCCCAAAAAAAGCATATGGTGTTGAGCGCTATTGAGGATAAAACATATGTGTATTTTTGCTCCTTTACACTATATAATATAGTAACTGATGTTATTTTTTATTTTTATGTATAAATTTTAGGAAAGGGGTTGGGTTCATCAACAATCCAAGGGCAGGGCGAAATCTCCCTTCTTGCTAAGTGATACCGATGTTGGGCAGGGCGAGCGCCTATTACCCTTAGACGTTAACCTAAACACCTAGGAACTAGGATGCTTCCTCTAGGACTTGACCAACTCCAGGATCGAACCCTCTCTTTAGTGAGAATGTCCAACTTTGCCAGTTGAACCCAAAGACGAGGGGTTATAATAACCGATGTTAAATATAAGATTTAGTTGACTTTTTTAGAGAGATTAAGAAAGTTAAATAAATTACTTAAATCATATTATATGTTGTGTATGATTAAATTATACATCATTTTATAAATCTAACAAATTAATTAAATTCTCTAAAATTCTTATATTTAACATTAGATCCCCAAAGAGGTAGGTAAACATTTACACAAAGCCATATGCAGTTCGATGGCTCCACCGACGGTCATAACTGAGCCATTGAGGTCACACGAGGGGGTGGGCTTTGAGCCAGATATTAGGCTAGGCTCGACCAGGTCTTTTGTATCTCACAGATGATTTATTCTTTGGTGTCGATGTTAACCCTCTTGATGTAATTTTGAGTGGATTTTCATTTCTCTCAATAAATAAGCGCTAGATATAAACAGTATAATTTTGAAAATGATTAATTTTGATCCCGACATCATCAATGATAAAAGTAAAACTACTATCAAAACGACAACATACATTCATGAAAACTCTTCAGAAGTTAAAACAAAAATGAAGTTGCCTAACCGTAGGACATGCTTATTTCAGGCAAACTATCATCACAGCATATCATATTACGAATAATAAACTGAACAAGTTTGTACTACATATCACTTGCGAGAAACATCATGCTTCAATAGTTATTTTCCCTGCTCCAAAGAGAGCCCAGCATCTACTTGATGGAAATACCACCATCCCAATCCCCTCGGTTGATCATTCACGACAATTGTCCCCAAAACAAAAAAAAAAAAATAAATATATATATTCAAGGGAACAGGAATGTAATCAAGCGCACAACTCTTTCATGAATACTGACTGAATGGCAGATTCCTCTTGCGTCCCAAAATAAACTTCATACATATCATTTATACTTTCAGATCTAGATTGAGTAATTGTATTCTAGTTCCCAACCTAAATCTCCATCAGAATCACCTGACGATTATTTCTAAAAAGAATCGTGAAGGGCTAACAGCTTGTTTCAACTGCTAACGGTAACAAGAGAATGCACCTCAATGTGTACAGAAACTGTAAACTAGAAAACTTGGGTCATCAAACTGACCTTCTCACCACAAACCAATGGCCTTCCACCAAACTCCTCCAACTCCAAGCCAGATAATAATGTTTACAATACTAATAAGGAAACCATAACCCCACCATTTGGCAAGGGGAACATAGTTGGCTCCAAAAAATACAGGTGCTGACCCAATCCCGTAGTGGGTGAGGCCACCCATGAGGTTGGATAGGAAAGACAGCACTATAGCTCCGAAGAATGGTGGAGTGCCCAGTGCAGAAGCAACTGACAAAAAGGCTGTAAACATGGCACCAATATGGGCCGCTCCACTTGCAAAGAAGTAATGAGAGTAGAAGTACAAAAGAACCAGAATGCCAAATGATAGCTGCCAAGAGAGACCCAATCCACCCACAAACTGCATAAACAGGAAAATAATTTTCATTTCTGCCGCAAGGATATAAAACTAAGATGCATTATGGAGTTTCTATTCCAAGAATTACATTAACAAGCGGATGGAACAATTCATATCAGATAATGCACTCGTTAAAGGTTACATTAGCTTCTGCAGAACCCAGAAAGGGTTACTATATCTGGTTCAAATGACATATTAGAAGTAACCAGAAAAATATAACACAAACCAGACTCAAGGCAAAGAAGATTGTCCAGGGACATTTAATCCTAAGAACTTGAGCTATGAGGCGATAACTAATATCTCCAACACACAGCCTCATATGAAAGCATGGAGCCATAGACAAGACATAGACCCAGCATAGCCATAAAAGGACCTAATGTAAATCTCAAAAGACAAAGCCATGAAATATTTTACCAATTGTCTAACGGATGTCATAATTCTTTTTAAGAAAAAAAGAATGACTAGGACAGGCACCAAGTTCTCTAGAATTGACAAATGTTCATCATCCAAAGTTAATATGCAAGAGAGGAGACAGAAGAAAACCTTGACTACAGTTTGACTGAACCAGGAAATAAGACCATATTTGTTCAGATACCCAGCCATTGCTATGAGGGCAGCAAACCAAGTGAGGGTATCCCAAGCAACACCCTCAGCCAAACACTCTTTCCATGTAACAACCCCTGTAACAAGAAGCACGGATAATCCAAGAATGGCAGCAGATACAGCATCTACTTTCAGAGCCCCTCCAAAAATCCAAAGCCCCACCTGATACAACAGAGTAAGAGAAGAAATAAGTCACTAAGACAAATAGAAGATTCTTAAGAATGTAAAATACCACAGATTTATAACTCAAGCGGCAGGGAATAAACTATAGAGTAATACAGCTACTCAGTGATTTGTTTTCGCACAACAACCAAACGTTCCAGATAATAAGAGGATACACAACTGATGTCTGAAAACTTGCCCAGTCACGTTACTAAAAAGCACACCCACAAAGGCACGTCATGCTTATGATAAGCCTGGCATAACAAATTGTACACTCATACATGCATTAAGCCCGCAAATAGACTACATTTACAATGTTCAATTTACACCCAAACCTCTGACATCGTTTTACAAGACGTCTGAGAATAACAGCGTCTTATATAATGAGTTCAGATCAGATTTATGCATAACCACGGTTCGTAATTCAGAAGGGAAATAGTGACTTGACTTGTTGCTCTAAATAGGTATGATTGTAATTTAAGTGAGTGTTTCATAAGTCTTTTTATGCTTTTTACAAAACTCCTCTCAAACATGCGACCTAAATTGTAAAAGCTATTCATCAAAACTAATTCACACACAAGCTATGTTGTGTTGGTTATCCATCATAATGACATTTATAGCTTCTACATAAAAAGTAAGAAATTGGCATATAGGAAAAGTCATTTTGGCGTTAAAAAAGAATAAGATCGAAATCTTTGTACCGTAAGAAATAGAGTGATAGCCATTGTCTTCTCAGCAGTTGTCATTGGTCCCATCTGCTGCAACTTCTCCCGAGCAAGCTTGGGCGCATCTGGGCTGGTCTTTACTGTTGGCGGGTAAATCACATACAAAATCAATGGTACCAATACCAATGACACCAGACCGGGGACAATCGCAGCTTTCGCCCAGTCCAACCACCCAATTGTCTGGTTAATTGAATTGGCAGTCAGAGTGGCGCACAGGGGATTCGCTGCCATTGCTGTCAAAAACATTGCCGATGAAATCACCGAAGTTTGAAAGCAAGTCAGCATTAGCCAAGACCCAAGTTTATTCTCAGTCCCATCGCCCACGTTACTACCACAAGCAACACATAGGGACTTCACCAACGGAAGAAATATTCCACCTGCCCTAGCCGAAACCGAAGGGATCGCCGGCGCCAACAAGGCCTCGCTAAAAACTAAACTATATCCTAGACCTAAGGATGAGCTACCAAAAAGAGATACAAATTGATAAGCGATCCGGTTACCAAGTCCTGTCTTAATGAATCCTCTGGCAAAGAAGAAGGCCAGGCAAATGAGCCACGGGATGGGATCGCCAAACCCTGAAAATGCTGCAGCAAATGTCAGGGTTTTGGTCAGCACAGAAACGCCCAAACCCAATATAGCCACAGCTCCAAGGGGCAATGGCTGAGAAATAATGCCAACGATGGTGCCCAAGAATATAGCCAACAGTTGCCACGCATTTTTTGAGACTCCGGCGGGCACGGGAGCGAACCAGAGAATAACCCCAGTCGCGACGGAGGCTAATAAAGGCTTGATGGCTGCGCCGCGCCATGGCTGAGGCGCCGGAGCAGGAGGAGGAGCTGAAGCGAGAGAAGTGCCGGAAGCGGAGGCTTTAACAGAAGGGTATTTCCAATGCGGTTTGACATTGAAACCAGACTTAGAGAGTCTAAGGGATGGAACAGACGGGAAAGGGTTCTGTTTGACTCCTTTGAAATTAGAAGAGTGAAGGGAACCTGAGGCCGAACAGCATAACCGCGAGCGTTTGGAATGAATGAGATTAGAGGATCGCGATCGGAGAGATGGAAGTGCGGGGAAGGAGGTGGTGGCGGTGGTGAGGGCTACGGAGGCCATGAGTTGAAGGGATCGGATCTGGTGCGGCGGGAAAGAGAGCAGCGCCAGGTGGCGGTAGGGGTGAGGGAAAGCAAAGGAATAGAGTGGGAAATTTGTAAGAAAGGCAGGGGGGATCATGGACCGTTGGATGGAGAGGGGACGGTGGAGGGTGTGGATCGTCGCCTTTTCGCCTTGGGAATGTCGTCTGCAGGGTTGAGGTGTCCGTCCAAAAAGAAGAGAGAGACAGACAGAGGAGAATTAGACCGGAGCTAGGTCCCAGTGGGATACTGATCACGTGGCAAATTATGAGTGGAGGATCTCTCCGTGGGATCGTTGCCCGGGAGCAGGGGATTGTCCTCGATCGTGTTGAGGGCGTGAGGTTGCGGTGACCGGTGAGGTCGCTCAACATCGGCATTAGTCAAACACCAAAGTCAAAAGTCAAAACTGCCTCAACAGCGACTGTGGAGCTGTGGTGCCACGTAACCATTACTCCATGCAACCTTGCATGAGTGTTCTGTTCTGTTGACTTCTCCGGATTTGGCTTATATCCTTTACCCATTCTGTCCGCTGCTGCCCAAACGACATCGTTTTTATGTTTTTTTTCCAGCAAAGGGGGCACACACCTGTTCCTTAAAAAAAAAAAAAATTAGAACACTGTCGGATAGTAAAAAGATGACTCAAGATAGTGAATGATACTAATTTTTTTCCTTCATGATTTTAAAAAATTATTTCAGGATCTTGAAAAAATATTTCAGAGGATTGGTGGTTGGTATTAACGGGATCTTGAATGATATTGAAAAAATAATTTATGGTCTTAAAATATTATTCAAGGATCTTGAAAAAAATATCATAAACTATATTTTTAGTACTACCTCCGGTCCTAATTATAGAAACACTTTTGCAGAATTTGTACTCAAAAAGTGTTTCTATTTTTTTTGTATCTCAAATATTTTTTCAAAATTTTAAAATAATTTTTTTAGTAATCTGGTTTGTATCCTTTTAATATCAACTAGTACCCTAAAATAATTTTTTCAGATCATGAAAAAGCATTTTTCACCTTCAGTATCCTGAGTTATTTTTTTACTACCCAGTAGTGTCCTAAATACATATATATATTTTAAAAGGAACCATGTATGTGTGTTTTGCTGGAAAAAAAAAAAGAAAAAAGAAAACGGTGTCGTCTGAGCAGCAGCGGACAGAATGAGTAAAGGATGTAAGCCAAATCTGACTTCTCCACGCTGATTTTAATTTCATTTCTCCATAGATATGGATCTTAAATTTTGAAATTATTTTGTGGGAGCAAAGTTAATCTTTTTTTTTTTTAAAAAAAGTATAATGATTGAAATGTTCACGAGACATGCAGTTTAACAGTTACCCATGATAAAGTCAACGTTTCGAAGAATTTATAAATGTAATTATAAAATTTTCTTTGATTTAGTGCTGAATTTCTTTGAACGCATTTCCCCCGCTCTGCTTTTTTCAAAAAGACTTTAATCCTGCGCAATAATTCTTAAAAATGAAGATATTAATCTATAAATTACTTGTCATTATGTTGAGTATGATATCATATCTCATTGTTTTACATCAGGCAATTCAACGTCTTAAACTCCAAGACTAATATTATTAGTTCATTTTAAATAATTATTACTACCTCTGGATCCTAATTATAGAAACATTTTTGAAGTGCAATTTGCATTACAAAAATGTTCTTATAATTAAGACAAGATGCAGTATATATTAAAGAATGGATATGATGTTATTAAATAATACATATGCATTAAATGTTTAAATTTATTTTTTAAGTTTATCTTTATTAAAATTCTCTCTCGGTCAATATTTATAAATCATTCACACGCCACTTTTTTCTTTTTCTATTTCCACAAGAATAAAATTGAAAACTAATCAAAAATTCTAACTAGGCTAATTTTTAGGATAATTTTTTTTCTCTCTCCAAATAGACATGGTAAATAAGGACTAGAGTTGTATTTATGTCTGATATATTTTCATAAAGAAGAACGACTAATGGTACAACGGACCGATACTAGAGCTCAATTGCATCTGGCCTCTTTGTCAGAAGTGAACGTTTTTTTTTTGCTCAGGAAAGATACTTGCATTACTATAAAATGTCATACATAACAACAGGACTCGAAAACAACAATAAACCAAAGCACAGCTACAACACCACAAACGATACAGGGAACATAATACAACTACAAAAAAGAACTACCCACAATACAAAAGAGATAGAAATGCAATCGGCCCGATCCCAACTGGATGTGAAGCTTGAGGTCCACCCATGACAATATTAGCCTCTCGAGCATCCAAGGTTAGAAGAGAAGACAAAGAAGGTGATGGTTGATGAACCCACTCGATCGGGCCCACCTCCTTATAAGCAATTGCCGCAAGAAAGTCGCTACTCTATTACCCCGTCTAGGGATATAAGATAAAGAGAACCCAACCCCGTCGTTTAAAAGAGACAAATAATATCATGAAGAATGCTTCGCTTTTCCATCATACAAATCGAATTTTAGCATCAATGCATGAAAGCAATAAAAGACAATCGCTTTCAAAGATAACATTATCATGTCCTAAGTCAACAAACAACATCGGTGCCCTTTTGAGAGCGAGAGCCTCGGACATGAAGGCTGAAATCGACTTAATTTTGTCAATGAAACCCCATTTAAAAGTACCAAATTGATCACGCTACAGACCACACCAATTGCACCTGCGGACTACCGTACACATAAGCTCCATCCAGGTTGATTTTCAATTGCCCAGAACGGGGGGAACCCATTGAACAAATCCGAATGCAATGCCTATCTGAGACACCCGATTCCTGCTTCTTATCGTCACAATTCCAAAACTCAGAATTACTCCTATTAGCCTTTGTTCAATGACAACGATTGGGTTGGGGGCTACATGATTAAACACCAACTCATTCCTTTGTTTCCGATGTACCATAGAGTCCAAGAAAGCAATGAGATATCTTGAGGAGATATTGACTTCATACCTTGAATCATTATCCACCAAGCATTGAAACTTACCACTCTCAAACAATCAAATTTTACTCCCAAGCTACGACCAAACCACACGCAACGAGTCCACGGGCACCGAAAAAGTAGATGTTCAAGAGTCTCATCCGCTTCCTCACACACAGGACACCATTTCACCGCGCCACGTCGTCTAGAGTAAAGAGCAGCATTGGTCGCCACAGCTCTATTAAGGGACCGCCACAAGAAATTCTGCACCCGTGGGATCACTTTAATGTGCCAAATTGATTTCCAACATTGAGGAGAAACTACACAAGAAGGGCCCGCTCTATTGCTTTTGTCTAGTTTCTTTGATTTCTCGGTTGGTACCCCGCCTTGACAAGATATGCCCCATTCGGTGAATGAGACCAAATTAACTTGTCCGCCAAACCATTGTCAGGAATAGGAATAGCATAAATAGCATCCTTAACTTCTTCCGCAATGAATGATGCAATAGGAGATAAGTTCCAAGAGCCATTAGAGATAAGGTCACTGACTTTCCCATGCTTAACAATAAATTCTTCACAGTTTGGCGACTTCGCAGGGAAAGAAACCCCAGGCACCCACTTATCACCCCAGATTCTAATCGACTGTCCGGTACCTACATCCCACTGAAGATCATCCCTCAGAATATCCCGACCTCCAAGTAGACTAGACCAACACCAAGAGGCTTTGTGGCCTTTCACTGCCTCAATGAACTCCTTATTTGGAAAGTACACACTCTTCATCACTCTAGCCCATAAGTCCCCAGTGCCGAGTAAAAAGCCTCCATGCGCTTTGTCAACAAGGAATCATTCATAACGCCAAATCTCGGAAACCCATCCCACCCTGACTCTTCCCCATGGTAAGATAGTCCCAAGCCTTCCAGTGCGTTTTACCACCAAAAGCGTTCCCATCCCACCAGAAGTTGGCAACAAGACTATGGATTTCCTTGCATGTTTTAAGAGGAAACTTAAAGCAATTCATAGGATAGATCGGGATGGCCTGGATGACTGCTTTAATCATAACTTCCCTCCCTGCAAAAGAAAGAAAATTGTGGCCCCAGCCTTGGAGTTTACAAGCTACACGCTCCCTAATATATGCCAAAGCTTGTTGTTTGGTCTTACCCCATATACTTGGGATACCAAGATACTTCCCAGATCCTCCGAGGTAGGAACATGAAGCGGTTTGCATACCATTCCACGAATGTCATCAGGAGTATTAGCAGAAAAGAACAAGCTAGATTTATCAAGATTAATAGCTTGGCCCGAAGCCTCACAGTACTGATGTAAAATAGAAGCCAACTGGCGACACTCCTCCCGGTCAGCAGACATATATACAAGGGCATCATCAGCAAAGAAACTATGAGAAAGGACCGGGCTAGTACTCGCTTGATCCCACTAATTAAGTTATCCTCCCGGCTTTTAGTAAGCATGAGTGAAAGGACCTCGGAACCGGAATAAATAAATATGGAGAGATAGGATCCCCTTGGCGTAGACCTCTACTAGGGGATAATGAACTGACTTCCCGATAAACACAAGTTCATCTTGGCGGATCGCACACACCTCATAACCATGGAAACCCAATCTTCACAAAATCCAAATCGAAGGAGTACATTCTCCAGGAACGCCCATTCCACTCTGTCATACGCCTTACTCATGTCCATCTTAAGGACAAATTCAAATTTTGGGCTATCCTTTTTCCTTCTCAGGTAGTGGTACACTTCATGAGCAATGATAATATTGTCTTGGATGCAGCGACTGGGAACAAAGGCACCTTGGCTAGGGGAGATACACATATCAAGAAGGGGTCTCATCCTATTAGCCAGGATTTTAGAAATAATCTTGTATGAGAAGTTGCACAAACCAATAGGCCGAAAATGGGAAACATGCTCAGGTCTAGCCACTTTGGGTATTAGTGTAATGTTGGTCTCATTAATCAGATCAAGAGAGGATGTGCCTTCAAAAAATTCCAGCACCATGCTACAAATAGACTCCCCAACTTTATCCCATGAATTATGATAGAAAACCCCAGAGAAACCATCAGGGCCAGGCGCCTTAGAACTCCCCAAGCTAAACGCAGCCTTTCGGATCTCCTCCCTAGATATTGGTGCCATCAATCGTTGGTTCATCTCCTGTGTGATCTTCAGGTCAATAAAAGAAAGAGCAGGCTCCATATTAACAGCCCCCACCGACGAGAATAAATTCCGAAAGAAACCGAAATATTGTCCACCACCTCGACTTCTCGCTTAACCACCGGCCTTCATCATTTTTAATACTCAAAATAGAATTGCGCCGCCTCCTTTTCATGGTAGAAAGATGAAAAAATTTAGAATTCTTATCACCTCGCCCTTAGCCAATTAACCCGGAACGCCGCCACCGAATTTTTCTTCTAACTCATACAGACGATCAATGCTCATTATAATCTCGCTAATGGCCTTGGAGGACGCAGCATTTATGTTTCCATGAGATAGGCCACCAACCGGGCTTTCATCTTCTCAATCACCGAGCATTATTAGGAAAAGCGCCCTACTCCATTTCTCAAGAGCCCCCATACACCTTTTCGGTTACCCGCAAAAACAAGAATAGCACTACTACATCCCTCCAACATCGACCCCCAACTACTGTGCACTACCTGAGGAAATTCTGGGTGATGTGACCAAGCCTCTTCAAACCTAAAGGACTTTTTCCTTCTGACCGGTTCAGGTTGAAACAAAACATGAAGCAAATGATGATCGACCCCACCTGTTCCACATGATAAACTTGAATATTAGGAAATTGTTCTTGAAGATGGCAATTACCCATAGCTCTATCAATACGCTCCCAAATTCTAACTGGATCATCTCTTTTGTTACACCAAGTAAACCGATATCCATTGAAACCAAGATCATCCAGTTCACAGCTAGCTATAAGACACTTAAAATTTAAAATCTTCCTCCAGGCTCTAGGTATCCCCCCCATCTTTTCAGATTGAGATGCAATATCATTGAAATCTCCAATACATAACCAAGATACATTAATGTTACAACTAATCCTAGTGAGTTTCTGCCAACATAAGCGCCTATCTTCTTCACATGGAGGGCCATAAACAAAAGAGATATATGATGGAGTGTCCATATCGTGAAAGCAATACTCGTATGAATAATATTAGGCGAAGAAGATAAAATACCGACCCATCACGGATCATTCCACCACACCTAAGCCTCCACCGAGCCCCACTGGGTCAACCAACCACTCTTCATAAAAGCCACACCGCCTCCTCAATTTCCTCATATATCTGGCTTTTTGCTTCGTCTCCATCAAGAACACAATCTGGGGTTTTCTCCGGAAGCACTCTTCCTTCAGATTCCTGGCTGTCAAGGCAACCCCAAGACCTTGACAGTTCCAGGATAAAATATTCATGGCGCACCGGTGGTTGGTCCCATCCAACCACCGGCGATACTTTCAGAGACAGAGGATTTACCATCCAAATCGGTAGAGCTACCAGCAAGCCAACTAACCGGAAAATCAATTTCCTCACCGATTAACACCGCCTCTCCCTCCAAATTTTGCTTATTTTCCGATTTATCATGGATGAGAGACTTCACCGACCTGACGCTCTTCCTTCTTCCTCGAGGAATTGGTGAATTTGTAATACAGAAAGTGGGAATGTCTGGAGCGTTGAAACAGAGCTTCCTTGGCTTCTTACTCTCGGTAGGGCCTATTTCAGAATTATGGGGCCTTTTAAAGTTTAAAGTCTTCAAAGAAAGGGACACAGAGGAAATAGGTGAGAGCCCAGCGTGATTAATATCCAATGGAGTGGAAGCCATAAAAGGTTTAATTTCATCAGGAAATTCGTGCATGTAGGTCGCCTTAGCACCCACACCGAAAGGGCTGTCCATTTGGCTGCAAACTGGGCCAGTGTCATAAGGAAAATCAACATTGGATTTAAGGGACTCATCCAATGGCTCGGTCCAGGAGCATGGTTGACCGAGCAAAGGGCTGTTTTGCTGCAAAGAGATAAGCTGAGGGCCACGTATCTCCTCCACAATGGGCCTACTTGCCTTTTCTAAACACACTTTTTCAAAGATAATGGGCCCACTTGCCTTTTCTTTATTGAAGTGAACGTTAAAGGCATGGCAAAAAACGAACACCTAATTAATAAAGAATTCCCACCATAATAACCAGCTTTCTATTACATAGAGAGAGAGAGAGGGGCAGATTGAACAACAGATGCCAAAAAAAACGCCGCCCGCAACAAATATAAATGGCGGCATCCAAATTCCAAGTTCAAAGGTAGAATTACGACAATCCTTTCAGCTATGAAATCATCCACAAATACATATCTTCAAATTCATTTGTATGTTTGGACCCTGAAGATTTTTAGCAGAATAACAGGAGCACAAAGCCAATCGAAAGAATTACAGACAGGAGCAACACTTGATCTGCATAAGAAATAACCCAACGGCTAAATCAGCTCTACTCTCAGAATACCAAAAGCAACACCCGGCTTACAAAAGAGTGGACCTGTTTTTTATTCTTGGAGACACCAAGTCAGTGACTATTAGACAAAATCTTAATTCCCCCTTTGCCATCTTGCTTGTTTGTGTGAATAGTGAAACCCACGCTCCCAATCCAACTTACATGTGATTAAGTTTTTGGTTGTTGTAAACGATAGTGGCTGTGGTGGAAACCAAAGTCTGGTTTTCTTCCGAATCAGAGCCGCCTTCAAGCAGTTCACATGGAATTTGAAGATCAATCACATTTCTAGGGATCAAAATCAGGTAGCTGATACACTTGCAAAGTAAGGTTTCTCAGAGTCTTTTCTTTTTTATGTATGTCCTGCGTATTTGAGGACTTTTTTTTTTTGGTAAAAATATTTGAGGACTTTAGTTTTTCATGGTATGGGAATTCCCCCAACATTTTAATTTAATATATAGGCCTGGCCACACTTATAACCAAAAAAAAAAAAAAAAGTGTTTGGTTGTTGCAGGCCCTGGGGCCCAAGGAGTAAGGACTGATGCAACATTGTCACGTATATGAATTAACATTTGAGCCCAGGTCCTGTGAACAGGGTCCAGGCCCGCATAAAATTCATTGTGAGCTTTTAAATTTTAATTTTTTTCAAGATGTATATTTTTTTGGGTCAAATGATGCACGTATGAGAAAAAAACATACACACACATATATATATTCCCACAATGGTTTAGGTCTAGTTGAAGAAACTAACCTTTTACAAATCATAACATTATGAAGCAATATTTGAATAATATATATATATATATATATATAGATGAGATATGATATTGTCACTATCAATTTTATATCATTATTAAGTCACTACCACTTTTTCACCGTTAGATCAGAATCTCATATATCTTTATCATTTTTCTCTCCTATTGAGATTTTGATCTAACATAAAATTGGTAGTGACGATATATATCCTATATATAAATATATATATATAAATATTTAATGTTTGACCATACTTTAAATACCACTATCTCAAATAAGATATATATATATAATATAAATATTTATGTTCGACCATACTTTAAATACCACTATCTCAAATAATATAATGCCCATGCGCAAACAAATATACAATGAATTGATAAATAAAAGTGGAAGATAGAGAGAGAATTGGAGGCAGGGATGTAGTGAATAATCCTTATAGTCATTATGTGGTTTTAATAACCCCCACTTAAACATGAAGTCGCTTTGGCCGAGTGGTTAAGGCGTGTGCCTGCTAAGTACATGGGGATTCCCCGCGAGAGTTCGAATCTCTCAGGCGACGACTTTATTTTTTTATTTTTTTTATTTTTTTTTTCTCATAATATTTTTCTTTGGCCCTCCAGCAAAATTATTTTTTCACCAGCGTTTTAATTGAAAGTATAAATTCTCCGTTTTCAAAATCCATATTATTGAATTTTTTTTTCCCGAACAATTTCATTGACTATGGATCAATTAGAAATTAAATTATTTATTTACCTTAAAACAATTAACAAACACATGCATGCATGTGTTACTTATGGCATGGATCGTTTAAAATTGCTTTGAAAAAATGATATCAAGTCGGCCGCCATGTCATTTCACACAAAAGTACTTCCCTTTCTTAGTATCATCAATTAATCAGTCTCTGAGCAAAAAAATCAATTAATCATTCCTGCACGTTAATTATAATAGTTGGCCAACTTGTCATTTCATATTGAGTTGCTTTATATTCACTTCTTCAAATTATTCCATATACTATGGCATATTTCTCGCTGCACTGATCAATCCGTCAATATGATAATTATATTCAGCTATCTGGTTTTGAAATCAAAGCTCAAGTTATAATTACTCCTCAAGATCCAACCACTAACTAACAGATATATATAATATATGAGACGCAAATTCCCAACCCCATCAAAAGCAAATCAAATGAGTATATTCGTTTACCGTGATTCACTGAATTCTTCTCCCAAGTGGACAAACTCGAATGATTAAGCCCGGTCCTCATAGTATCCGTAATCACTTGATGATTATCGGCACTAACATTATTATTAATTGCCTTTCTGACTTCAAAGACCCAGCATTATAATGAACAAGATATATATGGTTAATTAGCAATCTCAATTACGAGCTAAATGACAATTGAATTTGCGCGCGCAGATCAGATGATGAGAGAAGAATCTTACATCCAACAATAATGTATAACACATATATATCCCAACATTGTTTTGTACAACTTTATATCACAGAATTTGACCCACAACAAAAATAATGTATGACTATTTGTATTCACAAGTGTATATGACAGATTACTGTAACTACATTGGACTCCGAGATACAGAGTTACCTGGGATTAAATGCTCTATGATTATACACAAATACATGATCACCGAGTATATATACCCAGGTATGATAACACGACCTTTATTTCAGACCTATAGCTACTGACTAGTAATATATCTTTGAATGTGATCTGAGCCTGATGATCACATTGGAAAAAAACAAAAAAAACATTACAAGGTTTAAGGAGAGATCTGTCCATGTGCCACTTCTACGATACTAATGAAGAGTCTGGTACGTATGTATTTTTGAAGAAGTTGCAGTGATCATCAGCTTGAGAAATCAAGAAAGCTGGGAAAGGATGAAACATCTTTCATCAAGTCCTCTAAGTCCCACTCTCCCAAAGTTAACTCTTCCTGAAAAAGATTCTCCATCACGCCACCTCTATTCTCAGCTCTATTATTATTGTTGTTGCTGCTAATATTGTTGCAGTTATTAACGATGCTGTTCATGTTGTTCAAGTTACTATTAACGTTAGTGTCCCTATTCTCCAGTTTCTGCAGGTTATCAGTTATAGTGTTAACACTCTCTAGAGGAGGCACAAACAACTCCCCTCCTGCTCCAATATTTACATTCCCGATCCCAAAAACTCCATTTTCTACATAAAAACCATTATTAATATTATTGTGGTGAATACCATTTTGTGTGAAGCAAGGCCCTCCATTATTAGTGTTGAAAAATGATCCGTCTGAGGATGCTTGCGCGTTCAGTCCATGCTCAAGCAAAGGCAATCTCTCAATTAGGTTGTTGTGGAACATAGGCATGAAACCTCCCATGACATTGTTGAGGTCTTTAATATTATGCTCAGATAACAAGGAAGAAGACTCGCTTGCATTTTGTGAGGTTGGGGT
The DNA here is from genome assembly GCA_019022655.1 of Acacia acuminata. Lineage (NCBI taxonomy): Eukaryota > Viridiplantae > Streptophyta > Magnoliopsida > Fabales > Fabaceae > Acacia > Acacia acuminata. The sequence goes on along the minus strand of JAFJYI010000077.1, from coordinate 130,158 downwards.
GGTGGATGATGACATGAGCTTGAGCCTTTTCTTTATTGTGGAGTTCCAGAAATTCTTGATTTCGTTGTCGGTTCGCCCGGGCAAGCGCGCCGCTATTTGGGACCATCTTTAGAGGGAGAAAAACATTTAGGAACAAGTCAGCTTCGTTGATAGTAAAAATTAAGTTAATCTAGGTAGGTGGTGATGTTGAAATTAATATGTTTCAATCTATAAACGTATTCAAGGTATGCTTTGCATGGACGCTAATGAAAAATTCTTAAACATGCAAATATGAGGAGTATCTTCAACAAGATCGAAGACTCACAAGGCCATAGTTTTCAGCTACAAGGAGCCGCCTAATTGTTATAACCCTTTATGTCCAATGCATGTGGGATGTATAGCTAGACTGAGGTAGCTAGCTATACTTCGACATCAAAAGATCTCGGTCATTTTCAATTGTCCTGTTGTCTATATAGTTAGTGAGTGGTGTGTGTCTATATATATATATATATATATATATATAACTACATGGGCATATTGTTAGGTGATGAGCAAGCAAAGCGTGTATGTGATGACTTATTTAAATTAATATATATATTCTGTGTGTATATGTATTTAAAACATAAAGGTCACTTCTTTTCTCTATCGGAAAGCTTTTATAAAAAGCTACCTGTTCAAAATTGTTTAAAAGTCGATCACTTCCTTCTTTTTTACAGAAATTAACATTTATCACCTTAACATCATAGACTTTTTCAGACAGAGATGACCATTACAATATACACAAGCAAACAAGACGCAGACACAGACACACACACTATAAATACCCGTATTACGTACTCAATTAACAACAATACTTTATGTCGAGAATTCTTCTTCATGGATGGATAGATATATATCAAGCAGACATAAAACATATTAAGATAAAATAATTAATGTATTTTTAAGACTTTATCATTAGACTATTCTTTTCTTAATAAACATCACATATGATTGGATCTGATGAGGAATTAATTAAGAAACCCGACAGTAGATAAATATGAAGAGAACTTGTGAAAAAGAGAAGGATTGGACCTGTTGCCGAGAAGGGAATGAAGATGGATGATAAGTTCTTCTTCCTGGGGACAGAAAGCGCCACGCTTAAGATCAGGCCTCAAGTAATTGATCCAACGAAGGCGACAACTTTTGCCACATCGTTGCAAGCCAGCATTCCTGGCCACATCACTCCAACAACCTTGTCCATTGTTTAGCATGTAGTTCATTAGCTTGTCATCTTCTTCCGGTGACCACAGCCCCTTCCTCAGCTTGTTATTGTTGTTGTTGTTGTTTTTCCCAGATTCGGGCTTCCTCATGTTGTCGTACTAGCTACACAACACACAGAGACAACACTACTTTCCCGTTATATGTAATCCAACTAGTGTGATGTATGTAGATAAGGGAAGGATTTATAGAGAGAGAAGAGAAGAAAGAAGCTTGATGGGGTGGGAATGATGATGATGGTGATTGTTGTGGGGTTTGCTTACAAAATAGGGAAGAGTGAGAGAGAAAGGGTTGGTTGATGAGTCCAGTAGACAACGGTTTGGAGAGGGATAGCTGCTCGTCTTGTCTTTGACTCCATACATGCCCTTTGTCTTTTTCCTCTCTCTTTTTCCTTCACTCGCAAGGTAATCATCTCTCTTGAATCATAGCCTTTCCACAAACATAACTAAACCATAATAAATAAAACCTATATTATATTATATGCCGGAGCCTGTTGTTGCCTTGTTTTATAACCCAGCCAAGCTATTTTTGCTTCCATTTCACATAATCTCCCTCCCCATCTCTCCTATCCCACACGTGTAGTTGAAGACATAAAACATCGATCCATAATGAAGGATACATGTAAAGCTATATATGACGGCATATGCTTCTCATCAATAATGTACATTACCACCTTTCCTTTTTTTTTTTTCTTTCTTTTTCTTAATTTAATTTACTTTTGGCCATAAGATCCACATGCTTTAAGCTTAACCTTCGCCTTAACCAAGATTAAATAAGACTGACTCAAATTCACATATTTCAACCCTCAAAAAATGACAAAATAAAACCTTTGGAGCTTTCTCTGTCTTCGCAGTGCCATTATATATCTCAATGACTGGAGAGAAAATAATGTAACCGCACTAATTAATGCCATTTATCATCATGCTCATCTAAACAGCAGAAATTCTGAGAGTTCAAGGTAACCTGATTATGAAAGCAATCACGACCATTGGATGATGTGAGAGAGTGACTAGTACATCACATATATAAGCTGTTGCTTTTACCATTTGTATGATTGGTTTTTCATGAAACAAATGTGTTAGTTTAACCCAATAAGATCAGATACGTATGAAGTTGAAAACTTGAAATGGCTTATCAAAGAGTCCAATGAATTGCGATTGAAGGAAGTGATTGGACTTTAACCTTCTCTGTTTTGTCATACTTATTCTTTTCCAAACAAAGGTGAATCATGGGATAAAAAAGAAGAAAGAAATGGTGCACCTGATCATTGACTTCGCTCACACATCTTTTTAGAGCCAATTACGACAGTTGCATAAGTTTGTAAATTGTAAAGTTTTGTCACATAAGCAACAGAAGAATACAACCTGCAAATTAAAACATGGTTTGAATGGAGATTCCAAAGCCGTCTCTCTTTTAAATTAGTGATAATTTTGGTGGCTAGCTAATTCAAATTGCTGACGTATTTTGGTTCTAGAATTAATGTGGCTTGCTACTTGTCCTCGTTTGCAAATCAGGTTCGATCAGCCTTGAGGCCTGGGGCAATCTGCTACATATAGGCTCAGTGGTAGTTAAAGTGGTGAATGAAAGAGCCATAGCACTTTCCAAAAGCACATTGGATCTATCATTGGAATAACTATAAGATAACACTCCACTGCAGCAGAATTGGTAAAAGCACTAGCTTGGAGTATAATGATGGCTGCCCAGAAACATTTAAAAAAAAAAAAAAAAAAAAAATCTTTATTACACGCGTGAAACATGCTCCTTTTCTTAGTTATTCTGGGGATATTTATACATATCTGTGGTTTCATTGAAGCCTCACCAAATCTACAGAGAGACTCCAAAAGGTTAAACGGGTCGTCAAAAAGTTGCAACAGTACATTAGAAAAGTGAAAAGAAAGGAAAAAAGAGAGAATAATAAAGTAAAATGAAGAGAGAATTGAAGTGCCCCCAGAAGGACCAAGTGGGTAAAGGGGAGAGGTGGAAGATTCATTTCAGGCATCAAATCATGTAGTTATGGAACTAAGAATAATGTGGCAGTGAAGGATTTGCTTGAGGTTATCAACATGTCAATTGACGATTTGCTTAGGTGTAGGTAGAACAGGAAAAAGTTAAAGAGAGGTTAAGTTAAAAGCAAGAAGGAAATGCAGCGGTATGGCCACCTCAGAGTTCCAATTCATGTCGTTAAGCGATGCATCATATTGCCTTGACTTCAAATTATATAATCATTAATCACAGTCTTAGCAGATATTATAGGTTCTGCTAATAAATAAAGTGAAAAGCTTCATGTCGACAATAACATTTCAAAGCATCCCAATAAGCTTTGCACTATTTCACTCACAATTAAAACCCTTTTTGAAGTTTGCTTCGAAATGCATCCTCAATTAAAAACAAATTAATCAAACATATTTGCGGAACACTCAGAATATAGCCAAGGGTATAGTTTCATTTTCTAATAACACCCTAGACGTCCATTTTTCATTAGAGTATATGTAACTATTAGTTGTTAGAATAACAAATTTATTTTTTTTGTAAATAGTTGATATTAGTTAGCATAACAGAAATTAGTTAGGGATTACTTACAATATCAAGATGTAAATATTAGTAGTTAGTTATTTACCACTTGTATAAATATATGTTGTACAGATTGACCGAGGAATTAATTCAATACATTCAATATTCATTTCTCTACTTGCTCTCACAACATGGTATTAGAGTGTGAGTCATTGACCATATCTGAATTCTCTTCCTAATTTTTTTTTTTCCTTTTCAATCGTCAGTCTTTTAGTACTCTCTCTCTCTCTCTCTCTCTCTCATAGTCGTTTTCATTGAGCTTCTTTGAGAATCTTCACAAAGTTTGCTTCTCTGAACTCTCTCAACCCTAGCTTTCTTTTCGACTCGTCATTAGATCATTTCTCAGTTGGTAATCAATAAAAATTTCCATGCCTACCGATCAAATGACTTCGTCTTCTTCCCTCGCCGGTAATAATGGTGGAGATCCAGCTCGAAATCCGTCCAATTCCACTTAGAATATAGGTAATCCTTACTACCTTCATCCGAACGAAAATCCATTTTTGATCTTGGTTTCACCAGTATTATTAGGTCCAAACTATCATTCTTGGGCTAGAGCAATGAGAATGGCTTCATGTCCAAGAATAAGACCTGTTTCATTGATCGTTCTTCCCCTATTCCTAAGAAAATAGATCTATCTATTTAGCCTGCGAAAGGTGCAACATGATGGTCCTCTCCTGGCTTACTGGCTCTGTTTCTCCAACTTTAGCGCATAGCATTTTATGGATTGACCGTGCATGCGATGTTTGGGAACTGGGAAGATCTGAGAGATCGATTTTCTCATAATGATATATTCGGATTGGTTGATTTACAAGAAGAAATATAGAACTTGAAGCAAGGAGACCTCTTAGTAAGTGATTACTTCACTAAACTCAAGATTCTTTAGGATGAACTTTTGGTTATTTGTTCTGTTCTTTCTTGCTCATGTAATCCTCGTTGTCACTGTGGAATTGTTGACCTGTATAAAAGGCATCTGGATCAAGACTATGTAATATGGTTTTTAAAAAGGTTAAGTGATTGTTTTACTACTGTTAAATCACAAATTATGCTAGTCGATCCTTTACCAAATATTAATTGAATATTCTCTTTGGTAACTCAACAAGAATGAAAGCTAGGATTTCAGTCTGTTGAAGCTATTACTTTGTTTAATAAATCCTTTGTTTTACAGTCTAGCAATTAGGTTTACTATAAGCCTATTTCATTTGCTATGGGTAAACAATGTACTTATTGTGGAAAACGTACACACACAGAGGCTATGTGTTACAGGAAACATGGTTTTTCTCTGGGATTTAAATTTCATAATGCTTCTATTATTGTTGTTGCTTCTGACTTTGTTTCGGTTGCTAAAACTTCACTTGAGTCGAATAAGAGAGTGAATCAGTCCTACAGCTTCACCATTGAATAATATCAAAGATTGCTTGCTCCGATTCAAGTTGAAAATCAATCATCACAACCCTATGTTTCTGTTAACAATGTCACAACCACAGGTATGGATTATTCTCCTATTCCTCATTTATTTTCCAACTCTTGGATAATTGATTTAGGGGCTACAAATCATGTATGCTCACATTCTGGTTTATTTGCTTCTTATAAATCCATACCTCCCATTTCTGTCAATCTCCCAAATGGGACCAAAGTATTCGCTAGACATAGTGGTACTATTCGGTTTTCAGATCATCATTTCCTTATCCATAATATTTTATATGTTCCAACTTTTTGTTTTAATCTCATTTCAGTTTCAAAATTGACCCAATGCTTGTCTTGTGATGTTTCATTTCAGAAATTTCACTATCTCATTCAGCACCTTCCTTCCAAGAAGATGATTGGTTCAACTGATGTGTTTGAAGGGCTTTATATCATGAAACAACATGCAAATTCTCTCATTAATAATGTCTCGACCAAGCCTACCAGTACTGCAAGTAGTCCTTTTAATCTTTGGCATTTTCGTTTAGGATATCCTTCTAAATCCACATTGTATTCTATCCATCAAAGTCATCCTTTTGTTGCTTACAATTAATCATTTTCTTGTTGTGATGTATGTCATTATGCAAAGCAACACAAATTACCATTTTTTGTAAGTACTACCAAATTCAATAAAATTTTCAGTTTAGTTCACATGGATATTTGGGGTCCTTATCATTTACTTATGTTCATGGGCATAAATACTTTCTTACTATTGTTGATGATTTTACAAATATACTAGGATATACTTCCTTAAAACTAAGCCAGAGGTTCAGTCTTATATTCATAATTTTGTTCACATGGTTTCTACACAATTTGGTGTTGTATTCAAATTATCCAATCTGATTATAGTTCTGAATTTAACATGGTTGGTTTTTATAATAAACATTGGACACTTCACCAAATTAGCTATAGAGAGACACTTGAACGAAATAGTGAGGTTGAACGGAAACATCAAACATATTTTGAATGTTGCAAGAGCTTTATTGTTTCAAGCTCATATTCCTAAAGTTTATTAGTTATATGTTATTTCTCATGTCATTTACTTGATCAATCGTTTACCTACACCTATTTTGGATCACAAATCTCCTTTTGAAATATTATATCAATACAGTCTTGATTTTACTAATCTTAGGGTTTTTGGTTGCCTCTGTTTTTCTTCCACACTTACCCAACAACGCACTAAATTTGATCCTTGAGCTCATAAATGTATTTTGCTTGGTTATAAACTTGGTACCAAAGGATTTCTTATTTTGGATTTAAATACTAGAACTATTTTTGTTTCAAGGAATGTCTTTCATGAGTCTATGTTTCCTTTTTGCAATTCTGTTACTCCTCCATTACCTAATTCCATTTCTTTGCCTTAAGAAGTGTTTCTTGCTCTTGATTATCCACAGGCTTCTCCACCTTTCTCTTGTACTCCGCCTTCTCCTTTGGCTATTCCATTGTCATCTTCACCGATTGATCCTTCTCCTTCCCCAAACCTAAGATGTTCTACTAGATACAGAAAAATACCTCCATGTTTGCATGATTATCACTTTGCTCTTCAATGCACATTAGTCATACCAGATTTTATGGAAATAGGTACATATAATCCTCTTTCTCATATTCTCTCTTATGATCATCTATCCTGATCTCATTGTTCTTTTACTTTATCTATTACTATTGATGATATTGCTAAAACCTATCTTAAAGCCATTCAACATGAGGGTTCGAAGAAAGCTATTGAGGCTGAACTATATGCCTTGCAACAAAATAATACTTGAGTATTGACTGATCTCCCCTTTGGTAAACATCCTATTGGGCGCAAATGGGATTTTGCTAAAAAATATAATTATGATGGATCTTTGAATCGATACAAAAGGTGCTTGGTGTTGGTTTTGATTAGTTTTGATGATGTCTAATATAGAAGTCATTATTAAGAGCAAAAAGTTTATATAATATATTTATCTCCTATATTGACTAACTACTATGTTTAATGTAAATTAGTTCAAGTTGAATTATAAAGAAGATTAATCAAGAAGAAGAGGAGATATTGAAGAAGGTATAACTTGCTAAGAATGATGAGTCCAAGTTGAATGACAAAGAATGATCAAGAGAAGAGAAGAAAAAAAGAGTTGGATTATGAAGAATAATTAAGATGAGAGATTAAAGAAGGAAGAACTTGTTGAATGGTATGAAAATATAATTATTCAAGTTCTTATATTGATGCTAGAAGGCTCCAAGATCATATGGAAGTTTGAATGGCTCAATTCGAGTTAAAACAAGCAAAAATAAGGTTTAGGACGATAAAACTCGAGGTTTGAACAAACCTCGAGGTTTGAGTGTCTTCAGCATCTCTCGGCGTCTCGGACTAGGAAACCTCGAGGTTTCACATCAAAACTCGAGGTTTCAAGACGATCGGCAACTCTGGTCTACTCGTTTCACATTCACTCGGGCGACGTCTGATAATTTGATGATATCTCTTAAACCAGAAATCGGATTGAAACGAAATCAGTGACATATAAAACTAGACTCCTAATGAGTCATTTTAATATAAAATTAAAGCCCAAAGGAGTTCAGATCAAGGAGCTATGAATTGTGAAAGTTGACAGTGAAATTCACGCCACACAGCAGACCAAGCTTCAATGTTTTGAGTGTATCTCACAAATTACAAATCTGATTGAGCTGAAATTAGTGGCATATGAAAGTAGACTCATAGATCTTTCCATTGAGAGTTTAATGGACCAAAACGAAGTTTAGAACAAGGAGATATGTCCCTTGAAAGTTGACAGTCAGTTCAGGACGTTGCAAAAACGCTCGGTCAAGAACAATCTTCATTCATCGGATCATAATGGACATAATACAATGAGTTTGGAGCTGATTCTTCTTGCATTGGGTTTTTACCTCAAGGTTGGACATGTAAACTTGAGTTTGAAATTGGCCAAGAATTTTCCAAGTTTTCGAACAAAGCAAAACCTCCAGGTTTGAGCTCAAATGGTGTTTTCTCAAGTTTCTCAAAATTATGAGAAACCTCGAGGTTTCTGGACAAACCTCGAGGTTTGTCAAGGTAGAGAGGTTCTGCATTTTTCCAAGTTTTCAAAACCTCTAGGTTTCTCTCAAACCTTTAGGTTTCTGCCATCCAGAGAGCAAACGACTTTTCTATGGTTTTTGAAAACCTCCAGGTTTCCAGAAAACCTCTAGGTTTCTATTTGGCGCAAAAACTCAGAATTTCCACTTTTGACAGAAACCTCCAAGTTTGGGCAAACCTCCAGGTTTCCAGAAAACCTCCAGGTTTCTTCGTGACTTCAGAATTTAAATATGACGAATTTGCAATACCTTCTTGTTTGATCTTAATACTTCTTATGATTAATCTATAATGTTCTTAGATATGTTTAACCACTTTATTGGTGAGTTTCAGACAGATTAGAGAATGTACATTGAAGGTTTAAAGTAAAAGCAAAAGTGATATCAGCACATTAAATGTAAACTCAAAAAGTTGCATTCTTTTGGGTAATCCTTCGCACATGTTTAACAAAGGATTAAAGATTGTTTCCACATCCAAGAAGTAGTGCTATTCCAACGGATTTATTTTCAAGAAGTCAACTCGAACTTCGCAAACCGGATTAAGTGAAGATTAGAGAGAAGAGGACCAAAGCTTAACCAAAACCTTGTCTAATGAAGGCAACGGTTATATTGAAGATTACAACGGTCATATATTGATCTCTACCTATAAAAGAGGACAGATTCAAGCAGAAAAACGTAGAGACACAAGCTTACATCTTTAACATGCTAATACTCTGTTTTTCACATCATTTACTCTCTGTTTTCTATGTTTAGACAGTTTAGAGAGTGAAGTGATGTGTATTGCTCTTCAGTGTTTATTCATTCACTTCTAAGAGAGAAGATTTATTGTAATCATTCTATCCTTTTGAGAGTTACTCAAGATTGGGTGATCTTGAGTGGGAAACACATTGTGTTGATTACAACTTGTAAGGGGAGTGGATCCTAGTGAGAGGATTACTTGAGTACGAGTGTGTAATCAAGCGGTCTGATTACATAGTTGTAATGGGAGTGAATCCTAGTGAGAAGATTACTCCAAATACAGAACGTGTAATCAAGTTGAAAGAAGATAGTAGATTGAAAATCTCAAGTAGAGCTTGAGGACTGGACGTAGGTCAAAGATTGGACCGAACCAGGATAAATCTCAGTTTGCATATTCTTTTCTTTTATCTCTTATGTTTCCAGCATATATATTTGAATGACTATCTATTGCTTTATAACTCTTTACTGTCATACTAACTAGTTTTACTGAGTTACAAAAAGATTTTCAAAGCTCCTAAATTTTTATATTTCACCCAATTCACCCCCCTCTTGGGTTCAGCCGGTTCTTACACTTGTTTGCTCAAGGTTACACTCAAATTGAGGGTGTTGATTGCTATTTTTACAATCCTTTGATCCTACATCCTTTTGTACACTCCTTTCCAAGCTGGGAATGATTGATACATTCTCCAACTTGAGGGGGTATTAGAGTATATTTAATTATTAGTTGTTAGAATAACACATTTATTTTTTCTGCAAATAGTTGATATTAGTTAGCATAATGGAAATTAGTTAGGTATTACTTATTGTATCAAGATGTAAATATTAGTAGTTAGTATTTACCACTTGTATAAATATGTGATGTATTCATTTCTCTACTTGCTCTCACTGTATTTTTAAAAACAAGATGATAACATTTTCTCAGGTAATATGATTATAAATGAGGGAAAATATAGTTTTTAATCTTTAAATTCTTTGTTAGCCTGGGTCAAGGGTTCTTGTATATTTTTCTTATTAAAAAAGTAGCCCTTACATTATAATTAACTTTGGTTAAGGTCTCTCAAGATGACATGTTACTGATGTAACAATAATGTATCACTGATGTGTGGTGGGATTATAAAATTATGTTCAAGTTGAGTTGAGGTTCTTCTATTTTTTTTTATTCAAGAAGTTAATCTTCAAAATTATAATAATCAACTTTAGTCAAGATCTTTGGAGATGATATACCGTTAGTGTGGTTCATATAATAATTATATTTGATAAAAGTAGGAAATTTTATCAAAGTTATAATCAACTTTAGTCATCAGCTTAATAATTTCTTAATGAAAAAATTACAGGGACTTTTAAGCTGAGTTGGTCACAACTCCAGAGACTAACAACCATGTTTTTCCTATAAAGTATTTAAATGTTTTTCCCAATGCATCTGTTAAAAAGAACACAAAATTAGTCATAAGAATTTAGAGAATTCAGGAGCTCGAAGCTTTAGCCATTTCCTGTTTTGTGTGTTTTGTTCCCTCACCAAAGCTTTAGACTTTTTTTTTTTTTTTTTTTTTTTTTTTTTTTTTTTTTTTTTTTTTTTGGGGGGGGGGGGGGGGGGGGGGGGTTGATTACCTCAGAAATAAGCAAGCATGACTTTAGTTAGATGAGATGGGCCCTACCGAGTACAACTTTGTGGTTCCAAACCGAAGTAAAAGAAAGTGCAACCACCACAGTAACGGCCTATCCTTTATTTTAATGGTGGGTTGAATATGAGAAACATTTTCATTGTATACATCATTCACATACAGACAGAAACTTCCACATAAATGGCAAAAAAAAAGGTTGATGGTGGCAGTGAATAGAAAGCTGTGTTTTTGGCGTTATTGATTTATCTGAGGAAAGGCAGGCCCTCCTCGCCGTACGAAAGTAACAGGGAACCCTCCAATAATAGCTGTGAAGGAAAAAGGAAGTGATATATATTAATTATGTATAAAAAGTAACTGGCCAATGGAAAAATGATTCTTACAGCTTATTCAGGTGCAACTTTAAAATACAGTTTCATTTTTACCACTCACAATGCAAAAAACTATGGAATTCTGTTATCACAACCTGTGTGTGAGGGAAGTGAATTGATCTCATCCCTTGCTGAGAATATGGTGAATTTGGATCATCTTATAGTCATTTATAAAAATTTGGGGCCAAGGTGATGTTCTATGTGCGGCATTGATATATGTAAAGGGAAATAAGGTGAGGAAGGAAATTAAAATAATTATTATTTTTCATTTGGAAATGTCTTTTTATACCCTTAAATAAAAAATAGTAATAATGAAAAAAGACATAAATAATTTGAATACAATGTGGCACAATGAAAATGGAATTCTTCAACACTACTTCTAAGTCTTCTACCAAACACCCCCTTGGAACGAAAAGCTCAGAACAAAAGAGATACGGTCTACGGCCTTACCTACCTTGACAAAAATTAGGCCTTAAGACAAGTTGGCCCACTCATTGGCCCGTTAGAATGCGGGCAAAAACACAAACAAAGAACCGGCAGAAATACCACCTACACGTTACCGCTACATTTATTTATACTTTTTATTTCAATGAGTACTTTTTAAGAAGATAAATTTACCCTCTTTCCAATACTAAATGTAATCTTTCCAATTTGTTTTGTTCCAAGTATGTTGAAATTAATTTCACTTGCTTCATTAATCTGATCCCTTGCTCATGCATTGAACAAGGACAAAAAAAAAAAAAAAAAAAAAAAGGGTCTAAACTATCGAGAATACTTTCTGGGTGTATGCCAGGTAATAATGCAGGCGAGGTTTTAATTAATTTAATAAATCTGTCATCACTAAGCACAAAATTTTAGCAGCAGCTTGGCTACAGTCATTACATGATCACAAACAAAACGGAGTAAAATGGCACGGGGTTAAAAGACATCCCCCCAAGAAGTTTGCATCACAGAATTGCTGTAACTAACCCGGCCTTCAGCAACTAAATTCAAAGACAAACTTGACACCAGTCACAAGCCATCCCCAGAATCGGGATACTGTCAGCAAGAAGCCTAAATCAACCATCGCTGCAGAAAAATTGAAAACAAAAATTACTCACAGAAAACTAGTGAATGCTATAAAATCTGACTAAAGGCAAGAAAAGTAGAAAACTATTGATGCAACTGCCTTTCAGAGGAAAATCAAGTAATCAACTGGTTAAATATTTCATTTCAGGCCAATGTCTGATCCTCGGAAAATTGGTTGTCAAGGGCTACATGAGAATGTAAACAAACACATGCTCAGGAAAGTCGGTTTATCAATGTCCCAGAATTACTATTGGGAGAGAACTTGGTACATTAAAATGAAGCAAGCAAGCAATAATGAAAAGTACAAACATAAAAAGTCACTGCACTTACTATCTCTCTTTCACCGTCTTTGGGTTTTTCCAATTGAACGCTTCCCAGAATACAAGTGCTTGGGCTTCAAAGTAGGAATAACTCTATCAGCTTCTCCACGACGAGCATCCTTGTTCCTCTTCTTGACAGATTTCTTAGCAAGTTTTACTGCCTTAATTTTTTGAGCAGAATCCTTCAAGCCCTCACCAGGCACAAATTCGGATGGTGGGCGTGAAACCGACTTGGACCTTGATCTAGATCTAGTACGCTGCTTCTTGCTGGATGAGTCACCATCTATATCCATCACATCAGCACCTATGTTCTCAGGAGATCTTTCCCTCTTCCTACCTCTCCTAGAAACAGATCTGCTGCGTGCTCTGTCAATTGCCAAAGAGGGATCAAGCCCCAAAGTTGAAAGCTGCCTTCCCATTCTTTCTGTGGTAAACTTCCTGTCCTTGTCATATTTTCTTGGAACAATAGGCCTGCTCTCTGCAGTACTCTTTTTCTTCCTATGCTCTTGGATGAGCAAGCTTTTCTTTTTTCTTATTGCAGCTAAAGCTTCCTGTTCTTCCGGACTCAACTCATTTCCGTCTATCTCAAAATCGTCATCTAACTCCTCAGCCTGTCTGAGCCCATCTTCCCTTTCCAGTTCTTCAAGCCTATTTAGGATATCAGGATCAATGAAATCATACACATTGTGCCCATCCAAAATTTCTGGCAGCACATCTTCTTTCCATTCATCATTAGCCAAAATATAGTTCTTCCGTAAGTTTGCTGAGTATACACCTGCACCACCATTCTCATCTTCCAGATCCTTTTCAGTTTTTCTCTTTTCCTTTTCTGCTGCTTGCTTGGCCTTAGCTTCTAAGACCGCTTGGGGAATAAAAGGCCGCCTTTCCTTCTGGTCACGTTGTTTTGGCTCTGCAACATGAAATCTATTCAAGCAGTCATTTATCTTTTTTGACTTCATCTTTATCTCCACCCTTTGATTTAACAATCTTTCACATACTGCATTTTTTACAGCAATTACCCCATCTTCTGTCAAAGTGCTCATGGTCAACAACACACTTTCATCATTTGTTGGCTCACCTCCTTGACCAACCAGAGTCTTCAAGGCCTCAGCTTTCATCTCCACGATCAACTTCTTGTCTTCCTCGGATACCCCTTCCAGGGGCTGCAAATCAGTTTTATTGCAGACTACTATTAATGGCTTGTTCATAAACAGAGACTTAATGCTGTGAAATAGGGCTGCCTGCTGTGCGATACTATAACCACAAGATCCAGATATGTCTAAGAAAAACAATATAGCAGCTCGCAAATGAGCAAGGGCAGTAATGCTGCACATCTCAATAATGTTTCGATCTTCAAAAGGCCGGTCCAGAATACCTGGTGTATCAATTACTTGGTACCTTAGGTATTTGTAGTCTGTATGACCGACAAAGAGTGACTTAGTAGTGAAAGCATAGGGCTGCACATCCACATCAGCTCTGGTAATTTTGTTAATGAATGAGCTCTTGCCAACATTAGGGTAACCACAAATCAAGACAGTCCTCGTGTTTGGATCTATTGATGGGAGCCTTGCCATATGCTGTCTCACCTGCTCTAGATAAGCCAAACTTGGGCCAATCCTCTTAATCACGGTGCACATACGGCCAAGAGCAGCAACCTTCAGACATTTGCATCTATATAGTGAATCACCATACTTCAATAATTTCACATAGTCCCTACAAATCTTCCCAATAAGGTTTCTAGCAGTATTGACTTGTCCAAGTGCAAGCTTGTAATGGTCCTTATTGTAGAGCACATGGAGGAGATCGCCATAGAATGGGTGAATACCATCAAGCCGAGGGAACTCATCAATGATAGTGGAGAGCTTTTCATGAAAATTTTGTTGTGTATACTTTACTTTGCGCATGTAGAATTGACGGAGGCGGGATATCTTATATCCTTTATGCACAACTGTCGGCGTTTGACGCTGAGTGCGAGAAAGGATTATGTCAATGAAGTCCTTCCCGTTCGGAACCACAGTTATCTTCTTGAAGTTATACTGCACCATCTTCACGTAGCAGCCTGTATTTGAATAATATACGCAAGAATTTCAATCAGTTGTCGCACTTTCAGGCTTATAAAGCATATATATCAAAGGAGGCAACAGATGAAAATTGCAAATTTCTTTACAAAAAGAAGTCATCCCAAAGATGTTCGGAGATATGAAGACAGCAGCGTCACCTGTTAATATGTGCAAGACTCTGCAAACCGAGATCTTTGCAAGGAGACTGCAGCGTCCTTCCCTTTGCAAGACGATGGCAGCCAAAATTTGGAAGTTATAAAGCCAGCTGCAGCGAAGAGACAGGGTTGGGGAGCGGCACACCTCTCCAAACCGACTTGGGAGGGGGAAGGGATTAACAAGGGTTTATGTATATGATTTTTATTCATCTCACAGTCATTTTTTTTTTTTTTTTTTATATTAATCTCACAGTCATTGATGGGTCATTCAGTAGCAACTAATTTTTCGTTGGGCTATCAAAATTTGTTTGGGCCAAGCAAAAGAAGTTGATCCAAGTAGGCAAACTCTACTTTGGTTGGGGCCTTCGATTCGTCTCTTTTCTTTCGACCCAATACGGTGATTACCCGTAATGTTGGGTTTTAATTCCGAGAGATTGCCACGTCTACATGATTATTTCTACTTTCTATTTAATAAGAGAATACCCAGAATCTTCTTTCTTCACTAGCAGGAGTTGACTCAAGTGAAAGGGATTTTGGTAGCTTAAGTAAGAGATCTTAATTTAGAGCTCTTATGAATGCAAAAACATTTCTCCGAGAGGTCTCCGTTTCGATGCGTACGAAATCTCAGAGTGATTGTACACTTTGTCACTATTTTATGTATATATAAAAAAAAAAAAGAATCTTCTTTCTTCCATTCCTCTAGAATCTCTTATACTCCATACACCATTGGATCAAGAATAATAGATGATCCAGAGGCAACGCTTTATAATGCATGTGTAAACAATCCGGAATAAATTTTAATAATTTAAATTTGTTTATTTAATATTAGGAAAATACACTTTTCATGTTGTAGGAGAAGTGTATCATCAATGTCATAGTTACTTTGATTTTCGTGCATGAGTTTTTTATATTGTATTTTTTTAAAAAGATGTGGGCCCCACCATTTCATGTGTATATAGGAATCTTCTTTTTTCTCATGCAATATGAGAAGTTTAAACCATAATACTCTCTTCGGTCCTAATTATAGGAATACTTTTGTTGTGCAAATTGTACTACAAAAGTGTTCTTATAATTAGGATCGGAGGTAATATATTATAAGATATTATATCTAAGTCATTATTTTTTGATCTAACTCATCTAAGAGTGGAGAAGGGATTTTGAAAGAAAAAATATTTTGAGATGATTCGGATGAAAAAAAAAAGTAATGAGCTTTCAACATTCTTTGTTTCACCACTAGCGCATCTTCTATTTTCCATGGTGTTTGTTGTACGGTGAAACTTATGTTGAAGTGCCAAAATATTATTATAGAATCCCATGAAAATGCTAATTATTTATAATTTTTAAACAAGAAGCTACCGTGATAATATGGGTTGGTCCCGTCCAATCTATGAGAGTCCCCCACATCCAATCTATGAGAGTCCCCCACATTTAAAAGAAGAGAAATTAAAGGCCCTTTACTCTGACCACGAGTTGCAGCCCCCCGGCCCCCTGTATGGATACTGGATAGGGATATAGTCATATAGAATAGAGGCATTTACTTATACTGGCACGTTATTGTCCTTTCTGGGCATCATCATCTGCCCCTAATAATTCATTGCAATCATATTATAATTAAGATAAATAATTAAAAATAATTATAGAAAAGAAATTCAAGATTGGAATGTTGATTTAAACCCCAATAACATTCTGTAAAGTATATGCTGCTTCTTCAACTAAAGCCTATTTAACTAATTTAATTATATTAAAAAGGTTAGTTAAGTTAATTTTTTTTTAATTAAAAAAAAACTAACAATATTTCTTAGTCCCTTCATTCTCTCTTATTTGATTTTATTGATAGGTATATTAATATGGGTAATTTAGAAAAAATTGATAAATATGTAAAATAAGTTTTATAATAGTATTTAGCATCATGATCAACTCATCAATTAGTCCTACATTATGGATGGGATGAATATTTTTTTTATTTATTTAGGCATAAATGCCTTGAAAATAGTATTTTTTTTAAAAAATAAAAAATAAAGAAATTGTTATTTTTATAGGTGAAATGGATGTGCATTTAGAAAAATGTGTTGCGTGATGCAAGCGTCATATTTCAGATAAAAATATACTGTCTTTTCTCTGATGTCAAACAATAGAGCATATAACCCACAACAACAAAAATATTTGATTTAAAGGAATTTATGTATGATGTATTTCAAAATCTAATATGAAAAATATAGTCTTATTTTTATAGAACATATATTAGGTCTAGAATTATTAGGTTGAAGTTTTTTATGTGTGTGACCGTTAAATCATATCATAATACATTCTCTCATAAATGTCTTTTTATTTTTTTATTAGGTTAAATTCTTGAAGCTTAGAATAGTTTTCACTTCTCTCAGTAAGTGCGTTATCAAAAATTCAAACTAGTATTCTCTTGTTTTTGGTGGTGAGGCCTCTTATCACCTCAATCCAGGGGCGGAATCAGGGGGGTTAGAGTGGCCCCCGCCCCCTAAAATTACAGAGTTGGACCCAAAAGTTTCAGAAATTATGCTTTAGCCTCATGAAAGTTTAAATATTTTCACTTAAGTCCCTATTAAAAAGTCTTATAGAGGGACTAAATTGAACATATTGAAATATTTATGAGGCTAAATTATAATTTCCTAAAATTTTGAGTCTAATTCTGTAATTTTCGCCCCCTAATTTTAAATACTGACTCCATTAAGTTTTGTTCTGTAATTTCCGCCCCCCCATTTCCATTCCTAGCTCCGCCCCTGCCTCAATCAATAGCTTGTTGGTAATGTCTTATTTTTTTAACAAGTCATATAATATTAGAAATCAGGTTAGATTTCAATTAATTTAAATTTCATGTAGATATCACAACGGTGTAGCAGATTTTCTTACATAAGAAGGCGTTGGATGACCACTTGGCGTCCAGATATTAGGTCCTCATACTATTCAGTATTCATAGCATTGTAAATGGCCTCTTAATTTTCTTTGCTTTTTGGTATATAAAAAAAATTGAATTTGACGCAAGTTGACCCTTAGATCGAAAGGAAATATCTTTTGAGTCATCAGTTGTGTTAGTTGAATTCATATGATGGATGGAGAGTGGATTAGGATACACAATACCACACATACACACAGATATATGTGTGTGTTAATTTCAAATTTTAAATAAATATATATTTCATTAAAATAATAAATAAAATAATTTTGTCATAAAAAACTTGATGGGAGATATAAGATATTTCACTAATGGCAAGTAAGATAGCAGGAGTGGAATGATTGGAGAAAAAAGAAACGCATTCAATACCTAAAGTAGGAGCAGTATTTCGAATCATATAGAATTGTCATGCATATCTTTATACGCAGAGATCAATATGAACGGTAGGACAGCTTTTGAGGGGAAGTAATTAATGTTTGATGTAATACATGCAGTGAGGTGGTTGTGAATCTCTTAAATAAGCGATGCTGGTAGAATGAGTGGAAGATGATATAAACTCAGGCGAGAGTGACACAAGTCATTTGTGTGAATGAGAGATTAAACAAATAAAGTTGAAAGGGAAAATGATGAAGTGGGCCTATCATCCACTGTTATTGGCGTAGATTATAGAAATGTCGGCCAGATACAGAAATAAATGGAGGCAGGGGAAAGGAAGAGAAGGAAGGGGTTGCAGTAGAAAAATGGAGAGAGAAGTGGAAAGCATGAGGGAGTATTATGACAGTGGCAAGACCAAAGAAGCTTCTTGGAGAGCATCACAGCTTGAAGGCCTGCGTGCTTTTCTCACCCACAAGCAACATGACATCTTCCACGCTCTCATGCAAGATCTTGGAAAACATCATCTCGAGTCTTTCCGGGACGAGGTTGTCACTTCCTTTCCTTCTCATTCTGTTTCAACCATATTTCCACCAGCTGCTATCTCATTTTATAGATTATGCAGATAGGAACTCTGATCAAGTCCTTAAACTTCGCTTTGAAGCATTTGAAACAATGGATGTCGCCTGGAAAGGTAACAATCTAGTGTGTTCACATACATGAGAAATCTATTCAACTAAACTGACTCTGTTTGTTATTTCTGTGGCGTTTGGTAGGCTGAACTGCCAAGAATAGCACTCCTTACAAGTGCTGAAATTGTTGCGGAGCCTTTGGGTCTGGTGCTCATTATGTCCTCTTGGAATTTCCCATTTGGTGAGCATGAGCTACTTCCTCAGAACCAAAATTATATTTAAAGCAGCCATCCTCAAATATATATGTATGTCTAATGTCTTTATTTCACTAATAATAACAAAAAAATAGGACTATCATTGGAGCCTCTGATAGGAGCAGTAGCTGCCGGGAACACAGTAGTCCTGAAGCCTTCAGAGGTATCCTCTGCAAGTGCTTCTCTGTTGGCCTCTGCCCTCCCAAATTACTTGGACAACAAAGCCATTAAGGTCATCCAAGGAGGCCCAGAAGTGGCTGAGCAATTACTCTTCCAAAAATGGGACAAAATCTTCTTCACTGGTACCCATAATTGACAACCTCATCATCTCTTTCTCTGTCTCTTTCTTCTCATTCTGACACTATATGCAGGAAGTCCACGTGTCGGACGGATTGTGATGTCGGCAGCGGCCAAACATTTGACTCCGGTGACTTTGGAGTTGGGTGGAAAATGCCCTGCTGTTGTTGATTCCCTATCCTCTTCTTGGGACAGAGAAGTACTACCTCACAAATTCAATTTATTGGAGTATGCTAACAACTGTATATTCTCTTCCTGAACAATACACTTATTGTTGCTCTATGTTAATTAAACTACCAAGGTGGCTGCTAAACGAATTATTGTGGGAAAATTTGGGGCTTGTGCTGGTCAGGCATGCATTGCTATCGATTATATTCTTGTTGGAAAAGAATTCGCTTCAACATTGGTACGTTTTCTCAGAAATATTCTGCAATTTAGCATCCAATTTCGCTGCTCTCTGTATATTTACTCTGTTCTTCCTTAGGTGGAACTGATAAAGGTTTGGATCAAAAAGATGTTCGGGGAAAAGCCGTCAGAATCCAACACAATTGCCAGGATAATTAATAAACAACACTTCTTCAGACTGAAGAATCTTCTCTCGGATCCAAAGGTCAAGGAATCCGTAATTTATGGCGGCTCAATGGATGAAGAACATTTGTAATTGATCCTCTCTACTCTCTCACTTACTGTCTGCTAAACAAATTGAGTTGTTTTCACCGGATGCACAAATAATTTGCAGATTTATTGAACCAACAATCTTGGTGGATCCCCCACTTGAAGCGGCGATCATGTCAGAAGAAATTTTTGGTCCATTGCTTCCAATTGTTACAGTAAGATGAGATAATGACATAACGTTATATTTCCATACTATGACATTCATTGGCGGTCCAATAATATGTCGGTTGTTATATCTGTTCTTCCTCATCATGAAAATTTGCAGCTGGAGAAGATAGAAGATAGCATCAAATTCATAAACTCAAGGCCTAAGCCTCTTGCCCTCTACGTGTTCACCAAAAACCAAAGGCTTCAGGGAAGAATGGTGTCGGAAACATCATCTGGAAGTGTAACGTTCAACGATGCGATTCTTCAAGTATGTATTTGTATTATCTGTGTAACTCGTCAAATTTTCATATAGACAAGTAATATTTTGATCTCGTGTGGGGTTGCAGTATGCGGCGGATAGCTTGCCATTTGGAGGAGTTGGGGAGAGTGGGTTTGGGAACTACCATGGGAAGTTCTCATTTGATACGTTCAGCCACCAGAAGGGCGTTCTGAGGAGAAGCTTCCTTACAGATTTCTGGTTTAGGTATCCTCCATGGACAACTGCTAAGTTTCAGGAACTTGAGGCGTCTTACAATTATGACTATCTGGGATTGCTTCTCGTCTTGCTCGGCTTAAAAACATCTCCAAAACGTCTTTGACCTTACCCCACCATCCCCCATTCCTTTGTTTCATCACTTCTGAGTTCTGAGTTGTCCCTGTGAGCCACTAATTTACCCTTTTCTTTAAGTGTTTTTAAGTGTACGTTGAATATTGTAAAAGTTAATCCATTAACGAACGTTTGGATGTCCTTAAAATATTGTAATAACGTGCAAAGTATTATTAGAAAAAGCATAACAGATTAACATAAGGGAGATAGAGAAGATTGTGATAAAGTTGGAGGAGAAATATGGAGGAGCTCTTATTCACTTCATTGTTGGTATCAATGCCTCTATTTATAGGCCTCTAACCATTAAACTCTATATCTATGGTTACAAGAAAGACATCCGCTCGAGGTTCTGAGGTTGCAGGCCTAGGCACCAAGGGGCAACGGCTTCTTCTAAATGAAGATTGGCATAATAGTATTTAGTTATATGAAACTCCCACAAATCATTCATTAGGGAAGTTGAGTGAGAGGTTATAGAGTAAGATATGAAAGGTCAAGAGTTAATTAAGAGTTTATTTGGATATCCACATCATCTAATATTTTTATAATATATAGTTAATATGATTTCTTTTCATTTGTCAGAAGAATATTCTACCTCCGATTTTATAAATAAGATGTAATTGACTAAATTAAGGAAATTAATTAAGTTAGTTATATATAACAAATATATATTGGTTTTATTAAAGTATCATTTTCATCATAATTACATTTAAATAATTTTTAGAGACAAAGTGAATTGAGAGATAACTAAATAATTTATTTATTTTAAAAAATAGAGTAATAAAGAGTGCAAACCGTTGGCCAAAAAAAGGAATTCAAGGCACCAAATTGAAATCTTTTATCAATTACAAAATAATTTTGAATTAAATTATACATATTTCTATAGAAATAATCGGGAATTATCTAGCACATCAATTTTTTCCCACAACTTTCACGTTTTTTTTTTTTTAAAAAATAATTTATATTCAATAGATAATAAATAAATGTAAAAATAATTGATAAAAACATCACTTTTACTCTGTTGGAATTAAGAAAATTAAGGAAAAATATAACTTGTTCCCTGAATTTTGTTTTCAATTCATGTTTCAAAATAGCTCAAGCCTTATTATATATTTCTTGATTTAAAATAACCCAGTCCTTGTAATTACTTGACATAGTGAATTATAAAAGTATTGAGTTGTAATTAATCAAAGTTTAGTAAATTCTGGTCTTAGAAAGAGGGCGTGGGTTCAAATCCCACCTATGACATTTTGTTTTTTTTTTTCGTTCTTTCATATTTTACACTCGAGCATCTCAGATTCTAAAAAAATACAGTTAAAGCTCTTCAAAAAAAGAAAAACATGAAGATAGATCACTTCTGAATTTCCCAACCAGAAGCCTCAGCAACTTGAAGCACATTTATAGCTTGCCTTCATACCCATCAAAGTAATCATTGATTATTGTTGTCAATCAAGCCTCCAACCCAGATGCCATAGTTCTTCTAACACAAGATCTGTTGAATGAATAACTCTAACGCCGGGATAGGAGTTCTAAGTAGGGACCATATAATGGCAAGTACTGTTTGAAGGGGGTGGAGAGCGAAGCAATTACTGCTAACTCAAGTTTCTCATTTGAGCTGTATGCTTGCCAAAAAAGCCATTATTATTGCTTCACATCAGACTTCCTTAACGATTGAGTTGAACTATGCGGGGCCTTTCCACTTGATGCCATGGCCTACGTACTATTCGATGCCTCTCATTTCATATATATATATATATATTAACTCTATTTCTTTCTCCCTAACCTCTGGACAGGGAAATTCAATAGCACATTGGTTAGTTGTTCATGCTTCAAAGGAAGCGAGCCCTAATGGACTAGTTCTCCAACCGCCATCTTCCTTCTATATATGTTTTATTGTTGGTCATTTTTATGCTTGGTTTTTCCTCTTCTATTTAGACATCTCACACTTTTTTGTTTTTGTTTTTTTCCACCATTTACGAGGCTTGCCTTTCGCTTTGCCTTTCGGCTACTGAATTAATACAATCATCCTTCCTGGTCAAAAAAAAAAAAAAAAAAAAAAAAAAAAAGAATCTTGCCCTCCTATATGATCTTCTTGTAGGGAACTTATCAGAAACGCGGAAGCGTATCGTACCACGCGATGTAGGAAAAGATGAAACCTTTTATCGTTTTGCTTACCTGGATATTGAAGAGCTATCGAAAGATTCTCCACGAGCAAACCTTGTCTACGAACAGTCCTCGTATACGAACGGTCCTCGTGCGATCTATGATTGATCTTCCGGACTATCTCTCGAGGGGGATGAGATGGTTGTGTGGGCAACCGTTCGGATGATGAACGTACTCGCCTCTAGGTTTTTGTTTACGATGAGAGCCTTCTAACTATTTGTGCGGCCGTATCTTTTCAAGCGGCGAAAGTTAGTTTATATGCTACTACACCCAAGGCCTAACCCTAATCCATATGGGCCTTAGAGTTCTTGGGTTGTAGTCTCAATTAAGCCTTATTGGGCTTAAGTGACTAAAGAGCACATTAACCCAATAATCTCCCACTTGCTCTTTAAGATACTAACTTGAGTTCGTAAACCCAAGACCATATAGCCCATAAGCCATCATCATCTGATAATATACCCCATCCCTTGTCTCAAGCTAGCACGGGGACCTACCATTTGTCATTTATCAAGGCTCATGATAATCTACGAAGATTATCTAGTTCGGTGCTACTCCACTAAAAGCCCGAACGTGATCTCCAAGAACAATGACACTTATAACGAGAATATGCCTTTGCCCCTTTATAGAATGTCTATAATTTGATTGACTAGTTTTACTCAGTAACCCAATCAATTATTTATTCCCTTGACTTTGACAGTTTCTCTAATGGATTACATGCACGGAGCATCTTCAATATCCAGTGCCGAAACATATCAAGGGGACATTTCCTATAAATTCCATGTTGTTTATCTCATAAACACCGATAACCAAATAGTCTCAATCCCAAAATACCGAGTTGTTGGCCGTCATATAGATCAAACCTCACCCGTTGGTAAATCAAAGAATGAAAACTATTCGACTACCTGTTTAAAATAAACTCGGGATTAAGAGCAACTACATAACTATAGTTATCCGGAGATTTGATTCCTTATGACGAAAGAACAACCTTAATCAAATCTCTCCTTGATCCATTCAATGTGAGCATTAACTCACACCAATGTTTTATAATGATTCGGACAAAACCATTTCATAAAACATTGCGGCCTAAATAAAGTGCCCAACTTAATTTAATAGCTATGAATCATTTCATCAATTGTGAGAACCTATGACCATGTCCTCTATGAAAGTATTCATATGATCATATACTCCACAATTGATTCGGACCTTAGAGTTTGTAAATAGTGTGCAAAATAAATGAAAAAGAATACTCCATTTATTAACATTCAGAAAAGTAATGCAATGTCATAATGTCATGCTCAAAAGCACAAAATAACAAAGTAAAATAACAACGCCTAAAGCTATAGCAAATCTGGAATCCTCCTAAGACCCATAGATGAAACATGCCTCTCGAACACATGCTCGGCAAACTCTTAGTAAAAGGGTCACGAGATTCTCGTCGATGCTATCTTTGCTACCACTTGTATCTCCTCTTTTAATTATTTCTCGGATCAAGTGGTATTTCCTCTCTATGTGCTTGTCTCTTATGACACCTTGGTTCCTTGGACAAAAGCTACCGCCCCACCGTTGTCACGATAGAGTGTGATAGGACAATTTACACACAGTATCACCCGAAGGTCCGTTAGGAACTTCTTTAACCATGCGACTTCCTTTGCGGCCTCGAAGCGGCTACATACTCGGCCTACGTGGCAGAGTCGGCCACACATGTTTGTTTTACACTTCTCCAACAAATGGCACCGCCATTAAGGGTGTACACATATCCCGAGGTGGATTTTCTTGAGTCAATATCTCCTTGGAAATCTCGAGTCCGTATAACCAATGGTTTCAAGACTCCCACTTGAGTAGACCAACATATAATCTCTCGTTCTCTCGTAGGTACTTGAGTATATGTTTAACCGCTACCCTGAGTGTTGCTCTCCAGGTCCGATTGGTACCGGCTTACTACTCTCACCGCATAGCGGATATCTCGGTGCAGTACATAGCATAGCATACATGAGACTACCTACTTTCAAAGCATAAGGTATCCTACTCATGCGTTCTCTCGCTCGGGAGTTTGAGGAGATTGTTTCTCGAGAGATGAATCCCATGCTTGAAGGGTATAATTCCCCTCTTTGAATTCTCCATGCTAAACCCGGCAAGTATTTTGTCAATGTATTGAGCCTAGGATAATGCCAAAACCCTGTTCTTCCGGTCTCGCAAGAGTTTAATACCAAGAACATAATTGGCTTCCCCCAGTCCTTCATATCAAAATGTTTGCTCGGCCCGTTTTTATGCCCAACAATACCTCAGTATCATTTCCGATAAGGAGTATGTCATCCACATAAAGTACCGAAAAAAGATACCGCATTACCTTGGATCCTTTTATACACACACGGCTCATCGGACTTTTCTCAAAGCCATAAGACTCGGTGGCTTGATCAAATCGATGTTCCATGATCTGGATGCTTGCTTAAGTCCATAAATGGACCTCTGCGCAACTTGCATACCATTTCTTCTTGCCCTTTGGTGTAAACCCTTTTGGTTGCTTTGCATATAGATTTCTTCTTCCAAATTTCCATTTAGAAAAGCAGTTTGACATCCATCTCGCCAAATCTCATAATCAAGATTGGCTGCAACAACTAAGAGAATCCGAATAGACTTGAGCATGGCAACCGGCGAAAAGGTTTCATCATAATCCACTCCTTCTCTTTGGGAGTACCCTTTCGCCACCAATCTAGCTTTGAAGGTTTCAACCTTCCCGTCCGATCTTCTCTTTCTCTTGTAAATCCACTTACACCCAATGGGTCTTACCCCTTTAGGCGCATCTACAAGAGACCAAACGAGTTGGAATACATAGAATCCATTTCACGATTCATAGCCTCGAGCCATTCCCGAGCATCAACATCTCCTAGTGCTTCGTCATAACTCGTGGGATCACCATCTTCTGCGATGATGTCATCCCGATTTGACTCACCCAACAAGAGATATCTTGCGGGTTTACGAATCAATCTCCCACTACGACTTTGTCGCACTTGATGTCGTGCATCTACGGGGGGTCCACATTTTGTGGGTTGACAACTTCTAGATGAGGACCCTCATTAAGTGGATCAACTAATTCATGATTTTGTTCTTCATTTAGTTGAACATCATGCTTGAACTTCTGGTTCTCTCTGGTTCCCGTGTATGTTCGGATACATTTTCCCCTCTTTGAACAACCACGAGAACAAAAGCGGAACCCCTTGAGGTTGAGGTGAAACTTGATCCGAGACTAGCTCATCAAGAATAACCTTACTTCTTGGCTTATAGTTTGTCATATAGTCCTCCTCTAAGAAAGTCGCGTGAGTGCTCACTATGACCTTCTTTTCTCTTGGACTATAAAACAACCAACCTCGGTTCCTTTAGGATAGCCTACAAACATGCATACTTCGATGCGAGTCCATCTTGTCGGTTTTGTTTCAAGACATGTGCGGGAGCACCCCAAATTCGAATATGATTCATGGTGGGCTTACACCCTTTCCACAATTCTATTGGTGTCTTTGAAACCGACTTGGACGGAGCTAAGTTCAATAGATACATAGTCAAGTTTCTAAGGCATATCCCCGAATGAATCGAAAGTGATGAATAACTGAGCATAGATCTTGTCATTTCTAAAAGGGTTCTATTTCTCCTTTCAGCAACTCCATTCTGCTGGGGTGTCCCTGGAGAAGATAATTGCGAAACTTGTTGGAAATTATGCCCTAGGGGCAATTCATTGTACTTTGGATATTTGAGTTATTTAAAGTATTTTCTTTAGTTATCATTTTCGTCTACATGTTCGTATTGATAATCGCATCCCCGGATACATCTTATAGATTATCCTAAATGTCCTCGGTCGGTCATCTACGCGGAGCGAAGATGAATTAAGACCAGATATGACTTTGATGAGGTATGGAGATACAATCAAAGTCATGGGCACTTGTAAGAGTACAAGGTCTTTGGACCAGACCCACTATGAGAAAGCTGCATGGATCTAGTCATAAGCTTATCTCATGTATAACCGCGTCACGACGCCCATGACTGAGATCATCATGGATTCCTACATGATGAGTCACGACCTTTGACCTAGTCAAAAGTCACCTTTGACCGGGTGATGATAAAGGCTAGGATCGGGATCGAGTGGTTTTCATGCGGAGGGATGTGAATGGTCAAGATGGAATTTGTCCCTCACATTTGTAGAGAGATAATCTTTGGGCCCCTCGATGAGTGAGTCTAAGAAATGTACGGCCGTACTGTGATGGAAAGGAGTTTCCATTTCACTTATTAGACCAACTCGAGAATCGAGAAAGTAATGGTCAAGAAAAGGAAGTTGACATTATCCATGCCTCATCCTTGACCAAATTATCGCGTGACAAAAGGGACGTGACATGGTTGTACGATAGGTGTATCGTGTCGTCGATCCCCATGTGAGTTGGGTAGTCGCAATGTCTTGCTAGAGGCCGCTTGCGATTTGTGGGCTGACACAGTGTTGGCCCACTGCCAATCTCATATGGGCTGCGGTCGCACACAAGAATAATCCAACACGGGTAAAAGTGTCCAGGGTTCATTGAATCTCGATTAATGCGAGATTAATGAATACGAGTTTGATCTGGGGTAAATATATATATATATATATATAAATTCGAAAATAATATAATGATATTATTTAATTGAGATTAAAATATTATTATTATATTATTTGTTTTATGTTTAATTTATTTGATAAATTAAATATCTAAAACAAACCGAGATATTGTATCTCATTTAATTTTCGAATAAAGATATTATTGTCTATTTAATTTAAATTGAGATATTAGTATCTCGATTTAAATAAATAGATAGATATCATTTCTCGGATTTAATTTATTGAGATAAATTAAATCGGAAGGCTTTTAAATTTGGATTAAATAAATAGGTTGGATTAAATCTATCGATAGATTTAATTAACTATTTTTAATCTAGATTTGAATTCGAAATTTCAGATCTGGTTTTTAATTCGATTAAATAAATATTATTATATTAGATCTATCGGATAGATTTAATTAATATATATTTAATCCGATCTAAAGTTTGAATTCAAAAGTTAATACGATTAATTTTGTATTAAATACGCCGAACAGTTTTTAGAAACCTAGGGGACTTTCGATCGAGCGTATTCTAAAAGGCCGCAAGAAACCCTAGAGTGAAAAAAAAAAAAACGAGAGAGACGCAAAAGAAGTGCGCTAGCACGCCGCCATAGCGTGAACGAGGATTGTTCGTGTGGATACCATGGAGGAAGAGGATTCTAAGAGTCATCTTCCTGCGATCGAAAAAGGTAGCCCACCCGTTCAACGAAGTAGAAATCGCGAACGAGTTTTCAAAGGTAATATCCGGATTCCCCGGCCTTGATTTAAACGCACTTTGAGTGATCCTCGGGACGGATTCGTAGAAATCTTAATCCATTTGCGTTATACGAATCCCAACAAAACTACCCCTCCTTGGTCGGGTAAGACCTGAACTCTCCCGAGATAGGTATTCACCCCTCGATCGGATCGAAGAGTCTTAATTTGAACACCTAGATGCTTTTCGCCTCGACCTTGAACTCTTGGAATTTTCCAAAAGCTTCGACTTGTGACGCATCGGTACACATGTCCAAATCTAGAGTAATCATCGATAAATGTGATGAAATACGATACCCGCCTCGGCTTGGACATTTATTGGTCCACATACATCGGTATGTACCAATTCCAAATGAAGTGTGGCACGTTTTCCCTTGGCCTTGAAAGATCTCTTGGTCATTTTACCCTCTAAACAGGATTCACACCTTTGGTATCGGCTCAAAGTTTAGGGATTTTAAAATCCCACTTTTGACCAAACCTTGGATCTGTTAGAGTTAATATGACCCAATCTCAAATGCCAAAGATAAGTTTCATTGGAAACTTTTCTTTTCTTTGACGAATTGATATGCTCATCATTTTTTAATTCAACATGATTAACTTCACGGGAATAGGACTAAGGAAATAAAGGCCATTAAACTTTACACTGAACAAATAAAAGAAGATGAACTTCTTATTGAAACGAGGAATCAAACTGAACCTCAAACCATGTTTATCTAAACAACTAACATAAATTAAATTCCTCTTAAAATCTGGAATAAATAAACGGTCTTCTAAAACCAAAGTTCTATAATTATTAAAAGATAAAACAACTTGTCCCACGCTAGTGCGAGACACAAGCTGCCTGTTCCAAGCTTCAAATCTCGTTGTCCTTTACTCACCGGCAAGCTTTGTTTGAACCACTTTAAAAGAGTAGCAAACATGGTTAGTGGCTCTGAATCAACGATCCATTTGTCATCGTGATTCTCCACTAAACAAGCCTCAATCACATTTAAATCACCCATACCTGGTTTTTTTATTTGTGGGCAATCTTTCTTCCAATGCTCCTTTTGTCCGCACTTGAAGCACTTGCCTTTTGGTCGCTTCATTGCAAGCTGTTTTGGCAACTTTGGAGTACCTGATTTCTTCTTTTTCTTGTTCTTGTTCTTTCCCTTGGGTTTCCCCTTAGGTTTCACAGAACTTTCACTAACAAACAATGCACTTCCTTGCTTGACTAGAGTCTGCTCAAAGACTCTCAAGCTCGTGCATTAGTTGAGTGAGGTCAAGATTCATTTTGTTCATATTATAATTCATCTTGAATTGGTTGAAGTATTCGAGGTAGTGATTGTAAGAGAAGGTCAACTTTTACTTCTTGTTCAAACTTGATACCATGGTCATCGACCTTCTTGAAGTTTGCTATCATTGTTAGACAATGATCCCACACACTTCGTCCAGACATGACTGTCTTGGTGACTGAATTCAGCGCATTTTGCCTAGCAGAACTGCTAGGTGTAGCAAACATGGCATCAAGAGTCTGGAGCATTGTTGCTCCACTCTGAATTATGTTCATTTGCTCTTGAAGGTGACTGGCGAGACTGGCTAAAATGTAGCAGCGAATTGACACATTCGCCTTCTCCCATCTTTCCTTCTCCTGCTGAAAACGAGTCCGAATTGCATCGACGACGCATCTACGCGTGGCAGCCGGCATTGGTGTAGTGAGAACAAAGTTGAGCTTTTCATATTGAAGAACAATATCTAAATTGGTTCTCCATTGTTTGTAGTTTGTACCATCCATAGGTTTTTGGCTCAAGATTGTAGCTAAAGGATTGAATGAAGACATTTTTCTGAAATTAAGGAAAAAAAAACACACTAATTACAAACTATAATTAACAACAAACAGATATAGCGCTAGTAGATTCTAATAACTACTATTCGTTTATTATTTAACAATCCATTAGTTATCTTTACAAGGCTTACGATGGGCAAGATTCTTGTAAAACTAATATTGTTAATTTGGGCCTTCGGTTCCATTGCGAGCCTCGATGGGAGGGTTAACAATTTTACCAAAGTTGAATGTAATTAACCATTGTTTACTTTCAAAATTATCTTTAGTATCCAAGTGTTGCCGACGACGGGCCGTACAAAACTTTACTAAAATTTTGAAAATATTAAGGTTTAATCTAGCGAAATCTGATTATCCTTATCCGATGGGGCTTCAAATGATAATCATTTCACTAATAAACCCACAATGGGGCCCGTAGGTTTTATAATTAAAAGCTTAATTTAAAACCTTCACCCATTCAATATTTTAAGTTTAGAATTTTTAATTTCCAAGAATTTGTTCAATTTAGAGTAAATTATTAGGTATCTAAAATCTAGTCATGATTAGCGAGTGTGCGTCACATGACCATTTTAAATAACCCACAAATTACTCTAAAAGGTACAATTCTCTTAGGAAATTTCCTGGATTATTTGTCTAGACCTTAATTCCACAATTATTATTCTAGATTTTAATTTAAAATCATAATAATTGATAATTAATGTCTAGATTTTAATTCCACGATTAATTAATCTAATTATTATTCTAGATTTCAAAATCATAATAAATGATAATTAATGTAGAGTTTTTAATTCCACAATTAATTAATCCAATTATTATTCAAGATTTCAAAATCATAATAAATGATAATTAATGTAGTGGACAATCTAAATAATCTCTCATAATAACTATCATACTAGTCGATTGAAAACATAATAGTTATTATGCATTTATGACATGTGATTATGCAACAATATGGCATCTTCCTATTCTATATGGCATGTTATTTCAAACATCACGTTAATCGTACATATAATTCATACAATTTAATAAAAGCATTAAATTAAGAAAGCAAATAACTTTAATCCATGGTTTTCCTAAAAAAATTTAAAAATTTTACAACTTTGGAATTTCTCTTTTGTCCCGCCCATAGGATTTATCTGAAGCCCCTTCGGGGTATCTATGAGCCCAAAAGCCCAAAAACCCAATCCTTGGCTAGAAACCCTAGGACACAAAAGAGGAACCCTAGCCTTCGCCTCGCCACGCAAGCGGCCGAAGTCATCTCAAAGACGAAACTCCGGGAAGCACCGGCATGGAGAGACGATCAAACGGCCGCCGGAAACACCCCAAAAGGGTGGCCCACGCGCCCTCACGCGCCGGACGTTTGCTTGGCGCGTGACGCCCACGCGCACCACTTGTGGAGGCGCGTGGCGGCGCGTGGGTTGTCCTTTGGTGGTGTTCCAACCGCCAAGTTGTTCGTCTTTCCGTCCTCTTTCTATCCATATATGGTTTGTCCAAATCCGAGATCCAGAAGTCCACGAAAAGTGTCGTACAATGTTGTTTGCTCATATTCTTCGCGTTTCTTGATCTCCAACTTTTACAGGAATTCGAAAAATACATAGAAATTCGAAAGGAAATCATAAAAACAGCAAGGAGGAAACCTAATCATATGGGATTAGCCTCCTTGTTACAAATCAAGAATTACACGAGAGAATCTAACCATGGATTAAAGTATTCATATGATTTATAAACGATAACTACTATGATTCAAATAACGAGATATAAAACAGATGCCATCCTTTCAAAAATAATTTTCGAAGATAATCACATGAAATTTCAAAACTAGGTTCTTTTCCTCATCGCTATTGGCTCTGATGCCAATTGTAAGGAACTTATCAGAAACGCGGAAGCGTATCGTACCACGCGATGTAGGAAAAGATGAAACCTTTCATCGTTTTGCTTACCTGGATATTGAAGAGCTATCGAAAGATTCTCCACGAGCAAACCTTGTCTACGAACAGGTCCTCGTATACGAACAAGTCCTCGTGCGATCTATGATTGATCTTCCGGACTATCTCTCGAGGGGATGAGATGGTTGTGTGGGCAACCGTTCGGATGATGAACGTCTCCTCTAGGTTTTTGTTTTTACGATGAGAGCCTTCTAACTATTTGTGCGGCCGTATCTTTTCAAGCGACCGAAAGTTAGTTTATATGCTACTACACCCAAGGCCTAACCCTAATCCACATGGGCCTTAGAGTTCTTGGGTTGTAGTCTCAATTAAGCCTTATTGGGCTTAAGTGACCAAAGAGCACATTAACCCAATACTTCTAAATCTAATTTCTTCGTTTTCCTGTATGACAGTATGATCGATGCCGGAACGCGCGCGCAAATATCCAAACAAAAAAATAGCTAAATAGATAACATTGAAGTTGATGGAAACATGCATTAATTTTGATGTAAAATTTTACAGTATGTGTGTGTATTATGTAGCACAGATATATATTATTTGGAAAACAATAAAACGACAACATTATATTATCTCGTTTTGAACTTGCGCGTAGGCCAAAAAGTATATCTAATCAAGCCAAGTATATTTATTGAAAGGAGAAGACAACATATTTTGGGAAAATGTAGAAGAAGAAGAGACTAGGGAAAGTCGAGAATATAGCATCCAACTGACAAGTGACAAGTGACAACATATATAGCTGGTGAATGAGCTCATACGTGAATGATATGTTATAGCTCGTTTAGTTGTATATATATTCGCATGCTTGGAATAAGCTCATACGCGAATGATATGTTATATCATAACTGGATGGATAAGGTTTTGGGAGAGTTTTAAATTTTGGTAATATATAACTATATATATATATATATATATATATATATGAAGATGATGATTAATTGTTAATTTTAATAGGTGTAGATTTGTTGTTTGGTTATTGTAGGAATTTAAAATTAATTTTCTATTTACAAAGTTTAGGATTTATGTCATATATGATGTTTATACTGATAAAATGTGGTTTAAGTAATTTATTTGGATTACTAGAGCTATTTTTGAAGGTTTAAAGGGTTTAGTTTTAATAAATCTTGAACTATATGAAACTATGAGTTGAGATTTGATATTTGAGTTAGAGTTTGATATAATTTTGATTATGTGGGAGTTTGAAGAGTTGTTTAATAATTGGGTTATGTTCATATAAGTTAGAAAAGTGATTTAATTGGTCTAGGATGCTGATATTAATGATTTTATGACTAAAGGTATGTTGGAGGTGAAGCTTTAATTTATGAAATTGAGTGATTGATGCAAGAGTATGGTATAGAGGTTATCTTAGGATTTTAATGAGTAATTTGGGCTCATTAGAAGTGATCTATGACCTTATATTGTTGAGATTAAGGATTGTTAAAAAAAAAAAGGATATTGAGGATAATGATTGTGGAGAAAATTGAGTTTTTGAGGGTTGAATTGTATAACTTACTTATTTTATTGTTGCTTGTGATTGATTGGCATCTAAATTGATAATATAGAGCTTTCTTAGCTTGTGACAGGTGATCACTCGTTCTTTGCTTTAAGTTAAGGTTAAGCTTGGATGAGGTAACTGGGGTTAATTTACTCTATATGCTTGTTTTGGACTGTAAGATGTTTTCTAAACCTATTGTATGTGTTTTGAAAAATTATGTGTCTATTTGAATATGACTTTAGTTTAGTGAAGCATTGTACTTTCCAACTTCTATATATGAGTAGAGATTATGATAAAGATTGTTATTGCTGTTATGGTTATGATGTTTGTGATGGAATGCTGTATGGAATGATAATCTTGTAAAATATTTTTGAAAACTATATTGATATATTGTTTGTTTTGTTTTGTTATGGGATATATGAAAGAGATATGGTGAAATTATGTCCATCAGCTCTCTCATTCCTGGATCGGATTTTGAGTTGAGTGTTTTGGAAGAACATCTCCTTGTTGCGGTATATCGGTGGTAGCATAGGAAGGGCCGTACAGTATTCTTGAAGTGACTGGCTAACCTTTGGCCGGGTATACTTGCACTAATAGGTTGTACCTCGTCTAGAAGATATAAAGAGGAACATGATGGATAAGTGAGGATTGTTCTAATTAATCATTGAAAATATTATATAATATTTAATTATTAATATTATTATTATGTTAGTTAAACCTACTTCTCTGGCTTGCAATCCTTTTTTGAATGTTTTATAAATTGATTTTGGTTTCTAAGACTTTATATCTCACCCCATCGTTGTTAATATTTTTCAAGCGAGGGCTCTAATTTTGCTAGAGGCCAAGGGAAGCATTCAGAGACATAGACATCATGAGCTTTGTAGGTTTTTTTTTTGTGTATTTTTTTTATATATTGTCATTTTAGGGCATGTTTTTGAAATACTATATTTATTGCTTTAGATAATTGTTTAAACATTGTTGGGCCTAAGGCCTTATTTTGTATACTTTAATGTTTTGGTGGCTCTACAATCATATCTTGTGCTGGAAGAAATTGTTTTGTGTAGACCCTTTATTGTGGGGTTCTTTGTTGTAAAACTCATGGGAGATTATTTCTCTTGTTTGTAATTTGTGCCCACAGTAGTGGATTCTCTATAGTAGGCTTGTGAGCGGGTTTTGTGCCCTGAACCTCGAAGTGTTTTCTTGGAAGAAATTGTTTTCGATTATCACTTCTTAATTAGGTTTTGTAAAACTATAATGGATAATTGTTGTTTGTGAGAAATGGTCTTTTCAGAAGCCACCTAATGGATCGTTTGATCAAGTGAGGTGATAGCATCATCGTCATTGATAATTTCCTCACAAGTCGGAAAGAGAACTCCAAATCTTGGGTATTGTTTTTAGATTGTGTGTCTCCAAATCTCTCAACCCCTCTCCTCCTTCGAAAGACTGTCAAATCTCGTGTATTTTTTTTCAGATTGGAAAAAAAGCATCTTGTTTGTGTTTCCTGAGTGGGTTAGGTGTTGCGCTGATATGATCATTTATGGTTTGTGGATGGGTTTTTGTTAGTGTTTTGCGGCACCAATAGTGGCCATCAAGGAAGGAAGAAGATGAGATAGAAGGGGATTCTGGAAGAGAACATAGTGAGCGGTGGAGGTAGGTTGCAGAGGCAGACTTCGAAGGAGGAGGATTGGTCAAGTAGGAGAGGGGCTCAAGTTAACAATCTCTATACTTAAGTTGCTAATTGTTATTCTTAAGTTGTCATTGTATATATTCAAATTTATCAACGATGCTTGATATGAGTATATATATTTTATCAATATAAGGCGTTATTGACAACTTGAGTATAAACTATAACAACTTAAGAATAACAATTAACAACTTGAAGATACATATTCACATTTGAGGATGAAGTTCAAGTTGTCAATATATACTTAAGTTTCTAATATCTATTATGAAGTTATCATTGTCTATACTTAAGATGTTAATGATGCTTGATAGGTTCTTACTCTTTTTTTTTTTTTTAAAAAAAAATTGAGGGGAATTTTGGTAAAGGCATATATACTTCAAAATCCCAGATTCATCCTTGATGACCTATATATCCTTTTGCTAAATTGTTAGTCATTTTGGGGTTTTGGTGACTCATCATGGTATTTTTTTTGTCATTTTTCCTTCAATCTTTCATAAGATTATTACTATAAACATAAATAAGTAAAGTACAAAGTACAAACTCTTAAAATCCAAGCTATACAATTCATAATTGCAATAAAAAATATATTTTAAATTTATAAAATATTATAATAATAATAATAATTTTATAAAGTATTAAATTTAGATCATCAATCTCATGATCTAAGGGTGAAGATGGGATTATTAGAAGATAATGAGAATGAGAATAAGAAAGAGAAAGAGGAATCGTCTTCTTGTAAGTCCATAGTACTCTTGGTTATGCACCACAGTTTTAAATAATTTATTACCAATGCACAATTCTTAATTAATTATGTACAAATATATGTTATCAATATTTTTTTGCCGAGATATTTTCCTAAATTTAATCTTGAGATAGTTTTATTTCGGAATGATAAGTATATTGTAATTAAGATTTGATACATATAAATATAAATATAATGATGTTATGTATGTGTTTTTTTTTTTTCCAGTTAAAACATGAAACCATATAATGTTTCAATAATATTACTACAAAATATATAGTATAAAATTATAATGGTGCTCCTTTGTGCAACCTTTTTCTATCTGGAAATATGAGGAAAAAATCAACCCACTATTACAATGACGAGCCAATTTGGTTTTACCAAAAGTAAAGAGCCAATTTTGGCTTGGCCTACTTAACTTGTAAATAAGTGCTTAAGTACGTAGTCTGGCTTTTCTATTCCTTATTTATTTTATATTTTTTATTACCATCTCTACTTCGGAGCTCTAATATTAGAATATAAAAAAAATTAGGCGGGCTGTTTTTTTTCTTTCTAAAATTAAAATCCTTATCTTTTGCTTTTTCACGTGGAGAAAATGACCAGAAACGAACTTCAATGGTTGATATTTTGTCAAACAGTATACAATTATTATTAGGAAGATGAATTGAAGCCAAATGAAATACTTTATGAACATTGTCTTGTATCAATACACAGGTTCCTGAAGTAATTTAGGACAACCAATTTTAATTATATCAAAACTTGCAGTTTCATCCACTTTATATATAATGATTTTACAATAAAATTTACACTATAATTCATACAATATAATTAGTTAATATGTATAATTATGTATCAAATTTTTTATTCCAAGAAATACATATGTAATTTATTTTCATTAGAAAAAATTGCATTAAATATGTAAACCTATGTATCAATTTTTTTAAATCAAAATATATTTAGATGATATATTATTAAACTACACCATCCGCCCTCAACAATAACAAAACCACTTGAACACAAGTTACCTTGTATTTTTTTTTTTTTTTTTGATAAAAGGGTAGCATAAAGCCTACATGACAATAAAGCAAACTACATGGAATGGGAATTTAATCCCAAAGACTCTTGGACAAGCCAAACCCGCAAATCAGTTGGGCACTCATCCAATAGGCAAGAATCAACAATGCCCCTCTTGGCGAACGCATCAGCTAGCGTATTGAAATCCCTGGAAATCACCCTAACATCCACCTGCCAATTTAAGTTTAAAAGATCTCTAGCTTTTAAAATTAAATTACTACAAGAATCACAAGAAGAGTCAAGTAAAAGATTAATGACACCATCTGCATTAGGATAATCTTCTTATATCCCAAATCCCAAGCCAATTGCAAGCCTTCCACAATAGCCCATTCCTCCGCTGATGACGAATTACAAGTACCAATGGATCTGCAAAAGCCAACCATCCAATTACCACAAGAATCCCTTATTAGCCCCCCACATCCTGCTTTACTCGAATGAAGTGTACAAGCCCCGTCAACATTTAATTTCAGCCAATCACTAGGGGGTTTCTCCCATTTGAGCACCTGATCCTCACAATTCAAATTCACATGACACAATTCAGCAGCAACAGTGACATATTTAGGCCATAGTAAAGACAGAATCAGCCCTGGATTACTAGGTTTCACATAATTACTATAAAAAATATGATGATTTCTCCAACCCACAACCTCCAAATAGCAACACCAAAGAACGGAAGCAGATATCCTCAGTATCACTCCTCTTCTCATCCCTCAGTATCTTGATCTGGATCGTCCAAAAGTTGATCCAACGTCCAGAAAGGGGCTTTAAAAAAATTTTATATTTACCACATGCGGTAAAAATAAAATTTTTTAAAAGCCCCTTTCTCGGACGTTGATCAACTTTTGACGGCTCAGATCAAAAGATACAGAGGGATGAGCAGGGGAGTGATACTGAGAGGATCCGGACTCCCAAAGAACATACTCCAACACCCCTCCCAACAGCCCCCTACCTGATGATTCAAATTAAGCAGTAGCCAATCACGCAAACCAGTAGAGAAGAAAGAAGAAACATACCGGGGTTTAATTAAATCCAGCCACATTTGCTTAGCATAAATACAATCACGCAAGATATGTAGAATATCCTTCACACCTGCATTACACATACCACACTCTGCAGAATTATCCGACCAAGAACTCCACCATAAATTGGTGGGCAACTTGTTTAGGGCCACTTTCCACATGAACACTCTTATTCTTTCAACACCATTCCATCTCCAAATATCTTTGAAGACTTTATCCCTAAGATGCAAGGGATTAGCCACAATAAGGGAATACGCACTCCTAATTGAAAATTGTCCATCCACCGATGCTCCCCAAACCAAACTATCAGGCTTCGCTTCAACTCTAGGAGGAAGTACAGCTAGCACTCTTCTCAAAGCTACTGAGTTGATAATGGATGCGATCTTAGAAATATCCCATGCCCCTGCTTCCACCCAATCCACCACCACAGATTCATCCTCCTCCTCAGATAAAGGGCGAAAGGTAAAATCAGCAAGCCTTATATTCTCCCTCACCCAGCAATCATGGAAAAAATCAGTCACCAAACCATTACGAACCATCCATTTAGAACCCTGGTCCACAATCTCATGTTGTTCACAAATAAACTTCCATATCTTGGAATCCCCAATCCGATAATATAAAAGTGACTCTGTGTCCCTCAACATGTATCGGTGACAGAGAATTTCAGACCATAACTCGTGTGCTCCACTGACTAGCTTCCATGCCAACTTAGCACCACAAGCCTGATTAACAGAACATAGTCTACTAATACCCAGCCCACCACAATCTTTGGGCCGAGTAATTTGCTCCCAACCAATTGAATGAAAGCGTCTATCTCTACCATCATGCCCCTATATAAAGTTCCTTTGTAGACGCTCAATTTCCTTGCAAACGCTCACCGGAAGTTGAGCAACCAGCATCGTATACATAGGGACTGCACTAATAACATACTTCGCTAGAGTGATACGGCCGGCCATGGAGAGACTACTAGCTTTCCAGACACTCAATTTCGCCTTGACCCTATCAACAACATATTGGAACTTCTCAATGGGCCTTCTGTTTCGAGCTAAGGGAAACCCCAAATACCTACCAATCTCACTGGAGATATTCATTTGAGTGATCCCCTTAATGTGCATCTTAGTGTGAAGGGGCACCCTAGGAGAAAAGAAAATAGATGATTTACTAACATTAACCTTTCCCCCAGAGGCTGCCATGAACTCCTGTACACAGTCCATCATACACCTGGCTTGCCTCTTCGAAGCAACTCCAAACAATAGCAGGTCATCTGCAAACATGAGATGAGATACACTAGGCCCTCCTCTCTTCACATAAATAGGTTGCCACCTACCGTCCTCCACAGCATCGCATATTAAATGGGATAACCTGTCCATACACAAAACAAACAGAATAGGTGAAAGCGGGTCGCCTTGCCTAATCCCCCTCAAAGGGGTAAAGGTATCGGTTTTGGACCCATTCCACAAGACATTAAAGGAAACCGATGAAACACAATCCATAACAAGGTTTACAAAATCCTCACCAAGCCCGGTATCATTAAGAACCTTCCTCAGAAAACCCCAACTGATCCTATCGTATGCCTTCTCCATATCAATTTTAATAGCCATCAGCCCCTTCTTGCTCCTATTTTTCTCCATAATGTGAAGAATCTCCTGGCCCACAATAATATTGTCCTGAATGCATCGCCCTTTAACGAAGCTAGACTGGAATGGGGAAATTAACTCATTCATGTAACCTCTCAGCCTCATAGCTAGGATTTTGGTAATGCACTTATAGTGAACAATACATAAAGAAATCGGTCTAAAATGAGACACTAACTCAATGTTATCTCTCTTGGGGATTAAGGCAATTAGGGTGCGATTTGCTTCCGCAAGCGAAACTTCCCTTCTAAACACTTTCTTAACAAAATTACAGAGAGAAGGCCCCACTGTGTCCCATTAGCTTTATAAAACAAAGGAGGAAACCCATATATGCCAGGAGCCTTATAGCTCCCCATGGAAAACAAAGCAGCCTTTATCTCCTTATCTGATGGAACAGCCGCTAGGCTAACAACCTCTTGCTGCTCCAAAGTTGGGAAAAGAGCACGAGTAACAAGCTCACTGTCAACCGAAGAACTAGAACAATAGATATTCTTGAAATGAGTAAGAACTAAACACTTCAGGTCCTCCTCGTTATCCACCCAAGATCCACTGTCATCTTTTAACATCAAGATTCTATTCCTTCTACTACGTATTTTAGCTTTCAGATGATAAAACTTGGTATTTCTGTCACCTCCCGGATCCAGTCACTCCTAGATTTCTGAAACCATTTTATCTCCTCTAGTTTCATAATCCTCTCCAAGTCCTTCTGCAACTCAATTTCCAAATTGCACAAAAACTCAGAATTCGGATAACCATACGCACACTAAATGCCGTTGAGCCTATTTAGAATACATTGCTTTTTCTGCTCAACCATCCCAAACACCTCCTTATTCCAAGAACCAAGAAGGGGCTGGAGAGAGTCCAGAGATTGATTTAAATTGCCACTAGAAACCCAAGAATTACGAAGAAAATAAGAGAAATTATGATGCCATAACCACATGCTCTCAAATCTGAATGGCCGATTTAATGCCCCAGAACCAGAACCCCCCGTACACCTCAAACACAACGGGTTGTGATCAGAGAAGCGAGAACGGGGTAATACCTGCACAGATGAATCCGAGAAAGCCGAGATAAAATCTGTGTTCGCTATCACTCGATCTAGCCTTTCGAAGAGCCTTCGTCCACCCCCAAGCTTAGGACCCTTCCAAGTGAATTTAGACCCCACAGCTCCAAGATCCACAAGGTTACAATCACGGACCCTATCTATAAATAAAGTGTAGCGAGCCATTTGTAAACCCAGTCCTCCTGACCTCTCCGACGCACAGGCTATATCATTAAAATCGCCCATAACCGCCCATGGATTCACCATAGAGGAGGCATAATTCCGCAGCTCCGCCCAAAGAAGCTGCTTAAGACGATAGTCGAGCACCGCATACACCGCCGTTACAAAGAAGACATCTCCACGAGGAAACCGACATCTGCAGTGGAAGAGTTGGCGACCCTGATTAATAATTTCT
The DNA here is from genome assembly GCA_019022655.1 of Acacia acuminata. Taxonomy (NCBI): domain Eukaryota; kingdom Viridiplantae; phylum Streptophyta; class Magnoliopsida; order Fabales; family Fabaceae; genus Acacia; species Acacia acuminata. The sequence continues at coordinate 89,190 of JAFJYI010000077.1, read as the reverse complement.
ACATTAATTCTATCAAACCTCCACGCCGCAAAAAGGCCCCCAGATCTACCGATACTTGGCACACAGGCGGAACGGTCGAAGTCGAGTTTAGAAACACACTGTAGCTTCTTGTCACTCTCACATTTGGTTTCTGATAGGAACACAGGGCAGGGGCGACTTCTGGAAAATGCTAGCCGCATATTCTGAAAAAAATTTGGGCCACATGCCCCTCTCACATTCCAATAGCAAATGTTATTATCCATTAATACTACAAATATAAAACAACTAATAACACCCAACAGCCCAGCTAGGATTGGACTTGCGGCCCAACACCCAATAGCTCTTCTGTAGTCTCTGCCACCATCTCGTGATCTGGGTCCATCGTGGCTGAACTAGCCCAAAACTTACCCTCCAAGCTCGACAACATCCCAGGTTCTCCTGGGTCAGGTGGAGTGGTCGATAACATGGGATCATCCAGGCCCACTACCTCATCTAACCCCATTCCTCCCACATCCAGAGCGGGCCCGCCCTCCGAATTACTCTGCCCCTGTTTGACTTCACAGCAAATTAACCCCATGGATTTTTGGCCTATCACCTCACTCTGAACACAATCTCTATTTCTTTTCTCTGATCTCTGCACACCCTGTCCACCTAACACTCTGTCGTCCTTCCTCATTAAATGCCTTTCCTTGGCCAGCTTTTTCAATTTGCTGCCGGATTTCTCCTTACCTTTCCCAGGTACTATACTCTTTGGTTTTTCCACAACAATCAGCTCATTAATTCTCTCAGGCTCCACCATACCCCGCCGCACTCCTGTCCTTCCCCACGTCACCATCATTCTTCTCTTCCTCAGCTAACACTCCAAATCTCGAGCCACCAGACCCCGACGGATCTTTGGCCTTGCTCTCCTTGTTCCCTTTCTTTTTCCTTAGGGGCTTATGAACTACTTTCCAGGTGTCTTGCACATTACGCCCATCCATCTCCTTCACACCATCTTCAGTAGCCGCAACTTCAACACCAGGACCCGTCGCTGACCCTGTTCTCCCCTCATGCTCATGTGTCTTACAAAGCTCCGCATGGTTCCTATAGACACCACACGTTGTACACAAGCCATGCAGACCCTCATACTCCAAGTAGTATTGCCTACCCTCTAAAGTGAACCCAGACATGAGCTGCTTACTCAAATCCACCAGCACACAGATTCTCACAAAATGGCCTCGAAGATGATCAGACGTATTCATATCAATTTTAAGTATTTCCCCAATCCTATTACCGATCCATGCTAAGGCCTCACGATCATAAAATTCCAGTGAAACACTGGGCATTCTGACCCATACAACAACTTTATCTATAGTAGCTGACCATGGATGAAACAATGGCTCCCATGGTCTCACTGTAAGGTAGTGATCAAAGAGCATCCACGGCCCTCCAGTTAGTGCATGCTGATAGTCTCTTTATTTGATAACTTAACCACAAAGAAACCATTTCCCACATTAATCAAGCTAATAATCCCTCTCTTTGCCCAAAGCTTTTGCAGAATGGAGAGCAAGAGCTTATATCCTATATTCCTGCCAAGCAACTTAACAATCACTACTTGCCTCCACGCTCTATGAAGCCGCTTCTTCATTTTCTCAGAGAAGGAAAAAGAAGGGAAATTCCCGTCCTTCTCCTCAGATATACAACACAACGGTTCAGCATCATCGCAATCTGAATCCTCAGAAATAACATCATCAGATAAAGCATGTTCAGTATCCATCTGTCCATCTTTAAGAGCGGCTTGATTAATACCCTGAAGTTTGTCCGCGAAAGACATTCCTGGTGCATTAAGATTCTTTCCCCACGCACCCAACTTCGGCCACTCATCCTCCCTCGGATGACCACCTACATTCTTCGGTTTCTTAGAGCTCCTATTGATTAAATCCTCTTCTTCACATGACACCGAAATAAGCGCAGAGCATTTCTCCATATTGACAAGTTACCTTGTATTCATTTGGAGAGGCCAGGACAAAAAATCTGAAAACAAGCTAAAGCCCAATGAATATATGAGATTTTTATTTTATTGTACTCAATGTGGTGATTAGATAATTAATATTATCCTTAAACACAGAATATGTGAACTTTAATTTGTTGCGGAATAACACTTAGCCACGGGGAATAAATAAGATGACAAATTAACAATATATTGGTGCTATAACATTTTTCTTTATTCATTTAAAATAATGGGTTGATTACTCTCCATTGAAATTTTAATTTCAAGACTCAACTTCATAGTGAACGGACCATGATAGAAAAAGGCAACAATATTAACCTATAATGACAGATTAAAACGTTTGATATATGAAAACAAGACAAATGACCCCATGCGTTGTAGGGGTTTGTAAATACTACACATTGAATAATTCATCTCACATACTACAGTGTGACACCTATTTCCCGATCCAAAGAGGTTTCCTAGAGTGCTTATTTATCACCAAAATTTTCTAGAAGACAACTTTAAAAGAGAATTTAACTGTAGATGTTTTTTTGACTTCATTACCAATGGAAAGACTAAACGCAAGTTACACTTCTCATATGCTTACAATTTGAATTGAGGGCCATCATATCATTGTAGCTATTGAATTAGGTGTCGTTCACTATTGCCCCAGGATTGTACCACCCATGTAATTCATCCATGATGAATTCAAAGAAATTTTAATAACGAAAATTCATACTGACCAACGTCATCTGTATTTGAAAAAATACCTGATGAATTACCGTCCATTCTAACATGAGGTTTTGAAAAACCTCTTTGTAGACTAAGTTGGTTGTTTGATTAATACATTTCTTCTATTAATCTAATATCAGTAATTTCAACCCATTATAATTCTACACTCATAGCGCCATATACAATCGACCATGAGGGAAAATGGGGACCGAAGGTAGGGGCCACATTGGACATAGATTGACCTTGACTTTTGTCTTTTGTCATGGCAAACAAAATGATGATCGGAAATTGAATGGAGGCGTAGATTTAAAATGACACGATCCACATAATTACTATTACAATCATATTTGTAACATGACAATTTATTTGGTCAATTTTAATATTTTGGGTAGTTTCCCAAATTTGAAAATTCAAATTACTTCAAGACCAATTACCCTATTTACATTTATACATCTACCGCTCATCATTCAAATCATTTCAAGTTACACAATACTACTTAAAATGCATGCATTTTTGATTTTGTTTTTGTAAGTTTTTCTATAATTTCATGCTCAAATATCAAGTAATAAGAACATGAACAAGGATCTTAAGAACTCGTGATTTTCACAACACTATAGGTTTAAGTCAAGATGCACTAACCTATATCTATAATTGCGGAATTGATACTTTATAATATATGACTTGTAGCACGATAATTGAAACTTTTATCATTCTCTTTACCCTTCATTTCATGCTCTCTATTCTTGATGGAAAACTAGAGGCGTCTATTATGGTCAGAGAGCGAACGAACAAGTTTCTATCTTTTAAATAACTTTTGTATCCAAAAGACATGTACATCCTATAGATATGACTGCTCCCATCAAGCAGTCAAGAACCTCTTCCCAAAAGTCATTTACCAATAGTCATTTAGCTCCTTCATTAATTATTAAATCATATATATTTATCACACCACATGAGACATTTCTTACATTCTCCCACTTGGCTCATGTGATATATATCATTTCATCATTTAACAAAATATCAATAATTTTGCGCATAATCTTGGCTAAAAGATTTCATATATATTGGTTACATCATAAGTCATAGTTAAGGATAAAACTAATACGAGTCATGGTGATTGTACATCAGTATATCGACGTAGTCCCTTCCATGTACTACTTTATTAGTCTTTCTCCTTGACATGACACTTTAATGGAAGTAACTTTAATGTCCATCAATGAAGTCTTCATAGAAGACAAATCCTGTTTTCCAACAACATCATTTATGCATGCATACATAAAGTTGAAAACAGGATAATCTCAGAAACACATATATACTAATGAGCTCAAAGCGTCAATGACCAACACATAACAATAATTTTAACATTCGCTAGTAGACATATTACCCATACTATACACATGACCAGTAAATGTCTTGGGTGGTAATCCCTATGTCAAGGGATCAACTATCATAAGATTGGTGCTAACATATTCTATTGACACTCTATGTTTCTGAACCTCTTCTTTAACGACAAAGTATTTCCATTCCATATGCTTAGCACCTTTAGAATACTTGTCGTTTTTAGAAAAGAAGACTGCGCGGAATTATCACAATAAATTTTCGGCAACTTGGCTATACTGTCGACTAATCCAAGTCATGAAATAACATTCCGTAGCCATTTAGCCTAAACCGTGGCCTCAAAGCATGCCACAAATTCAGCTTCCATAATGGATGCAGCAATTACCGCTGCTTATCCAATCACTTCAAGGTTGCTAGACCTTCTATAAGTAAGCATGTAACTTTTAGTTCCTTGCAAATATCTCAGAACTTTCTTTGCAGTTTTCCAATGATCTATACCAGGATTACTTTGGTATCTTCCAACATTGCAAAGCCAATATCTGGTCTCCTACAAGTCTGAACATATATCAAGCTCCCATTGACCTTCAGATGTATACATCGATCAATAGTTTTTTCTTTATATCCAAAGGAACAACAGTATCATTTAAGTCCACATATTGATTTCTTTAATTTGCACACCATGGGCTCCTTTCCTTTTTCTATGCAATTTTCACATCCATCTAGTGTAACTCTAAATCATAATGAGCCATTAATGTCATAATGATTCTTAGAGAATCCTTCTTAGAAACTAGTGAAAAAGTCTCTTTATGCCATCTTTAAAGTAAATCCCTTTGCAACTAGTCTAGCCTTGTGATATTCCAAGTTACCATGAGAGTCACATTTGGTCTTAGAGACTCACTTACAACCAACTCTCTTACACCTTTATGGTAACTCAACAAGGTCCCAAACATCATTTTCTGTTTCATAGATTTCAACTCATCTTTCATGACATCCAACCACTTATCACTATTTTCACTATTCATGGCTTATTAACAATAATCGTACCACGAATAGTGGGATCATTCAATTGTTGTTCTCCATTAATATTAATCAGTTCAATAACACGAGAAACAATAACTTAACATTAATGCTTCGAATCATACATATCACATACTAACATGCTTCACAAATTGAGACATAATTTATTCAATGCATATCAATGTTCACCTTTGCGGACCCACTAATATAAAACATTCAACCATAATGATGCTATAAAGATTTTACATAATTTGGTAATGATGCATATCCCAACTAGAAATATTTTGGATGTATAAATAAAATTATAAGTATATGTACAATACCAACATGGGTTAAGGTGCATTTTTACCAACAAACTATTATAGAAAGAGCATCCAACACAAATATTAATTAAGGGTATCTTAGATACCAACAAACAATTAAAAAGTGGTAAATAACACAACTCCGTTAGTTTTATTTTCACGGACGTTTAGCTCTCGAGGAAGACTCGTATGCCGCCAATTCCTTTCACCTTAATATCTTCTTCACTACTAGTCCAATGCTCCTCCAATAATTAATCCCCAATATTCCACTAATTGCCCTAATTTGTTCACCTTGAATGTTCCACGGACGTTTAGCTCTCAAGGAAGACAGGGAAGATTGTATGCCAATTCCTTTCACCTTGAATATCTTCTTCATCGCTAGAGCCGTTATGTTCGTCTTCAATGCTCCTCCAATAATTAATCCCCAATATTCCACTAATTGCCCTAATTTGTTCTAGATTTTGATCATATTGAACATATATTGTTAGGTCAAAATGCAGAAAACACAAACTTACCTGCAATGGCCATGAGATCTTCGGAGAGAGAAACCCCTTTTTTGCCTACTTCGTCTTCTTCCTGATATACACAGGCTTTAGATCTTCTCTTGTCAGATTCTTTGTTTGATAGCAAAATAGCAGCTCCACCAACGCGAAACAGGCAACATGGATTTCTTGTTGCCGAAATACCAATTCTGGGTTATGTTCTCTGTCCGACCATAACGGCGTAAGTGTTCCTATGAACTTGAAGCATGTCTCTCGCATCAATGGCTATATCACCCCCGAACTACATCCCATGCCTCCCGATCGAAGCTTCGATGTTTCCTCTTAATTTGTACTTGTTCACTATCATCGTTGAAAGCGACAGTGTCGGATTGAACAAGCTGCAATTCACAACGAGGATTTTGATGTCTTTGGGCTTGAGGTTAGTGTTGGCGAATAGGTCATCTAATGCTCCGAACATGACTTGTTTTGCTTCCTCTCTCGCAGCCGCCATGGAAGGTCTTGGAGTTAAGTGATGCAAACCCAGAACGTTCTAGAATCTTACGCTGAAACTTGAGGGAAGACTCCTCGAAATCGCTGGTGAGCCTCGAGTGTTCCATGAAATCGGAGAATTTGGCCTAGAGATGAGGAGGAGGGCAGTAGCTGGAGAAGTTCACGAGGAAACGGATCTCGATCGTGTCATGAGGTAAACGGTGGATCCGAAAACAAGAAAAACAGAGCAGAAGATGAGCTAAATGTCCGTGAAAATAAAACTAACGAAGTTGTGTTATTTACCACTTTTTAATTGTTTGTTGGTATTTAAGATACCCTTAATTAATATTTGTGCTGGATGCTCTTTCTATAATAGTTTGTTGGTAAAAATGCACCTTAACCCTACCAACATTTATGTTTAATTATTATAAAGACAAATAATTAACCTTTGGGTTGATCCATAACCACCCTATAATAACAAACTACAGTTTACCCACAACACAAACATAATTTCATAGCATCAAGGTTATAGGTAATTAAAATATCACAATAATAATTGGAATTAAAATAATTCATAATAATTTGGCCACTTTGGTGACTAACAAATTCACCATACTTAATTCCAAAACTTAAATGTTTAACATTCTTATAATTTCTATTCACAACATCTAAGTAATTTAATTTTAGATCAACATGCGGAGGCTTTAACAAAAATAATTTGTTCCTTTTCTAAGCCATAAATAATATCTAGTTATACATAAAACTAGATGATCCAAAATTAAAGCCTAGAACACCCTTTTTTTTGAATTAAAATCAGAACAAAAATATACTATACAGCCTAAACAAATTCGGCCCAAAATTAAAAGGAAAAAGGGAAAAACCTATTTTTGGTTTTCTTTTCTTAATATCCAGTAACAGCCCAAAAAACGCAAGGCAAAAACGTACAGTTCCAATTACATCCCAACAAATTCCATTTGGGCCCAGCACCTTTTCTAGTAATTCTGGGCCCAAGAAAAACAGTTGGCCCATGGCCCTTTTATTTAAATGAAACTGTGCGTTTCATCCTCTTCGGCTCAATTCCGGAAAGCCCAACGTCAAATCCTTTAAGTAATTAAAGTCAGGCGAAAACATCTAATGACGCGCCTGTAGTTCAGTGGATAGGCTTCTGTTCCCAAAGGGAAAAGATGCTGGTTCAATCCCTCCAAGAGCATTTCTATGAGTTTTTTTTTTTTTAAATTTTTTTCCCAAAAAAACACCACTGCATAAAAATTGTCCCAAAGAGGTTCGAACACAGGGCGTAAGGCTCCAACACACCTTAAAACCGTGCATTCTGCCAGTTGAGCGACGCAACTTTCACTGAATGGAGGAGACACTAAAGTTATAAAAAGACATCTTTTCAGATTGGGGTGTTATCCCCTACCTCCAGCCGGGTCGAACCAGACCCATATAGATCCATGGATCAGGTTCGACAGACCCAACTCTTCTTTCCTCCATAATCGACGTTCCCGACATCGAATTTACACGTTCTTGGTGTCTATCTCTTCATTTTTTCCAAATCTTTTCAATGAAACCGATTTTGGGGCATAATAAAATCATTTTCTCATGATCCAATTTCAAAATCTAAAGACGGTAATATACCCTCATCTTTTTCTTTAATTTCAAAATTCTTAAGAGAAAACTGAGAGTCCCAAATTGGTAAACACTATTAATGTTGAAAATTCATAAAGCAAAAAATAAATGCAGTCATATGCATTTCTATTTCAAACATGAATCTTACACAAAACAGTAATATGTATACTTTTGATTCAACAAATCAACATTACTTGTTTGAAATTCATTTCACTCATTTCGCATACTTTTGAAGATTAATAAATTTATTCAATAAAAATTCAAAAGTATCATTCATGTATCAATACAAGATTTATAATTGGAAAACCATAAATTCTAAAACCTAAAGCTCTGATACCACATGTAAGTTTTTCTATAATTTCATGCTCAAATATCAAGTAATAAGAACATGAATAAGGATCTTAAGAACTCGTGATTTTCACAACACTATAAGTCAAGATGCACTAACCTCTATCCATAATTGTGGAATTGATAGTTTACAATATATGACTTGCAGCACGATAATTGAAACCTTTATCATTCTCTTTACCCTTCATTTCACGCTCTCTATTCTTGATGGAAAACTAGAGGCGTCTATTATGGTCAGAGAGCGAAGGACAAGTTTCTATCCTTTAAATAACTTTTGTATCCAAAAGACATGTACATCCTATGGATATGACTGCTCCCATCAAGTAGTCAAGAACTTCTTCCCAAAAGTCATTTACCAATAGTTATTTAGCCCCTTCATTAATTATTAAATCAGATATATTTATCACAGTCACATGAGACATTTCTTACAATTTTACCTTGTGATGGAGCTAGTAATGTTATGTCATACTTCCTTCGGTTCATTTCATAAGATCCAAATAACTGAATTGTGTGGGTTAAGGAATCTGTTAAAAGCCGGTATGATGCGCAATCCTGTGGAAACTAAATTAAGAAAACTTATAATATCTTATAAAAAAATGAAAACATACATAATTATTATTGTTGGAGCAATATGTTTGAAACAAGTAATACCTAAAAATGTCTAAACAGCAGTGGGATCGTCCTTGATTCTATCAATTATTGGCCAGGTTTCAAAATGTCAAAACATATTTATTCAAGGAGGTGTGGGGATGAATGCAATTCCGTTGAACCCACAAATTCTACATTTACTTAGATATCATAAAAATACATTGTATATTATCATTTTAAAGTCAATTCACCAAAATATTATCCAAGCACGTTTCAAGGGTTATATTTAATTACAAAAGTTGAGCATCCTACCTTTATATATTCATCATGTGATACATGGCGAGTGAGACAATATACCCCATGCATTGCATGAAAAATGGTAAGGGTATATGATTGATGTTAGAAGAAATTTAGTTAAAAACCTCAAATTAGACATATTATATGTCCTAATTTTTTCAAAACTTAGAACCACTCTTAACTAATAAACTATACCATGTAAGTTACCAAATGAAATACCTGTGCGTTGCACGATTACGCGGAATTAAAATTATCAATATGTAGATTATTACTCTTAAAAGAACTATGCTTAAAAACCTAAAGGAAAACATCACATTTTTTTTCCTAGGATATCTATCAGCAAGAAAAAAAAAATACTCTAACCATAAACAATTAACATTCTCTCTAAAAAAAAGAAAGATAATTGTAAATTTTTAGAGAATATTTATCAGGCGAGTAACATGGGTTTACTAGCATTCCTTTTATTCTACTTCAACTTGCGAGGAAAAACTGATTTATCGTATGTAATACTGAAGTCAAATATCAACATAGCAACATCACAAATGTTATAACTCACTAGGTTGTCCACAAAAGAGCACGGTAATTTCTTTAGATTTAGTACCATAAACCTACAAAAAGGAGGAAAGAAAGCAATAAGAACTGAAACCCATTGCATAGTCACAAAAATGACATGTTACCATCCATTTTCTAAGAAATGGATGTGCTTACATTCTGTTAAGAACATCAAACAAATAAATTAAACTAACCTTAATGTTGGAATTGTCCTTTAAGAAATTTTCAAGAACCTGTATTTGTGTAGAGAAAAAGACAGAAAACACAACTTCAAAGAAGAGGAGGAAAAAACAGTGAAGAGAACGTAAAAATCTGAGGAGGGAAAGAGAAATAACCATACATGTTCTGTCGCTATCATCTCCATATCTTATCCATATAAAAAAAAATGACAGGAAGGGGAAGAAGATGAAGCTGAAGCAAAAGGTTGAGATGGGGGGGGGGGGGGGATTCAGTGAGGAAGAGATGAAGACGGGGTTTGTTGCATACAGAGGAAGACGGCGAAGAAAACACTAGAGAGTTGGAGACAAGCACGGAATGGGTAAAACAAAGAGGCACTGAATAAAGAAGATACTAAAATTAATTTCCGTCGAAGGTGACCAGCGGGCTTGGCTAAGAGGAGCTTAGGTGAGGTAGAGATTCGAGAGGAAAATAATGGTGGGATCTGGATTCTGACAGTGACTGAAGAAGCAATTGGTGATGATGGGTTAGGGTGAGATGGTGTTGGTTAGTGTTAAGGGCAATGTTTTGTGATTTTAAAAGGGGGAAAGGATTTTGTTATATTAAAATAATATTGGAGTGATTTAAATTTAAAATTTGAAATCTAGAGAATGAGCGGAGGAAAGGTATGAAAATCAAAGACTCATTATTGTGCTTTGAGAAGTGAAATGGATTATTAATAAATATATTTGCTTCAATTGATTATGTTTCAAAACAGAATCTTTATTTGATGAATATTTGAAAATTTAAAATTAAAAAATGAAATTGTTTTAGGGTTTACTTCAGGCTTCGAAAAGAGAATGGGTTGAAGGTCAATGACCAAGGGAAATTGGCGGCTCCGTTTTCATACGTCTAATTTTTTTTGTTCGTCAAATGGTTTCGATGAAACTGCATGGGGAAAGGAAGGAGCGAGGACGTGGGAAATTTTCTAAAGCAATAAATTGTAGGATATAAACAGCAATGGGAACTAATTGACGTGCAGTAAAAAGACGACTATCTTCTACCCTTTTTTGGGCCGGTTTGGAATAGTAGTGGTAGAAATGGTTTTTGTTTTTTATGGACTTTTTTCTTGTTGGACTTTTTCTAATGTATTTATATTTGAGATAGCGGTGGCAGAATTGACTTTTTCCTGACGGGCACCTGTTTGCCATAGCTTTTGAAAATATATTGAGATGGAAAATGACTGAAAGTGGCATGAATATATATAATGTGATTATTTGGGATAAATTTTTTTTTTTAAAAAAGGCCTAAGCTACTGTAATGGGATCTGAAGGTTGGATTAGTTGCTTCAGCTCAGAAGTGGCTTTAACCCATCACGTGGTGAAGCTTTCCCAAATACCAAAAAAACAAGTTTTCACTTCTAATAGGCTTTTTTTTTTTTTTTTGACTTATGATGCTTTCCCAAACATGCTCTTTATTGCTTTTGAAATAGACACGTAGAGCATCGCCTCTATTAGTAGCCAATTCTATTAATTAATTATATAGCAGAAAACATATAGAAGTAGACTATGCACCAACCAAGGGGGTTTAGTTTTTTTAAAAAAATTTCTTACTTGAATGAGATAAGGAAGCATGAATTAGTGGCTAGTAAATGCAGCCTGGTGAAATGGAATTTGTAGGCTAATGAGATCCCATATATTGAAGACATGTACTCCCTCTAGTTTATACTATAAATTTTGTTTTATATTTAGGATCAAAGGTAGTGCTTCATTGATATATATATATATATAAGGATATAAATGCATGATGTGTCTTCAACAAACACTATCCACGTATGAACCAATTAGTGTTAGTTGATTACGCCATGTTGGATGCTTAGCAAGACCAATCTTAGAAGGATATATTTGATTCATGAAGCCATACCTATAAATTTCACCACGAAACAATGCAAAATATAAAAGGGGTCAAATCATGATTGAAGATAGCCGCCAACCAAATCATAAACAATATTATTCATCATGAACATCATACAAATAAGTAGAAACAACAAATCTATAAACTTTATTGAGACAATTCAACATGACAAAATCAAAGAAAGATTAATAGAGTTTTGGAGGCCACCGTGACTTGAAGACAATAGAATGATGAGGTGGACAATTATTGATGTAAGCAGAGAATGGCGAATGATTGAGAAGAGGTGAAGACTAGTAGACATATGGAGGAGGTGGCGCCTCATGAAGATAAGGGGGCAATGGAGGTTGTGAAGGGGCATGGGAATACGATGGTGGAGGGGGAGATTCATGGACTATCGAATGTGGTGGAGGATGGGAAGGGGGAGGAGAATGAGTCGGGTGGGGAGACCCGGGACTACGGAGGCGGTGAGGGATATGAAGGGGGAGGTGAATAAGTCAGGTGGAGGGGGAGAGTTGTAGACATAAGGGGGTGGTGGGGGATTTGATGGGGGAGGAGAATGAGCTGGAGAAGGGGGTGATTTATAGACGTAAGGGGGTGGTGGGGGATGTGATGGGGGAGGAGCATGAGCCGGAGGAGGGGGAGACTTATAGACATAAAGGGGTGGTGGGGGAGACTTATGGACTACCTGGGGGCGGTGGGGGATAGGAAGGGGGGGAGGTGAATGAGTCATGGAGGTGGAGACTTATGGACATAAGGCGGTGGTGGGGGATGTGATGGGGGAGGAACTTGAGTTGGAGGAGGGAGACTTATAGACATAAGGGGGGGTGGGGGAGACTTATGGACCACGGAGGCGGTGGGGATAGAAAGGGGGAGGTGAATGAGTCTGGTGGAGGTGGAGACTTATGGACATAAGGCGGTGGTGGGGGATGTGATGGGGGAGGAGCTTGAGCTGGAGGAGGGGGAGACTTATAGACATATGGGGGTGGTGGGGGATGTGAAGGGGGAGGAGAATGAGATGGTGGTGGGGGAGACTTGTGGACTACCTGAGGCGGTGGGGGATAGGAAGGTGGAGGTGAATGAGCTAGTGGAGGTGGAGACTTATGGACATAAGGCGGTGGTGGGGGATGTGATGGGGGAGGAACTTGAGTTGGAGGAGGGGGAGACTTATAGACATAAGGGGTGGTGGGGGGAGACTTATGGACCACCGGAGGTGGTGGGGGATAGAAAGGGGGAGGTGAATGAGTCATGGAGGTGGAGACTTATGGACATAAGGCGGTGGTGGGGGATGTGATGGGGGAGGAGTTTGAGCTGGAGGAGGGGGAGACTTATAGACATATGGGGGTGGTGGGGGATGTGAAGGGGGAGGAGAATGAGATAGTGGTGGGGAGACTTATGGACTATTGGAGGCGGTGGGGGATGGGAAGGGGGAGGTGAATGAGCTGGTGGAGGAGGAGATTTGTGGGCATATGGGGGTGGTGGAGGATGTGAAGGTGGGGTTGAATGATATGGTGGAGGGGGAGACTTGTGGATATAAAGAGGTGGTGGGGGATATGAAGGAGGGTGATGGTCATGGTCATGGTCATGGTCATGGTGGTGATGATGATGATGGTGAGGGTGGGGCTGGGGCTTCGGGTGCGGGTGTTGTTTGTGATGAGAGGGCTGATGTTGGTCATTATTTGGGGGAGGAGTGCTATGGTAGTAGGGTGGTGGTGGATATGAATTATAGGATTTGTCTTCAGCACTAACACTGATTGCAGCTAAGCAAATGGAGGCTGCCAGTACGAGCAGAGGCCACTGCCTCGGCCCCTTCCAGGTTCCCATCATCTTTTTGTCTATTTCCAATATTCGCTACTTGCTTCTCACAATGTTGATTCCAACCCTTTATATAGCTGAAGCCCTCCACCATGTCTGATTATATTTCTCAATTTAATGCATTGACAGCCTGGAATCTTCTTCAATTATTGCAATAATTTATTTGTGTTTCTTTCTTTTCCTGGGATGGAGAAACATAGCATACTTGAACTCTTGAGATCCAAGTCTCGAATTCATTTGATAATTCCCACAATATGTGCTAAGATCTAAGTCAAAGGGAAGAGTTGCAAAGGAATGGCTGGATGAGAACCTGATGGACATGTTAAATTATTGCAGAAGCGTGTCTGAGAAGTTAGATTTCATTTTTCCCTTTGCGTTAGTGACACTCCAGGCGACTATGAGAATTTTTTTTAGAAGGGTGATGTACAGATGTACAACGTCAAGTTATACGCAAGTTTTTCTTTGTTTTTTAATGGCATATAGTTTTTGAATAGCAACGCTAAATATCAAGCGAATGAACTACTTCTTCAGCTGACCAGACGTCTCTATCAATATATATGATTGAGAAAACTACAAAAGGCCTTAGGAAATAAATCAATGTAAATATATTATACTTAATTAGTATCGTATATAATTAAGGGTTATAGGAATTATGAGTGATTAGGGAATCAATCACCATAATAAGTCATTAGTCTTTTGTCTTCTCTCTTATGTATAAATACCCTATTGAGCATAAGAATAAATACATTCATGTGAGAGTATATTTTCTCTATCTTTCTCTCTATTATTTCACTACAAAAAAAAAAAAAAAAATCTATACTTAAACTTTAGGGGAGTGTTAGGAAATAAATCAATGAAAATATATTATAATTAATTAGTATCGCATATAATTAGGGATTATAGGAATTATGAGTGATTAGAGAATCAATCATCATAATGAGTCATTAGTCTCTTGTCTTCTCTCTGCATAAATACCCTATTGAGCATAAGAATAAACACATTCATTTGAGAGTATATTTTTTCTATCTTTCTCTCTATTATTTCACTACAAAAAAAAAAAAAAAAAAAAAATCTATACTTCAACTTGAGGGGGAGTGTTAGGAAATAAATCAATGAAAATATATTATAATTAATTAGTATCACATATAATTAGGGATTATAGGAATTATGAGTGATTAGGGAATCAATCATCATAATGAGTGATTAGTCTCTTATCTTCTCTCTTGTGCATAAATACCCTATTGAGCATAAGAATAAACACATTCATTTGAGAGTATATTTTCTCCATCTTTCTCTCTATTATTTCACTACAAAAAAAAAAATATATATATATATATATACTTCAACTTTAGGGGGAGTGTTAGAAAATAAATCAATGAAAATATATTATAATTAATTAGTATCGCATATAATTAGGGATTATAGGAATTATGAGTGATTAGAGAATCAATCATCATAATGAGTAATTAGTCTCTTGTCTTCTCTCTTGTGCATAAATACCCTATTGAACATAAGAATAAACACATTCATTTGAGAGTATATTTTCTTTATTTTTCTCTCTATTATTTTACTACACATACTACCCATTAAAAGACCATTCCGCTACATTCAGATAAACCTCCAAGATTAAACCTCAGTTGTCTTAAACTTCGTGCTCAAAATTGTCTCTTGCATTGTAATTCACTGTTCTTATGATAGTAGCGTCAATTCATCTATTGTAATATTTTCCCACATGGATATATTATATAGTATATGCTCCTTTGTGTCTTTAATATAAAATTTAGTTAATTTTTTAGAAGAGATTAAAAAAACTAAATAAGTTACTTAATCATATATTATATTATGTGTTATTATATTATATATTAGCCTATAACTCAAGCAAATTAAATTAGTTTGAAGAAAAACAATGAGTGTAAATATTTTAAAGTAATTTATTTAGAATATTTACCTTTTTCAAAAAAATCAAATGGATCTTATATTTAAGATTAGAGATAATACTGAATTAGGGAGTTGGTGCCCCACGCATACTTGATAATACGTTATAATGTTCTAACATGTTACCCTCGCTGATCTCGCTTGAATTAGATCCCGGCCCCAAAAAAATAAAAGGAAAAAAAAAATGAAGTCGTAATTCCACATGTACGTGGTCTACTTTCCCGGCTACATCTGGGCTCGCTTTATAAGAGAATTGACGAGGTGTGTACCGTTGGTGCAGACCACAGATGGCAGTAATTAATACCAGATCAAGGCAAGAAATTTACAGATTAATATTCTGGGGAGAAAAAAAAGTTATTTAGTGCTTTTGTTATAGCAGCTTATTTATTGCAGAAACGTCTGCCTTCCTATTATTCAGTCAAAAAAACAAAATTAATAGGTTACAGTATATGATAAGAAAATCAAAATGCATTTTGCGATGTTTATTGCCTTAGAAGCATCCCTGCAGTTTTTAAAGTATTACAAAAGGCCTACATATACGAACATGCACCTCACTACTACAAAATATAGATACTACTATCCTAAAAGACGTCATTTTTAAAAAAAAAAGGAAGTAAAAAATGAAGGCAGCGATGGCATTGTCATAATTATTTACTCGAGTTAGACTTTAGACAACCCAAATATAAATTCAGGTCGCCAATTTGGAAATTTTGGTGACCCGAAATAAATTCAATCGCCAATTTGGGAAAATTCCTGAAATTTCTCTTGGGCGCCAAAAAAAATTCTTTAAATAGCGCCAATTTTTTTACAATTTGGGAATTTTGGCAACTGAAATAAATTCGTGTCGCCAAAATTCCCAAATTGGTGACCCGAATTTATTTGGTCACCAAAATTCCCAATTGGCGACTGAAATAAATTCAGTCGCCAATTTGGGAAAATTACGAAATTTCTCTTGGGCGCAAAAAAAAATCTTTAAATAGCGCCAATTTTTTTTTACAATTTGGGAATTTAGGCGACTGAAATAAATTCAGTCGCCAAAATTCCAAAATTGACGACCTGAATTTATTTCAAAGTCGCCAAAATTCCCAAATTGGCGACTGAAATAAATTCGAGCCGCCAATTTGAGAAAATTCTGAAATTTCTCTTGGGCGCCAAAAAAAATTCTTTAAATAGCGCCAATTTTTTTTTTACAATTTGGGAATTTTGGCGACCTGAAATAAATTCAGTCGCCAAAATTCCCAAATTGGCGACTGAATTTATTTCGGTCGCCAATTTGGAAAAATTCTGAAATTTCTCTTGGGCGCAAAAAAAAATCTTTAAATAGCGCCAATTTTTTTTTACAATTTGGGAATTTAGGCGACACGAAATAAATTAAGGTCGCCAAAATTCCGAAATTGACGACAATTTATTTCGGTCGCCAAAATTCCCAAATTGGCGACACGAAATAAATTCGGTCGCCAATTTGAGAAAATTCTGAAATTTTTCTTGGGCGCCAAAAAATTTATTTAAATAGCGCCAATTTTTTTTTTTATAATTTAGGAATTTTGGCGACACAAATAAATTCAGGTCTCCAAAATTCCCAAATTGGCGACCTAAATTTATTTCGTCGCCAAAATTCCAAAATTGGCGACACGAAATAAATTCGGTCGCCAATTTGGGAAAATTCCTGAAATTTCTTTTGGGCGCCAAAAAAATTCTTGAAATAGCGCCAAATTTTTTTACAATTTGGGCCAAAATTCCCAAATTGGCGACCTGAGTCTTGGCCGCCAAAAAAATTCTTTAAATAGCGCCAAAATTGTTTTACAATTTGGGAATTTTGGCGAGGTCGCCAATTTATGAATTTTGGCGACCAATTTAATTCGGGTCGCCAATTTGGGAAAATTCCTGAAATTTCTCTTGGGCGTCAAAAAAATTCTTTAAATAGCGCCAAAATTTTTTATATATTAGATTTGTTAAAATACTTTTATTATACATTTGACCCCCTAATATTTTTTTATTAGTTAATGAATATCACTTTGGCCCCCAATATTCTTTTTAATTAGTTAATGAGTATACATTTGGCTCTCCCAAATATTTGTCCCAAGGTCCGCCACTGTATATGTTGCTAATGTCTTTAGTAAGACTCAATTTAATAAGACTCCGTTGACCTTTTTAAGAGATTACATAAACTAAATAAGTTATTTAATAATATATTATATTACTTGTATGTATCAGTTTATACCTCAAGGAAATTAATTTGAACAAAAAAATATGAGTATAAACACTTTAAAATTACTTATTTAGCTTCTTTAATTTTTTTTTCGAAAAAGTCAACTAGGTTTTATATTTAGGATTAGAGGTAGTCTTGAACTAATTGTTTAATTACTGCATGAGAGTTTGTGTCCCATGCATACTTGAAGCTTGGAGTTCGGTTTCTCTCCTCATCTCTCATCTATACCGTTAATTTCACCAATTGTTAATCTTGGTCATCCATTTTATTTGTACCGCATGCGGTAAACATAAATGACCAAGATTAACATTTAAATAAAATCAACAATGTAAATAAAAGATGATGAAGAATGAGGAGAGAAGTGGCTTCTTCCTAGAGCTTGTGGAGCTTACCGTTATAATGTTCTAACATGTTACCGACGCTGACCTCCCTTCAATTAGATCCCGGCCCCCAAAAAAACAAGAGAGAAAAATGAAGTCGCACTTCCACATGTACGTGGTCTACTTTCTCGGCTACATCTGGGCTCGCTTTATAAGATAATTGACGAGGAGTGTACCATTGGTGCAGACAACAGATCGCAGTAATTAATACCAGATCAAGGCAAGAGATCTACAGATTAATATTCTACGAAAAAAAAGTTATTTAGTGCTTTTGTTATAGCAGCTTCTTTATTGCAGAAACATCTGCCTTCCTATTATTCAGTCAAAAAACAAAATTACTAGGTTACAGTGTATGACAAGAAAATCAAAATAGATTTTGTGATGTTTATTGCATTAGAAGCATCCCTGCAGTTTTAAAATTCCACGTCAGAACTCCCATCAATGTGTCGATATTTGTTTCTTACAAAGAAAGCCTGCAATCGCTCATAGATATATGATCTTACATGTGCCAGGGTTCGTGTTGTCTATGAAAGTCTTCGTATTTCAGGCGGGTGATCTTTCATACTATATAATGCTCCTTGATATTTTTTGTCTATTGGGCGTCTTTAAGGGTCAGGTGGCTGACTTTTATCTAATAATACTACCTCCAATCCTTAACAATGTTGTTAAACTCAAACCAGACATTGAACCGGCAGTCAAGATACTAAGTTAAGGGTCAATAGGTCATCAAATTAGATTGAAACCAGAGCTAACCCTAGAGATGGTTATATGAGTTTTAACTTCTGCCCGAACCCACCCAATCCGAAAAAATGGCCGATTTGAGTTCTGCAAAAGTGGGATCACGATGGGTTTGGGTTGGATCACCGAGTTGGCGGGTTGGATTGTTTTTCTTACTAAAAAAATATGTGACTTCCCTGAGTGTATTATGCAATCTAACACCAATAATATTAACTAACTATTCATTGTATTGAATGTTTATGATGGCTTTTGGATTTATGTTTATTTTGTAATGTGTGGACTTGTGACGAATGATTTGTAATGTTTAAAACTTTGAATTTGATGTTTTATTATCACTTTATGATTTTGTAATTAATGTATTTTTAATTTTTTTTTTTTTTTTTTTTTTTTTTTTTTTTTTTTTTTCATGGTTTGGGTTTGTAGAAAAGAATCCATACACTATTTAAAAAAGTTTGAAAAACACAGCATAAAAATTTTTTAACAAAAGGAAAATAATATAAGTTGGATGGGCTAACCCACCAACCCAAAGGTTAGGATTTGGATTGGCTAAATATAATGTCGACCCATATTTATGCGATTCTTTTTAGCCCGAACCCCTATGGTCCCAACCACTACTACAGAAGACACTTTTAATGTCCGTTTTTAGGATCATAAGAGAATTGTTTTCAAGGGGTAGTGTACGTGAGTGTCGTTGAAAAGTTTTAAAACAAACGATATTTTTAAACAATCGCTTTTTTTTTTTTTTGGTTACCCACCCGGTTCACCTAATTAAAATCTTTGGTTCTGACTAATTTGGATTTGCTCGGAGTCGAGGCCACGATCGTGGGGGAAGAGCTCTTAGCACCATTTTTTCTATTCCCACGTCTCGAACTGAGGATGTAAGAAAAGACACGTCCTTTTCCACTTGCTCCCAACAAATGTTGGTTTTTTAAACAATTATTGTAAGTCTACTTATGATGACTGTTTTTTTTGAATAAAAATCATCTATAGTTTTTTTTTTTTGGGGTAAAAAACTAAATTTGTATTTTCTGTTGACGTCCTTTTTTAATAAACAACTAGAATAGGGATATAAAAAATGAGTTATATAAACAGGCAACAGCCAATTCCTAAAATAGAGAATTAAAAAAAATTTGCATATATACAAAAGTTCTTTAAACATGGTTTATACAAGAATGTGCACATGTTCACGTACAATTTAATATAATCAAGCATCACATCTTCTCCACTATGTAAACCACTACACCATGTAAAAACAAAAAAACAAAAACATTTTATCAATTCTTCTACACATCTTCTATCTCTTGTAGAAGATTTCTCGTCAAAAGGTCTCATACCACATTAATGTCTTCCATTGTGTAAAGTTCCCCATGACTAAAAATCTGAAGGCAAATTGAAAAACAAGTCAACACAAATCAATCAATTTAATGAAATAAGTAATGATTTACATACAAGAACAAAAATAAAAATCATTTGAGAATTAAAAAAATGATCATTTGTTCAAAATCTGAAATAACTCCACTAATAATGATGTTATACAAAACCCTCTAACCAACTGTGCCACCATCACTACTGTTGCAAGATTCAACGACTGTTTTGGACTATCAAAAGTTGTTTGGGCCAAGCAAAAGAGGTTGAGCCCAGTAGGCAAACTCTACTTTGGTTAGGGCCTTCCATTGGTCTCTTTTCTTTCGACCCAATACGGTGATTACCCATAATGTTGGGTTTTAATTCCGAGAGATTGCTACATTTGATGTCTATCATTGCTTCATGATTACTTATACTTTCTACTATTCTCTTTGGTCCTAATTATAATATAGAGTTTATTTTTTAAAAAAGATTAAAGAAGCTAAATAAGTTACTTAATATCATATGTTGTATATATCTTTAGATTATATGTTAGTTATTATAAGTCAAACTAATTAGTTTTAAGAAAAAAATAAAAATAAAAATACTCTAAAATAATTTAATTATCTTCTTTAATGTTTCCAAAAAAAAATCAACGTGATCTTATAATTAAGACCGGAATGAGTATTTAATAAGAGAATATTAGGGATTTGGATTCTCCTAGAATCTTCTTTCTTCTCTTCCTCTAGAGTCTCTTATAATCCGTATACCATTGGAATGTTGATTTAAACACCAATAACATTCTGTGAAGTATATGCTAGCTCTTAAAGTATAGCCTATTTAATTAGATTAAGAAGGTTAGTTTTAAGTTAGCTTTTTTTTTTTTTTTTTTTTTTTTCCAAAAACATCCTAATAATATTTCTTAGTTCCTTCCCTCTCTCTTATTTGATTTTATTGAGAGGTATTTCAATATGGGTAATTTGAAAAAAATGATAAATATATAAATAAATTTCATAATAGTATTTAGGATCACGATCAATTCACCAATTAGTCCTATATTAAGGATGAGATGAATAAATATTTTTTACTTTAGGCATAAATGCCTTGAAAATAGTAATTTTTTTTTTAAAAAATACTTGTTAATATATTTTAAATAAATAAATTTTTTATTTTTATACGTGATATGGATGTGCATTTAGAAAAATGTGTTGCGTGATGCAAACATCATATTTCCAAGAAAAATATATTGTCTTATCTCTTATGTCAAACAAAAGAGTATATAACCTACAACAAAAAATAATCCTTTAGTTCTTAATATATGGTATAATTTGTAATATAAAACAATGTCCTATATTATATTTAGGACCGGAGGTACTATTTGATTTAAAGAAATTTATGTATAAGATATTTCGAGAGATAATATGAAAAATATAGTCTTATTTTTATAGAACATATATTAGGTCTAGAAATTATTAGGTTGAAGTTTTATACCGTGTGTGACAATTAAATCATACCATAATATATTCTTTGATAAATTTCTTTTTATTTTTTTTATTATGTTAAAGATTTTCCTTTTTGGAGCTTCGAACTTAAAGAGTTTTCACTTCTCTCAACAAGTGTGTTACTAGGAATTCAAATTTGGTTCTCCTTGTTTCAACGGTAAGAGGCCTCTTACACAACTCCCAACCAATAACTTGTTGCCGATGCTTTAGTTTTTTAACAAATCACATAATATTAGAGATGACGTTAGATTTCAATTAATTTAAATTTGATGCAGAGATTACAACGGTGTAGCAAATTTTCTTACCAAGAAGGCGTTGAATGACTCCGTGGTGTCCAGATTTTAATTTAGGTCCTCATACTATTCATAGCATTGTAAATTTGGTAATGGCCTCTTAATTTTCTTTGCTTTTTGGTATATAAGAAAAAAATTGAATATGATGCAAGTTGACCCTTAGATCGAAAGGAAATATCTTTTGTACGGATGCTTCAAATACTTCCACGGACACGAACTTGAACTTGAGATCGCTTACCCAATCAATTATATGGTCTTGTATTAAAAGGCCAATTAGTTAAAAAAAGGTCTAATATTGAGAACACTTATATATTATTAGATAAAAACAAAAACAAAATATAATACATAATGGTTGGTTGCTTTAATTCAGCCTAGCATAACGGTTTAAAACCGGTCAAAATGGTCAATTTAAGAGTCATCAATTGTGTTAGTTGATTCATATGATGGATGGAGAGTGGATTAGGATACACAATACTATATATACATAATTACACACACACACACACACACGTACATATGAATTTCAAATTTTAAATAAATATATTCCATTAAAATAATAAATAGAATAATTTTGTCATAAAAACTTGATGGGAGATATAAGATATTTCACTAATGGCAACTAAGATGGAGAGGAATGATTGGAGAAAAAAGGAACGCATGCAATACGTAAAGTAGGAGCAGTATTTTGAATCATATAGAATTGTCATGCATATCTTTATATGCTGAGAGCAATATGAACAGTAGCACAGCTTTTAAGGGAAAGTAATTAATGTTTGATGTAATACAAGCAGTGAGGTGGTTGTGAATCTCTCTTAAATAAGCGATGCTGGTAAATGAGTGGAAGATGATATTTTTTTCAAAAAAGGACAAAGATAAGAGATGTGAGCGGATAAATCAGACTTACAAATACTGTGTTTTATTTAAATACTTGAGTTTCAAGTATATTTAAATTCAGGCGAGAGTGAAACAAGTCATTTGTGTGAATGAAGATTAAACAAAAAGTTGAAAGGGAAAATGATGAAGTGGACCTATCATCCACTGTTATTGGTGTAGATTACAGAAATGTCGGCCAGATACAGAAATAAATGGAGGCAGGGGAAAGGAAGGGAAGGAAGGGGTTGCAGCAGAAAAAATGGAGAGAGAAGTGGAAAGCATGAGGGAGTATTATGGCAGTGGCAAGACTAAAGAAACTTCTTGGAGAGCTTCACAGCTTGAAGGCTTGCGGGCTTTTCTCACCCACAAACAACATGACATCTTCCACGCTCTCATGCAAGATCTTGGAAAACATCATCTCGAGTCTTCTCGGGACGAGGTTGTCGCTTCCTTCTCATTCTGTTTCAACCATATTTCCACTAGCTGCTATCTTATTTTATAGATTATGCAGATAGGAACTCTGATCAAGTCTTTAAACTTCGCTTTGAAGCATTTGAAACAATGGATGTCGCCCAGAAAGGTAACAACTAGTGAGTTCACATACATGAGAAATCTGATCAACTAAACTGACTCTGTTTATTATTTCTGTGGCGTTTGGTAGGCTGAACTTGTTGGAATTTTAGGAGAAAATCCCATGGGTTATGAATAAGAAGAAGGATGGAAAAGAAGAGGAAAAAGTAAGAAGGAATGTGTGTATGAGAGAATAGTCCCACATTACTTAGTTGGAGAGAAGTTGGAGGGTATACAAGCCCCAACTTGGCTCCTACTAGTTGGACCCTTGGGCCAACCCACTTTTGTGGAGGGGTGAGGACTTAGGTGAGTTTTGGTCCACCACACACACGCGCACCGCCCGCCCGTGTGAAAGAGGATATGCAAGAGGTTGTGAAAAAGTTACGCACATTAATGTATTTATTTGATGCAGATTGCATGTGCGTAACTTTTTCACAACCTCTTGCATATCCTCTTTCATCTTTGATGCGGATTTACCCAATAACTCAGTTGCATGACGATCAAAAAAATGATCGAACATTTGCCAATGTCATCGTACACTTTGTAGTGCACCTTATATCTGTCCAGTCAAATTGAAAAGTTTGCATAGTTTATTAGTGTAAATAAACTTTATTCTCTGTACTGAATATAAATGCCTTACTTAGGAACAGTCATAAGCACGTCTTTATCACACTTTGTGCATTTTAGAGAGCCGTTCGATTGATACTCAGGCTTCTCATCACACGGACATGCATCACAGAACCAACCATACAATATTTCACATTTTTGAATTGTCATGATATCACACGCCTGATCAATGAAGAAGTAAAAAAATATTTGCTTACGTAACCAATAATTATTAGCAATACAGTCATCGTTGATTTATTAATTCTAAATAACATTACAAAAATAATAACCCAGAAACAAAAAACATAATACTTAATTAGTTGATCTAACTTAGCAATGTCACACAGTGGAATCCTTGTTCTGAAGTATAAATATATATTTTTTCAATAGGAAAGACAATAGCATTTGAAATTCATTTAATATAGTCTTATACTGTTATCCCACCTTTCCTTCATCAAATTTGCCTCAGTAATATTTGGATTTAGAGTGACCAAAGTAGCATTAAATGCATTACTCGATATCCATAATCTGGTAAGAGTAAAATATGCTATAAAATTAACAATGAGATAAAAAAAAAAAGAGATTATTCTTATGTGGTAGATAATATCATAATCCGAGCGAACCTTGTGTTTCTATTTAGTCCGGCAAAACGCATAATCACTTTGTAATTGGAGGTTCCATATCCTCATGCTTCTTTCCAAAAGTTTCTTCAACAATCACCCCAAAGAGTAACATTAAATCGAATGCTTCATTACTCCTCATCCTCATGGCAATAAGCCTTTTCCTTAATTAATAAAATCCCTTCATGTCTTTTATAACAACCTTTCTTATTTTTTTACAACATTCAGTCACAATCATGAGTTTCATAAGTCATCTAGAACAATAATTCTAATATTCAATATGGATATATATAAACCTTGCATATAATTTTTCCAAATCTTAACATAGATTTTTAGCATAAGCGATAACTAGCTAATGGTTCAATTAACCAACTAGTCTCACCATATTATCCAAGTCAAGTTCGTGAAAAAAGAATCCCAATTGTAAACTAATGTATAGTTTTCAAAATAGAAACCAAATATCTTTCACCACTAACATATATAGCACAAGAATTCTAAAATGAATTCCTACAGTCCAATCCTAAATAGATTTTAGTTTGTAATCATAATAAAACAAAACTCACTCCATTTTATAGCATTAACAAAAAATGTTCATAATGGCTGTCTACATTAGTTTCTTTTCCTTCTATATTCAATTAACTTGCTTCAGACGCACCATCATAGGAAAAGGAAAAGGAGAAAATAAATTCAATTCTATGAACACCACCCAAAGTGACGGAAATCAAAGAGAAAAGAGAGATAATTTCAAGCAGAGCATTTACCCACATATAAACGTCCTCATCAGTGAAAATGAAAAATAGGGAAGAAGAGTTTATTCATTCCAACAACAATCAAGGCATCAATAATCCCACCGAAAATAATGCTGACAGAAAAGAGATGAAAAACAAAATGATAATTCCCCTGCTCTCACACAAAACGGCACAAAACAGAGAAGAAAAAGAGCAGTAGAGGGACCTTGAGAGGAGGAGGAAGTCTGAGGTGGTGGTTCTTGGTAAGAATACTGGCGACAAACCGAAGAGCACGGAGGAGAACTACAAAAAGAGAAAGAGTAGGAATTAAATTTCCATATGCACCCTCTTCTTGACATTGAAGTCGGTGGGTTTTGGGGAAAATTTGATCCTTCTCGGACTCCCCGTTTTCTTTTGCGCTTGGCTGACCTTTTTGGCTTATGGGAGCAATCAGATGGTTTTTGTCTTGAACCCATGTAAAATCTATTTTATAATATTTCTATTCCACCTCCTCTCCAATTATTAATTTAATGCCCCCTTATGGCCAAAATTCCTTCTCCATCCTCCCATCCTTAAGATCACGCCACATAGGTAATTCATAAGGTCATGGATTGTACTTTCTAAACATAAATTATGATACTGAATTTTAATTTTCTCAATTTGTATGGGATTAATCTTCTACAATTTTTTTTTTTTTTTTTTTTTTTTTTTTTTTTTTTTTTTTTTTTTTTTTTTTTTTTTTTTGTGTAACGAAATTTTCTTATTTAAAATTTCTGGGACATTACAATGCAATTTTTATTTTGTTTTACCTAAGTGCGATGGAGTTAGTAATGTTAAGTCATGCTTCCTTCGATTCATTTCATAAGATCCAAAGAACTGAATTGTGTGGGTTAAGGAATCTGTTAAAACCCGGTATGATGCACAGTCTTGTGGAAACTAAATTAAGAAAACTTATACTACCTCTGGTCCTAATTATAAGAATATTTCTATAGTGTAATAAATTGCACAATAAAAGTGTTCTTATAATTAAAATCGAAAGGAGTACTATCTTATAAAAAAAATGAAAACATACATAATTATTATTGTTGGAGCAATATGTTGTTTTTTTTTGTTACTAAAATTTTTGGAAAAGGGTTGGATTCACCCACGATTTAAGGGTAAAGCGAAAACTCTCTTCCTCCTAGGTAATGTCAATGGTGCAATATGTTTGAAACAACTAATACCTAAAAATGTCTAAGCAGTGGGATCGTCCTTGATTCTATCAATTATTGGCCAGGTTTAAAAATGTCAAAACATATTTATTCAAGGAGTTGTGGCGATGAATATAATGCAATTCCGTTGAACCCACAAATTCTACATTTACTTAGATATCATAAAAACACATTGTATTTTATCATTTTAAAGTCAATTCACTAAAATATTATCCAAGCACGTTTCGAGGATTATATTTAATTACAAAAGATGAGCATCCTACCTTTATATTCATGTGATACATGGCGAGTGAGACAATATACCCCATGCATTGCACGATAAATGGTAAGGGTATACATAGATGTCCTAATTTTTTCAAAAGTTAGAACCGCTCTTAACTAATAAACTATACCATTTAAGCTATCAAATGAAATACCCTGTGCGTTGCATGATTATGTGGAATTAAAATTATCAATATGTAGATTACTACTCTCAAAAGAACTATGCTTAAACACCCAAAGGAAAACACATTATATTAAAGGACAACATCACATTTTTTTTTCTAGGATATCTATCAGCAAGACAATTAACATTTTCTCAAAAAGAAAAGATAATTGTAAAAATTTTAGAGAATATTTATCAGGCAAGTAACATGGATTTACTAACATTCCTTTTATTCCAAGTCAACTTGCAAGGAAAAACTATGATTTATCATATGTGATATTAAAGTCAAATATCAACATAGGAACATCAGAAATGTTATAACTCATTAGCTAGGTTGTCCACCAAAGAGCACGGTTATTTCTTTAGGTTCAGTACCATAAACCTACAAAAAGGAGGAAAAAAAAGCAATAAGAATTGAAACCCATTGCATAGTCACAAAAATGACATGTTACCATATCCATTTTCTAAGAAATGGACGTGCTCATTCTAATAAGAATGTCAAACAAATAAACTAACCTTAATGTTGGAATTGTCCTTTAAGAAATTTTCAAGAACCTGTATTTGTGTTGGGAAAAAGAGAGAAAACACAACTTTGAAGAAGAGGAGGAAAAAATAGTGAAGAGAACGTAAAAATATGGGGAAGCTAATGAAAGAGAAATAACCATACATGTTCCCTGCCATCATCTCCATATCTTCTCCATATAAAAATGATAGGAAGGGGAAGAAGATGAAGCAGAAGCAAAAGGTTGACACTACAAAAAAAAACCAATATTAGCCACGGAATTTACCCACGGAATTACCCACGAATTCCGTGGGTAAAATTTTTCCGACGGAATTTCCGACGGAATTTTTCCGTGGGTAAAAATACCGTGGCTAATTAATTTACCCACGGAAAAAATTTCCGTCGGTAAATTACCCACGGAAAAAATTCCGTCGCTAATTACCCACGGAATTTTTCCGTAGCTAATTACCCACGGAATTCCGTGGGTAATTTCTATGGCTAATTACCCACGGAATTCCGTGGGTAATTTCCGTGGGCAATTAGAGACGGAATTCTGTGGGTAATTTCCAAAGTGGCAAATTACCCACGGAATTCGTGGTAAATTCAGTGGGTAATTTAAACAATTTTTCTCATACGTTCTCATCTACTTTTTTTTAATTATTTTTTTTTTTGAACGTTTTTTAGGCCTTTTTTTTTTTATATTATAATTAAAATGCACTTTGAAACAAAAAAATAATCATATAGATAGAAAGTGAACAAGTTCAAAACACATATTCATATAAATGTCACAATTTAAAGTAACTACAACGGCAAATAGATACAAACAGTTACCCAAGTTAGTTTTTACAAAAGCAATAAAAATATTCAACTATCATTTTCATTATCTTGATGGGGAGCCTCATCATTGGTGGCAGGGTTAGAGAGATTAGGTAAGTGAATCCCAAGTGCTTGCAATGCTGACATAATCATTTCGTTCTGTGATTGCAAGCTTGCAACTTTTTCTTTCATTTGAGTCATCTCCGTTTGTATTTCTGGATCCACCGTAGAGTTGATAGAAGGGGTGGAAGAAGAACCAATATCTTCATCTTCAGATCCCAACCCATAGATTCGCCCCTTCTTGTTCTTACCACCAATAACCTCTAACCACAAATTAAATTCATCTTGATTAGACATGATATGTCCTCCTCGAAATTGATAGATTCCTTTAGTCTCGAAATTCATCCCGCAAACGAAATACATAAGTTACATGTTAACCTTTATTTAGCTAAATAAAGAAAATAGAACATTAACCTTTAGATGTTTACTGAGTTAATTCAAAGAACTATCCAAATCCCACAATACAAATTATCTTCTTTCTTTCAATCATTAACATCAAACACCAAGGTAAAAATATTCCATTAATTTTACTGCAATTGCCTTCAAAAAGATTCTAGCAACGATGGTAGAATGTAAAGCTGCAAAACACTTAATGAAAAATAAAACCAAATCCCTCATTCACGAAAAACATTTTCCTCCACCCAAGTAACAGTTCAAAATCCATTAGCATCCTATCATTCACGAACATAACAACTTGTTATGCTTTTCCACTGGCATTAGAAACAAGGAAGGAACATACACAAGAAGAACTCAGAAGTAATATCCACAAGTTTACGTGAAATTTCAAAGGCCATCAAACGAATGCCACCAAATGAAGACCTTTCAAGACATGTAAGGCATATACTCGTTATTCAAGAATGAAAAGATTACTAATTTGTAAGGCATCATCATTCATATAAATACCATATGGTATAGGAAAAATTATGCTCCATATCATAGACATATACTGATCATGGGTGTGTGTATGTTGTGCAAGCTATCGATTTTGGGTTTTACTGTTTGAGAAACGTGGGATTGCTGAAAGGGTAACCAAGCTAATTAATAATATAAGAGTTAGTTATTTTGGATTTGTATATTTAAGATGAAAACCCATAAGAGGTTTATTGTTTAACATTTTTGCATGTTAAATGATTGCACATTTGCACCAGCTATCTAAACTATGTCTAGAAATATTAACTGAAGCAATATAGACCCAAAAACACCTAATCCCAGCTCAAGTTGGTGGGATTCGGTTGGTACCCCCAAAAAAAAAAAAAAAAAAAAAAAAAAAAGTAGAAACAATCAGACAAAGGAGTCATAGATTGGTTAATTTTTATAGAATGTAAATTGTATGATGCCATTATTAATAGAGAAAAATGGTTAAAAGTACCCGTTAAAATTTTTTATAGAATGTAAATTGTATGATGCCATTATTAATTTTTAACCAATCTGTATGGCAACATAGCTTCATAAACAATATATTTTGCACTAACCAAATAATAGGAACATACATAAATGAGACAGCTATGTTTTGATCTGTGTACAGATCAGCAAAAACTCATATTGAACTTGGAAAAATGATATGATATATACTTTTGTGTATTTATAAGGTACGAGACCAGTGCTTTCTTTGACCACACACAAGACAATTTAAATGCCGCATTGTGTGGTAATCAAACTGTTAGAGAATCATTAGCTACATTATTTACCTCAGTTGTGCAACAAGTGCTAGTGAATCTCCAAACAACAACACCCAAAACACAAGGGTTTTTCATGGCGACAAAGGCACAATTGCCTGATAATAATAACAATAATAATGGTACAATTATTTATGCATTTGCTCAATGTGCTGAAACTATATAACTCAGAGTGAGTGTGAAGATTGCTTGAAGACAATTAATAATGCATGATGCTTTTAGAGTATCATATTCATCAGTTCAAAATCTTTGCATGATACTTTTAGAGTATCATATTCATAACA
Organism: Acacia acuminata; assembly: GCA_019022655.1. Classification (NCBI taxonomy): domain Eukaryota; kingdom Viridiplantae; phylum Streptophyta; class Magnoliopsida; order Fabales; family Fabaceae; genus Acacia; species Acacia acuminata. The sequence continues at coordinate 58,812 of JAFJYI010000077.1, read as the reverse complement.
TGAACCCTTTAATAGTGTTAATAGTAGATGAAAACGCAGACAATGACAAGAATAGTTCAAGTAACACGGATAAAATTAAAATAACTGAAAAAGTGATTGATGCTAATAACCAAAAATCAGACCATTAAATTACCTTATCTCCGATCACATCATCAGCGGGATGAGTTCAAGGAATGGTTCCAAGCTCACTATTTTTTTTTTTTGGTTTGCCTCTTATCTTTAGATAATTTCTTGAAGAAACTAAGCTCAAATATCCTTGTATTCAGCAGTTTTTTTTTTTTTTTTTTGTTGGGGGGGGGTTCCATGAAAGCAGCACACAAAAGAATAAGGTCCATGCATATTAGTACATTTTCTAAAATAAAATTGAATTGAGTGTTACTTTTGTGTCATAGAGTTCAAGTCTACAAATTAATATTAGGTTATGGTCTATAAATAGAGAATTGATCCTCTCTTCCTTGTTTTACCTTCTAGTGGGTGTGTTCTTTTCTACAGCTTGTGTGTTTTATTTTATTTGTTATGCATGGAAGTTTGGATATTGCAACATGAGATCCATTGTTGCTTCTTCCTAGCTTTATTGTGAGGTTTCAATCTGCTAGAAGTTTTTCCCCTTTTTTTCCAGTATCTCTTGGGATACCCTTGCCCTTAATGGCTCCTTTAGATGGCTTAATTGAACCCTCACTCTCTAATCACAACCTTTCTGTGCTCAAAAACAGCTCATATATCGAAACAGAGAAGTTTGAATTATTTGTCAATTTAATTTACTGTCACAAAAGGGGAGATAGAGACCTAGGTGTATGTAAAGTGAAAAGAGGTTTGAAATTTTGCTTTCAATTTTTTTTTTCTCCAAATGTTTAATTTCCAATATATATTATACAAAAAAAAACCAGTAAACTAGTAAATTAAATGACAATAGCATGATAAATTTCCTCCTATACAAGCTCTCTCTCGCGAACCGTCGGTCCCTTTGGACCAGATCAAGCTAATAGAATCACATTACAGAGTTCTCCAAATCAAGCTCAAGAAATCAACTTTCCCTAGAACAAAGAGGAAGAAAAATCAATAAAAGAAGAAGGACAAGAAATTCATCATTACCACACATCTAAGAAACTCAAGTCCTGAGAGGACCAAAATCCATGGACCCGACGGAGTTAATTCGACATGCCTAGAAAAAAGTTCAAACATCTCATATCATTCTAATGTGTTAATTCATGGACCCGACTGCAATCCCTCTCGAGAATCCAAATCCACGAGAAAGAACAAGATCCTCACAATCGATGAATCACAAAATGAAAACAAGAAGCGGGAAATCCAAAAATTTTCAACTGCACAATTCTCTATTTTTTTAACAGTGAACCCATTTAAATCTTCCTTCCCAAGCCCTTCTATTCCTTTCCAGCCAAATAAGGGGTTAAATTATGACAATAGTTGGAACATTGTTTAAAAGAGCAAAATAATATTCTTAGAATTAATAGATTCACTCGTATTAACAAGGAAGAGAGATATCTATTTAAAACAGTCATGTGTGTGTGTGTGTGTAAAAACATTTCATATCACTCTTTATGAAACACACAAACCACTCAACCTAATTTCCATGACCCTTCGAACAGTATAATTTGCTCCTAGATGAGTCACTTATTTCTAAAAAACATAAAGCCAAGCACGTATATAAAAGCACCCATAAGGGTAACTAATACATATTTGAGTTACATCTCAAAGAGATCATTAATCATTATAGAAATGGTGAACCTTAAATTGAAGATTGCAGCTGAGTTTGATAACCCTACCAACAATCTTGTTCTGACAACAGAATTTGATATCTGAAATAGCCTTATCCAAGCAGGCCTCACAATCTTGCTTAGACAAATCAGGCGAACACTGAGTAAGACCATATACAATTTGAGACTCATTAACTTCTTTGTATCCCACAGCTAGCTTAAAATTAGAGTCTCCAGAAGCAGCCTCGCTTTTTAATCTTTCTATTAGATCATGAAGCGAACTTGTGAACTCTTTTGGGTTTATTGCATCTTGTGGGTTGTTAATACCGTAGGTAGGAAAATTGTGGGTCCAAGTATCCCAACAATGGACGACTTGCGTAATGAAAGATGCACAATTCATAGTAACCAAATGCTTCTTTCTGATTTGGACATACCTTTGGGAGGAGGGTTTTCGCGTCGAGAAGGCAACTCCGACAAGTGTCTGGGTTCACATCTCCTCGGCACAGACCTCGTGCGTGAACAACGTTGGGGCTTTGGCCATAGGTGCAACTGTAGAAGCCATAGTCAAAAATAGTGTTGGAACCGATATTTGAAAGAAGGTATCAAAGAAGAAAAACAAGCATTACCTAACAATGGAAGCGATTAAGCACCGTTTCGAGAAAAAATTGCTTAGGAAACCCCCAATATGTAGCCATCGGGTACTGCAAGTAGGTGGATGTAGGGTGGGTCAAATGGTGAAGCAGAGAAGAGTGAAGCTGAGACTTAGAGACTGAGAGGAGAGTGAGGAGAGCCGATGTTGAACTTGAGAAAGGTGAAGGGAAGAGCCGATGATTTAGGGCGCAGAAAATTCGCATGGAGGGAAAGCAAGAAAATTCGCACAGGGAAAAGGCGCCGGAAATGAAAAAGAGGCGCTCAAATTGAATTAGGGATTAGGGATTGAACTTCTTAATATAAAACAAACAAATTTCACAATACGAGAAAGTAAATCTCCTAGTTAACTTGGTTAGGCGACTTTGTATCTTCTCCCTATCCCGTGTTCGAACCATACGGCTTGCACTAATTTTTTTTCCAAAACAACATCACCCACGGAATTCCGTGGGAAATTCCGTGGCTAATATTTTATTTTTTAGAAAAAAAATCCTGCATTATTTCCCACGGAATTCCGTGGGTAATCCGTGGCTAATTTACCCACGGAAATAATTCCGTCTCAATTCTGTGGGTAATTTTGAGTTTTTTTGTAGTGTGAGATGGGACAGAGAGAGATAGAGAGAGGGCGCGTGATTCGGTGAGAAAGAGATGAAGAGGGGAGTTTGTTGTAGACGAGAGGAAGACGCGAAGAAAAGACTAGAGAGTTGGAGAAGGCGACGAGCACGGAATGGCTAAAACAAAGAAGCAATGAATAAAGAAGATACTAAAACTAATTTCCGTCGAAGGTGACCTGCGAGCTTGGTGAGAGGACCTGAAATGAGGTGGAGATTCAAGAGGAAAATAATGGTGCGATCTGGATTCGACCGTGAATGAATTCTGACCGTGAATGAAGAAGCAATCTTGATGATGGGTTAGGTGAGATGGTGTTGGTTAGGGTTAAGGGCAACGTTTTGTGATTTTAAAAGAGGAAAGTATTTGCCAGCGCCTTGGGTAGCGTAGTGGCATGTTAGCTGGCCTTGTGCCAGTGTATCAAGGTTCGACCCTGCCTGGAACCGTTTGAATATAATATTGGAATGATTCAAATTTAAAATTTAAAATCTAGAGAATGAGGGGAGGAAAGGTATGAGATCTAAGAGAATCTTGAAAATCAAAGACGTATTATTGGGAATGGGATTTGGATAGGCGGGGGAGCTCCTCTCTCTGAACTCGTCCGATCCGATCTAGAACGGTTCAGATTTTATTTTATTATTTTTACTTTCTATTTTTTCAAAAAAAATTATGTTAATGGGTATAGAATCTAAAATAAAGATAATCTCTCAACTAACATTTTTTCAAAAAATGATTTTTTATTCAAAAAAACAAATGAGTTAAAAAAATAAAATTTAGGCCAAGTCCGATCCCATCTAGATGGCCTAGATGCGCGATGCATGGTGCCTATCCAAAGGCACCAAAAACCGGTTCCCTCATTATTGTATTTTGAAAAGTGAAATGGATTATTAATAATCAATAAATTAATAAATATATTTGCTTCAATCGATTATGCTTCAAATCAGAATCTTTATTTGATGAATATTTGAAAATTTAAAATTTAAAAATGAAATTACTTTTAGGTTTACTTCAGGCTTCGGAAAGAGAATGGGTTGAAGGTCAATGACCAAGGGAAGTTGGCAGCTACTTTCCACAAGTCGATTTTCTTTTTCTTTTTTTGTCAAATTGTTTCGATGAAACTCCATGGGAAAGGAAAGGAGGACGTGAGAAATTTTCTAAGGCAATAAATTGTAGGATATAAAAAGCAATGGGAACTAATAGACGTGTAGTAAAAAAGACGGCGGTCACCTTTTTTTTATTGCTTTTTGAAACCGACGTAGGGGGGAGAGCATCGCCACAATTAGTAGCCAATTCGAAATTAATTATATAGGAGAAAACAGATAGAAGCAGACTATAGTGACAATGACCACTAGTATGAGTTAATCAAGAACAACCAAATGCACCAACCAATGGGAGTTAGTTTTTAAAATTTCTTCTTACTTGAATGGTACGAAGCATTGGGAAAGAGATAAGGAAGCATGAATTAGTGGCTAGTAAATGCGGCTGGTGAAATAGAATTTGTAGACTAATGAGATTCCTATATGAAGACATGTACTTCATTGGAATATATATAAGGATATATATAAATGCATAATGTGTCTTCAACAAACACTATCCACGTATGAACCAATTACTGTTAGTTGATTACGCCATATTGGATGCTTGGCAGGACCAATCACTGTTTAGTTATAAGGATTAAAAGGACATGAAGCCACAGCTGTAAATACAGCATATTGGATGCAGAACCAATCACTGTTTAGTTATAAGGATTAAAAGGACATGAAGCCACAGCTGTAAATTTCATTACGAAACATTGCAAAATATTGCAAAATATAAAAGGGGTTACATCATGATTAAAGATGGCCGCCAACCAAATCCTAAACAACTATTCATCATGAACATCATACAAATAAGTAGAAACAACAAGTCTAATAACTTTGTTGATACAATTCAAACGACATAATAAAGAAAGATTAATAGAGTTTTGGAGGCCACCACAACTTGAACAATAGGAATGAGGTGGACAATTATTAATGTAAGCGAGAAAATGGCGAATGCCTAAGAGGAGGTGAAGACTAGTAGACATATGGAGGAGGTGGTGCCTCTTGAAGATAAGGGGCGGTGGAGGGGGAGACTTGTAGACATAAGTAGGTGGTGGTGGATGGAAGGGGGAGGAGAATGAGATGGCGGTGGGGAGACTTGTGGACATAAGGGGCGGCTGGGGGATGTGATGGTGGAGGAGAATGAGGCTGGAGGAGGGGGTGACTTGTAGACATATGGGGGTGGTGCGGGATGGGAAGGGGGAGGTGAATGAGCTGGAGGAGGGGGAGACTTATGAACATAAGGGGGTGGTGGGGGATGTGAAGGGGAGGAGAATGAGATGGTGGTGGGGGAGACTTATGGGCTACGGAGCGGTGGAGGATGGGAAGGGGGAGGTGAATGAGTGGTGGAGGTGGAGACTTGTAGACATAAGGGGGTGGTGGGGGATGTGATGGTGGAGGAGAATGAGCTGGAGGTGGGGGTGGCTTGTGGACATATGGGGGTGGTGGGGGATGGGAAGGGGGAGGTGAATGAGTTGGAGGAGGGGGAGACTTGTAGACATACGGGGTGGTGCGGGATGTGAAGGGGGAGGAGAATGAGATGGTGGTGGGGGAGACTTATGGACTACCGGAGGCGGTGGAGGATGGGAAGGGGGGAGGTGAATGAGCTGGGGGTGGTGGAGACTTGTGGACATAAGGGGGTGGAGGTGGATGTGATGGTGGAGGAGAATGAGCTGGAGGAGGGGGTGACTTGTAGACATATGGGGGTGGTGGGGGATGTGATGGGGGAGGTGAATGAGCTAGAGGAGGGGGAGACCTGTGGACATAAGGGGATAGTGGGGGATGTGAAGGGGAGGAGAATGAGATGGTGGAGGGGGAGACCTGTGGACATACGGGGGTGGTGGGGGATGTGAAGGGGGAGGAGAATGAGATGGTGGTGGTGGAGACTTATAGACTACCGGAGGTGGTGGGGGAGGGGAAGGGGGAGGAGAATGAGTTGGAGGAGGAGGTGACTTGTAGACATAAGGGGTGGTGGGGGATGTGACGGGGGAGGAGAATGAGTTGGAGGAGGGGGAGACTTGTAAACATAAGGGGGTGGTGGGGGATGTGACGGGGAGGAGAATGAGATGGTGGAGGGGGAGACTTGTGGATATAAAGAGGTGGTGGGGGATATGAAGGAGGGTGATGGTGATGGTGATGGTCATGGTCGTGGTCATGGTGGTGATGATGATGATGGTGAGGGTGGGGCTGGGGCTTCGGGTGCGGGTGTTGTTTGTGATGAGAGGGTTGATGTTGGTCATTATTTGGGGGAGGAGTGCTATGGTAGTAGGGTGGTGGTGGTGGATATGAATTATAGGATTTGTCTTCAGCACTAACACTGATTGCAGCTAAGCAAATGGAGGCTGCCAGTACGAGCAGAGGCCACTGCCTCGGCCCCTTCCAGGTTCCCATCATCTTTTTGTCTATTTCCAATATTCGCTACTTGCTTCTCACAATGTTGATTCCAACCCTTTATATAGCTGAAGCCCTCCACCATGTCTGATTATATTTCTCAATTTAATGCATTGACAGCCTGGAATCTTCTTCAATTATTGCAATAATTTATTTGTGTTTCTTTCTTTTCCTGGGATGGAGAAACATAGCATACTTGAACTCTTGAGATCCAAGTCTCGAATTCATTTGATAATTCCCACAATATGTGCTAAGATCTAAGTCAAAGGGAAGAGTTGCAAAGGAATGGCTGGATGAGAACCTGATAGACATGTTAAATTATTGCAGAAGCGTGTCTGAGAAGTTAGATTTCATTTTCCCTTTGCGTTAGTGACACTCCAGGCGACTATGAGAATTTTTTTAGAAGGGTGATGTACAGATGTACAACGTCAAGTTATACGCAAGTTTTTCTTTGTTTTTTAATGGCATATAGTTTTTGAATAGCAACGCTAAATATCAAGCGAATGAACTACTTCTTCAGCTGACCAGACGTCTCTGTCAATATAAATGATTGAGAAAACTACAAAAGGCCTTAGGAAATAAATCAATGTAAATATATTATACTTAATTAGTATCGTATATAATTAAGGGTTATAGAAATTATGAGTGATTAGGGAATCAATCACCATAATAAGTCATTAGTCTTTTGTCTTCTCTCTTATGTATAAATACCCTATTGAGCATAAGAATAAATACATTCATTTGAGAGTATATTTTCTCTATCTTTCTCTCTATTATTTCACTAGAGAAAAAAAAATCTATACTTAAACTTTAGGGGGGAGTGTTAGGAAATAAATCAATGAAAATATATTATAATTAATTAGTATCGCATATAATTAGGGATTATAGGAATTATGAGTGATTAGAGAATCAATCATCATAATGAGTCATTAGTCTCTTGTCGCATAAATACCCTATTGAGCATAAGAATAAACACATTCATTTGAGAGTATATTTTTTCTATCTTTCTCTCTATTATTTCACTACCAAAAAAAAAAAAAAAAAACATCTATACTTCAACTTGAGGGGGAGTGTTAGGAAATAAATCAATGAAAATATATTATAATTAATTAGTATCACATATAATTAGGGATTATAGGAATTATGAGTGATTAGGGAATCAATCATCATAATGAGTTATTAGTCTCTTGTCTTCTCTCTTGTGCATAAATACCCTATTGAGCATAAGAATAAACACATTCATTTGAGAGTATATTTTCTCTATCTTTCTCTCTATTATTTCACTACAAAAAAAAAAAAAATCTATATTTCAACTTTAGGGGGAGTGTTAGGAAATAAATCAATGAAAATATATTATAATTAATTAGTATCGCATATAATTAGGGATTATAGGAATTATGAGTCATTAGAGAATCAATCATCATAATGAGTAATTAGTCTCTTGTCTTCTCTCTTGTGCATAAATACCCTATTGAACATAAGAATAAACACATTCATTTGAGAGTATATTTTCTTTATCTTTCTCTCTATTATTTCACTACACATACTACCCATTAAAAGACCATTCCACTACATTCAGATAAACCTCTAAGATTAAACCTCAGTTGTCTTAAACTTCGTGCTCAAAATTGTCTCTTGCATTGTAATTCACTGTTCTTATGATAGTAGCGTCAATTCATCTATTGTAATATTTTCCCACATGGATATATTATATAGTATATGCTCCTTTGTGTCTTTAATATAAAATTTAGTTAATTTTTTAGAAGAGATTAAGAAAACTAAATAAGTTACTTAATCATATATTATATTATATATCAGCCTATAACTCAAGCAAATTAAATTAGTTTGAAGAAAAACAATGAGTGTAAATATTTTAAAGTAATTTATTTAGAATCTTTACCTTTTTCAAAAAAAATCAAATGGATCTTATATTTAAGATTAGAGATAATACTGAATTAGGGAGTTGGTGCCCCACGCATACTTGATAATACGTTATAATGTTCTAACATGTTACCCTCGCTGATCTCGCTTGAATTAGATCCCGGCCCCAAAAAAACAAAAGGAAAAAAAATGAAGTCGTAATTCCACATGTACGTGGTCTACTTTGCCGGCTGCATCTGGGCTCGCTTTATAAGAGAATTGACGAGGTGTGTACCGTTGGTGCAGACCACAGATGGCAGTAATTAATACCAGATCAAGGCAAGAAATTTACAGATTAATATTCTGGGAAAAAAAAAAAAGTTATTTAGTGCTTTTGTTATAGCAGCTTCTTTATTGCAGAAACGTCTGCCTTCCTATTATTCAGTCAAAAAAACAAAATTAATAGGTTACAGTATATGATAAGAAAATCAAAATGCATTTTGCGATGTTTATTGCGTTAGAAGCATCCCTGCAGTTTTTAAAGTATTACAAAAGGCCTACATATACGAACATGCACCTCACTACTACAACATATAGATACTACTATCCTAAAAGACGTCCTTTTTAAAAAAAATGAAGGCAGTGGCATTGTCATAATTATTTACTCGAGTTAGACTTTAGACAACCCAAATATAAATTCGAGGTTAAGCCAATTTGAAAAATTTGGTGACCTAAAATAAATTCAGGTCGCCAATTTGGAAATTTTGGTGACTGAAATAAATCCAGTCGCCAATTTGGGAAAATTCACGAAATTTCTCTTGAGGCGCCAAAAAAATTCTTCAAATAGCGCCAAATTTTTTTTTTTTTTTTTTTTTTTTGGAAAAATTTTTCTCTTGGGCCAAAAAATTTTTTAAATAGCGCGAAATTTTTTTAATTTAGGAATTTTGGCGACTTGAAATAAATTCAGGTCGCCAAAATTCCCAAATTGACGACACGAAACAAATTCGAGTCGCCAATTTGGGAAAATTCTGAAATTTCACTTAGGCGCAAAAAAAATTCTTTAAATAGCGCCAATTTTTTTTTTTTACAATTTGGGAATTTTTGCGACACGAAATAAATTCAGGTCGCCAAAACCAAAATTCCCTAATTAAAGACTGAAATGAATTGGTCGCCAATTTGGGAAAATTCTTGAAATTTCTCTTGGGCGCAAAAAAATCTTTAAATAGCGCCAATTCTTTTTTTAGAATTTGGGAATTTTGGCGACACGAAATAAATTCGGTCGCCAAAATTCCCAAATTAGCGACTTTGAAATAAATTCAGTCGCCAATTTGAAAAATTCTGAAATTTCTCTTGGGCGCCAAAAAAATTCTTTAAATAGCGCCAATTTGTTTTTACAATTTGGGAATTTTGGCGACACGAAATAAATTCGGTCGCCAAAATTCCCAAATTGGTGACTGAATTTATGTCGGGTTGCCAAAATTCCCAAATTGGCGACTGAAATAAATTCGTCGCCAATTTGGGAAAATTCTGAAATTTCTCTTGGGAGCCAAAAAAATCTTTAAATAGCGCCAATTTTTTTTTTACAATTTGGGAATTTTGGCGACACGAAATAAATTCGGAGTCGCAAATTTTGGAAAAAATTCTGGAAGTTTCTCTTAGGTGCCAAAAAAAAATTCTTTAAATAGCGCCAATTTTTTTTTTACAATTTGGGATTGGCGACCAATTTATTTCGGTCACCAAAATTCCCAAATTGGCGACTGAAATAAATTCAGTCGCCAATTTGAAAAATTCTGAAATTTCTCTTGGGCGCCAAAAAAATTCTTTAAATAGAGCCAAATTTTTTTTTTTTTACAATTTGGGAATTTTGGTGACCTGAAATAAATTTAGGTCGCAAAAATTCCCAAATTGGCGACTTTAATTTATTTCAGTCGCCAAAATTCCCAAATTGGCGACTGAAATAAATTTAGGTCGCCAATTTGGGAAAATTCTGAAATTTCTCTTGGGCGCCAAAAAATTTATTTAAATAGCGCCAAATTTTTTTTTTATAATTTAGGAATTTTGGCGACCTGAAATAAATTCGGGTCTCCAAAATTCCCAAATTGGCGACCTAAATTTATTTCGGTCGCCAAAATTCGAAAATTGGCGACTGAAATAAATTCGAGTTAGCCAATTTGGGAAAATTCTGAAATTTCTTTTGGGCGCCAAAAAAATTCTTTAAATAGCGCCAATTTTTTTTTACAATTTGGGCCAAAATTCCCAAATTGGCGTCTGAAGTCTTGGCCGCCAAAAAAATTCTTTAAATAGCGCCAAAATTGTTTTACAATTTGGGAATTTTAGCGACTTTGAAATAAATTCGGGTCGCCAATTTATGAATTTTGGAGACACAATTTAATTCGGTCGCCAATTTGGGAAAATTCCTGAAATTTCTCTTGGGCGCCAAAAAAATTCTTTAAATAGCGCCAATTTTTTATATATTAGATTTGTTAAAATACTTTTATTATACATTTGACCCCCTAATATTTTTTTATTAGTTAATGAATATCAATTTGGCCCCCAATATTCTTTTTAATTAGTTAATGAGTATACATTTGGCTCTCCCAAATATTTGTTCCATGCTCCGCCACTTGTATATGTTGCTAATGTCTTTAGTAAGACTCAATTTAATAAGACTCCGTTGACCTTTTTAAGAGATTACATAAACTAAATAAGTTATTTAATAATATATTATATTACTTGTATGTATCAGTTTATACCTCAAGGAAATTAATTTGAACAAAAAAATATGAGTATAAACACTTTAAAATTACTTATTTAGCTTCTTTAATTTTTTTCAAAAAGTCAACTAGGTTTTATATTTAGGATTAGAGGTAATCTTGAACTAATTGTTTAATTACTGCATGAGAGTTTGTGTCCCATGCATACTTGAAGCTTGGAGTTCGGTTTCTCTCCTCATCTCTCATCTATACCGTTAATTTCACCAATTGTTAATCTTGGTCATCCATTTTATTTTTACCGCATGCGGTAAACATAAATGACCAAGATTAACATTTAAATAAAATCAACAATGTAAATAAAAGATGATGAAGAATGAGGAGAGAAGCGGCTTCTTCCTAGAGCTTGTGGAGCTTACCGTTATAATGTTCTAACATGTTACCGACGCTGACCTCCCTTCAATTAGATCCCGGCCCCCAAAAAACAAAAGAGAAAAAATGAAGTCGCACTTCCACATGTACGTGGTCTACTTTCTCGGCTACATCTGGGCTCGCTTTATAAGATAATTGACGAGGAGTGTACCATTGGTGCAGACAACAGATCGCAGTAATTAATACCAGATCAAGGCAAGAGATCTACAGATTAATATTCTACGAAAAAAAAGTTATTTAGTGCTTTTGTTATAGCAGCTTCTTTATTGCAGCAACATCTGCCTTCCTATTATTCAGTCAAAAAACAAAATTACTAGGTTACAGTATATGACAAGAAAATCAAAATAGATTTTGTGATGTTTATTGCATTAGAAGCATCCCTGCAGTTTTAAAATTCCACGTCAGAACTCCCATCAATGTGTCGATTTTTGTTTCTTACAAAGAAAGCCTGCAATCGCTCATAGATATATGATCTTACATGTGCCAGGGTTCGTGTTGTCTATGAAAGTCTTCGTATTTCAGGCGGGTGATCTTTCATACTATATAATGCTCCTTGATATTTTTTGTCTATTGGGCGTCTTTAAGGGTCAGGTGGCTGACTTTTATCTAATAATACTACCTCCAATCCTTAACAATGTTGTTAAACTCAAACCAGACATTGAACCGGCAGTCAAGATACTAAGTTAAGGGTCAATAGGTCATCAAATTAGATTGAAACCAGAGCTAACCCTAGAGATGGTTATATGAGTTTTAACTCTCTGGCCCGAACCCACCCAATCCGAAAAAATGGCCGATTTGAGTTCTGCAAAAGTGGGATCACGATGGGTTTGGGTTGGATCACCGAGTTGGCGGGTTGGATTGTTTTTCTTACTAAAAAAATATGTGACTTCCCTGAGTGTATTATGCAACCTAACACCAATAATATTAACTAACTATTCATTGTATTGAATGTTTATGATGGCTTTTGGATTTATGTTTATTTTGTAATGTGTGCACTTGTGACGAATGATTTGTAATGTTTAAAACTTTGAATTTGATGTTTTATTATCACTTTATGATTTTGTAATTAATGTATTTTAAATTTTTTTTTTATGGTTTGGGTTTGTAGAAAAGAATCCATACACTATTTAAAAAAAGTTTGAAAAACACAGCATAAAAAAATTTTAACAAAAGGAAAATAATATAAGTTGGGTGGGCTAACCCACCAACCCAAAGGTTAGGATTTGGATTGGCTAAATATAATGTCGACCCATATTTATGCGATTCTTTTTAGCCCGAACCCCTATGGTCCCAACCACTACTACGAAAGACACTTTTAATGTCCGTTTTTAGGATCATAAGAGAATTGTTTTCAAGGGGTAGTGTACGTGAGTGTCGTTGAAAAGTTTTAAAACAAACGATATTTTTAAACAATCGCTTTTTTTTTTTTTTTTTTACCCACCCGGTTCACCTAATTAAAATCTTTGGTTCGACTAATTTGGATTTGCTCGGAGTCGAGGCCACGATCGTGGGGGAAGAGCTCTTAGCACCATTTTTTCTATTCCCACGTCTCGGGCGGGGACGTAAGAAAAAGACAAGTCCTTTTCCACTTGCTCCCACAAATGTTGGTTTTTTAAACAATTATTGTAAGTCTACTTATAATGATTTGTTTTTGAATAAAAATCGTCTATAGTTTTTTTTGGGGTAAAAAACTAAATTTGTATTTTAAATCGGCGTCCTTTTTTAATAAACAACTAGAATAGGGATATAAAAAATGAGTTATATAAACGAGGCAACATTGACCAATTCCTAAAATAGAGAATTAAAAAAAAAATTGCATATATACAAAAGTTCTTTAAACATGGTTAATACAAGAATGTGCACATGTTCACGTACAATTTAATATAATCAAGCATCACATCTTCTCCACTATGTAAACCACTACACCATGTAAAAAAAAAAAAAAACAAAAACATTTTATCAATTCTTCTACACATCTTCTATCTCTTGTAGAAGATTTCTCGTCAAAAGGTCTCATATCACATTAATGTCTTCCATTGTGTAAAGTTCCCCATGACTAAAAATCGAAGGCAAATTGAAAAACAAGTCAACACAAATCAATCAATTTAATGAAATAAGTAATGATTTACATACAAGAACAAAAATAAAAATCATTTGAGAATTAAAAAAATGATCATTTATTCAAAATCTGAAATAACTCCACTAATAATGATGTTATACAAAACCCTCTAACCAAGCTGTGCCACCATCACCACTTGTTGCAAGATTCAACGACTGTTTTGGACTATCAAAAGTTGTTTGGGCCAAGCAAAAGAGGTTGAGCCCAGTAGGCAAACTCTACTTTGGTTAGGGCCTTCCATTGGTCTCTTTTCTTTCGACCCAATACGGTGATTACCCATAATGTTGGGTTTTAATTCGGAGAGATTGCTACATTTGATGTCTATCATTGCTTCATGATTACTTATACTTTCTACTATTCTCTTTGGTCCTAATTATAATATAGAGTTTATTTTTTAAAAAAGATTAAAGAAGCTAAATAAGTTACTTAATATTATATGTTGTATATATCTTTAGATTACATGTTAGTTATTATAAGTCAAACTAATTAGTTTTGAGAAAAAAATAAAAATAAAAATACTCTAAAATAATTTAATTATCTTCTTTGATGTTTCCAAAAAAAATCAACGTGATCTTATAATCAAGACCGGAAGGAGTTTTTAATAAGAGAATATTAGGGATTTGGATTCTCCCAGAATCTTCTTTCTTCTCTTCCTCTAGAATCTCTTATAATCCGTATACCATTGGATCAAGAATAATAGATGATCCAGCGGCAATGCTTTATAATACAAGTGTAAACAATCCGGAATAAATTATAATAATTTAAATTTATTTGTTTATATCTTAGTTATATTTTATAAGATATTACATCTAAACCATTATTGTTTGGTCTAACTCATCTAAGAGTGGAGAAGGGATTTTGAGAGAGAAAGATGGGAAAAAAAGATTTTGAGATGATTCGGATTGAAAAAAAAAAAAAAAAAACCAATGAGAGCATTCAACATTCTTCGTTTCACCACTAGCGTCTTCTATTCCCATGGCGTTTGTTGTACGGTGAAACTTATGTTGAAGTGCCAAAATATTATTAGAGAATCCCATGAAAATGCTAATTGTTTATAACTTTTAAACAAGAAGCTAATGGGTACTCCGTGAATAATACATGTTGTTCCCCTCCAAGTGCATGACAACCATTCTTTTGTCAAGATCAAGCATTTACGAATGAATAAGCAGTTTTTGATTGTGCTTTGGAAGAGTTAGAGAATCGAAATTACGTTTGTTAACTCATTTTATTTTTACTTCAAGAATCAGAATTACGTTTGGTAACACATTTTTCCTCCCATTATTTGGGAGTTAAAAAAATAGTAAGGGAGGAAGATGGAGGAATAATGAGATATTTTTACCATTTTGTCATTTTCTTTGATAATTAATATAATTATTATACTTTACAAATAAACTTAAATTTAAATTTCCTGAAAAAATTATTTATGTAATTTTTTATATTCAAAACATTATTTATATGGCGGCGATGGCGATAGTGACGGTGGTAGTGGTGGTGGCGCGCGCGGTGGTGGTGGTGGTGGTGACGGTGGCGGGGTGGTGGCGGTGGGGCGGCGGCGGTGGCAATGGGGTGGTGGCGGCGGTGGCGGTGGCGGTGGCGGTGGCGGTGGCGGTGGGGTGGTGACGGCGGCGGCGGTGGTGGCGGTGGTGGTAGTGGCGGCGGTGGGGTGGTGGTGGTGGTGGTGGTGATGGTGGCGATAGCGCGGCGGTGGTGAACGAGGGTAAATTTACGCCGAAGAGGAAGGAGTCTTTTTTTTTTTTTAGAAAAATAAATTCTCATTTTGTGTCTTGGAAGAGAGAAGCAAAAAATGTTAGCTTTTTTTTTTTTTTTACTCCCGGCACAAAAAATAAACCGGTTCATCCGGAAGCCCAAAAAAAAAACCGGATTTACCAAACACAATTCTCATCCATTTTTGTTCTAGGGCACAAAAATTAAGAAAAAAATCATTCGAGGAGCGTTACCATGCACACCCTAAAGAGTCCCCCGCATTTAAAAGAAGAAAACTTAATGCACTTTACTGTGGCCACGAGTTGCAGCCCACCTGCAAGGATAGAGATATAGAATAGAGGCATTTACTTATATTGGTACGTTATGTCCTTTCCATGCATCATCCAGCTGCCCCTAATAATTCATTGCAATCATATTAAAATTAAGATAAAGAATTAAAAACAATTATAGAGAAGAAATTCAAGATTGGAATGTTGATTTAAACACCAATAACATTCTGTGAAGTATATGCTAGCTCTTAAAGTATCGCCTATTTAATTAGATTAAGAAGGTTAGTTTTAAGTTATTAGCTTTTTTGTTTTTTTAACATCCTAATAATATTTCTTAGTTCCTTCCTTCTCTCTTATTTGATTTTATTGAGAGGTATTTCAATATGGGTAATTTGAAAAAAATGATAAATATATAAATAAATTTCATAATAGTATTTAGGATCACGATCAACTCACCGATTAGTCCTATATTAAGGATGAGATGAATATATATTTTTTACTTTAGGCATAAATGCCTTGAAAATAGTAATTTTTTTTTTAAAAAATACTTGTTAATATATTTTAAATAAATATTTTTATACGTGATATGGATGTGCATTTAGAAAAATGTGTTGCGTGATGCAAACATCATATTTCCAAGAAAAATATATTGTCTTATCTCTTATGTCAAACAAAAGAGTATATAACCTACAACAAAAAAATAATCCTTTAGTTCTTAATATATGGTATAATTTGTAATATAAAACAATGTCCTATATTTAGGACCGGAGGTACTATTTGATTTAAAGAAATTTATGTATAAGATATTTAGAGATAATATGAAAAATATAGTCTTATTTTTATAGAACATATATTAGGTCTAGAAATTATTAGGTTGAAGTTTTATACCGTGTGTGACCATTAAATCATACCATAATATATTATTTGATAAATTTCTTTTTATTTTTTTATTATGTTAAAGATTTTTCTTTTTGGAGCTTGAACTTAAAGAGTTTTCACTTCTCTCAATAAGTGGGTTACCAGGAATTCAAATTTGGTTCTCCTTGTTTCAACGGTAAGAGGCCTCTTACACAACTCTCAACCAATAACTTGTTGCCGATGCTTTAGTTTTTTAACAAATCACATAATATTAGAGATGACGTTAGATTTCAATTAATTTAAATTTGATGCAGAGATTACAACGGTGTAGCAAATTTTCTTACCAAGAAGGCGTTGAATGACTCCGTGGTGTCCAGATTCTAATTTAGGTCCCCATACTATTCATAGCATTGTAAATTTGGTAATGGCCTCTTAATTTTCTTTGCTTTTTGGTATATAAGAAAAAAAATTGAATATGATGCAAGTTGACCCTTAGATCGAAAGGAGATATCTTTTGTACGGATGCTTCAAATACTTCCACGGACACGAACTTGAACTTGAGATCGCTTACCCAATCAATTATATCGTCTTGTATTAAAAGGCCAATTAGTTAAAAAAGGGTCTAATATTGAGAACACTTATATATTATTAGATAAAAACAAAAACAAAATATAATACATAATGGTTGGTTGCTTTAATTCAGCCTAGCATAACGGTTTAAAACCGGTCAAAATGGTCAATTTAAGAGTCATCAATTGTGTTAGTTGATTCATATGATGGATGGAGAGTGGATTAGGATACACAATACTATATATACATAATTACACATTCACACACACACACACGTACATATGAATTTCAAATTTTAAATAAATATATTCCATTAAAATAATAAATAGAATAATTTTGTCATAAAAACTTGATGGGAGATATAAGATATTTCACTAATGGCAACTAAGATGGATAGGAATGATTGGAGAAAAAAGGAACGCATTCAATACCTAAAGTAGGAGCAGTATTTTGAATCATATAGAATTGTCATGCATATCTTTAGATGCTGAGAGTAATATGAACAGTAGCACAGCTTTTAAGGGAAAGTAATTAATGTTTGATGTAATACAGGCAGTGAGGTGGTTGTGAATGAAGATTAAACAAAAAGTTGAAAGGGAAAATGATGAAGTGGGCCTATCATCCAAATACTGTTTTATTTAAATACTTGAGTTTCAAGTATATTTAAACTCAGTAGAGTGAAACAAGTCATTTGTGTGGATGAAGATTAAATAAAAAGTTGAAAGGGAAAATGATGAAGTGGGCCTATATCCACTGTTATTGGTGTAGATTACAGAAATGTTGGCCGGATACGAGAAATAAATGGAGCGGGGAAAGGAAGGAAGGAAGGGGTTGCGAGAAAAAATGGAGAGAGAAGTGGAAAGCATGAGGGAGTATTATGGCGGTGGCAAGACTAAAGAAACTTCTTGGAGAGCTTCACGGCTTGAAGGCTTGCGGGCTTTTCTCACCCACAAACAACATGACATCTTCCACGCTCTCATGCAAGATCTTGGAAAACATCATCTCGAGTCTTCTCGGGACGAGGTTGTCGCTTCCTTCTCATTCTTTTTCAACCATATTTCCACTAGCTTTGCTATCTTATTTTATAGATTATGCGAGATAGGAACTCGATCAAGTCTTTAAACTTCGCTTTGAAGCATTTGAAACAATGGATGTCGCCCGGAAAGGTAACAACTAGTGAGTTCACATACATGAGAAATCGATCAACTAAAGCGACTCTGTTTTATTATTTACGTGGCGTTTGGTAGGCTGAACTTGTTGGAATTTTAGGAGAAAATCCTATGGGTTATGAATAAGAAGAAGGATGGAAAAGAAGAGGAAAAAGTAAGAAGGAATGTGTGTGTGTGAGAATAGTCTCACATTGCTTAGTTGGAGAGAAGGTGGGGGGTATACATAGGGGTGAGCATGGTGCCCAGATGCCCGATGCGCTGCCCAAACCCGGCAAAAGAATTGCCCGGCCACACCTTAAAAAAGTGGCTGAAAAAAATTTGGGCGGTTTTGGGGGCAGGCATCGGGCGGGTCCCGACCCACCCATTTGGCCACCCCCGAAAATTAAATATATTTAAATAAATATTTTTCTACATATATTATTTTATTTAAAATATATTATATTATTATGTCTAAATATATTATAAATACATTATATTATACTTCGGCTATCTCCAAAACTTTAAAATTATGTGAGCGTAAACTAAAATATTCAAGGAACGGGGCAAGACGTTACTATTTGGGCAAGGAAGCCCGCCACGACCGTTCTTCTTGCCCAAAAAGTTAGGGCTTTTATCGGGCGGTTTGGGTATCGGTACAAAAATGCGAGCCATTCATTCTTGGGCTGGGCATCGGGCGGGGGTCTCGCCACCCTTGACCCGCCCACGCCGCCCCCTAGGTATACAAGCCCCAACTTGGCTCTACTAGTTGGGCCCTTGGGCCAACCCACTTTGTGGAGGGTAAGGACTTATGTGACTCTTGATCCACCACGCACACACCGCCGCCCCCGTCCACGCGTGTGAAATAAAATATTAATTATTTTTTGGATTAAATAAATATTTTTTATTAAATAAATGTTTTTTGAATTTCCGAACGTTTAAATAATTCCGTTGTGCCTCTTCGGGTTTTCCAACCCGGCCCATGCGTTTTGTGATCCGTTAAACTTCGTTACGGTGCGTACGCTCGTCGACGCACCAATTCGCCGTGAGCAGATGCGGGTTGCCTTTGTTCGCTCCAGTTTGGTGCGTACATTCGTGAGACACACCGGTTCGGCTATGCAATACTAACTTGAGCCTTGGTCGCCTCTGTTCGTTCCGTTACGTGCGTTTGTTTGCACAACGCACCGGTTCGCGGCAACAGAGACAAGTCCATCGATCGTGTTTTTTCGAGTCTATAAATAGGGCTAGATCTACGTTTTTCTTCACACACACTCTCTCTGCATTTTTGCATACACATTAAATGCGTTAGAAAGTAGACTCGTTGGATTCGCTTGGGCTTCAGATAGACAGAGCCATCTATCTGGAGACGAATAATCCACTCTATCCTGGGAGACAATTGCTCAGCAAACCTTCCGCATCCGTATTGAGGGAGCAAAA
This sequence comes from Acacia acuminata, assembly GCA_019022655.1. Lineage (NCBI taxonomy): Eukaryota > Viridiplantae > Streptophyta > Magnoliopsida > Fabales > Fabaceae > Acacia > Acacia acuminata. Next base: position 39,244 of record JAFJYI010000077.1, on the reverse strand, counting down.
TTGTCTTAAGGACACAACGAAAGTTGGGCCCGAATTTTTGCATTGTTCATTCGAAATACGGCAGTCTTGTGAGTTCATTTTATACCTTTTCTATACTATACAGACTTGTTGTATGCTCTCTGTTTATTCTATTTAATAAATACAGATTCTTGTTATGCTATTTTATTTACTGTATATTCAATTTCTACCTACTCAATACATTAGAAACAACAATCTTAAGACAATTTTCTGTGATTGAAATCAGTTTACATTAATTTATATCTTTGCTGATTTCATATGTTGGTAGTGATATTGAATTGAATCTGTGTTTAGTTTTTGTGAATATCATTATTATATTGTTTTGGATTAATCGATGTGATTAAATCAGAGTTTCTATTTTAATAACAGAAATGACAAGTACAAGTACCAATCTGATTAACCCAAGTGGTCCTGCTCCAATGCATGGAGAAAAACCAGAAAAGTTCAATGGGAATGATTTTAAAAGATGGTAACGAGAAAATGTTTTTCTATTTAACCACATTGAACTTGGCACGGTTTCTCTTTGAAGATGCTCCAAAATTAGAAGAAGGACAACGGTGACAAGGAAAAGGTTGTTGCGATAGATGCTTGGAAGCATTCGATTTCCTTTGTAGAAACTACATTCTCAATGTTCTAGACAATACAACGTATCTTGTATATAGTGCTTTGGAGACAACCAAAGCATTATGGGAGAGTCTAGACAAAAAGTACAAAACTAAAGATGCTAGTTTGAAGAAATTTATTGTTGGTAGATTTTTGGACTTCAAGATGTTTGACACTAAATCAGTGGTAAATCAAGTTGAAGAACTTCAATTGATCGTGCATGAGATTCATCTTTGAAGGGATGTCTCTAAGTGAGTCTTTCCAAGTTGATGCTTTTATTGAAAAACTGTCACCATCTTGGAAGGACTTCAAGAATTACCTCAAGCACAAGCGTAAGGAGATGTCACTTGAAGATTTGATTGTAAGATTGAGAATAGAAGAAGACAACAAGGTTTACGAAAAGAAACTTGGCGCGATCCTATAGTCTCAAAGCCAACATTGTTGAAGATGGTCCAAAGTTTAAGAAAAAGAAACGCTTCAATGAGGGATCCTTCAAACAAGGCCATAACAAAGGCCTTAGAGCAAAGGCCGAGAAATTCAAAGGCAAGTGTTACAATTGTGGGAAGCTTGGCCACCGTGCTAAGGATTGTAGGAAGCCAAAGAATCTTAAGAAGAAGAACACCGAAGCCAATATGGTTGACAATACCAGCGATATGATGGATAATATGAGTCTTTTAGCGGTTGTAATGCAATGTAACTTGGTTGGAAATACCAAGGAGTGGTGGGTGGACACTGGTGCCACCAGGTGTGCATGTGCAAACAAGTGGATGTTCTCTTCTTACACCCTACGAAGCAAGATGAACAAGCTGTATATGGGAAATTCTTCTTCTTCAAAGGTTGAAGGTTTTGGGAAAGTGATGTTGATGATTACTTCTGGAAAAGTCGTGACACTTCTTGATGTGCTTCATGTGCGATATTCGCAAGAATATGATTTCTAGATCCCTCTTAAGTAAGAATGGTTTTAAGCTTGTATTTGTTTTCGATAAGTTTATACTTTCTAAGAATGATATGTATGTTGGAAAATGTTACCTTAGTGAGGGCCTTTTCAAAGTTAATGTAATGGTTTGTCACCAATAACGGTGCTATTAATAATAATATTGCTTCTATCTATATGCTTGAGTCCTATAATTTATGACATCAAAGATTAGGATATGTCAATTATAAATCAATTAAAAATTTAATTCATTTAGAATTATTGCCTAAAGTTGATTGTTCAAATAAAGATAAATGTCAAATATGCATTGAATCAAAATTTTCTAAGTTACCTTTTTTCTTCTTTTGAAAGATCAACTGAGTTGTTAGATTTAATACATCTTGATATATGTGATATGAAATCTGTACCATCTAGGGGTAATAAGAAATATTTTATTACATTTATTGATGATTGTAGTAGATATTGTTATATGTATTTGCTTAATAGTAAAGATGAGGCTATTATTGCTTTTAAACAATATAAAATTGAAGTTGAAAATCAACTTAACAAGAAAATTAAAATAGTAAGGAGTGATCGTGGGGAGAACATGATGGCCGTTCGAAGAATTCTGTATAGAATCTAGTATTATACACCAGACAACTGCTCCTTATGCTCCGCATTCAAATGGGATTGCAGAGAGGAAAAATCGGACATTAAAAGAAATGATGAATGCATTATTAATTGAGTCCGATTTACCACAAAATTTGTGGGTGGAAGCCATTCTAACGCTAACTTTCTAATTAACACAGTGCCTCATAAAACGATAAAAAGCATACCATATGAAATATGGAAAGGAAAGAAACCTTCCTTGAAATATTTGAAAGTGTGGGGGTGCTTGGCAAAGGTTGAGATTCCTAAACCTAAAAGGTTAAGAATCGGACCCAAGACAGTAGATTGTGTGTTTATTGGTTATGCACATAATAGTAGTGCATATCGTTTTCTGGTTTATAAGTCTGATGTATCAGATATCCATGTGAATACGGTTATTGAGTCAAGGAACGCTACGTTCTTTGAGAACATATTTCGTACAATAAAAATAATGATAATAATAACACTGTGATATCTCCGGATACTATAACTAATGATAACCTTGAACAAGAGGAACCTAGACGTAGTACTAGGCAAAGGACTTCAACTTCCTTTGGTCTTGATTTTATGACTTATCTACTAGAAAATGAGCCTCGAACATTTGGAAAGGCTATGGGTTCCCCTAAAGCACCATTCTGGGAAGAGGCTATCAATAGTGAAGTTGAATCCATTATGTGAAACCATACCTGGGAGTTGGTTGACCTTCCTCCTAGCAATAAGCCTCTAGGAACTAAGTGGATCTTCAAAAAGAAGATGAAAGCAGATGACACTATTGATAAGTACAAAGCTAGGCTGGTAGTAAAAGGTTACAGACAACGTGAAGGCCTAGACTACTTTGATACTTATTCACCTGTTACAAGAATTACATCCATTCGAATGTTGATCGCGTTAGCAGCATTGAATGACTTGGAGTTACATCAAATGGATGTAAAGACAGCCTTCTTGAATGGTGAATTAGAGGAAGAAATTTATCTAGAACAACCTGAGGTTTGTTGTCTCGGGACGGAACGAGAAAGTTTGTCGTTTAATAAAGTCCCTTTATGGACTTAAACAAGCCCCAAAACAATGGCATGCGAAATTTGATGAAGTTATGTTATCAAATGGCTTTAGTATTAATGAATGTGACAAGTGTGTATACATTCGAAATGCGAAAACGAGTTTGCCATAGTTTGTCTTTATGTAGATGACATGTTGATAACGGTACTAATAATAAAATCATTAAAGCTACTAAGCGATTGCTTACCAGTAAGTTCGACATGAAAGATATGGGTCTAATAGATGTTATTTTAGGAATTAAAATCCATAGAACATCTGGAGGGTTAGCTTTATCCCAAACACACTATGTTTCTAAAATTCTCGAGAAATTCAAGAGTTTAAACATAACTCACCGTGTATGACCCCTATAGAAACTAGTCTTCGACTGTTAAAAAATACTGGTGAAGCTATTAAACAAAAAGAGTATGCTCAAGTGCTAGGCAGTCTTATGTATGTTATGAACTGCACTAGACTTGATATTGCCTATGCAGTAAGCATGTTGAGTCACTTTACAAGTAATCCAAATGAGTTTCATTGGAGAGCTATGATAAGAGTTTTGGGTTACTTAAAGCAAACTCAAAACTTTGCTTTGCATTATGACAAGTACCCTGCAGTACTAGAAGGGTATTGTGATGTAAATTGGATAACCAGCTCTAATGACACAAGATCCACAAGTGGATATGTATTCACCCTTGGTGGTGGTGCTGTGTCTTGGAAGTCATCTAAGCAGACTTGCATTGCAAGATCTACTATGGAAGCAGAATTCATTGCGTTAGATAAAGCTGGTGAGGAAGCTGAGTGGCTTCGTAATTTTCTTGAAGACATTCCTAGTTGGCTAAAGCCGGTAGCAGCGGTGTGTATACACTGTGATAGTCAAGCAGCTATTGGTAGAGCCAAGAATGTCATGTATAACGGCAAGTCTAGACATATACGTCGTAGACATGATATCGTTAGACAACTACTTTCGAATGGAATCATCTCAATTGATTATGTGAAATCAAAAGAGAATATAGCGGATCCATTGACTAAAGGGATTCCTAGAAAGATAGTTAGGAAATTGTTCAAAGGAATGGGTTTAAGGCCGATTCATTGTTGATTATTGCGGTAACTCTACCTAGGAGAGTGGAGATCCTACAGACTAGGTTCAAAGAGACAACTAAGAGATGATCGACTGTTAATACTGTGGAGTTTTAAACGCATACTTATTCCTAGACAAAACAGTGCATATATATAAGGGTAAACTCTTACGCTTTTAATGGTTTCTTAATCTGATGTGTTCAGATGATGTATGATGACTTACATCACAGGGAATCACCCATGTGAGTGTGAAGTGCAGGCCGCTTCTATGAGAATTTAAAGCGGCCGATTCTCTAGAACACTCACAGAACCAGGCAGTGTCCAGGGCCAAAATGGACACAGCATGAGAACCAACGATGCTAAAAGAGCAACCGTGTAAATCCTATTGTCTTGGTATACACTAAAAAGTCGACGGTTCAAGACAGCGTGTCCATCGATTGACCGGTATATCCGATAGGTTTTTACTAGAGAATGTTCAAAGGCAACCCCTACCTTTCTCGATGCAGTTGTTTCTTGTAGAGGAACCGCACTTTGTATACATGATCATTTGCATTTGGTCATGATGGAATAACTTCTTATTCATGTGGGGGATTGTTGGAATTTTAGGAGAAAATCCCATGGGTTATGAATAAGAAGAAGGAAGGAAAAGAAGAGGAAAAAGTAAGAAGGAATGTGTGTGTGAGAGAATAGTCCCACATTGCTTAGTTGGAGGGTATATAAGCCCCAACTTGGCTCCTACTAATTGGGCCCTTGGGCCAACCCACTTTTGTGGAGGGGTGAGGACTTAGGTGACTCTTGGTCCACCACAAACACGCACGCGCTGCCGCCTTTCGTCCATCCAGCTCGGCTCAGTTCGGTCAGTCGCACGCCGCCCGCTCGCCCGGTCCGCGCGTGTGAAATAAAATATTAATTTTTTATTAAATTATTTTTTGGATTAAAAAAATAATTTTTTATTAAATAATTTTTTTTTTGAATTTCCTAATGTTTAAATAATTCCGTTGTGCCTCTCCGGGTTTTCCAACCGGCCATTGCATTTTGTGATCCGTTCGCTTCGTTCTGGTACGTCTGTTCGTACGACGCACCGGTTCCACGTGAAAACAGACGCGGGTCGCCTCTGTTCACTCTGGTTTGGTGTGTCTGTTCGTGAGACGCACCAGTTCGCCGTAAATAGACGCGGGTCGCCTCTGTTCATTCCGTTCTGGTGCGTTTGTTTGCCTGGCGCACCCGGTTAACGCAGCCGAGACAAGTCCATCGATCGTGTTTTTTCGAGTCTATAAATAGGGCGCCCTAGTCACGAGATTAGATTTACGTTTTTACGTACACACACTCTCTCTCTCGCATTTACGCATACACATTACGTGCGTTCCGAAGCGAGACTCGTTGGATTCGCTTGGGCTTCGAACGACGAGCCATCTATCTAGAGACGAATAATCTGCTCATCACGGGAGACAATTGCTCAGCAAACCTTCGGCATCCGTTTTGAGGGAGCAAAATTGTCTTAAGGACACAATGAAAGTTGGGCCCGGATTTCTGCATTGTTCATTCGAAATACGGCAGTCTTGTGAGTTCATTTTATAGCTTTTCTATACTATACAGACTTGTTGTATGCTCTCTATTTGTTCTATTTAATAAATACAGATTCTTGTTATGCTATTTTATTTCTTGTATATTCAATTTCTACCTACTCAATACATTAGAAACAACGAGCGCAAGAATAGCACTCCTTACAAGTCTTTGAAATTGTTAAAGGGCCCTTGGAGTGCAGTGCTCATTTTGCCCTCTTGGAATTTCCCATTTGGCAAGCACGAGCTACTTCCTCAGAACCAAAATTATATTTAAAGCAGCTATTCTCGAATATATATGTATGTCTAATGTCTTTATTTCACTAGTAATAATATTTAAAAAAAAAAAAGTCTGTCATTGGAGCCTCGATAGGAGCGATGTAGCCCCGGAACACAATAGTCCTGAAGCCCTCGGAACTATCCTCTGCAAGTGCTTCTCTGCGGCTTCGCCTCCCAAATTACTTGGACAACAAAGCCATTAAGGTCATACAAGGAAGTCCAGAAGTGGCTGAGCAATTACTCTTCCAAAAATGGGACAAAATCTTCTTCACTGGTACCCTATAATTGATGACCTCATCATCATCTATTTCTCTGTCCCTTTCTTCTTATTCTGACACTATATGCGGGAAGTCCGCATGTCGGACCAATTGTGATGTCGCGTGTGGCCAAACATTTAACTCCGGTGACTTTGGAGTTGGGTGGAAAAGGCCCCGTTGTTGTTGATTCCCTATCCTCCTCATGGGACAAAGGAGTACTACCTCACAAGTTCAATTTATTTGAGTATCTAACAACTTTGTTTATTCTCTTCCGAACAATACACTTATTTTTGCTCTATGTTAATTAAACTACCAAGGTGGCTGCTAAACGAATTATTGTGGGGAAATTTGGGACTTGTCTTTGATCGGGCATCCATTGTTGTCGATTATATTCTTGTTGAAAAAGGATTCGCTTCAACATTGGTACGTTTCCTGAGCAATATTATACAATTCAGCAGCTAATTTCGCTGCTTTCTGTATATTTACTCTGTTCTTCATTAGGTGGAACTGATAAAGGTTTGGATCAAAAAGATGTTCGGAGAAAAGCCATCAGAATCCAACACCATTGCCAGGATAATTAATAAACAACACTTCTTCGAGGCGAAGAATCTTCTTTCGGATCCAAAGGTCAAGGAATCCGTAATTTATGGCGGCTCAATGGATGAAGAACACTTGTAATTGATCCTCTCTACTCTATCACTTAATAACATTAAACAAATTGAGTTGTTTTCACCGGAAGCACAATCGGCGTCTCACCTTCATCTCAATCGATTGGAAATCCCTATTACTTGCATCCTAATGAGAACCGGTCTACGATTCTCGTCTCTCCAATTCTTCTTGGACCTAATTTTCACTCATGGGCAAGAGCCATAAGAATGGCTTTGATGTTAAAGAACAAAGTTAGATTCATTGATCAATCTATTCTAGTTCCAGCGAACTCTAATCCTCTCTTCTCTGCTTGGGAACGCTGCAACATGATGGTGCTATCGTGCCTGACTCGTTCCATTTTGCCTTCACTCACCTAAAGCATTTTGTGGATTGATAAGGCTTCCGACGTTTGAGAGGATTTGCATGCACGTTTTTCTCAGAATGACATTTTCCGGCTTGCCGACCTACAAGAGGATATTCAGGGATTAAAGCAAGGTGATCTCCCTGTAAGTGATTACTTTACCAAATTGAAAATCCTTTGGGATGAATACCTTAATTTGAGACCTTTGATTTTACTGTACATGTAATCTAAAATGTTGTTGTGGTGTGATTGAAACATATAAGAAGCATGTTGAACGAGATTATGTCATTAGGTTTTTTAAAGGTTTAAGTGACATGATTCTCTTCGGTGAAATCCGAGATAATGTTGATAGATCCATTACCTTATATTAATCGTGTGTTTGCTCTAGTTCAACAAAGCAATAGAGAGAAATGGGATATCATGTTATTCGATGTAAATGATTTGTGGCTAAGTCCTTTGTACCACATGCCCCCTGTCTCGGTTTGCCTAAGCCAAATTACACTTTGCCTCGGAAAGCAATGTACATATTGTGGGAAAGGTAAACATGCGAGGCAACATGTTATAGGAAACATGGTTTCCCATCGGGTTTCAAATTTTGGAACTCCAATGTCAATTCTGTATCATCGATGATGTTTCGGTAAGAGTTCTCTTTGAACCTATTACGGTAGCTAATCAAACATATAGTTTCACACAAGAACAATATCAAAAATTGTTGGCTTTGTTCACTGATACACCTTCTTCTCGCCTAAAGTCACTATTAATAAAGTCTCTACAAATGGTGACATTCTATCTCATTCAATTTATTCTTATTATGATTTCTAGATCGTAGACTCTGGTGCTACTGATCATATATGTTCTAATCTTTCTCTATTTGCATCTTATAAGCAAATTCAAACCATTTATGTTAATCTTCTTGATGGTACTAGAGTACTAGCTACCTATAATGGCATTGTTCAGTTTTCTAGTTCTTTTATTATTCAGGATGTTCTCTATGTCCCAAATTTTCGTTTCAATCTTATCTCTGTTTCTAAACTTACATTCTCTCTTTTTGTATTGATGATTTTATGACTATATGTGTCTTGAAGGTGAAACTTTAATTTATGAAATTGAGTGATTGATGTGAGAGTATGAATATAGAGGTTATCTAAGGATTTTAATGAGTGATTTGGGCTCATGAAAAGTGATCTATGACCTTGGATTGTTCAGGTTAAGGATTGTTAAGAACATTAGGATGTTGATGATAATGGTTGTAGAGCAAATTGGGTTTTTGGGAGTTGAATTGTATAACTTATTTATTTTATTGTTGTATGTGATTGATTGATATTGACATTGATAATAGAGAGCTTTCTTGTGTCGACGATCGCTTGTGCTTTGCTTTTCAAGTTAAGGTTAAGCTTGGAGTTAAAGTAACTAAGGTTAATTTACTCTATATGCTGCTTTAAGACATAAAGTGTTTTCTAAACCTTACTTTCATCTATACTATTTGTATGTGTTTTGAAAAATTATGTGTATGTTTGAATATGAATTTAGTTCAATGAAACATTGTATTTTCCAACTTATATATATAAGTGGAGATTATGATTAAGATTGTTACTTTTGTTATGGTCATGATGTTTGTGATGGAATGTTGTATATGGAATGATAATCTTGTAAAATGTGTTCGAAAACTAGATTGATATATTGTTTTTTTTTTTTTTCCTTTTTTTATGGCATATGTGAAAGAGATATGGTGAAATTGTGTCCATCGGCTCTCTCGTTCTGGCTCGATTTTGAGTTGAGTGTTTTGGGAGGACACCTCCTGTTACGGTATATCGGTGGTGGCATGGGAGCAGTATTCTTAAAGTGACTGGCTAACCTTTAGCTAGGTATATTAGCACTGATAGCTTGTACCATGTCTAAAAGATATAAAGAGGAGCATAATGGACGAGTGGGGATGGTCCTAATCGTTGAAATTATTATATAATATTTAATTATTCAAAAATTAATATTATGTTAGTTAAACCTGCTTTTCGACTTGCAATCCTTTCCTGGATGTTTTATAAATTGATTTTGGTTACTAAGACTTTACGTCTCACCCGTCGTTGTTAATATTTTTCGGGCGAGGAATTTTGCTAGAGGTTAAGGGAAGCATTCGAAGCATAGGCATCGTGAGCTTTGTAGGCCTTTTTTGGTATTGGTGATGTATTGATTTCTATATTGTCATTCTAAGGTCTTCATGTTTTTAAAATACTATATTTATTGCTTTAGACAACAATTTAAACATTGTTGGGCCTGAAGCCTTATTTTGTATACTTTGATGTTTTGGTAAATCTACAATCGACCTTGTGTTGGAAATTGTTTTGTGTAGGCATTTTATTGTGAAGTTCATTATCGTAAAACTCATGGGTGATGATTTCTCTGTTTGTTTATTTGTGCCCGAGTAGTGGATTCTCTATAGTGGGTTTTGTGCCCCGAACCCCAAAGTGTTTTCTTAGAAGAAATTGTTTTCGATTATCACTTTCTTAATCGGTTTTAAAACTATTATGGATAATTGTTGTTTGTGAGAAGGGTCTTTTCGATGCCACCTAGTGGATCGTCTTATCGAGCGAGGTGCATTTTCGTAAAAGTATATATACTTCAAAATCTAGATTCACCCTTGATGACCTATATATCATTTTGCTAATTTATTAGACATTTTGGGGGTTTTGGTGACTCAAATGGTTTATTTATTTATTTTTTTTGTCATTTTCCCTTCAATCTTTTATAAGATTATTACTATAAATATAAATAAGTAAAGTACAAAGTATAAGCTCTTAAAATCCAAGCTACATAGTTCATAATTGCAATAAAAAAATATTTTAAATTTATAAAATATAATAACAACAACAATAATAATAATTTTATAGAGTATTAAATCTAAATCATTAATCTCATGATCTACGGTTGGAGATAAGATTATTGGAAGATAATGAGAAATAGAAAGAGGAATCCTTTCCTTGTAAGTCCATAGTATTCTTGGGTACGTACCACATTTTTTAAATATTTTTTTTACCAATCCACAATTCTTAATTAATTATGTAGAAATATATGTTATAAATATTTTTTTAGCCGAGATATTTTCCTAAATTTAATCTTGAGATAGTTTTATTGCAGAATGATAAGTATATTGTAATTAAGATTTGATACATATAAATATAATGATGTTATGTTTTTTCTTTTCAATTAAAACATGAAAACCATATAGTGTTTCAATAAATATTACTACAAAATATATAGAATAAAATTATAATGGTGCTCCTTTGTGCAAATTTTTTCTCTATCTGGAAATATGAGTAAAAAACCAACCCACTATTAAAATGATGAGCCAATTTTGTTTATCAAAAGTAAAGAGCCAATTTTGGCTTGGCCTACTTAACTTGTAAATAAGTAGTCTGGTTTTCTATTCTTTATTTCTTTTATAAGAATGTTCTATTCTTTATTACCATCTCTACTTCTGAGCTCTAATATTAGAACATGAAAAAATTAGGCTGGCTTTTTTTTATATAGAGAAAATCTCATATAAAGCTATTTAAAATAGAAAAATTCTAAATCGAGGTTGGTAAATTCAACAAATCATTAATTAAGTCAACAACCCAATTTAGGATTTCAAGATCTGTGTAAAATAACTTTAATGTCCCTTATCTCTTTTCTTCCACCTTTCTTCTCTCCCCTCTTAAAAGAGTATTATTGTTTTATGACTTTATATAAAAGGATAATCAAGAATAATTCAAGTATGTCATGCCATAATAGTATCATTGATATCAATTAAATATATTTTAATTGAAAGTCAATTAATTGTATTAATGATAAAAAAAATGTGAGGTTTTCTTTTTTTTTAAAAAAAGAGAAAGTTGTTATTTTTATCGGGTGAGATAAAGAGGAAAAAAAGCATATCTCATACCAACTTCACCCTTTGCAAAATTGGATTGAAATAAAAGTCATTTTTACCAATATTAACCTAAACCAAAATAATTTTCCTTAACACATTGTGAGTTTTTAGATAGTAATTTAGTTAATATTTCAATTTTAATTTTTTCAATTCCTTAATATAAATCAGTAATATTATTTATCTTTTTTACAAATGTTTAAATTTCATATACTTCTATGGGTATTTCAGAAAAAAGATGTAAAATGCACTTATAATTTCATAAAACAGTTTACATCAATATAAAAATTTCCCAAAAAAAAACCTATATATATGTGTGTGAAAAATATCGAAAAATTCATACTTAATTAATATATTTACCAAAATATGTCCTTTTTATAGTGACATATATTATAAGTTTTCTTTAAAAAAAATTGTTCATGTTAATAAAATGAACTCTTTGCTGAAAATATTGTAAGTTTTTATTCTTATGAAGATATACTTAATATATTTAAACGAATCATATTTTGTTGTATTAAAATTAATTTTGATATATACATGGGAAACATAAGTTAGGGAGTAATAAAACTCATTAATGAGGAGAGAGGAGAGGGTATTAAATTTATTTTACCCATATTTTAAAATCTTAAATTGGGTTAATGACTCAATTAAAGATTTATTGAATTTACCAACCCGATTTAAAATTTTTCTATTTTAAGCAGTTTTATATGAGATTTTCCCTTTATAAATAGCACAAGAATTCTAAAATGAATTCCTACAGTCCAATCCTAAATAGATTTTAGTTTGTAATCATAATAAAACAAAACTCACTCCATTTTATAGCATTAACAAAAAATGTTCATAATGGCAGTCTACATTAGTTTCTTTTCCTTCTATATTCAATTAACTTGCTTCAGACGCACCATCATAGGAAAAGGAAAAGGAGAAAATAAATTCAATCCTATGAACACCACCCAAAGTGACGGAAATCAAAGAGAAAAGAGAGATAATCTCAAGCAGAGCATTTACCCACATATAAACGTCCTCAGTGAAAATGAAAAATAGGGAAGAAGAGTTTATTCATTCCAACAACAATCAAGGCATCAATAATCCCACCGAAAATAATGCTGACAGCAAAGAGATGAAAAACAAAATGATAATTCCCCTGCTCTCACACAAAACGGCACAAAACAGAGAAGAAAAAGAGCAGTAGAGGGACCGTGAGAGGAGGAGGAAGTCTGAGGTGGTGGTTCTTGGTAAGAATACTGGCGACAAACCGAAGAGCACGGAGGAGAACTACAAAAAGAGAAAGAGTAGGAATTAAATTTCCATATGCACCCTCTTCTTGACATTGAAGTCGGTGGGTTTTGGGGAAAATTTGATCCTTCTCGGACTCCCCGTTTTCTTTTGCGCTTGGCTGACCTTTTTGGCTTATGGGAGCAATCAGATGGTTTTTGTCTTGAACCCATGTAAAATCTATTTTTTTTTTGTGTAACGAAATTTTCTTATTTAAAATTTCTGGGACATTACAATGCAATTTTTATTTTGTTTTACCTAAGTGCGATGGAGTTAGTAATGTTAAGTCATACTTCCTTCGATTCATTTCATAAGATCCAAAGAACTGAATTGTGTGGGTTAAGGAATCTGTTAAAACCCGGTATGATGCACAGTCTTGTGGAAACTAAATTAAGAAAACTTATACTACCTCTCGTCCTAATTATAAGAATATTTCTATAGTGTAATAAATTGCACAATAAAAGTATTCTTATAATTAAAATCGAAAAGGAGTACTATCTTATAAAAAAATGAAAACATACATAATTATTATTGTTGGAGCAATATGTTGTTGTTTTTTTGTTACTAAAATTATTGGAAAAGGGTTGGATTCACCCACGATTTAAGGGTAAAGAGAAATCTCTCTTCCTCCTAGGTCATGTCGATGGTGCAATATGTTTGAAACAACTAATACCTAAAAATGTCTAAGCAGTGGGATCGTCCTTGATTCTATCAATTATTGGCCAGGTTTAAAAATGTCAAAACATATTTATTCAAGGAGTTGTGGCGATGAATATAATGCAATTCCGTTGAACCCACAAATTCTACATTTACTTAGATATCATAAAAACACATTGTATTTTATCATTTTAAAGTCAATTCACTAAAATATTATCCAAGCACGTTTCGAGGATTATATTTAATTACAAAAGATGAGCATCCTACCTTTATATTCATGTGATACATGGCGAGTGAGACAATATACCCCATGCATTGCACGATAAATGGTAAGGGTATACATAGATGTCCTAATTTTTTCAAAACTTTGAACCGCTCTTAACTAATAAACTATACCATTTAAGCTATCAAATGAAATACCCTGTGCGTTGCATGATTATGTGGAATTAAAATTATCAATATGTAGATTACTACTCTCAAAAGAACTATGCTTAAACACCCAAAGGAAAACACATTATATTAAAGGACAACATCACATTTTTTTTCTTCTAGGATATCTATCAGCAAGACAATTAACATTTTCTCAAAAAGAAAAGATAATTGTAAAAATTTTAGAGAATATTTATCAGGCAAGTAACATGGATTTACTAACATTCCTTTTATTCCAAGTCAACTTGCAAGGAAAAACTATGATTTATCATATGTAATATTAAAGTCAAATATCAACATAGGAACATCACAAATGTTATAACTCATTAGCTAGGTTGTCCACCAAAGAGCACGGTTATTTCTTTAGGTTCAGTACCATAAACCTACAAAAAGGAGGAACAAAAAAAAGCAATAAGAATTGAAACCCATTGCATAGTCACAAAAATGACATGTTACCATCCATTTTCTAAGAAATGGACGTGCTCATTCTAATAAGAATGTCAAACAAATAAACTAACCTTAATGTTGGAATTGTCCTTTAAGAAATTTTCAAGAACCTGTATTTGTGTTGGGAAAAAGAGAGAAAACACAACTTTGAAGAAGAGGAGGAAAAAATAGTGAAGAGAACGTAAAAATATGGGGAAGCTAATGAAAGAGAAATAACCATACATGTTCCCTGCCATCATCTCCATATCTTCTCCATATAAAAATGATAGGAAGGGGAAGAAGATGAAGCAGAAGCAAAAGGTTGAGATGGGACAGAGAGAGATAGAGAGAGGGCGCGTGATTCAGTGAGAAAGAGATGAAGAGGGGAGTTTGTTGTAGACAGAGGAAGATGGCGAAGAAAAGACTAGAGAGTTGGAGAAGGCGACGAGCACGGAATGGCTAAAACAAAGAAGCAATGAATAAAGAAGATACTAAAACTAATTTCCGTCGAAGGTGACCTGCGAGCTTGGCTGAGAGGACCTGAAATGAGGTAGAGATTCAAGAGGAAAATAATGGTGCGATCTGGATTCTGACCGTGAATGAATTCTGACCGTGAATGAAGAAGCAATCTTGATGATGGGTTAGGTGAGATGGTGTTGGTTAGGGTTAAGGGCAACATTTTGTGATTTTAAAAGAGGAAAGTATTTGCCAGCGCCTTGGGTAGCGTAGTGGCATGTTAGCTGGCCTTGTGCCAGTGTATCAAGGTTCGACCCTGCCTGGAACCGTTTGAATATAATATTGGAATGATTCAAATTTAAAATTTAAAATCTAGAGAATGAGGGGAGGAAAGGTATGAGATCTAAGAGAATCTTGAAAATCAAAGACGTATTATTGGGAATGGGATTTGGATAGGCAAGGGGAGCTCCTCTCTCCCGAATGTCCGATCGATCTAGATGGTTCAGATTTTATTTTATTATTTTTACTTTCTATTTTTTCAAAAAATTTATGTTAATGGGTATAGAATCTAAAATAAAGATAATCTCTCAACTAACATTTTTTCAAGAAATGAATTTTTTTATTCAAAAAACAGCAGTTAAAAAAATAAAATTTAGACCGTCCGATCGCATCTAGACGGCCTAGATGCGCCAGATGCATGGTGCCTATCCAAAGGCACCAAAACCGGTTCCCTCATTATTGTATTTTGAAAAGTGAAATGGATTATTAATAATCAATAAATTAATAAATATATTTGCTTCAATCGATTATGCTTCAAATCGAATCTTTATTTGATGAATATTTGAAAATTTAAAATTTAAAAATGAAATTACTTTTAGGTTTACTTCGGCTTCGGAAAGAGAATGGGTTGAAGGTCAATGACCAAGGGAAGTTGGCGGCTCTTTTTCATAAGTCGATTTTCTTTTCCTTTTTTTTGTCAAATTGTTTCGATGAAACTCCATGGGGAAAGGAAAGGAGGACGTGAGAAATTTTCTAAGGCAATAAATTGTAGGATATAAAAAGCAATGGGAACTAATAGACGTGTAGTAAAAAGACGGCGAGTCACCTTTTTTTTATTGCTTTTTGAAACCGACGTAGACAGGGAGAGCATCGCCACAATTAGTAGCCAATTCGAAATTAATTATATAGGAGAAAACAGATAGAAGCAGACTATAGTGACAATGACCACTAGTATGAGTTAATCAAGAACAACCAAATACACCAACCAATGGGAGTTAGTTTTTAAAATTTCTTCTTACTTGAATGGTACGAAGCATTGGGAAAGAGATAAGGAAGCATGAATTAGTGGCTAGTAAATGCAGCCTGGTGAAATAGAATTTGTAGACTAATGAGATTCCTATACTTGAAGACATGTACTTCATTGGAATATATATAAGGATATATATAAATGCATAATGTGTCTTCAACAAACACTATCCACGTATGAACCAATTACTGTTAGTTGATTACGCTATATTGGATGCTTAGCGGGACCAATCACTTGTTTAGTTATAAGGATTAAAAGGACATGAAGCCACAAAGCCAAGCAAACAAATTTCATTACGAAACATTGCAAAATATAAAAAAAGGGGTTACATCATGATTAAAGATGGCCGCCAACCAAATCCTAAACAACTATTCATCATGAACATCATACAAATAAGTAGAAACAACAAGTCTAATAACTTTGTTGATACAATTCAAACGACATAATAAAGAAAGATTAATAGAGTTTTGGAGGCCACCACAACTTGAACAATAGGAATGAGGTGGACAATTATTAATGTAAGCAGAAAATGGCGAATGCCTAAGAGGAGGTGAAGACTAGTAGACATATGGAGGAGGTGGTGCCTCTTGAAGATAAGGGGGAGGTGGAGGATGTGAAGGGGCAGTGGAATGAGATGGTGGAGGGGGAGACTTGTAGACATAAGTAGGTGGTGGTGGATGGAAGGGGGGAGAGAATGAGATGGCGGTGGGGGAGACTTGTGGACATAAGGGGGCGGTGGGGGATGTGATGGTGGAGGAGAATGAGCCGGGAGGAGGGGGTGACTTGTAGACATATGGGGGTGGTGGGGGATGGGAAGGGGGAGGTGAATGAGTTGGAGGAGGGGGAGACTTGTAGACATACGGGGGTGGTGGGGGATGTGAAGGGGGAGGAGAATGAGATGGTGGTGGGGGAGACTTATGGACTACGGAGGCGGTGGAGGATGGGAAGGGGGAGGTGAATGAGCCGGGGGTGGTGGAGACTTGTGGACATAAGGGGGTGGAGGTGGATGTGATGGTGGAGGAGAATGAGCTAGAGGAGGGGGTGACTTGTAGACATATGGGGGCGGTGGGGATGTGATGGGGGAGGTGAATGAGCTAGAGGAGGGGAGACCTGTGGACATAAGGGGATGGTGGGGGATGTGAAGGGGGAGGAGAATGAGATGGTGGAGGGGGAGACACATGGACATACGGGGGTGGTGGGGGATGTGAAGGGGGAGGAGAATGAGATGGTGGTGGTGGAGACTTATAGACTACCGGAGGTGGTGGGGGAGGGGAAGGGGGAGGAGAATGAGTTGGAGGAGGAGGTGACTTGTAGACATAAGGGGGTGGTGGGGGATGTGACGGGGGAGGAGAATGAGTTGGAGGAGGGGGAGACTTGTAAACATAAGGGGGTGGTGGGGGATGTGACGGGGGAGGAGAATGAGATGGTGGAGGGGGAGACTTGTGGACATAAGGGGGTGGTGGGGGATGGGAATGGGGAGGAGAATGAGATGGTGGTGGGGGAGACTTATGGACTACCGGAGGCGGTGGAGGATGGAAAGGGGAGGTGAATGAGCTGGAGGAGGGGGTGACTTGTAGACATAAGGGGGTGGTGGGGGATGTGATGGTGGAGGAGAATGAGCTGGAGGTGGGGGTGACTTGTGGACATATGGGGGTGGTGGGGGATGGGAAGGGGGAGGTGAATGAGTTGGAGGAGGGGGAGACTTGTAGACATAAGGGGGTGGTGGGGGATGTGAAGGGGGAGGAGAATGAGATGGTGGTGGGGGAGACTTGTGGACTATTGGAGGCGGTGGCGATGTGATGGGGAGGAGAATGAGATGGTGGAGGGGGAGACTTGTAGACATATGGAGGTGGTGACAAATGATATGGTGGAGGGGGGGACTTATGAAATACTGGAGGTGGTGGAGAATATGAAGGAGGGTGAGGGTGTGGGTGTTGTTTGTGATGAGAGGGTGGATGTTTGTCATGCTTTGGGGGAGGAGAGTTGTGGTAGTAGGGTGGCGGTGGATATGAATTATAGGATTTGTCTTCAGCACTAACACTGATAGCAGCTAAGCAAATGAAGGCTGCCAATATGAGTACAGACCACTGCCTCGGCCCCTTCCAGGTTCCCATCATCTTTTTGTCTATTTCCGATTTTCTCTTCTTGCTTCTCACAATGTGGATTCCAACCCTTTATATAGCTGAAGCCCTCTACCATATCTGATTAGATTTCTTAATTTAATGCATTGACAGCCTGGAATCTTCATCAATTAGTGTAATAATTTATTTATGGTTTCCTTTTTTCTTTTCTTTTTTCCTGAGATGCAGAAACATAGCATACTTGAACTCTTGAGATCCAAGTCAAAGGGGAGAGTTGCAAAGGAATGGCTGGATGAGAACCTGATGGACATGTTAAATTATTGCAGAAGCGTGTCTGAGAAGTTAGATTTCATTTTTCCTTTGCGTTAGAGACACCCCAGGTGACAGAGAAAATTTTTTAGAAGGTTGATGTACAGATGTACACAACGTCAAGATCTAAAAAAGTTTTTCTTTGTTTTTTAATGGCATATGGTTTTTGAATGGCAACACTAAATATCAAGCGAATGAACCACTTCTCCAGCTTATCAGACGTCTCTGTCAATATAAATGATTGAGAAAACTACAAAAGGCCTACATATACGAACATTCAGCTTTATTGAGGTATACTGTTAGCAAATAAATCAATGTAAATATATTATAATTAATTAGTATCATATATAATTAAGGGTTATAGGAATTATGAGTGATTAGGGAATCAATCACCATAATGAGTCATTAGTCTCTTGTCTTCTCTCTTGTGTATAAATACCTTATTGAGCATAAGAATAAATACATTCATTTGAGAGTATATTTTCTCTATCTTTCTCTCTATTATTTCATTACAAAAAAAAAAAAAAAAAAAAAAAAAATCTATACTTCAACTTTAGGGGGAGTGTTAGGAAATAAATCAATGAAAATATATTATAATTAATTAGTATCGCATATAATTAGAGATTATAGGAATTATGAGTGATTAGGGAATCAATCATCATAATGAGTCATTAGTCTCTTGTCTTCTCTCTTGTTCATAAATACCCTATTGAGCATAAGAATAAACAGATTCATTTTAGAGTATATTTTCTCTATCTTTCTCTCTATTATTTCACTACAAAAAAAAAAAAAAAAAAACATCTATACTTCAAGGGGGAGTGTTAGGAAATAAATCAATGAAAATATATTATAATTAATTAGTATCACATATAATTAGGGATTATAGGAATTATGAGTGATTAGGGAATCAATCATCATAATGAGTCATTAGTCTCTTGTCTTCTCTCTTGTGCATAAATACCCTATTGAGCATAAGAATAAACACATTCATTTGAGAGTATATTTTCTCTATCTTTCTCTCTATTATTTCACTACCAAAAAAAAAAAAAAAAAAAACATCTATACTTCAACTTGAGGGGGAGTGTTAGGAACTAAATCAATGGAAATATATTATAATTAATTAGTATCGCATATAATTAGGGATTATAGAAATTATGAGTGATTAGGGAATCAATCATCATAATGAGTCATTAGTCTCTTGTCTTCTCTCTTGTGCATAAATACCCTATTGAGCATAAGAATAAACACATTCATTTAAGAGTATATTTTCTCTATCTTTCTCTCTATTATTTCACTACCAAAAAAAAAAAAAAAAACATCTGTACTTCAACTTGTGGGGGAGTGTTAGGAAATAAATCAATGAAAATATATTATAATTAATTAGTATCGCATATAATTAGGGATTATAGGAATTATATATGAGTGATTAGGGAATCAATCATCATAATGAGTCATTAGTCTCTTGTCTTCTCTCTTGAGCATAAATACCCTATTGAGCATAAGAATAAACACATTCATTTGAGAGTATATTTTCTCTATCTTTCTCTCTATTATTTCACTATACATACTACCCATTAAAAGACCATTCCACTACATTCAGATAAACCTCTAAGATTAAACCTCAGTTGTCTTAAACTTCGGTTCTCAAAATTGTCTCTTGCATTGTAATTCACTGTTCTTATGATAGTAGCGTCAATTCATCTATTGTAATATTTTCCCACATGGATATATTATATAGTATATGCTCCCTTGTGCCTTTAATATAAAATTTAGTTGATTTTTTAGAAGAGATTAAAAAAACTAAATAAGTTACTTAATCATATGTTATATTATGTGTTATTATATTATATATCAGCCTATAACTCAAGCAAATTAAATTAGTTTGAAGAAAAACAATGAGTGTAAATATTTTCAAGTAACTTATTTAGAATCCTTACATTTTTTTAAAAAATCAAATGGATCTTATATTTAAGATTAGAGATAATACTGAATTAGGGAGTTGGTGCCCCATGCATACTTGAAGCTCGTCATAGACGGACACAGAGGGGGCTAGGGGTGGCCCCCGCCCCCTATTATTATTATTTTTTTTTTAAGCAAAGATTAATTGTACTACCAATTTGTTCAAAAAAGATTTACTACCAACGTATATGTCTCTCAATCCCTTCACACCCATACATAGACGGACACAGGGTCACCCCTATTTTTTTTTTTTTTTTTTTTTTTTTTTTTTTTTTTTTTTTTTTTTTTTTTTTTTAAATAAAGAGATGGGCCCACACATGAGATAAAACATTAGTCACAATGTCAAATATGACATCCGTTCGTTTGCTCCCATATTTATATCTCCATTATGGAATTTATTATACATGATTTTATCCTTCTAATGATATTATTTTTATATTGATTAGAAAATATTTTAGGATTAGTATTTTAGACAAGTTTTGAGTTTTGTTAACAGATATTTATGAGAATATTGATGATGACTAATAGAATAGATGACCAATTTTTTGATGATTATTTGATTACATACATTAAAAAAGAAATTGTTTTGAGGTTTAACACCGATTCAATTATAAATGAGTTTAATAATATGAAAACACGTAGAGTAAGAATCAAGTGAAATAAACTTAATTTCTGTAATATATTTCTTTTAAGTTTTTGTATATTAGGTCTTTATCATATGTTAAGTATTTTTATTTATGATATAGAATTTTTATTTTCGCCCCGTAAGTAAAATTCCTGGTCCGTCCACGAAGCTCGTTGAGCTTACCGTTATAATGTTCTAACATGTTACCCTCGCTGACCTCGCTTCAATTAGATCCCGGCCCCAAAAAAACAAAAGGAAAAAAGTAATTCCACATGTACGTGGTCTACTTTCCCGGCTGCATCTGGGCTCGCTTTATAAGAGAATTGACGAGGTGTGTACCGTTGGTGCAGACCACAGATGGCAGTAATTAATACCAGATCAAGGCAAGAAATTTACAGATTAATATTCTGGGGAAAAAAAAAAAGTTATTTAGTGCTTTTGTTATAGCAGCTTCTTTATTGCAGAAACGTCTGCCTTCCTATTATTCAGTCAAAAAAACAAAATTAATAGGTTACAGTATATGATAAGAAAATCAAAATGCATTTTGCGATGTTTATTGCATTAGAAGCATCCCTGCAGTTTTTAAATTCCACGTCAGAACTCCCATCAATGTTTTGATATTTGTTTCTTACAAAGCCTGCAATAATCGCGTCTAGATATGTAATCTGACATGTGCAAGGGTTCGTGTTATCTATGAAAGTCTTCGTATTATCACACACACATAAATTGAAACATATTTCAGGCTGGTGATTTTTCACACTATATAATGCTCCTTCATATTTTTTTGTCTAGGAGGCTTCTACTTTAAGGGTTAATTGGCCGACTTTCATCTAATAATAGTATAATACTACCTCCGATCCTTAACAAGGTTATTAAATTTAGATCGACACTAAACCGATCAAGGTACTAAGTCAAAGGTAAATGGATCGTTAGATTAGATTGAAACCATAGCTAACCCTAGAGGGTAATATGGTTTTAATCATGCCTCAAACCCGCCCACCCGAAAAAATGGTCAATGTGAGTTCTACAAAAGTGGGTTCATTATGCGGCTCCTTTTAGCTTGAACCCATGTGAGCCCAACCCGCAATGGGTTGGATCAGCGGTTTGGACTGTTTTTATTTATTAAAAAATTTGTAACTTCTTTGAGTGTATTGTGCAACCTAACACCAATAATATTAACTAATTATTTAATTTTATTATGGCTTTTGGATTTATGTTTATTTTGTAATGCGTGGACTTATGATGAATGCTTAATTTATAATGTTTGAAACTTTGAATTTGATGTTTTATTATCACTTTATGATTTTGTAAAGTCTTTTAAATCTTTTTATGGTTTAGGTTTGTAGGAAAAAAGAAATCAGTATATCATCTAAAAAGTTTGAAAAACACAGTATAAAATAATCCTAGAGATGGTTATATGAGTTTTAAGCGTGGCTTGAACCCACCCAATCCGAAAAAATGGCCGATTTGAGTTCTGCAAAAGTGGGATCGCGATGGGTTTGGGTTGGATCACCGAGTTGGCAGGTTGGATTGTTTTTCTTACTAAAAAAATATGTGACTTCCCTGAGTGTATTATGCAACCTAACACCAATAAATATTAACTAACTATTCATTGTATTGAACGTTTATGATGGCTTTTGGATTTATGTTTATTTTGTAATGTGTGGACTTGTGATGAATGATTTGTAATGTTTAAAACTTTGAATTTGATGTTTTATTATCACTTTATGATTTTGTAATTAATGTATTTTTAATTTTTTTTTTTTTTTATGGTTTGGGTTTGTAGAAAAGAATCCATACGTTTGAAAAACACAACATAAAAAAATTTTAACAAAAGGAAAATAATATAAGTTGGGTGGGCTAACCCACCAACCCAAAGGTTAGGATTTGGATTGGCTAAATATAATGTCGACCCATATTTATGCGATTCTTTTTAGCCCGAACCCCTATGGTCCCAACCATTACTACAGAAGGCACTTTTAATGTCCGTTTTTAGGATCATAAGAGAATTGTTTTTAAGGGGTAGTGTATGTGAGTGTCGTTGAAAAGTTTTAAAACAAACGATATTTTTAAACAATCGCTTTTTTTTTTTTTTGGGTTACCCACCCGGTTCACCTAATTAAAATCTTTGGTCCCGACTAATTTGGATTTGCCCGGAGTCGAGGCCACGATCGTGGGGGAAGAGCTCTTAGCACCATTTTTTCTATTCCCACGTCTCGGGCGGGACGTAAGAAAAGGCAAGTCCTTTTCCACTTGCTCCTAACAAATGTTGGTTTTTTAAACAATTGTTGTAAGTCTACTTATAATGACCGTTTTTGAATAAAAATCGTCTATAGTTTTTTTGGGGGGTAAAAAACTAAATTTGTATTTTCTGTTGACGTCCTTTTTTAATAAACAACCAGAATAGGGATATAAAAAATGAGTTACATAAACAGGCAACATCCAATTCCTAAAATAGAGAATTAAAAAAAATTTGCATATATACAAAAGTTCTTTAAACATGGTTAATACAAGAATGTGCACATGTTCACGTACAATTTAATATAATCAAGCATCACATCTTCTCCACTATGTAAACCACTACACCATGTAAAAAAACAAAAACAAAAACATTTTATCGATTCTTCTACACATCTTCTATCTCTTGTAGAAGATTTCCGTCAAAAGGTCTCATATCACATTAATGTCTTCCATTGTGTAAAGTTCCTTATGACCAAAAATCTGAAGGCAAATTGAAAAACAATTCAATACAAATCAATCAATTTAATGAAATAACTAACGATTTACATACAAGAACAAAAATGAAAATCATTTGAGAATAAAAAAATGATCACTTGTTCAAAATCTGAAATAACTCCACTAATAATGATGTTATACAAAACCATCTAACCAATTGCGCCACCATCACCACTGTTTAAGATTCAAT
The DNA here is from genome assembly GCA_019022655.1 of Acacia acuminata. NCBI lineage: Eukaryota > Viridiplantae > Streptophyta > Magnoliopsida > Fabales > Fabaceae > Acacia > Acacia acuminata. The sequence continues at coordinate 15,490 of JAFJYI010000077.1, read as the reverse complement.
GACTGTTTTGGACTATCAAAAGTTGTTTGGGCCAGTAGGCAAACTCTACTTTGGTTAGGGCCTTCCATTGGTCTCTTTTCTTTCGACCCAATACGGTGATTACCCGTAATGTTGGGTTTTAATTCCGAGAGATCGCTACATTTGATGTCTGTCATTACTCATTGCTTCATGATTACTTATACTTTCTACTATTTCCTCTGGTCCTAATTATAATATCGAGTTGATTTTTTAAAAAATATTAAAGAAGCTAAATAAGTTACTTAATATTATCATATGTAGTATATATCTTTAGATTATATGTTAGTTATTACTAGTCAAACTAATTAGTTTTGAGAAAAAAATAAAAATAAAAAAACTCTAAAGTAATTTAATTATCTTATTTATTTTCTCTAAAAAAAATCAACGTGATCTTATAATCCGTATACCATTGGATGAAGAATGAATAAATTATAATAATTTAAATTTATTTATTTATATCTTAGTTATATTTTATAAGATATTACATCTAAATCTTTTTTGTTTGATCTAACTCATCTAAGAGTGGAGAAGGGATTTTGAGAGAGAAAGATGGGGAAAAAGGATTTTGAGATGATTCGGATGGAAAAAAAAAAAAAAAAAAAAAAGAAAATCAATGAGCATTCAACATTATTTGTTTCACCACAAGCGCATCTTCTATTTCCATGGTGTTTGTTATACGGTAAAACTTATGTTGAAGTGCCAAAATATTATTATAGAATCCCATGAAAATGCTAATTATTTATAATTTTTAAACAAGAAGCTAATGGGTACTCCGTGAATAATACAGGTTGTTCCGATCCCCTACAATCTATGAGAGTCCCCCACATTTAAAAGAAGAGAAATTAAGGCACTCTACTCTGACCACGAGTTGCAGCCCACCTGTATGGATAGAGATATAGAATAGAGGCATTTACTTATATTGGCACGTTATGTCCTTTCCATGCATCATCAGCTGCCCCTATAATTCATTGCAATCATATTAAAATTAAGATAAAGAATTAAAAACAATTATAGAGAAGAAATTCAGGATTGGAATGTTGATTTAAACACCAATAACATTCTGTGAAGTATATGCTAGTTCTTAAAGTATGGCCTATTTAATTAATTTAATTAAATTAAGGTTAGTTAAGTTAGCATTTTTTTTTTTCAAAAACATCCTAATAATATTTCTCAATCAGTTCCTTCCTTCTCTCTTATTTGATTTTATTGAGAGGTATATCAATATGGGTAATTTGAAAAAAATGATAAATATATAAATAAATTTCATAGTAGTATTTAGGATCACGATCAACTCACCAATTAGTCTTATATTAAGGATGAGATGAATATATATGTTTTAATTTAAGCATAAATGCCTTGAAAATAATAATTTTTTTTTTAAAAATAGTTGTTAATATATTTTAAATAAATATTTTTTTATTTTTATACGTGATATGGATGCGCATTTAGAAAAATGTGTTGCGTGATGCAAACATAATATTTCCAAGAAAAAATATATTGTCTTATCTCTTACGTACGTCAAACAAAAGAGTATATAACCCACAACAAAAAATAATCCTTTAGTTCTTAATAGATGGTAAAATTTGTAATATAAACACCATGTCCTATATTTAGAACCGGAGGTACTATTTGATTTAAAGAAATTTATGTATAAGATATTTGAAGAGATAATATGAAAAATATAGTCTTATTTTTATAGAACATATATTAGGTCTAGAAATTATTAGGTTGAAGTTTTATACCGTGTGTGACCATTAAATCAAACCATAATATATTCTTTGACAAATTTCTTTTTATTTTTTTTATTATGTTAAAGATTTTCCTTTTTGGAGCTTGAACTTAAAGAGTTTTCACTTCTCTTAACAAGTGTGTTACCAGGAATTCAAATTTAGTTCTCCTTGTTTCAACGGTAAGAGGCCTCTTACACAACTCTCAACCGATAACTTGTATAACTTGTTGCCGATGCTTTAGTTTTTTAACAAATCACATAATTTTAGAGATGACGTTAGATTTCAATTAATTTAAATTTGATGCAGAGATTACAACGGTGTAGCAAATTTTCTTACCAAGAAGGCGTTGAATGACTCCGTGGTGTCCAGATTTTAATTTAAGTCCTCATACTATTCATAGCATTGTGTTACGGACCGGCCCAAAACCCCCCAAGTCCATAGCATGGCCCAAGCAGAGCCAGGAGGCGTAATCCGCTAATCATAGCAGGAGATCCGGAAATCTCGGCTAGGCAGAATCCACCCCTATCATATCGGCTTGCCGAGATACACGCCCCATTAATGACACGTTCCATTAATGGCACATCCCGGATATCCGCCTCATTAATGACACGTCCCATTAATAGGGTATCATTTAATATCCGCCCCATTAATGGCCCACCATTAATGACGTGCCCCGGATATCGCATCAAACACCTCTATAAATACAGAGGGCAGGTAACAAGGTGCACACATTCTAACCTAGACTATTTACATACAGTCTCACTATGCACACACACTACCCCTTTGTCGTGTACGGTGATCCTACGCTCTCCTGGTTATCTCCTCCATAGATATCCAGGCCAGCCTATCCATCCAAGATCAACCTACCAGCCCTCGGCTGGACATCTGTATTCTATATCAGAACATTGGCGCCGACCGTGGGGATCCTTAAATTTCTATCCCCGTGACCACTAATGGCTAACACCAGAAGCCACAGGTAAAGCCAGCGATCGGACCGGCCGAACGAGGAAAGTATTGTACCTCCAAATCAACCTCGGGCGGGCCGAGTCGACCGCAGCTCACGATCAACCCCCCCGAGGAAAGACTCCAGAGGGACACGTTACTGACACGGAGAGCACCTTTCCTTCCCTCGACGAGTCTTTGCACGAGGGGCCGCCAAAAGTCCAAGCCCAGACGGTCCCGGCTCCGGATGCTCAGGTACTAGACACCGACGTCCGCATCCTAAGGAGAACCCAAGAGTCGATGATTCAGAGGTTCGAAAACAAGGAAAAGCTAGACCACCTCCAAAGGCAGGAGGATTTTCATGCTCTGGAATTGATGATAGAGGAAAAGCTTGAAAACCTTTTTCAACGCGAAACCCAGAGAAGCCCTCGTAAGGGGAAGGAGGTTGTACGCCTGGATAGCAATAGTCCGCGTACCAGCCCGGAATCGAATCGACGGCCCCGTGACAGGAATGGGGGGACGCCAGAAAGGAGCGAGAACGCCAACCGACCCCCAGAAGAACAAGGAGGGACCTTTGCGGACCCGGGATAGGGAAGACCGAGGCCGAACAGACTGCCATGATGACAATAGGGACCAGGAAAACCGAGACCGTGATCAGGACTCAGACGAGCTACGCGAGACGGTCACTACACCTCGGACACGAGGATCGCCGCGGCAGTTTAGGGTGAAATACTTGGCCGGCGCAGGTGGGACCCCATTCTCTCTAGCAACGGCCATGACCCCCTACCCGAAGAATTTCGACCTAGCCGATCTCCCCAAGTATGATGGGACCCAGGATCCACGCCATCACCTGGAGATATTTGAAAAGTTAATGTGGGTAAGGTCAATAAAAGGTCTAGTCATCCTAAGACTCTTCTCGGCCACGTTAACCGGGCCGGCCCACAAATGGTTGAGTTCATTACCCAACAATTCATTCGTAACTTTGAAGACCTCGGGCGTAAGTTTGAATTGCACTTTGCCACCAGCAAGAAACAACCAAAATCTCAATTCACGTTGAGTAAAGTAAAGCAAAAGAAGGGCGAAACGTTGCAGAAGTATCTGGATCGGTTCAGAGATACGGCAATACAGGTACGATCACTATCCGAAGAGGTCCATGTACATTGCCTCGTCAACGGACTGGACCCAACAACACGCCTGGCCAGACATCTGTGTAAGAATCGAGTATATTCATTGACGGAATTCTATACCGAAGCAAAGAAGTACCTAGACGTCGAGCAAATGGAAATTGCCAATGCAGATGAGCCTGAGAAGGCGAGGAATTCATCGCTTGAAAGAAGGGATCTGACGGACAAGCACAAGGCGGAACCCCGCAGACGCGGCAGAGAGAGCCGACCCCGACCAGAGAGAACGGACAATAAGGGGAAGTACGGCAACTACACCCCCTTGAATGTCCCGCGTTCCTAGTTGTGGAAGGAGGTAGCCCAGACCGAGATGAAGAGGGTGACCAAGCTGAGGCCTCTCAGAAGCCGGTCCAATACAGACCGGGGGAAAGTTCTGCACTTTCCACGATCGCTCCGGCCATACCACCGACGAATGTTATGAACTCGAGATGCTATTGAAAAGTTTGTAAGAGAAGGAAAGCTGCGCCAATACGTCATTAAAACTCAAGGGAAAACTAGCGAGTGGAATAATAGCCGCCGAAGCGGGAGTCCGACCACGAACGCTCCGGAACCGAGAGAAGAAACGGAGAACCGGCCCTCCCGAGGGCTACCCGATGCTTGATCTCCAATGCAATGGGATCGGTGGCGGTTTCGGAGGAGGTGGAGATACTATAAGTCAGCGCAAGAAGTACCTGCGAGAGGTGTTGACGGTAAAAGAAGTACCAAAGTTTAAGGGCACGTCATCAAAACCGAAACCACCCCCGTTGGTCTTCACGGACGAGGAGCTCAAGGAGGTTATTCCCGGCCACTAGGACGGATTGGTCATCACCGGGATCGTCGTGAACTGCCGTGTCAAACGGATATTCGTTGACGCGGGAAGTTCGGCCGACATCATAAGCTGGGATGCATACCAGAGGATGCACCTCAATGTTCAAGACCTAAAGCCATGCAAATCTACCCTAATCGGGTTTAATGGAGAGCGTTCCTTCCCAAAAGGATATATCGACCTCAAGTTAACCTTGGGAACCAAGGAAGCCTTCAAGTCAGAACGGGTAAGGTTCGTAGTGGCCGACTTCCGCTCTCCTTACAACATTATACTGGGCCGACCCACTATACACAATTGGGACATGCTGGCGTCCACTAAGCATCAGAAATTGAAAATGATTAATGATGAGAATCAGGTGGTTGAAGTGTCCAGAGACCAGAAAGCGTCACGACGATGTTACTTCGAGACTCTCCGTGTTGAGGAAGAAGGACCGTCGTCCCCGCCGCGGCTCCGAACCAACGAGGTGATGACCGATGTCGAGAAATGAGGGCGGCCCCGGCAATCGGTTAACATGGTAGAGCTGGACCTCCGTGAACCCGAAAAACCCACGCCCCGAGCCGGAAGGGGTTGGAGGAATTAATCCTCGGGACGAATCCCTCCAAGACCACTAAAATCGCGGGGACATGGACGCGATATAAAAGCGAGACTCGACCAAATTCTTAAGACAAAACCGGGACGTCTTCACACGACGTCGGCCGAAATACCAGGATCGACCCACACTTCGTCACAAGCTAGCCATATGGCCGGGTCGAAACCAATGGCCCGAAGAGGATGAATATCTCGGGCGACGACGAGAAAAGCCCTTGAGAGTCACATTGAAGAGCTCCTTCTTTGCCGGATTCATCAGAGAAGTACAATACATGACTTGGCTCTCGAACGTGGTGATGGTTTTAAAACCAACCGGTAAATGGAGGGTGTGCACTGACTACACCAATCTGAATAAAGCATGTCCAAAAGACTCCTATCCTATGCCCAGCATTGACCAGCTAGTGGATAACTCGGCCGGGTACCAGTTGCTTTCCTTTATGGATGCCTACTCCGGCTACAATCAGATTGCCATGCACCCCGAGGATCAAGAAAAGACCGCCTTCATGACGGACAAGGCAAACTATTGCTACAACGTCATGCCATTCAGATTGAAGAATGCTGGAGCGACATACCAACGAATGATGAATCGTGTCTTTGAGGATCAAATCGGACGTAATGTGGAGGTCTATATAGACGACATGATCATGAAGTCAAAACAACCAGGAGCATATCCGGACCTAGAGCGGACGTTCGACAAATTAAGACGATACCGAATCGGGTTGAACCCTACAAATGTGCATTCGGGGTGCCTGGGGAAATTCTTGGGTTTTATGCTGACCAACCGAGGAATTGAGGCCAATCTGGATAAATGCAAGGTCTTGCTAGATATGCAAGTCCCTAACTCCAAGAAGGAAGTGCAGCAATTAACAGGTCGCTTGGCGGCCCTGACAAGATTCTTACCAAGGTCCGCCAAGAAAGCTTTACCTTTCTTTAAATTATTGAAGAAAGAAACCCAGGGAGGATGGAATACGGATTGTGAGACGTCCTTTGAAGAAATTAAGAGATGCTTGGCAACCCCTCCGGTACTAACGAAGCCGGAGTAAGGGGAGACCTTGTTCTTGTACCTCTCGGTGGGAGATGAAGCGGTAAGCGCCGCCTTGGTAAGAGAAACCGAGGCCGGATAGACACCCATCTACTTTGTGAGCAAGGCGTTACAAAACACTGAGCTCGAGATATCGAAAGCTGGAAAAAATGGCATTCGCATTACTAACAACGGCAAGGCGGCTTCGCCCATACTTCCCGGGGACATCGGATTGTAGTCGGACCGGTCGGCCAATCCGGCAGATTTTGTACAAACCAGATTTGGCGGGACGAATGACAAGGCGGGCGATTGAATTGTCCGAATCGACATCACTTTTGAGGCCCGGCAGGCGATCAAATCATAGGCATTGGCAGACTTCATCAGAGAATTGACTCCGGTTATGGCTAACGAGGAATTTTGGAGGGTATTTGTTGACGGATCTTCCAACCCAAAAGGCAGTGGAGCAGGAGTCATTGTTGAAAGCCCCGAGGGAGTCGCTACTGAGCATTCCCTCCAGTTGGAGTTCCCGACCTCCAACAATCAAGCCGAGTACGAGGCCCTCTTGGCCGGACTGTCTCAAGCTAAGGAAAGCGGAGCCAGGCGGGTTAAGGTGTTCACCGACTCACAACTCGTCGCCGCACAGATCGAGGGCAGCTATCAAGCAAAAGGCCCCTTGTTGGACAAGTACTTAAACAGAGCAAAAGAGGTAATGACGGAATTTGAGGAGGTAATTGTCTCTCATATCCCGAGAGAAGAGAATGCCCGGGCCGACATCCTCTCCAAACTCGCAAGTACCAAAGGTCCGGGGAGTCATAGGACGGTCATTCAACAGAATATGGCCGAACCCACATGCATCATGACTATCTCGTCCCGCCTCGACCGGAGAAAACCAATTGAAGATTACCTGGAAAGGGGATCATCCCAACGAGTCCACGGAAGTAAAGAAACGATGAGAGAAGCCGCCATCTACACTATGGTCGATGATCACCATGCGAAAGGAATACACGCCCGATGATGCGATGCCTCGGTGAGTCCAAAGCGGGGTATGTCTTGACCAAATACATGAGGGATGCAACGGCCAACACATGGGGGGCAAGGCTCTGGCAAGGAAGGCATTACGCGCCGGCTATTATTGGCCCACCATGAAGCATGACGCCATGGAAGCCGCCAAGAGGTGTGACAGTTGCCAGAAACACGCCGGGATCTTATGGCCGCCGCCTACGGAGTTAAAAGGGATGCGGCTCCCCTCGGCCCTTCTATAAATGGGGAATGGACATTCTGGGACCATTCAAACCGGCACCAGGACAGCTCAAATGGCTCATTGTCGTCGTCTACTACTTCACCAAATGGATCGAAGCGGAGGCATTAACTACGATCACGGCGTCCAGGATTATGAGGTTCGTTCGACACAATATCTTTGCTCGATTCGGGATACCTGCTGAAGTCGTCACTGACAATGGAACCCAGTTCACGGACCATAGATTCCAGGCCTTAATGTCCAACCTGGACATCCAACAACACTTCTCCTCCATCGAACATCCGCAGTCTAATGGCCAGGCCGAGTTAGCCAATAAGATCATTCTTGATGGGTTGAAGAAACGCATGTTAAAGGCCGACTCTAGCTGGACCGAACAACTCCACAGTGTTCTATGGGGCTACAGGACGAGTATGCAGTCCTCGACCCAGGAAACCCCATTCAGGCTGACGTATGGGTGCGAAGCAATGATCCCGGTGGAAATCGGGCAGCCATCATGGAGGAAGATCAGAGCCAGACAGGAAGGACCGACGTCAAATGACGACGCCTTAAAGACAGACCTGGACCTAATAGATGAGATCCGAGTCACGGCTCATTGCCGGAACTTGCCGCTGCCAGCGGTTACTCGCGGCAAAATATAATCGTAAGGTTCGACCACGATCCTTCAACCGGGGTAACTTGGTACTTCGGCGGGCCGACATAGGTAACAAGAATTCACGAGACGGAAAACTTGCAGCAAATTGGGAAGGATCATATCGTGTTAAAGAAAAGCTCGATGCTGGGGCATACGTTCTTGAAACCTTGGCAAGGAAGCCGGTTAGAAGGACATGGAATGCTGATAAGCTAAAGATCTATTACAGCTAGGCCAAGGCTCGACCCCGCAGATATCAAGGCTACGGCTCGGTCATTTCTTACTTTCTCTTATGTTTTTTCCAATCGCTTTCTAGTTGTTCTTTGCTTTGCATTTGAATAATTTATGACCATTTGTACGCTCTTTAGAGCTGTTTTATTTAATGAAGGAATCCCTCAAGAAAAGGCGTCAATGTGCACAATTATTTGCTTAAGCGTGAAGCCGAGGCCACCAAGCCCGGCAAAAACCTGACTCTAAGGTACTTATACCGGGTCAAAAACATAAAAACATCTAGATGTATGACACCGGTCGTTGTACTCCGACGTGCATTGGTAAGAGCTCGGCGAAAATGCCATACGTGGCCTTCTCAAAATTGACGCGTCAACGCTCGCCCGATTTAAGAAAGCAGGCTGTCATTCCAACCTTGATCAAGTCAAAATGTCAGATTGGAGGTAATAGACACCTCGGTCGACATGTGACGGCCTCGCCCTTAATTCGGTTCCTATCACCTTTTCCGGCTAGTCAAGCCGGAATGAGGCAGTGCGGTTAAGTTAACACCCCTAGAGGTTAAGACGTACACCCCTGTCCCACACTCCCACACCTCAGTGTTGGTCAAGTAAACGACTCGTATTTGATACAGTCAAGAAATTTCAAATATGGAATTTAAGAAAAATGGCAGAAGGGCGAATAAATAAATTCATCCATAAGTCATACAAACGTCACGGCACAAAAGCCGGAAATCTACAAAGTAAAGGGGCACAAACGCCCATCAAAACCGAAGTTAAACTCAACTAGATGGACCGGCCTCACGAGAACCCTTGGTTGCCTCACTCTCCACATCCGAATCCCCTCCTCCCGATCGGGACGCGTTGGCGGAAGGGGATTGATACGGAACTAACACTCCGTCTTCAACAAAGGCGCGAAAGTCGTAGCCGTCCAAGTTGAGCTCCATCCTCGGATTCAAAAGCTGGATCTGCTCCAGGGCATTCTCAAAGCACTTAGCGGCAGTTTGCTTTAAAAGCTTGTCGGACTCCAAGCGCACCTGCTGCGATACGGCAAGAGCCTCCTCGGCAGCTTCAACCTTAGCAAACAACGTATCACGCTGCTTCTGAAGGGCTTTCACCGCTTCCATACTCTCGCCCAATGCCTTCTGGGCCCGGATACACTCAGAGTCTGACTTCTCCGCCCCTTCTCGCGCCTGTTGCAGATCTTGTTCCATCTTCACAAAGGCGGCCTTGGAAGCATCCCGTTCAAGCGGGCGGCGTCCCGCTCCTCCTCCATAAGGTGCGGCTTGGCCTCGGCATCGGCCAAAGCCTTTTTGTGTCTCCGCGCCTCCTCCGAGCCTTTCGCTTGGGGCCTCAACCTCTCCCCGAGACGCTTTCGTCGTCTATTCTCTCATCGGCCGGGATGTACTTCTCCTCACAATCACGTAGGCTTGCGGCAAGCCAATAGATTTACACAGTACCGTTCCGTTTGCAAGCACCTCCGCGAGCGCTAGGCGGGGACAAGGCCCGGCTCTCCATAAATTCCCGGGGGGAGGAACGCGACGTCCAGCTCATCGGTCACCCCCTTGTCCCATATGAAGCTGCGAGGAAGCAAGGAAGAAGGACGTAAGGGCCTGGTGGAAGGAGGAGGAGGAGGAGGCGAAGTTGGCAAAGGTACCGGCAGAACCGATGCCGAAGGAGCGGTCGCGACCTCCGTAGGTACAGTTTCACCGGCTGAGACAGCAACCTGTTTCCCTTTAGAGGTATCGAAACAACCGCAGGGTAATCCGGAGCGTACGGATGGAGCCGACTTGTCAGCGTCTGAAACCTTAGCCTTCTTCGTCACAACAGAGGCATGAGCCTCGGGCACAGTAGTTTTATCAGGGACGGCCCGTTTCTGAGACCGACCACTCGGAGATGCCGCGGCCGGATTCACTTTCTTCAAGTAACCAGGAAGGGCCTTCATGTCTTGAGCTGAAAAAGACAGGTAAAGGGAAATCAGGAATAAACACAAAGTATGCCAACAATATACAAAACATGACCAAAAGAATAAGGAACATGGCAAATAAGGGACTCCTACAAGTAGAGGGGATTGGCCTAGATCCCTCCCCGGTTATGAAAAAGGCTGCACTCAAGATGCCATACTTCTCCACGAAGGCGTCCAACCTTGGGACGTGAGGGGCCATCTCGGGTAGGAGATCATCTTGCGAGATCTGGAAGGACGAGGGGCTGGCTTTGTGGTGACTCTCCATCCAATATAAAGGGAAGCGCCACACTACGTCGGCAGCCTCGACCCCCTTCGAAAACCAAGTCGGCTTACCCGAGCACGGCGACAACCTTGAAAAACGCGTTCTTAAACCGCTTAAATGAATCGGAGAAGGGCTTCATGAGCTTCCGGTCGGGATTAACACGGAGAGACACCAGCCCTTTTAACTTGTCACCTTCCTTAGGAGAGCCAGGGGTAAAGGGGCCGAAGTAGTAGAAGAAAAGATTAGTCGAAAGGAATGGAACCGGGTAGGAGCGACACGGTTGTTCGAACGCCGCAAGATAAGCCCACCCATTCGGATGAAGTTGAGATGGGGCGAGTCTCAGGTGCATCAGGGCAAGCATTTGGAAATGGGTGAAAGGGAAGCAGACACCAACCCGAGTAAGATAATCCTGGTAAAAATGAAAGAAATTGGGACTGCCTACTTCCCGTTCAGCACAAACAGGCTCGTCGGCCTCGGACGGCGTAGACGCACCCTCCATGGCGGGTAGATCCAACCGGGGCAATATCCGTATCCGACATAATGGACCGGGTCTTCAAGACCTCGTGGGACACCCGGGGATACCTACGACACGGGGCCTCGGGTGGACTAGAAGAGTCGATGCCTCGGCCTCGGCCTTTTTCTTTGAAGGCGAGATTTCGAGCCATTAACCTATATGCAACATAAAATGAAATTAGCGAGTTGGAAATACCTGGTAAAACAATGTTAGAAGGCAAAACAGATGGCGGACTCGGACGAAAGGGCACGCCGAGAAGAGGGGCCGAAGAACGCCGATGCTGGCAAGAACCAAGAACCGAGGTCGCTCTGGAGTCTTCGCCGCGCGCAATGTAGAATGAACCCTCGGCCAAGCAGTCCCAGCAGGGGCCGAGATAATCATCAGGATAAGAATCCAAGCTCGCGGAGGGTGGACCACGACAAAAGTTGAGCGGTTGGGCCAACAAGGCGGAGACCGAGAGCCGGCAAAAGAGCCAACCCCGGCCCGAAAAGGTGATAAAGAAGGAACGTTGTATGCCGGAACTCGGACCGAGGAAGGCGACAGAACTCTAGCAGGTATGGGTTGGGGCCCGATTTGTCCGGAAGAACCATTCCCACCTCGAAGTAAAGGCGCGGACCTTTTTGCGCCGGAAGCTCGGTTCCAAGAACCCAATAAGAAGCTCTCGGGTAACGAATACGAAGAAACTCCTCTTCCTCAGGGGTAAGCGTTGATCTGGGTCTAAGGAAATGCCTATTTCTATCCATCAGAAAAGGAACTAGAACCTAAGAACTACAGGCTTTACGTCAAAAGAGAGGAGCGTATAGGACAAAAGCAACAAAACCAAGAAGCTGATCTTAAAGGGATACTCAGAAAACCAGAGGAATGGGAAAAGTAGATAAGAGACCAGACGATATCTAAACGGTACGAAATATGCCGTAAAAGAGTAAAGAGAAGGACAGAAAATACCTGCGTAAGTACGAAGAAGGTGACTTGCACTAACGAAATGGAGAACAATGGAGTTTTTTCATAAGAAACTCGGAGCAAGTTCACAACGAAATTGTAGGCGGGAAATAATGAAACACCGGGGGCACGAAGCAAATACTTCATATAAGAAGAAGGCGAGGAACACCGAGGGCAGTTCGGTCTTTGAACACGGACACGATGGGAAATGCACTGAGAATGACGTAGAGCATTAAATGTGCACGCAAATCGGCACCCGGAGGGTGCGACTCATGCAGACCCTTTCCAATCAGGACATGCCAGGTGTAAAGCCGCAATGATGGCGCCTACGGAAAGAAGACCAAACGACTTACCCACGAGTAGGGGACTAACCACGTAAATCCGAGTCGCCCGGTCGCATGACCCAGGGCACCACACGACCATCATCACAAGGATAAACCGCGGCACCGTGCCGGGTTGGTGAAGCATAGGCCTCGGTCACAAACCGGGCCAGAGAATCATACACCTCGGCCGCCCGTAAGCTCCGAATAGCCGAGCTAGGGGGCAACTCGTTACGACCGGCCCAAAACCCCCCAAGTCCATAGCATGGCCCAAGCGAGTCGAGGCGTAATCCGCTAATCATAGCGGAGATCCGGAAATCTCGGCTAGGCAGAATCCACCCCTATCATATCGGCCTGCCGAGATACACGCCCCATTAATGACACGTCCCATTAATGGCACATCCCGGATATCCGCCCCATTAATGACACGTCCCATTAATAAGGTATCATCTAATATCCGCCCCATTAATGACCCACCATTAATGACGTGCCCCGGATATCGCACTAGACACCTCTATAAATACGAGAGGGCGAGGTAACAAGGTGCACACATTCTAACATAGACTATTTACATACGGCTCACCGTGCACACACACCACCCCTTTGTCGTACGGTGATCCTACGCTCTCCCGGTTATCTCCTCCATAGATATCCGTGCCACCTATCCATCCAAGATCAACCTACCAAAATTTCCCTGGCTGAACAGACATCTCGTGTTCTATATCGAAAACATTGTAAATTTGGTAATGGCCTCTTAATTTTCTTTGCTTTTTGGTATATAAGAAAAAAAATTGAATATGATGCAAGTTGACCCTTAGATCGAAAGGAAATATCTTTTGTACGGATGCTTCAAATACTTCCACGGACACGAACTTGAACTTGAGATCGCTTACCCAATCAATTATATGGTCTTGTATTAAAAGCCCAGTTAGTTAAAAAAAAAAAATCTGTCTAATATTGAGAACACTTATATATTATTAGATAAAAACAAAAACAAAATATAATACATAATGGTTGGTTGCTTTAATTCAGCCTAGCACAACGGCCAAATATAGAAGTCCACATGTCGGACGAATTGTGATGTCGGCAGCGGCCAAACATTTGACTCCGGTGACTTTGGAGTTGGGTGGAAAAGGCCCGCGTTGTTGATTCCCTATCCTCCTCATGGGATGAGAGTACTACTTCACAAGTTCAATTTATTTGAGTATGCTAACAACTGTTTATTCTCTTCCTGAACAATACACTTATTTTTGCTCTATGTTAATTAAACTACCAAGGTGGCTGCTAAATGAATTATTATGGGGAAATTTGGGACTTGTGCTGGTCAGGCATCCATTGCTGTCGATTATATTCTTGTTGAAAAAGGATTCGCTTCAACATTGGTACGTTTCCGAGCAATATTATACAATTCAAATAGCTAATTTCGCGCTTCTCGTATATTTACTCTGTTCTTCATTAGGTGGAACTGATAAAGGTTTGGATCAAAAAGATGTTCGGAGAAAAGCCATCAGAATCCAACACCATTGCCAGGATAATTAATAAACAACACTTCTTCAGACTGAAGAATCTTCTTTCGGATCCAAAGGTCAAGGAATCCGTAATTTATGGCGGCTCAATGGATGAAGAACACTTGTAATTGATCCTCTCTAGTCTATCACTTACTCGCTCTGCTAAACAAATTGAGCTGTTTTCACCGAAGCACAATTGGCATCTCACCTTCATCTCAATCGATTGGAAATCCCTATTACTTGCATCCTAATGAGAACCCGTCTCTGATTCTCGTCTCTCCAATTCTTACTGGACCTAATTTTCACTCATGGGCAAGAGCCATAAGAATGGCTTTGATGTTGAAGAACAAAGTTAGATTCATTGATCAATCTATTCTAGTTCCAAGAAAACTCTAATCCTCTCTTCTCTCGCTTGGGAACGCTGCAACATGATGGTGCTATCGTGGCTGACTTGTTCCATTTCGCCTTCACTCGCCCAAAGCATTTTGTGGATTGATAAGGCTTCCGACGTTTGAGAGGATTTGCATGCACGTTTTTCTCAGAATGACATTTTCCAGCTTGCCGACCTACAAGAGGATATTCAGGGATTGAAGCAAGGTGATCTCCCGTAAGTGATTACTTTACCAAATTGAAAATCCTTTTCTGGGATGAATACCTCAATTTGAGACCTTTGATTTTCTGTACATGTAATCCAAAATGCTATTGTGGTGTGATTGAAACGTATAAAAGCATGTTGAAAGAGATTATGTCATTAGGTTTTTGAAAGGTTTAAGTGACATGATTCTCTTCGGTGAAATCACGATAATGTTGATAGATCCATTACCTTATATTAATCATGTGTTTGCTCTAGTTCAATAGCAATAGAGAGAAATGGGATATCTCATGTTATTCGATGTAAATGATTTGTTGGCTAAGTCCTTTGTACCACATGCCCCGTCTTTGGTTTGCCTTAAGCCAAATTACACCGCCTCGGGAAAGCAATGTACATATGGTGGGAAAGGTAAACATACTCGAGGCAACATGTTATAGGAAACATGGTTTCCCATCGGGTTTCAAATTCGGAACTCCAATGTCAATTCAGATCATCGATGATGGTTCCGTAAGAGTTCTACGAACCTATTCGGTCGCTAATCAAACATATAGTTTCACACAAGAACAATATCAAAAATTGTTGGCTTTGTTCAGCCTCGATACACCCTCTTCTCTTGCCTAAAGTCGCTGTTAATAAAGTCTCTACAAATGGTGACATTCTATCTCATTCGATTTATTCTTATTCTAATTTCTAGATTGTGAGACTCACGTGCTACGATCATATATGTTCTAATCTTTCTCTATTTGCATCTTTTAAGCAAATTCAACCCATTTATGTTAATCTTCTTGATGGTACTAGAGTACTAGCTACCTATAATGGCATTGTTCAGTTTCCTAGTTAATTTATTATTCGTGATGTTCCCTATGTCCCAAATTTTCGTTTCAATCTTATCTCTCGTTTCTAAACTTACATTCTCTCTGTCTTGTATTGATGATTTTATGACTATATGTGTCTTTGAAGGTGAAACTTTAATTTATGAAATTGAGTGATTGAT